>CM040741.1:64507546-65107546 GCA_022829145.1 Albula goreensis
ACTACTGGTGTTATTTGATAGCACTAACAAAAAAAGAACATATCAAGAATATAAACAGCATATCTGTGTATGGTGGAAGTGAAGGGTCATTCAGAATAGGCAGACATAGCTGTGATGCAATAAGTCTTTACATGTACATATTCCTGTATATGGAATAGTTTTTCATTAATCTTGGCATGGAAGTTCTAATTCAACATGATTCTAGTTTATTATGTATGAGCCTTAGAAGGAGATGGATGTGGGTATAATCCATGTTGAAAATGCATTAGCATTATGAGGTGTTGCCAGGGTGATATATGTGATGAGGTCACAATGCATTGCCTGCCACTCATTGGCTCATTTGAGAAGGATACCATTTAGTGACAATTCCTCACTAATCACAAAGAAATCATCTTCAGGGTGAGGACATCTTGTCAAATACAGAGGCTCTATCTCCCCACAACCTGACAATTGAAAGTGTTGCACGCATCACTATAAAGCCTCCTGACAGACTGTCCATTGTACAGATATAGATTTTGCAGAATTTGTGTGTATGTGCATGTGTGTGTGTGTGTGTGTGTGTGTGTGTGTGTGTGTTTGTGAATGCTCTTGTTTGTGTGCCTGTATGTGACATAATGGCTTGCTTGAGATGTGCCGTTTAATCAATTCAGTGCTCTGCTTCCCTGTACACATATATTCTAGAATTCTCGTGTTTGTTTGGAGATTCACTGTTGTGTTGTTTTGAAACACTGGTCTCCAGGGAACACAGTGTTTCCTTTGAGAAAGTTCACCATGTCCTGCGAAACAGCAGACGAACAGTGGAATCTAAATCTGTGTGTCTTTTCTTTAGTTTTTTTTTTTTCCCAGTATTAATGCAAACTGAACTCTGTTACGACCCATACAAGATGTACTGAAGCATCTTTTTTTCATTTCTCACCCATGTATTACATTCTGGGACACATTATACCAACTGGAATTGGCTTTCCTCCCATATGGAATGCTATACATTAAATCACCGCTCCCTGACACACATGAAAGAGAAATACAGCGCTAAGACGCATGCTCCTAAATCGATACCTGTTTTCTTTTACCTGCACCAAGCCAGGCTCTGGAGGACGTTGGGCCCCAGCTCACGCTACTTTTATCAGCACAGATTAAATATGGGCCTTATCTGGGCAGCCAGTGATGAAAAGGCATGTCTTTTTCAGATAGATTTATTAGGGAAGCTAGAAGGAGGAGTGGCCATATATTCTCGTATCAAATTACAAGCCTGGCGGAGACACTCCCCCGCCGGCGGTTCACAGAGTAACCTCCCTTGGAAGCTCCTGGCATTTTTTAATGATAATTGCTGCTGAGTGCGGCGAACCGGGACACCGAGGACCCCCCAGCCATCCAGGGGCTGTGAATGCAAAACAGGCCACTGCAGCCCATCTCTGAGCCCCTCTCCTTCAAAGCACAAAACTCCATCTTTTCATAAAGGTTCAACCGGCAAGAGGGAAACTCTTTCACCCCCCCCAACACCCCCCCATCTCTCTCCTTGTTCTCCTTTTTAGAAAATAGCAATCAGAAGCTTCCAGCTGAGGGCAAGGTTTTGAAGAGATTACCTTTCATTCCGCTAATTAATTTGGAGAGTTTACAAATGTGACAGGACTACAACCTATTAGTGCATTAGTGCAGATTTATTTTAATTAAGGTCAGTCAGAATGACATTTTGCTCCTCAGACTGACAGGATAATGAATATTAACAATTGCACAAAACTGAGATGTTTGAGAGGAATTATAAACATCATAACAATGTGTTTTAAAAGTATTATTGAGATGTAATGCTTTATCTGCCAGATAGTTTTTTTTTTTTTCCCTGTGTCTTTGCTTCATTATGTTTGTATGTATAGTTTCTTGGTTCTATACAGTATATCTGTTTTACCATTGTAAATTAAGTGATTCTAGGGACTGAAATTAATAATAATAATAAAAAAACAACCCATAGAAAATATTACAAATTGCTCAATTATATAAGGTTAGAGTTGTCTGTGTATAAGCAAATTTGGCAAAAAATCTATGAAATACTGTGAAAAAGATGAGGAACTGGGCAAAAATTATTATATGGGGCGGGGTAGCATGTCTGATTGAATCAAGTACCTCATATTTTAAAAGTATGAATTAAAGTATTTGTAAAAAGTGAATAAAATATTTTGTGGAAATAAAAGATGGCCTTATTTCTATGGGATTTTTCCAGGTGTAATTTCAACAGGGGTCACTGCTGTTCAGTGAGTGACATCATTCTCCCGTCCCGTCCCTCCCTCCGCTCCACTCCCTCCTCTCCTGTTTCTGTGGCCTTCAGCCACTGATTTACTGCTCGCCGCCAGCCCTCCCCTGTCACGGACCGGAATTCATGACGCTCATTACTGTACATCTGAATGGTCTTTTATCGAAAATGAGAAGGGGAAAAAAAACTGCTTAACTACCAATTAGTTCAGACCCGCTGTCTGAGGAAAGGCAAAGGTGTTGCTGGGGCGATGAAGAGGCGTGGACGATAACCATTGAGTGACAGTGGTGGTTGTCAACTCTGATTTAAGAGGTGAGACCTGGCCCTGCCCCTTTCCATCGCGATGGTCTGATACTATTATAAAACACTGCACCCCATCACAGCGAACAGTACAGCCCCATAATCACAAGCATGACTTTTGTTATGGGTTTACTCATTTATTTTATTTCATTTCTCTTTGTATACAGTGATGGCTTGGAAGGAGTTGAGAGAGGCAACAAACCAAACAGTGCTACAAACCGTTCATCTGTAAGGGCTCTTTGTCGCTGTCAAGTTAATTACATTATAAAATCAAACATTATATTATGGACTTTATAACTGTGAATTTGCAGGTAGTCGTCGCATAGCGTGTATAGCTGATGCAAGACATCTGACGCAATTATGAAAATGTCGGGTTGCTGAGGAGGTTGCGAGTGCCAACATTTGAGTCATTTTTTTTTTTTTAACGAACAGATGCCCGTTGCGGGACAGTAATTGTAGCCTGCGGTACATGTGAAACGATGAGCTGAGACTTAGCGGTTTTTCAGCTGTCGCGTAGTTGTAGCATTTCATTTCTTAAAGTCAATTCAAAGGCTATCCACGAGCCCCCGGTTCTTCAATAGCTGCATATCCATGAGACGGACCCTGAGTGCTAGATTCGAGGGGAGGGCGGCGAGCATTTCTGTGGGGAAGTGGGTGTTTTGTTTACATGTCCCTCCGCTGTGACTCATCCGCAGCTCCTGCCCCGCTCGGATTAGCTGTATTCTCCAAGGTAATCCTTTTCCCCTGCACTCGGTTTCACCGGCGCGGTATGTTTCACCCCGCGCTTTTCATCCGACTTCCCACTCTCTTGTCTCCGAGGGACGTTGTCTGTGGAAGTAAGCTTCTTGTGGGAACGTGGTAAAAGACGCCAACTTTGTGTATGTTGGTGAGCACTTTGTGGCCTCTGTTACGGAAATGACAGGCCAGGGATTGTTCAAAGTCACAGGCTGCCTTTACGAACTCAGTCTGATGAACTGTGCTCATGAAACCACTGTGGTTATTTCAACATACTGTGTTGCTTAGGTTGTATCTGCGTGGTTAGCATGTTTTGCTGCATACTATAATACTTAACTTCCAGTAATCTGAGTGCTTGTTTTAATTCAGTTCACGACAGTCTTAGAGATTGTTGATAAATAAAAAAACACAACACTATTAAGGTGTTATATATACATTCCCACGGGTTATATTTAGGCTATATCTTATCTTGAAGCCTAGCACTTTACAGTGAAGGAGGAAACTCAGTACTTATGTAGCAGCTACCTTGGTTGTACAAAGCAGACGTTTTGTGCCAGAACACTTACCAAACATAAGTATATTTAGTATGTAGCTGGTATCCTTTCAGTGTGGATTGTTTTTTTGAAAATCTTGTCATCAGAAACTGTCTGTTTTAGGCTGCAGATGGTCAGTTATGAACTGCTGTCCAGTTTAACCACTGCCATCATTCAGACATCTGGACAATTCACAACCCAGATGCCAAACAAGTAAAATGTACTATCACATCGGTGGCACACACTTTGGCTTACAGGAAAAAAAAAAAAAAAAAACGTTTCAGCAAATGCTTGGAGTTCAGACACCGGCTGAAGACCCCTTAGATCTTGGATCTGGCGAAGACAAACCATAAGCCGAGTGTCTTGACAGGGCTCGATGTGGCCGGTGCAGTTTTTGGGTAATCGCAGTCTAGTCACTGCTTGACTCGGCTCAGCAGCCAATAGGATTGAGGCAGGTTGGGGTGCCACCACTGCCCTCCAGCCCGTGCCGCGCTCCTAAAGCGCCATGCGGAGAGAGTCTGGCCGCACATCGTTCAGAGAGCGGAACTCTCCAGCCACGATGACTGAGCACTGTTTACATGAGGAATTCGATGCGTGTTATCGGGAAAAAACGCAAACCATGAGCTGTGCCGGTGAAGCTTCAGAGACTGCAGGGACTCAGCAGGGGCCCGGTCACTGTGAAATAATGTATGAGGAATCATTAGACCAGTGAGCTGAGAGAAGGAATGAGAGCTAAGACCCAAGGAGGGACCTGAGGTATCCAGAGAAGGGAGGGCTAGAAATTCACAGACCATTACTGCTTTTCAGGATAGGTTTGGACACATAATGAAGCCCCTTGTGTATTAGACGTTCATCTCAACCTGTACTTTGTTTGCAATAAACTGCCGTAAATATGGATTGTACATTATTGTGCACAGTACTAGAAATATTCAAGAAAGGATGTTAAAGCTCATAGAAAAAAAGGAAATCAAAGGCCTATGAGTGAAGTTAGAATATTGGAAGATAGTAATCAAAGCATAACTGCCAGTATGTGTCACGAGGTCAGTCTGAACATGCCAACAGTGTCGTGTTGTTGCCTTTATATTGAGTTATAAGAGTTTATATTGAGTTTATATGTAGAATCCATGAGTGATGAGCAAACCTTTTCCCAAATTTTTATTCTTGGTTGCCCAGGATCTAGATTCATCCCGTTTTCATATAATTGCAAATATGACATATTTGTAAAGATGATGTGTTTTCATGCCCTGGAGCACAAGGAATGCATACTCCGTACAGAAAGATGAAGATATTTCACTGTAGGCCCCGCAAGGCAGTCTTTGATCAATGCAGAGCCTTTAGACTACACTGTATGAAAATTGGCATCGCTCCCACTGCAAACTGGAGTCAAGTGCTAGAGTTGATTGACATATCAGTGAAAATTTTCACAGAATTTTCTGCTTCTGTAAGTTGCCATTCTGCGCATATGTTTTATACATTCATTTTTGGTTATTACTCTCATCACCTTCTGTTGCTGCACAATGAATTCATGGCTGTGTTTCGTCCAATTTCTTTAAGCAGCAGATCAAAAAAAACAAACTTACTAATTTTTCAGTCAATCTACAGGAGGCAGCGTCCATCTGACAGCAGCATGTTTTAATAAAAAAGGGTCCTGTCTTACACCCACTGACCTGACTTTGAATTGATAGATAAGTCCTCTCCCTGTGTTTTTTCCCTTTGTCTCACAGATGTGAATGAATGCGAAAGAGAGCCGTGTAAAAATGGGGGAATCTGCACAGACCTGGTGGCCAACTACTCCTGCGAATGCCCTGGAGAGTTCATGGGAAGGAACTGTCAATATAGTAAGTGTGTCTTTCTGGGGTATCGCACCCCTGCATATACTGCATACCAACCCAGCGATGCAGAAAGTCTGCTGTTGCCGAACAGAATCCGTCAAACAATTCCTGATGGGCTTAGTGAAGCAGCACTCTTATTCCTTTGTCGTTCTTTCAGTGTATCCATTCTGCTGCCTTTCCCGTTTGCTAATTGCGATGCTAAGACGGCTTTCAAGATTTCAGTTTCGGTCTAAATATGCGACTCAATGGGAGAGAGAGCGAGGATGCATAAACAGTGCGATGGGCACACAGTGTTAGAGTTGGTTTTTTTTTTTTTTTTTTTTGAGAGTCAGCCGCACTGCTTCGCTACCTCACCACCTGACAGATGTCTCTAGGAGACAAAGGAATTCTCAAACCCGATTACGATGCCTGCCGTCACTGTGTGAGACCCCTGATGCTCAGGCAGTCATTTGCTGAGGTCCACTCCGTAGAGGTCGTTTATGTTGGGTTGTGTGTCTGTCTGTCTTGTGACTCAGGCAAGTGAAAGAGACCCCAGTGTTTTTTTCTTTTACCAAGACTGTCAACTTCCCTTTTTTTTAAGAAATTGTGTAAATATGCATTTGTAAAAACAGGTTTTAATGAAGCTTGTCCTTGTCCTTCTTTTTGAAAATGAATCTTTATGTCTTTATATGACATCTTTTGTTTGATTCATTCACTTTACTGTAATGAAAAACAGCACAACCCTGCCCAGTCCATTTTTTTAGTATCATTCACAAAGTATATATGAATCACCTTTCAGAACAAGCTTGCTCTTTAACTGAGGCCAAATTATGTAATATGTTGATTGGAATAAAAGAGTAAAGGGTTACTATGTTAACATGCATGTGCCCTGCAGTGAAATAAAGGCAGTGTTTTAATTGTGATGTCATGTTAAGAATCTCCCAATGGGGGGTTTGGGAAGCCTGGCCACCCAGACTGAAATATCTTGAGACCACTGCTTCACAATGAGCTGGAGTTGATGTGAGTCTGAGGGTTTATAAAGACCTGAACAAAGTTCAGTTTGAATGGGGAAAGAGACAAAAAAAATACAATAATAATTCATAAATAAATTAAACGTGCCCGCTACCAACTTACCCCAGAAGCAAGTAGTACACAGCGTGATTATAAGAAAGATAAAAAGGAAAACAAACATGAAAACGGGTCAGATTCACTAATGTGGAAGCTCACGTCAGTGGCAAAGAGCACGACTGTCTGACAGTTCCATGCAGCTCCCTTAGACTGTGCTTTCCGACGGTCCCTGGGGACAAAGCACCATAGGCTGAATAATGAATTAAAGCTAAACATGCCTGATGGCAACCTTTCTCACAAAGTCACGTTGGGATAATTTAATTTGACATTTGCAATCTGCCGACATTTCAGCAACAAACTATGATTGGCATAATCATAATAGCCGCCAACAATGGCACAGACTTCGGGAACTTATCTAGGCAAATGTGTTCCTGTGATCCGTCAATTACAGTCCCTCTTCACCCCTGCCCCATTGGAAGTGCATGATGGAATGTCCCTCTGAAACGTACCCATGCACCGATTGCAATCAAAGGCCCTGTCTAGGCTTGGTATTAAAGAGCAACTTTTGTTAGCTGATCAAAGTCACTGCATGTTTCAGGAAGGTTCAGATATGCAAATGAGGCACTGTGATCTGTCTGTGATTGGGTGTGGCAAACCACTTCTTGACGCTGATTGGTGATTAGTGTGTATACACTATCGGGGCACTGAAAGTGCATACAGTGGGCTATGTTATGGTTTGCAAGATATGGATAATTTTCAAAACCTGTGTGGAATAATTGTCTGAAATTGTGATATAGCCTGTTGAAATGTGCTTTAAGGTTTGTGTACCATCTCACCTCATGAATTAAATGTCTTCAGCCCTGTGAGCCAGCTGTATTCATTCACAGTGGGGGGATGTAGAAGCTAAAGGAAATAATGCAATATATAAGTATTTCTTTAGATATTCAGTATGATGGTTTTTATTAATCTCATATACATACATATATCAGAACCCCACATTCTGATGTTTGCCTTTAACTCAGTTATACTCATTTGTACTTGTGTGATGCTTACCTCTTTATTATTCTCTGCCATTTTGTGCCAGACTCCAGATCAGTCAATCAATTGAATAACATGTCCTTATATGCAAATGTGCGATTATAGACTTTCACAGCTGTCTGATGTATATAGGAGCTGAAAGGGAGTGACCTCTCAAGAGTCTGTGTGCGTCTGATTGCTCTACACTCTCTCCACACTGCATGGTCACATGATTAAAAGCCTCACAGCCCTAAACACAGAGTAGTGATTTTATCCACAACATGAGTTAAGTGTGGCAGAATGAAATCTCGACACAGATTTGTGGACACGGAACATGGACGCAGACATTTTTTCATACCTTTTCCTATTGTGCTGCCTACTTAACAAGCCCAGTTGCACCCCCTACTCTAGCTATGAGTCTGTGTCAGGGTTAGGGTTAGGGTGGTGGTTGAGGCTGAAGTTTTTCACAATATGTGCCTATTTGGCATGTCCACTTGTATTGACAAGTTACTCCCTGCTCTATCCAAGACGTGATTTCTGCCACCGTGTCTTTTCACACCACAGTCCACAAGCTGAGCTTGCACAGGTTTTGGGAAGATGCTTAAGGCGCACATTTGTGCAGGCAGACTGTGGGATCCTGATTGACCGGCGGAGGCTGATGGTGATTGATTAGACACAGACATCCTGCCTTGGGCGATGCTGCAGCTAGCTGTGAGCTGCCCGGCACTGCTGTGGGCCACAATCAGAACTGGCACAGTTGAGATTCTGTACCAGTCTGTGGAGCCCATTCACACTCTGATGCAGAACCTTAACAGCATACCGGTCTGCGGGGCCCATCCACACACTGGAGCAGTACCTTCACAGGGTGATACCAGATCATGGGGCCCATCCACACAATGCAATAGCACCTTAAGAGGTTACCAGATCATGGGGCCCTTCCACACACTGGAACAGTACCTTAACAGGATGGTTCCAGGCCATGTGACCCATCCACACACTGGAACAGTACCTTAACAGGATGGTTCCAGGCCATGTGGCCCATTAACAGGAATAGCCATTCAGAAACCCCAGGGGCCATATTCAATACCATGTGTAGATGCAATGTACTGTGAAAAGACAGTTATCCAGTCATTATGATTACATTAAAGTACCATGTTAGAGCCAGGTCTGAACAGGGCCTGTTTTAAATCACAGTGTCAGAGTTTCACTGTGGGTCTTTAAGGAGGCAGAACTTTCCAGAATTTTACTTACATTTCCTTACAATTAAACACAGAAAACTCTAGTTAACATATTGAGGTATCATTGTGTGTTATAAATAGAGACATTTCACAAACAGAACAGCAGTACAAACAACACACAGTATTTCCTACCACCGACTGCATAATTGTTGGCTTTATAAATAATGAATAGAGTATTTGCATAGCATTGATGCTGGCTTGCCTTTTTTGCAGTTCTAGCATACCTTGAATTCCTCATCTCATTGTGTGTGTTTTAATGAAGGCTTTGGCTTTTTAAGCTTCTTTTCGCTCTTTTCTTTCTCATTGAATTGAGGAATGAGTTGAGTGAAAATGCTGCAAGTAAGAAGGATCTAGCTCACCTGATTTTTCTGCTGGCATGAGGTACGAGCCAGCATGCAAATGGGCGTATGTGTAATTTCTGTGTTGCAGGTTGCTGTCATGGTGATTTATGTGACGAGGTCACAGTGCATAACCTTTTCTCATTGGCTCCCCAGAAAATTGCCACCTGTGGCAGTTTCTCATTAATGACATGATGTCATCGTCAGGGTGAATAAGACCGCCACTGAAATGTGTTGGCAGCCTAGTAAGACCAGTGTAGACCAGTCTCAGGCGTGTGTGTGTGTGTGTGTGTGTGTGTGTGTGTGTGTGTGTGTGTGCGTACGTGCGCGTGTCTTTCATGCATTTGTATGTTTGTTTCCTAGTCTACTTTGTGCATTGTGCATCTGTGACTCTCCAGTACGCTTTTGAAAATAAACATCTTTATTAGTGAAAGCCATGAATGTAATGGCACAAAGTGGTCATGAATATAATGCAAGAGATTGTCTAATATGACTGCAGCAGTTCACTTCATTAGAATGAACCATAGAGGATCTATCCTGTAAAACTGAAATCCTGGCCTTGGAAAATGGCTTCCAGGGGATGTTATGGTATGCACACAATAACATAAAAAATACAATGCTGCGCAAATGCATCTCAGTGAACATGTTTTTCTTTTTTCATTATGAACTGTAGTTTCGCCCGTCACTTTCTGACGCTCTCACTTTGTGAAGGACGGACATCGGACTTCTGGCCCGAGGGCGGAAGTTCGTTCCGTTCTGTTCCAGCATTAGGGATGATGACGTTCGCTGAGGTGGGAACATGACTGTGCATATTCAAGGGCGACTCTCTCCGTGTGGGAACTGGACTGGTGGAAAAGGCCTCTGTCCCGGAGGTCTTCCGTCAGCAGGGGGCTCTGTTTTGACCGCCTCGTTCTTAAAGCTCTCAGGACATTTTAGGCACTGAGGCAGTCTTAAAAGCATCACTTGTGTTGCAACTATTGCATAAGTTGAAGGATACAATAACTTTCATTATTTCTTATTCCACTAGATTACATACATTTACTGCATGCAATACCAACTGCCATATCTATAAACATGTTTAAATGTGTGAAGTTTATTTAACCATTTCTATCTGCTCTGTTTAGATTGTTTTTGAAAGGACAAGGAAAGGAGGAGGTCCATGACATACTTTGCAGAAAATTACTGTCTTCACATATTCCTGGAGGATTCACCATATTTAATAGTTTATCTTACATGGCCACAGCCCATATGTTCTTTTCATCGACAGACTCTCTAGTTCATAAATTATATTGATCTATTTTTAGAATGGAGTGTGCCAGACTATTTTTGTACCGTTCAGTTCTTCACTTTTTGCAAAATTCACTATGATAACTCATTGCAATATTCACTGGTCCAGCCTCTCCTAATTTATAATAAATATTACTCTCAGAAAAAAAAAAATACCACGAAGGAGCTTAGTAGCTACACAGCAGCAGAGAAATTTGGGAATTGAAGTTTGCAGCAGCGAGGCAGACATGAGCAGCACAGTCATAATTTATATGTAGGCAGGGGGCATGTACCCAAGAAATTTTTGCCGACCATTAAAAGTTGATGGGTACACGCTCACACACACACACACACACACACACACACACACTTTTTTAGAGATGTAGGTATTGGATGGCTGCCACTTCTCAACCACCTATCAGCAGTGCTGCCCTTAGCCTCCACTCTACATTTGACATGAGCTACGCATCTCAAGGCCTTACTCAGCGTCCCAAGGGTCAGTACTGGTAAAAAAAAGATTTCTTCCCCCTCGGTCCTGAAATAACAATCAAAATTCTCCAGACTTAGGTGCATATATTCTCCTAAATGATTTCAAGATGAAAACCATAGATATATTACATTAGGTTTGCTAACTGTTTCATGTTTAGATGTGCTCACTGTATTTTACTTTTCCCCTGTCTGTTTGCACACACAGTATATTTGTGTTGCTGTGTGGAACTTTATTCTATTCATTGACTTTTTTTTTTTGCATTCATTATTTTGCTTGCTAAAACAAGTGTTTTTCATAAACAAAGAACACAAATTGTGCCGGTGAGATCAGGGGCACAGATGGCAGGGGGGAAGGGGGGACCCTGCTCCGCCCCACTTTTGAGAAAAAAATACATAATAATAAAGGTTTAAAAGTTGAGACCTTTGGTTTCCCCCGCTTCAACAATCTCTCCTGTGCTGCTGGGTGAGATCAAACCCTGTGGGCTTGTAAGGGCATCTCTCCAGAAGAAAAAAAAAATGACAAAAAAGGCAGCAATACATTTACATAAAGCGCCCTGGCTAAATAAACAGATAGCTGGCTCCTACCATTTGAATATGACTGACTTGTATGGCTGTGTACTCATGGTGGATCCAATGTCTGTGATTTAGAGTGGTGCTGATGACTCAGACTCCTGCCTCCAGACCTTAAATTATGTAGTGGGGGCTGGGGATTAATTTTGCGATCTGTCGCTTTGACGGTTTGCTTACAGTGCGCATCAGCAGGAAGGCATAAACATTGCATAAATACAGAGCAGTTTGCTTTGCTCATTGCTTTGTGTTTGGTACCTTAACCACAGGAAATGAAAGGGGAGGAAAAATCTCAATTGCATACATTGTGGGGAAACACACACACTGTGGCTGGTTATGTAAAAGGAAATGCCACCCACTACCACACCAAGCCCCCCCCACTCCACATTCCAACACTGAGGTTTATTGCCCCCCAAAGTTGATGACAAGTTGGCGTTTGTGCCACCTAAGAATTCCTTTTTTTTTTTTTTAAACAATGGCTGAGCGTTCCCATGGAAACTGAATCCTCTTGTCTCCCTCAGCGTAGGGAGAGAAAGAGAGAGAGATTGGGGCAGCCCATCCGATACAGTGAGACTCAGCAGTGCATGCTCCACAGCATGGCTGCCCCTGAACTGAAGCTGAACTGTCACTTCCTGTGTGACCCTGTGTCAATTTGCACCAAGGCCGTTCCAAGCATGCTGCCTTTTGAACACCAGGTTCCCATAGTAAATTCCTTCCCCTCCCTTCCCATTTCTTTGTGTTGTGTCTTACAACACGAACGCTAACATGATATAGAATGGAAGAGAGGAGTTTTAGTATTTATATTTTCATGCATGAGCATGCCAAGTAGAGAAAGAGGCCTGACCCTGGGAAATAACATGTGGTGTTGGTGGCTTAGGGATAGTTCCTGTATGTCTCTCTACCCTGGGGTATAATACAGATCGGCCTTAGTCTGGTGGCTGTGAATTGCATTTCCTTTGGTTGAGTGGCAATTGGTTCATAAGTACTCAGGCTTATTTTATTCATGCACAGTTTACTTAATTTGTAGCATACCCACCAGAATTATTTTGTCAAATACATCAGAACCTCAGAAGTACATAACTCTTCGTTATAAAAACGCTGATCAAATTGAGAGGCTGCACCTTTAAAATTTCAAACTCAAAAAAGGAAGAATTAAAAACCAAAATGCTGTTAATGAAAAACAATAAAAAGTAGGCAAATGTTGCTACTAAGTCCATACCTACTTTTAACCATTTTCACCTGGCTTTTTGTCAGAGATAGATAATTTTGCTCTGCAAAAATAAAAATACAAAAAAAATACTTCACCATGATTCTGTGACCAACCAATAAATTATAAGCATCAATTCAGGTTTCGTACACATGGAAATCAGAATCATTTGCAGTCACTGGGGAGTCAAATACAATGGATGATATATCCTTGTATGAAAAGTATGCCAAACTGTAGACACTAACCAATTTCTTCTGGCTCAATTGAGTAAAAATCTCCCATGAAGTCACCCAAGTTGGCAAAACTGCTGGTACATGCAAAACTATGAATAACAGCTAAAGCTATTGACGAATCTGTAGTTTATTTGCAAACGCTATTCGACCATGCATTCGGTAGGACGTGGATCCGAGCCCATGGTACGCAGATAGCCGCGGTGGGCTTGATGCCGATTGGATCATTAAAAATGAGAGTCCTGTAATAGTTCCTTGGAGAACAGTGCCAGATGCTGGCGACGGAATGCTGGAGTCTGTTGAAACTGTAGTGTTTTGTTCAACGCCGCCGGGATCTGTTGATTTGGCGGAACATTCCACATCGGCTCCGTCACATCTGTTACGGCTTTCCCCTTGCCTTGAATATTGCATAAAGATTAATAAGCCACTTGGATATCAAAAGCCAAGATTAACTGGCAACATGGTCCCAAACCAAATTTATTTTTTTTTTTTTTTGGTTTGACATCCACCTTTGACTTTCAGCCTCAAAAAAAAAAAAAAAAAACTGTTGGCCAGACAGCTCAGAATAAAGGTTGATTTAGTTCAGTAGTGTTGGTTAATTTGTTGGATCTGTTGTGTATATGTGTGTTTAGCCATTTGATGGGTTAGTTTTTTTTTCAATACATTTGCCCCTTTTTTCCTGCAAAACCGAGTTAATTATTCTCAGACTGTACTGCTATTAGAACATAATGCAGCATGAAGTTTCAGCGCAAACAGGAAGTTTCCTGATGTATCATGGAAAGTCAAAAGTCAGTTTGTGAGATACAGTATAACTCAATAAAGTCATATTAAAGACAGCACTAAAATTAAATCAGGAAATGCTGAAATGTTTTGTGCACAAAGTAGCATCGTGATATTATGTCATATTCTTCCATTTTGTTACATGAAAATACCCAGAAATGTAGATTTTTGTCAATATGATTATGTCATCGAACATGAATACCATGCATTAGAGAGTTTATGATTTATAGGCTATTATTTATCATCACAAATTGTGTGTGATAATAAACTCATTGGAAAGTGCTAATATGGTTATTTCAACGTTTTCCTTTGCTGAGTCTGCAACTAAGAAGACCTGTCAACCCAAAAATATGTGTCCTCTTTTTTCTCAGATTTTTTAAATAATTAAAAAAACACTGAAAGATCAGTAAAAGAAGAGCCCAGTTATTGTTTGATGTGCCAAAGTCTGGGTCATTTGAAGATTTTTATCTGGTTAGCCCTGAGCCTCACACCACAGGGAAGTTTATAATTAATGTATCTGTTTATCATTTCCACCACTTCTTTATAAGTACGGTAAGCAGAAAAAATGGTGCAGCTGCATATCGTGCCATGTTCCAGGGGCTGGACCTCCTGGGAAATCTGTATTCCTAGTAGGCCAGTAGAGTGCAGTCTTAACCTTAGACCAAGCCAAAAAAAAAACAATGCTCCAATTCCGTTCCTAACCCGCTGTCTGTCAGCTGAGTCACAAAACTGAGGTCCTGACTCACGGGGGTTTGCTAAAAGTTCTGTGGCACTCATCAGAATGAAAGAGTAGGTGGACCCCATGGTATCTTTGCCAAATTTCAAATGTGACTCCCTCACTCTGGCCCACTAATTGAACTGTAGATCACTGGAGGGTTGTGATTAGGCTGAATAAATCCCTCACTCTTAACCTAAGCTAATGTGTGGTGACTGCTCCGGTGCAAAGTGGTTGCTGTACATCACCCACATTAGTTGTGGTATAAATCTCCACCACCTCCCTCCGAGCCCCGTGCTCTCCCTTACTCCTGAGCACTTTGGGACCAGTAAAAGACTCTGTAGAAGCACTCTATCAATGAAAATAAACACATATAATAAAGATAACATAACAGAGTGAAGGACAAACTGTGGCTGTTATCGTTTTGAACAATTAGCTACATTTGCAGTACACTTAGCTGTAATTAAATGAATGTAACCCTTGCCACGTTTTAAAATATATTACCTCTTAAATGAATGTGTTCTGGCATCGTAAGAAGCACACATCAGTTTGTGTACAATGCAGGAGTATGTGGTTGGCTTAGTGTTTTGAATGAATACAGATTCACAAATGTATCTTTCTTACCAGTGAAGTAAAGCATTTGTTCTGGCACCCTGTGGCTTGTCGTGATTACATTCATCAAATTTAAAGAAATGGAAAACTTTTACTGGTGTTCTATAAAGGGCTGGAAAACATACTTAAACTGTTCATTTATATGAACCATCAATGTAAAGCAGTCTGCATTCAGGTGAAATTTAAGACTCATTAATGCTGGGTGGTTTATTAGCATGCATGAGTAGGCATCCAAGGACACACTTTGCGGGGGTATCTACATGTGACATTTCTCTCCTTATTAATTTCGATGGATTTTACTTTAGATTTTATGAGACAAGGAGACTTCTGAGACCTGATTCAATTGTGCATTTTCACCAAATGAAATCATCCGATTTAAGATCCCCATATTTAGGAGGCACAAAAATTGCCCACAATCCATGACCGGGACCTTTGTCTTTTTTTTAGCAGTTTTAGCCAATGAGACTACTTATTGTGAATTTTAAAATGTTTCTTTGAAATGATTTTATGAAATAGCAAAATAGGATTACTTATTTTGTGTTGCAGAACACTTTCGAAAAACACACTATTGGATTAGACAGAAATTGGTGTCATGCCTTTTCACTTTAGAGGGGTTTCTAGGAGTATTTAAGGTTGTCGTGCTCCTTAACATTTGGTGGCGATGCTGTCCAAACATGGAAGTCGGAGCTCCTTGAGAGCGAGCTTGAGAGCTCTGTTTGTTCCTGACAGTCCACTGGAGAAATCAAAGTTTGCTTTAACCAATGGGGGAGACACTGGCTCATACAAAGGTAGTCCCATCAAAATTTATGATCGGATTGGATTTTTGGAAGGCGAAAATAAGGAAATCGTATCACTAGTAAAAATAATGACAGCGAGTCGATCTGTGAAAATAAGGATGACATATCTTTATATGAAAATAGGGATGCTGTTTCTGTCACTGGCACTGGAGACAACGATGCCGTTTCCATCAGCGAAACGATATCGAAGGATACAATATCGATGAGTGAAACCCTGCCCGATGTTTCAGAAGGTGAAGTATCCAAAGATTGCATTTCGGTAACGGAAACCCTCAAAGACGGCAACTCTGAGAGCGGGACTTTAAAAGACAGCGTGGCAGGGAGTGTGGCGGAAAGCAAGATCCAGGATGAGGATGTTTTGGAAACCGGGACCAAGGATCGCTGCTTCTTTGGTACATGCATTGATGCAGTTAATGTTGAAGATAGGTCTGTGATGTTCAACCGGTTTCCGGCTAACTCACTCTGTGCATGTGCGTGTCTGTGTTTGTGTGTGTATTCTTTCTAGAATGCTCTGGACCTCTGGGGATGGAGGGGGGAATTATCTCCAACCAGCAGATCACAGCGTCCTCCACACACCGGGCGCTGTTTGGGCTGCAGAAGTGGTACCCTTACTTCGCCAGACTGAACAAGAAGGGCCTGGTGAATGCCTGGAGCGCCGCAGAGAATGACAGATGGCCCTGGATTCAGGTACCAGATGGAGGCCAGGAAATAGGTGGCAAGATTTAAGGGCTAGAAAGAAAAAAAAAACAGTTGCTGTGGTAAATGCAAGACTAGTGTGCAATGAGCAATAGAGAGAATTAATTGTGTAGAATTTCACATTATGTATGTGAGTGTGGGTTACGTGGCTTTAAGGTTTATGCAATACATAATGACTTAAGTGAAACTTGCCCCAGACCATTGGTCTTCAGGCTTTGGGCAAAAAGAGGTAGACTAGTGATGTAAACCTTTATACCCCAGTGCTATTATAAAAACATATTAAATACAAATACAAGAGGCCTCATGCATATTGCTCAAAGGCTTTGTATCAGAAAAAGAAAAGAGGTTTGAGAAATCAGAATCTGTCCTGTTAGGGTTCCTCTGCCTGTCTAGACAAGGCTCAACAGGTTGCATAAGGAAGCCAAAGCTCTTTCTCCATACAAACGAAGGCCGACTTTTTCATTAACCTTCAGTTCCTGAAATGAAAAATTATGAATGTCACAAATGGTTTTAACAGAGTCCTCAGAATAATGCACTCTGCGGGAGCGTCACACGCACCCACATGTCCATTAGAGAGCACTCAGTCCTGAAGAGAGGCAGGTTAGACTACTTCACTGCTATGTTCCGCTACGGTACATGATGCTTTTTGGAAATTGTTGCCTTTTCTGACATGGCATCATCCAGCTGCAGCTGAGATCTTTCTGTTTAATTATGCTCCTTCGTTACTGTGATTATATACTGTGAACAAATGTTCAGCTCTCAGCAAGATCAAATAATATTTTATTCTAATATTTTATATTATAATGTTATTATAAATGTTTTTGTTTCCTGTCTCTCACTTGTTTGGGACAGCCAGTAGTGCCCCTCACGATATCGCTGTCTCCACACATTGTGAATTAAGCAGTACTCCATGCCAGTCACACTATCTGCACATAGGGAGCTCAAACATGCACTTACACAATCACTCCCATGTGCACTCCTCACACATTCCGTGCACATACACTCTTCACACGTGCACTCCTTACACATACCGTGCACATAAACTCTTCACATGTGCACTCTTTCTACATACCGTGCACATACACTCTTCACACGTGCACTCTTAACACGTGCACTCCTCACACATTCACATGTTGCGCATACATTCTTCACATGTGCACTCTTAACACGTGTACTCCATGCACACCTCTGGAATGCTCTTCTCATACGTGCACGCCACATGCAGGCACTCCTGTGCACTTGCCCATGTGCCAATAGCTGCATCTCCTGCAGTGCACACCAGACAACGCTGCGGCAGGGTCAGTCAGGGGAGACGTGTTTGTCTGTGTACTCCTCGAATGCGCATATTCTTTGATATATTCTCAGACACAAGAATGGTTCAAAAACCTATTTCTGAAAGAACGCATAAGAAGGCACTTGTTGCTGAAATTGCATTGAGGCCCGTGGGTGAGAAGGACATTCTGGGAGCCTCAGTAATGCTATTTTCCGACGCACTTAACAAGCGGGACGTGCCGCTGCTATCTGCAGACGCACAGCTGCGCTCGCGATGCTGGGATGCAGAAAGGACACCGTGAGCACTCAGGCTCACACCCTGCCGGGGGGGGCTTGTAATCGTGATGAAGAGGTGGACAGTGTCCAAAACGTTGCTCATCCACTGAGTTTGCCAGTTTTCGCTGTGGGAATGGGGGCTGGGGGGGGCTGGGTGGGCTGGGGGTGGGACGGGGAACAGGATGGCTGCTCAGGTTGCGATTTTGGTGCAGCAGGTGGCCGAGTGCATCTGCTCACGCTGCGTTCAACCCCCTCATGTCTTTCCAGCAACAGATAAATATAGAAGATTTATTGGCATTTATTGGAAATATGTATTCATATTTCTGTTGGAGTCAGCTGGATTCTGATGTATTATACATTTTTCTTTCCCTGACATTAAACAGGGTTTACAAAAGGAATGCTCATGCTCAGTGAGGAGTAACCAGCATGAATTTGACAGGAAATTTACAGTAACTACTTAAAAGTAATTACAAAATAAAACAAGCAGGAAACCGTGTTACTTAACCCAGCTAATGATGGCTTTTCCCCCTGAATGTCACTGAGTATCAATTGCTGAGTTTAGGACACTGCACTTTCACTTATTTTCCTCATTATTGTCCTGTTTAATGCTGTGTGAATCAAAAACTCACTGAATAGAATGCTGCAGGCCCTTTTTGTTGTCTTCTTTGAACCAGTAAACACTTTCATAAGCTATTACAGTCATCGTATTTTCATACTCCTCGTCCGCACATAGCTATTATGCGTTCCTTCAGTATTCCATGATTGTTGTTATCTGAAAATGAAAATGAACAGAGGAGAGTATAGTTCTCTCTTTCTCCGTTTGCTCAATTTAATTAAAGCTCATGGGTCCTTACACTGAGAAAGGCATCCATAGTCTTCTTTTATCTGAAAGCCTTTCAGTTCGTCATTTAAATTCCTGAAGAGGAAAGGTTGTATTTTTAATGTTTTTAAGTGCAATGACATTTTAACCCCGCATCTAATTGTGCAACTGCAGTCTACATAACCGATTCAGAAAGCTCTGTGTTAGGTAACCGAGTACAGCATTTTCACTCAGCCAGAGACACTGGCTGTGGCGTTTCACTGAAGAGAGTGAACAGTGAGAGTGCCGCTGTCATAGGCCACAGACCAATATTCAGGTGATTTTAAGGAACTGACACAGGTGCCTGAGGGCCTGGCCAAGTTCAGAAATGGAAATATCAGCACAGTCTTCCGCCGACTGCATATCCAGTCTTCCGCCGACTGCACTCCCAAGCTTCTCCCCCTGCTTCTTTTCAAGGAGAGACTGTGGAGGTGACTGTCAGAGTGACAGCTCTGATAGGAGCAGGAGCATCAGTTTTGAACCAATGAGAGTAGAGATAGCACCACAAGACCGATGGGGCGTATTTGGCAGCAATGTTGCAAGAATGAATACCACAGATCAAATTAAATGAGAGCTCCTAAATCGACACAAACAAAGTTCCTTGTCCTCTTACACAAAACCTTGTTGAGTCCTTGAAAGTGCTTCCAACACTTTCTCCAAACACTTCAGAATAACAAACTAAAGATTACTCCCACATGTGTTGTACCACAAAGCAAAGTTGCAAAAGTAAAGGTAAAATTAATCTCGTTCAAGTCTTAACTAATGCCAGTAACACCATTTAGCAGTTCATTTCAGCAGTTCTCGCTGTGAGAACTTGTTAGCACAAATTTGTTGGTACAGAGTTAGCACCATCGTTAATACATTGAATTGCATTTCCAACATTTGATTAGACAAACATCCGTCATTTTTAATAGGAGATTATGCTCCACTAACGAATTACACAACTCATTTTACATATTTTAACTGTAGTGAAACAGAATAGTTAATTAACGAAGGTTTAGCTTTTACAGTGTGAATAATTTTATGGTCTGTTTCATCAGACATCAGTGCAACTCAAATGAGGTCAGTTCGTTTCTACTGTACTGGTTTTCAGATATGAGAGGCTGTGCTGAGGTTGGAGCTGTCTCCTCTCATTTGTAAGATGTCTAGATGCTAATGAAAAGGGCAATATTTGCAGTAGCACATTTTATGCTACCGATCTGTAAAGTGGGGCATCACAAAACACTCAACTAGTTGAATTAATTGCTTCATTAATGAATTATGGGTTCAAAACAATCAAAGCTCTTCTCCTGAGAGAGGAAAGTGCTTTCAAATCATTCCGTCATTAGTAAGTGCTTGAAATATTCTCCTCTACAAACATTTTGTTGACTATTTGAGTGATATGATAGAAAAAATATATATAAAAGATCGATCTCTAAAAAAGTTAGGGGTGAATGGGTTCCGCTCACCAACTCCTGAGAACCCACAGCAGGATTTGATTATTTAATTAAATAATTCAGATTATATTTAACAGATCCTCTTTGTCCCAGCCTTAAGCCCCCGGGTCAGTTTCATCTTTTGCCACAGACAGACCGTCACCCCGGGAAGTGTGCTTGTAGGTTCACATGCCCAGAAAGTGCAACTCTCATGTGACTCCATGTTAGGAGGCGATGCTAGCAAGATGATACAAAAATCGCACAATTTCCTCCATATTGATTTTTTACTTTGTGCGGTTTTCTGTTGGGTCCAAAGGGCTGCGTCTGTTTATGACTGGATGTCTTCAAAGTTGTTGCTGGGCTCAGGCCTTTTGGGGAACAAGTGTGAGACAGGAGGGAAGGAATGTGCTAGTATTCTGCACTGGCAGCACGGCGGAGAGCTTTCAGAAAGCTCGACGGCGGCGGCTGACTCTCGGGTTGGGCAGGCTCTCAGCTGAAGGCTGTAGGACTGGGCCCTCCGTGGGGGCAGTCAGATCAAGCCGTGTCCCCGAACGGCAGAGTTCAGGCCGCAGGCGTTTTAGCTTTACCTCCTGCTGGTTCCCCACCCTCCACCTAAACACATCTCTCTTCCTCAGGCACAGGCAATGACTGTGAGCATCCCGTCCTGTTTAGAATGGAATATAATAGCTTCTGAACGTCAGTAATTCACTGGTGACCATAGTAAACATAACTTGTCTGGCTAGCAGCGCTTTTATTACTTTTCATTTGCCTCTCCTTCCCATATCTCACATCTCAACATTTAATTAATCACTTTAAACAAACACTTTAAGAGCATGTGTAAAATTAAGGAAATGTAAAAACAATGAGAATAATTGTATGATTTGTTGGATGGTGAATCTGAATGTGTCCACTAGGATCTGAAACAAGGTCAGTCTCTGAGGCAAAGCTGAGGAGTGTTGTGAGATCTTACATGGTGCAGTCTCGTTTTTACATTACATTACATTAAGCACATTTGTTAGACACTCTTATTCAGAGTGCATAAGAATGGTACAAAAAAATGGTAAAAAAAAAGTTTCCACTGTTGAAACTTCTTACGTATGCAAACTATTTGTGAAAACAGTTTGCATGCCGAGCATGTATGCATGGGTAACCAAATGACACGGCATGACCGTGAAGGAGGCATCATGGGTATTTCTGCTGACAGCAGCCAGATGTTAGGATCTCATAGGCTGTTAGGACACTCTTGCCTTTCCTTCTATTGCAGTGATCACCTTACCAGGGATATAGTTTTGATGTAAGCCAATGTGACTGGTTAGGGAATATTATTTTGGGTTTTTCCAGAAAAGCAAAAAGGAAGTAGGTTTATAGTTGTCAACATATACATTTAACTTTTTTTGCATTTAGTGGACAGTCTTACTCAGTGCATCTTGCAGAGTTTACACTTTTAAGCAGATGGATATTTAATGAAAAAATTTAGGTGAAGTAACTTATGCAAGTGCACAGCAAGCAACCTGCAATCACTGTTTGCTATCCTTTACACTGCACTGCCATTCAACCATGAGCAGCACAAGAGCTTGGCACACAAGGCTAGGCCCCGTTCAAACAACCCGATCAGGCCCCCCACCCCTCTCAGCACCACACGGTACACAGGACCCATGTCTGCCCCACTCATCAACTGCTGATGGAGCAGATCGATCGTCTGTTTCTCCCCCTTTAGATAAACCTGCAGAGGAGGATGAGGGTGACGGGTCTGATCACGCAGGGAGCCAAGCGCATCGGGAGCCCCGAGTACGTCAAGTCCTACAAAGTGGCCTTCAGCGATGATGGCAAGACCTGGAGGACGTACAAGGTCAAGGCCACGGACGAGGACATGGTGAGCGGGGGAAACGCCGAGCCATGGCTGCTCAAGAGTCATGTTAGCTTTTCCCCTTTTTTCTTCATTTTTTAATTAAACCTCTTCGACATGATTCTTCTACCCTACCTCCACCCATTATGTTTCTTATTACATTCTGGATTGAATCATTTTGTCATTAAGTAATAATTCAGTGCATGCATAATTTCATCCTTCCATGCAGAGTGTTTTTGTGGCCTTTTTAAACTTCACAGCTTCCTGTACTTGCAGTTGATTAGTACAGCTCAATGCAGGGTTTTTTTTTCTGGCCATAGACTTTTTGGTAGGATTTTGTTCTTTGCACTCACCAGTTGCTGTTGTTTCATTGTGTCTCCCAAGATATTTCGTGGTAACGTTGACAACAATACGCCATCAGCCAACTCTTTCACCCCACCGATTGAAGGGCAGTACGTACGGATTTACCCACAAGTCTGCAGGAGACACTGTACCCTTCGCATGGAGCTTCTGGGCTGTGAGCTCACAGGTTAGTACCTTAGTAGCACAAACATAAATTATAAGTCAGAAATAAATTTGTAAGTATCAACACCATGGTGTTTCCAGTTGTCAGTCAAGACACACACTCCTCCCACAGATGCACTGGAATATTGAACAACAGGTTATGTTTTTCAGATTAGGTTTTGACTGGATGCAAACAGTAGCTTGCTTTATAATATTTTTCTCATAATTCATGCTGCTTCCAAGGTAGAGTACGCACTTTCACTCACTTGAACAGGAATTTTCTTTTTTTCCCCCCATAATTTTATAGTTCCCGTTGTAGCTATCATTCCCAATGGAAATGAGCCTTCAGGTTTGCTTAAGGCATGCGAGTCTAGCTTAGATTTCATCAGTTCTTTGCCTCGGGTTATTTTTTTGTACATGTAGCTTTACATTTTCTCTCCTACATTTTTACCCGAACCCCCACCCCACCCCCAATTCCCCAGGATGCTCTGAACCAATGGGAATGAAGACGGGCCATATCCAGGACTATCAGATCACATCATCAAGCGTCTTTCAGACACTCCATATGGACATGTTCTCCTGGGAGCCTGGCAAGGCCAGACTGGACAAACAAGGCAAGGTCAACGCCTGGACGTCTGGACACAATGACCAATCACAGTGGCTACAGGTAAGAAAGCACAGAGTTTACTCTGTCCTTTACGTCTCATTTCTGGGCCAGTTATCGTGTAATTTTTTTTATCGTGTAAGTATCATTTGTTTGAGCATTCTATCCGCATCATGAAAGTGCATCTACTTCAGGACAAAGCAAAAAACTAAAACTAGAATGTGATTGAAGGTGGAAGTCAAGCAAGGCAAAAGTTCCTAAGCTTTGGCCCTGTAACATAATTTACAGTGAAGACCTTATATTCTGTGGTGTCTGGATCTTTTGTGAGGAGTCAGTGTGTGCAGTTCTTTGTACATTCCACTGCTTTTAACTCAAACAAAATCCACATAATCAACTCAAGTATCACAAAATCAGTTACTTGTTTGTGTATGTTTGTGTTACATGGGGCAACTCATAAAAAACAGAAGGATGCAACATTTTTAGACTACATTTTCATAACTAGCAGAGGTGAGAAAATTGCCCCTGGAGAGCGGAGGTCACAGGTAGCTGTGTGGAGCTGACTCATTGAGATCCGTCCCCCACAGATCACGCCCTCGTTATCTTTGGCTGCAGCTCGGCGCTTCCAGACAAGAGAAATGTGTTGTGTAGTTCGTTAAGTGTTCATTATGATAACTGATAGTCGTGGCGCAGCGGAACGTCTCCAGATAGACTTGAGGCGAGCCCACTCCACAGGAGCCTGCCTCGCCAGTGCCAGAAAGGAGTCTCATAGCTCTTCAGTGTTTGCAGTGATTGAGTAAACTTATGAACATTTCAACCTCTAAGTGCCCTTGCTCTCTGTCCTCACACAGGAGTACGTATTAAAAACAGATCATACAATTATAAAATAAGATTATAAAAATTGCTAAATATTAAAAATGTATATATTTCTCCACTATTGTGTTGCCAATTTTAGTATGTTCTCAGGTTCATCCATCACGTTTCAAACCTTTAAGCCCTCAAAAAGATCCAGATTGGTAGACTTTTATTTTAGTTACGTCCCTCATCTGAAACACATTTTCACCTAAACCAATGACCAGGTACTTCAATATCCTTTTACAAAATATTTAGTCAATGCCAAATATGTGATAAAACTAGGGTTGTGTAAGGTTGGTAAGTTAGCATAACTACATGCATGATCACCACTTAAAATGTAGCTTGCTTATTACTTAAAATGCTATATTGTAACATATAAGTAATTATATGTAATTATTATTTATAATTACTTAATTATCTTAAACATAAATGACATCGATAACAATACTGACAGTACATGCATGATTCTCTGCTGGAAAGCAACTTTAAATAGCTAGCTCAATGTAGCTAATGCGAGTAAGCTTTGTGCAGATGTAATAGTTAGCTTACCAGCTTCAGTGTTAGCTAGAACATATTTTATATGCTAATTAACAACAACCTTGTTAGCATATCATATATAGACTATCATAAATTATAAGTGATAAATACTAAATGATGTAGTTTATGTTTTAGCATAGCACAAAACATATGTTCCCCATGTTCATTCTAAAGCACTATATGCACATATGTGTAACAAAATGCATATATGATGTCATGAGGTCCTCACATAGCTGGTTTGATCACTCATTTGTGTGTCTGAGAATAGTGCTCAACGTTTATGAATCATCCCTATGTACGTACTCTACTGCTTTGTGAAGGATGCCACTGCACAAATTACTACCCTTTAAAAAGGACTTGTATCATTATATCTCGGCTGAGACACTTATGAGTGATTTATGAATATTTCAGCGATGAAATGAGTGTGTTGTACAAGGTCAATGGAGGCTTTTCGACTAAATAACTCATGTATCGTAAAAAATCCTTTTAATTATTTTTGAGTACAGTCTAGGAGCATGAACTGAGAATTCTTTTTGATAACTGTAGCCTAAAATTTTGAGCAAGTAGTTCACAGCTCTGAAAGATGAGAGCTCAGTACCCCTCATAAAATGAGAAAATTATGCACAACTCCTAATTAGTTGAGATTGTGAGCAGAGGGCTCCATAATAAACAAAAATTAAAAAAAGCTCTCAATATCAGGGTTTCCAATGCATCACTTTGTGTGAAACAGAAAAGTTCTCAGTATCCAATCCAATATCTAGCATCTTATAAAGCGTTTGACCCTTTTCCAGTGGTTTTGATCTACCTTTAATATCTCTGAGGTGTTTATTGATGCCTGTTGTTGTGAGAGATATGTTTATTTTATCCTGGAGTTGTCGATACATAACTGACATTTGTAATCTGATTCTTTTTCCAAATAGACATGCTATCTCAGAACAGAATTATATTGTCTGTTGCAGAATAATGACTTTAGCTTCTGCCTGCAAATAGCCTTTTTTATTTATACATGACCATACACAAATATATGACCATACACTGCATAATAATAATAATAATAACAATAATAATATATGTTGATGAATGGATTTCAGAGATCCTTACCACTTGCAGGAAGTATAGGTTGGCAAAGAAATATAAAATTGCCCATATTTGATAGTTCTGTCTTCAGTGAAATATGTCAGGGCCCTTGGGTTCCCTCTATGTGTGCTGTGATTGTGTGTTAGCGCTGACATGTCTAATATGCTGCCAGGTTCCCTGCTTGTCTTCAGATAATTAGGTCCCTTGAACCCCGTGTGAAATATCCCCGCAAAAAAAAAAAAAAAAAGAGAAAATTTAAGAGGAATGTTTTGACTGCAGGATATTTTAGCAGAAACAAGATGGATAGTTAGCTGTTTCAAGACACAGAAAGCCTCTTATATTGATCTCTGAGGATAAGCAAATACCCCAGCCACCTCTGTGCGCGCAGAGGCAGGAGGATAAATGAAAGATGAACGCTTAGAAAATAAGAGATATCCTATTTACTTTTCGGTTTATGATAGTTTGGACCTGAATGCCCTTTTCACCAACATTCACCCAGCTTATTCGATTGTGCTGTAGTTTCCTTTTGATTAATTTCTATGGCATTTATATTCAATAGCGTGCGGTTACCTTGAAGACATTTGTTAATGTCTTCTTTATTTAAAATGTATACTTTTTAACTTTAATAGACTGTGTTCAAAAATATGAACTGATTTGAACTCACCCACCACGATTTTTTTATGTGAATTAAATTGTTGTTACAAGGACATCAAGATTACTTTTGCTTTGTATTTGCATGCTGAATGCTTTAGTAGCATAATTTTCTCCAGAACGCCAAGCTTAAGATGTTCTCATAAAAAGTCTCAATGAAGACTGATACAATCTTGTCTGATACAAGCTTTGAGACCTGAATTGTGGATATATATTATGCAGACAGATTACTGCCGAAAATGAATACAGCTCAATTAGTAAGCACAGAGTATTCTCAACCTCAAACATTCCCAAGCACAGAGTATTCCAAACCTCAGGCATTCCCAAAACTAAACAATGAGTAACAGAACTTGGGGGCATTCCAAGTATGGGGTTTTGTGACTTTTCCGGAGAAGTTAAGTCAGAGTAAGTGGTAAACCTCCTAAAAGATGAGCCCTATGGCTTCATTCTCCTAACAAAACAAAGCCATGGGGCTCTTCTTTTAGGAGGTTTACCACTTACTCTGACTTAACTTAGATTAGTCACTAAACCACGTACCCTGGCCATCTTCTCACACTTACATTAATTTTCTAACATGTTGTGCTTGAACATATATTTGTGACAGGGTTTTGAAGAGTGAATGATGCGTGGAAATAGCCATAAGTTGTTTTGACTGTGCCTTAGTCATCTAAACAGCAAAATTTCAAATACGATCTGATCACAGAAGTGTATTGCGTATATTAAAAAATATAAAGATACAAGGAATCCTGAGAGACCTACATTCCCAATGCCTGGAAAACATCAGTCTTAAATGAGTGTAATACACTGTACAGCATATTCATATTAGTACTAACAATAATAATCAGAAAAATGGCTGTTTGTCCGGGACACTGAAAAAAATAACTGCAGGGACCATGGCCTTTGATCACTCAAACAAGCTGTGTTATTGTGTTTGCAGGAGTATTTCCTGTCACATTCAAAGATTTATGAGTTCATAGTTTTAGGAGAGCTACCTAGTTTCACATGAAGCACGGCTAGTGATGGGGAAAATGATGGACTGAGGACAGTAGAGCTGACTGAATAAGAAAAAGAGCGTCTGCCACAGACAAAGCTTGACATTTGTATTATTAGATAGACTTTTGGTAAACCCAAACACTTCAGATTAGTCTGTGTGTGTGTGATTTATCACCCACGCACAGCATATAGAGATGGCATCATTACATTTCATGTCATTTTAGGCAGTAAGCAGGTCCTCTTATCCAGAGTGTACACAAACTAACTCAGTGTCCGTTTATGCATCTGGGTATTTACGAAAGCAGTTTATGGAAAAGTACCCTTATCAAGATCAAATCTCAATCTAAAGTAGAATGGCAGACCCCGACCATAAAAGGGATTTTTAGGGATTTTATCTTGGGACTAGAACCTGCAACTGCACACAAGTCCACCCTTTTAACTACAGCTGTAATCAGGGGAGCCAAGCTTTTGCCATTTTGTTTTGTTGACCCTACTCATGTGTCTGTCACATTCACATCATGAATTAATATGAATGTATTGCATGTTATTTCAAATATGATGAATATATTTCAGAAAATTTTCTTTTTGAATATAAATCTTTCTGTGACACATGGGAATATTTTCAGTATGGATGTTTTTTTTTTCTTTCATCTTCGTAGACCCTACTCATGTGTCTGTCACATTCACATCATGAATTAATATGAATGTATCGCATATTATTTCAAATATGATGAATATGTTTCAGAAAATTTTCATTTTGAATATAAATCTTTCTGTGACACATGGGAATATTTGCAATATAGATATTTTTTTCTTTCATCTTTGTAGTCTCTATCTCTATATATATGCATGGCCCACATGCAAAGATACACCTGCAATTTATCACTGTTGGATCAGTTATTAAATAGACTGTTTGTAAATACCAAATGTGACAACCATCCGCATGGCTAAAACAAGCAAAGGTCGCCCATGCCATTAGTCTGAAACTAATTAGAAATGCCGCATCAGCTCACTGCCTGTTAGAATTTCCCCCATGGCTCCCTGAATCAAGTCTGCAATGAAATACGACAGAAACTAAAATAACAAAGCTGTCCGGCAGACCCTGCTGACGGTGGGTACGGATACAGATGAGGGGCTGTGGTCGCGTCTCTGAGGGGGACAGTCAGGGGGCTGTCCTGTCCTGTCCTCTTCTTAATTCCCTTTGGTGGCATACACCTTCCCAGCCACTCTTTGCAGATGTAGTCTCACGTCTCCGCATTCCTTCTAGCGCTTTCCGTGCATGCGAAGAAGGGTCTGTAATGCTGACTCGGCACATCCACCGACAGCCCCCCCCCCCCATCTCCATAAACTTCACAGAGAGCGTCTCTCGGGCTCTTCCTATTTATTTGTCTCGCCTACTGGGCCTGTCTTTTTCATTTGGCCTGCTCCTGTTGTTAGCCTAATTAAGTTTTAAATTGCTTTCGCTTTCCTTCTTCTGCCCTTCCTCTATTTGCATGATCTTTGCAGTTAATTTGCCTCGCACAACCCTGCAAGCCCTTCCTGCACCCCCTTTCCCCCACCACCCGAAAAGTCCCCCTCTTAGCGCCCATCCCACACTTGAGTGAACCCTAGAAGTCAAGATGTCAGACTGAGATTACTCCTGTCAGTGATCCCATTAGCACTCACAAATAGAGATGAACTTGTGCACTGTGGTAATGTGGCAACACATTACTTCTGAATCGTCAAATAGTGCATATCTTCTCAAAACTATTCTTTTCATGTCGCCTGATGAATGTAAGTAATTGTGTATTTTAATGTGGATTAAGAAGTCTTTTCTTATTATAGTTGGCCATTTAAAACTTTGACAAATGTAATTAAATCAAATAACATGAATTGATTAGCTGAAGTATTATTACTATAATTTAAAAAGAGTAACATTTTAACTAACAAATTAACAAAGTAAATTGGCAGGCACTCATTTTAGTTGGCTGTGTTTGAATGCACATTTTTAGTATATTACCTTATGTTAATTTGCAATTCTTTTTAGATCATCTAATACTCCCAACCTAGACAGCTAGGATATAAGATAAATCTAAGTTAAGAACTTAATATTTTTTTTCATTTCAAAACAACTGAGCATAACAGCAGCCATTTTAACGTTGATGTTAGCCCCTGTTAGTGAACAGTATCCGTCGTGTGCTTTCTTTTAAGACAGTTGCCTAGTTACAGCTACCCCAGTAGTAGGCAGCCTAGGAAGGGGTGTTGGGAGCCGGTGCTCTCGTTTCATTTGGGACACAGCCATTAGAAGTGCTTTGTCCTATGGCAGGATTCAAGCTCGTAACCTCTCAGTAGGACGGTCGGTATCAGGGATCCAGGTGAAGTGCCAGGTGCTTTAGCACAGCGGGTCTTTCGGTGCCAGACCAGGAGCGGCGGTCGTGGTGTCAGAACAAGGACTGCAGCGGCAGACTGAGCGTGTGCCGTAGAGGTGTTTGGTCACCTATGGGTGGCAGTCATGCAGTTTCTAAATGCAGTCCGTGTCAGGGCCTGCAGTAGAACTCCCCTGACCCTTTGACCTCCCCCCAGTGTCCCGAGCTCAAGAATGCCGTAGATTTCTTTTTTTTTTATTAGATTTTTTTATAATGACTCCTGGGAGAGAAGGGGGCCACAAGGTTAATGATCATGTCCTGGGAACATGACTGGCCACAGAAAGGGCACTGAACCACACATTCTCAACCCTTCTCTATGACCTTGACCTTACCTTGGTCTCCTGTGCCAAGACCTACTCAGCTATTTTAACTCTCAAAATGAAAAGCAACCATACCCTGAGACACATCAGACATGACAGCCAAGTTTATTTTTCAGGCTTCCCTCCCTCAAGTGTTCCTCATCTGCTCCTACCATTTGTTAGGAAGCTATCTCAGCTTGACGGGGTTATTATTAAAATATAATCAGCGCTGGAATTTTGGTTGTGCAAGTGATTCATTAACCCAACGTGATGTCAAAACATCCTGATAACTGTGAAATATTTCTCGCAGTTTTGCATTAGCGAAGAAGGAAGAGGATCTCTGAGATTGAGAGGTGCTTGTTTGAAATGAGATGCCGAGTCAGAGCTCAGTGTCGGGGGTCTTAGAGTTCACAGATAAAAATGATGAGTCAATAAAATAGAGATGATGGCCCCTCTGCTGATAAGAGATAAGTCGAGAGCCGCATTTCGGAGAGACATTGCTTCTGGTGTCCCTCCAAATTTTCACCTTCATAGTTGAAGTTTTGAGACTTTTAAAGGTTACATAATACTGATCTATAAAGTTCAAAGTAAAACGAACCCTCAGGGTTTTTTTTTTTTGATAAAAATCTGTATTCTATATGCCCATTTGAAATTGCATTCTTAAATGTTTCTCTCTATCTATTGTTTTTTTTTGTCTTGTCCTTGTCTTCCCAGTAATGAGATATGTTTATTTTCAAAGAGCAATTTTTCTGTTTAGAAGTATGATTGTGTTGTTTGCTCAGAGATGCTGGTCACTCTTTAGATGAGAGCTTTGTAAACACACTTTGAGGATTAAATGATGCAGGCAAAGCTGTGTGATAAGAATTTGTTTGGCACTTATCTAATAGCTAGAAAGAGACTTATGAACTAGGTTTCCTGATTTTCACACATATTTTTGTGTGCAAATGAGTATTATCATAACGTTATTCAGGGATTGCAGTGAGGAATATAGAATGCTTTCACAACGGAGTAAAAAAAACATACACATTTAAAAACATTCCCTCCCAACAGACGCTAATACACCCACACACAAATACAAACACACACACACACGCACACACACACATACATATACACACGTACAAACACACACACATACACATACAAACACACACACACACACACACACACACACCCGCACACAACTAGGGACCCTTTATCTTAATCGTCCAAGAGGACACAGTGGAAATATTGAAGCTGCTGGAGTGATCAGCTAAGTGTTCCAACTGGCACACGTTGATTGCTTAATTATGCACATTAACAAGCGAATCACACAACAGAGAGGGAGAAAGCCAGTAATTGCTTGCAGTATCACTCTCAGAATCGCCTAGCCACCAAACCCACATGCGCTGTCCTACACACATGAATGGGCAATCTTCACTGGGATTTGGCAATGATGGTCACTTGTTAATTAGCATTTGAAATATGCTTCTCCAGCAAATGACTTTCAAACTTGAAATTTAATTAAAAGAGAGCGCAGAAAAGTAGATTTGGCAGTTGAGGGGCGAATTCTCCCAGTTTTATAAAAAAAAAATGACATTTGGTTGGCAGCATTGAGGGCAGTGGTTTTGGAATGGGAATCTGACCTGCTCATGCTTTGTGCCGCTGTCTGAAATCACCATTTATGCAGAGAGAAACAGAACAAACCAGAAGGAAGTATAAAATGCACATAATATATACACTGTGGGATTCACTGTGCTCTTCCCCATATAATACCTGAAAAGCCTTATGCGTCTTTAGCCAAACCTAGCCTAGCGTGCAGCACGTTAGCTCAACCTCCCGTTATCCTCGGACCGCTGAGACACTACTCACTTAATACAATGGAAAACAAAGGACTTATGTCATTAACAGACCATGATATCCCTCCGGTGTTTTCATGACGCTGCTTAATTTATTACCTCCTTATTAATGTGAACGTAAAACCAATACTGCAAGGATGGGTTCCTAAGAGAGACAGTCGGCAGTGTGGCTCAAACATACCGTGTGTTGGTAATTCCCCAGTCTGACTTTGGTGGCTGTCCATGGTAGGCAGCTGATAGCTAAGCAAGCAGTCAGTTTTATTAGGGACTTAATAAAGCAGACGTGCATGTTAGCCATGTCAGGAGTTCTCTTTGGCTGAGGAGGATTTCAGAGCCATATTTTCCACTAGATCAGTTGTGCACTGTGACTGACATGTAGGAAAGCAGGGGAAAGCTTTCTGTCAGGCACACATGTCTTAGATGAGACACAATTGCTATGTACATCAGTATTTACCCTCCCAATATGTATAACTTCGCCTTTGGGTATTCGGATCACTGAGTGCCGGGCGCTATGTTACAGACAGTGTTGCCTTATTGGTTTTTACCAGAAAAAAAAAAAAAAAAAAAAGCAGTGAACTGGTGCATCTGCCCTTGCAAGGTAGTGAGGTGTTTCACATAACGAGACACCTCTGCAGCAAACAGCCGAGGGCGGACTTATCATGTTGAATGATGGCTGGAGAAATATCGGCCATTTGGCACTTATGAGGCTTAAAACAGTCTCACATTATGTGCTTTCATGACACCATTGATTGCTGTGTAAGAAATGTCCTTGACAGGGCAGGGATAGTTCTCTTCATTATTGACTACTAATTTACTGAGTTCCTGACCCGCCCCCACATACGCCTCCGCCATCCCCCACCCATCAGCCACTGTCTGTGGAAGTAAAAGGAAATATTGTGACAGATTTAGGAAGTGGAAACACTGTATACTGCATATGGTGATGAAATTGGACCTGATTCCACGACAACTGCCCATATTTTTACCACTGCGCAGTTGTTTCAGGCTTCACAAATTCACAATGTATACCGATGGTATTTAATCTAATTGTACAACCGCTTCTAGTCGGGGCTTTGCTCTGTGCAATAAACTCCGTGAAATTTGCTGAACCATGCGTTTGCCACTATACTGAAGTATTACTTCACATATTGGACTCTCTGGAATAGCCAGCACTGTTCATAAATATGTCGCTTGGGAAGGCACTTATTAACACATTCCATCCGGGCCTGTAGTTTTCCTGCACTGTACTGCCTCCTGTTATGCTGCCAGTTGCAGTCTGTGAACAGATATTATCAGCAGAATATTGTGATGCCAGGAAGGACGGCAGTTGTTAAGAGGGCTGCTCCTCCATTGTAGCTGCTCTCAGTAGCTCCTGTTCTTTCCCATAGAATGGGAGGCCTACAGGACCTTGGACAGCAGCACCCTCACACTCAGAGAAATTCAGAGCTGAATCTGCTTAGCAGTGAGCATAGTTGTTGGCCATATCTGTAGTTTGGCCCAATAAACAGAGACCTCAGTGAGCACTGGTGTCGCTTGTTCGTCTCTCTTTAACCCTCAGGATCACGACACATTTGTCCAAATTGTCTTCCGCGAAAAAGTGTTTTAAAGTGTTTTGTTTTGTTTTGTTTTGCTCAGACGTTAGAACCAGAATGGCCCGAAGCTGTTGCTTCCAGCTGCTTTGGTGTTTGTTTTCACTTGATCCACACCCTGCATGGGGGCTTTATCTGGCACTGTGCCTGAGGAACATGCATTCTGCCTGGCTGTGTCCACCTGTGCTGCCTGCCGTCCACAGGCCCTCCAGCAATGCAAGCAGCATGCTCATCTATAGACTCACCCCTCAGGAAGGGCACAAAAGGGCAGCAAAACAAACAGTAGTAATAATAATGATAATCATTCTCTTCATTAGTAATATTAGTTGCAGTGGTTGTTGCTGGTGGTGGTTTAGTAATATATTATGGAGCGGTGGGTTTACCTGTCAATCAGGTATGCACAAAGCTAGAAATAGCATGTGCAATTACACCTTATCATGCACCTTGTTATCACTGCTGATTAAGAAGGTATGAATATTCTAGCAAGATGCCAATTTGCACTGTTTCCATTACCTGTTATTAACTTTAACTGAAAATTATCACTGGGAGTATCCAATTTCAAAAATGTGTAGGCATAAAATTCAATCAACAAAGGGATGAAGTTCTTAAAATGAGTGTATTTGATGTCATTTTCAAAGGAGTTCTGATCTCCCCCGATCCTGAGGCAGTCATGTCCCAGTGGTGTGGTTATGTGAGGTATGACTGGCTTGTCTGACCTGTTGGTAGCCCTAGAATTTTGTGGCGTACATCACAGAGTGCTTACACTACAGAGCGGCATGGCACTTGGCAATTGGACATTGTTTAGTACCGTAGCATGGGGGTGCAGAGAGCAGTGTTCGTGTGTAGGAGGGGAGCAGACCCTATTAGAGATTTTGAGGTTGCTCTCCCCAGTCGCTTTGACTGGTGGAGGCGTTGTGGGGGTGGGAGGTAGCCGGGCAAGCGAAGGCGGCACAGGGAACACCACGGAAAGGGCTTAACTCGCTCGCGGTTCCAGCCGCGCTCGTTATCGCGCCATCACGGACTCACACAGGCAAAGGGAGAGAAGCACGGGCTGTTCTCATTACCGCTCCACACCGAGCTCACAGGGGTGACGAGAGAGAGGAGACCGGTTTAAAAGAGGAGCTCTCTCAGCAGGCTCCAGTAATAGAGCCCGCACCACCATTTTACAGAAACAGGCCAGCATTTTTCCAAGCTAAAAACGCTAGCGTTGTACTCATTGTTACATTATTGACTGCATAATTGTTTTATTAAAGTTATCTAGATTCGATCACATGTCCTTTTAACAAAGTTAAATGCATGTGTTTTTCCCCTTGCAAACATAATTTGGATCGTTCAAAAGCCAACAATAAGCTGCTGAGTGGTGATTCTGAAGGCAAAAAGGAATACTTGCATTTAATCAACAAGAGCAAAAATAAGAACTCCACAGAGCATAAGACAGGGCTCAGTAGTGATGTGGTGGGCATTGGGACAGCTGAACAATGAGGAAGGGGTTTCAGGAGTGTATTTCTCTCCTTTCGGCATTAAAACCGTGTCAGGTCTTTTGTATGCTTCAACGACTCTGTTCTCCATATAACAAAGGCCGTGTAATGACTTTCTGGGTTGTTTTATTCAATCCCATGGAACAATTTGCGTTGTTGCACAAAATAAGGTGAGCCACAAATTTCCGCCTTAGGTTTAATTGATATAATCATCTGAGCACAAAGCAATATGAAGAAACAGGGAAAAAAATAAACAAAAGTAAACAAGTAAATGTTGAAGTTTTTGGCTGAAAGGTTACAGCCTCAATTATATTTGAAAGCTTCGAGGTGATCTTGTTTTGAATAACCAGTGCCAGACATTCTCAGCGTTGCACACATTGATACTAAAAGTTAATATTTGTGGAGTTGTGAAAAGAAAATGTCATGAATCACAACAATTATTCATGTACAATTTTTTTTTTTAAAGCAGCTTATCTCCACCACCGTGCTGTAGACATAGGCCAACACAGAAATGGCATTGTCTGAGATTGGTACACACCTCAACAGTCTGTATTGAAAGCAGCTGTGGCTTTGGAAGCTCTGGGCCAGCTGTGGGTGCCAGGAGAAGCAGGTATGACTGCCAAGAAAATCAGTAAATAAATAACATAACACTTAATATTCTGGCACTGAGCTCGTTAGGTGTTTTGCTCTGTTTGTTGGTGTTGTTGTTCCGTCTCTCCCCTCATGTGAGAATGGAATTACGAAATGTGTGTGCTCCGTTGTGAAGTTTCCTGACAGACTTTCAATAGCCTTGGGATTTAGCTTGAGCTATGGGTACAGAATTCCCCAGATCCAATGCTGCAAAATAGGCTAAGGCTCCTTCTATTAGGTCAGAATCTACTTCTTCATTTAGATGTGAAAGCATACTCTCTGTATGTGTGGGTAAGACTTGTGCCTCTGTCTATCTGTCTGACATTTTAGTACATATAACAAATTGCACCATGTGTGTTCATAATTATGGAGAAATGAACCCCAGCAGGATAATTAGGTGTAGAGGATTGTGTGTTTATTGGAAACAGAAGGTTAGGCCTGAAAACTCATTCTGTGTTTGCATACATTATGCACGTATTGCTAAGGATTTTTAATATATTGAGCTCAATTTGGAGCATGGCGAAGGGAACTGGTTAAGACAAACAAGAGATAATGTACAGTGTTATACACTGAAAACTAATTGCCACAATTATATGGTGAATTGGATTTGGGAATGTATTCTAAAAGCAATTTGGAATGCAAGAACATACTAGCCTCAGTATTCATTCGATTCAAAGTGTTGAGGGGAAGAATGCTCATCAACCATTTTACCTTTTGAGATTAGAACAAGGACTGTTTGTCAATTAATCTACTGTGCCCTAACGTATAGTATAGTATAGCATAGCATAGTATGGTATGGTATGGCATAGTATGGTATAGTTTGATATGTGCTTTCAGGTAGCTTACCTACCCAACAGAAGACTGGGTACTGGCTATGCTAAATCAGGTTTAATTGGCAAGGTGGGATGTCCTGTTTTACCACATAATGCTGTTCTGTTGTTTTTTCACACATTCAGCTAGGTGGTTATATGAATATATGGCAAAGAAGTTCCACAGACTGCAGGCTAGTTTGGCCTCTCCATATGAGGCAGCCAGCAAAGTTAGAACTTGTGAAAACTCTGTTGCATAATAAAGCCAATTTGGAAGCATATTTATGGAAAATTCATTAGGACTCTTTGGCTGTGTTTCAGTCCAACACCAGAACACCATTTGAATTCGCTCGATTCGGTCGCTTCCCTGTGCTGAGCCGCTAATTCAATTAGCCCCTGAATGATGCTGCTCTAATTAGGAGAAACGCAGATGTCTGGGTGAAATCGTTTGAGTGTTTGATTCGTACAGCAGGCGTTGCACCCAAAGGTGTCCTTCCCTGCATTTCATTGTGCCATTATGCTCTGCGAAAAAAGATAGACTTATTATTCTCAGACGCGCATACAGACCCTTATTTCCATGACGGCAGTGTATTTCCTTTATCTCTTGACAATTGATTAATGAGACTCTTTTCAGCGCAATCTTTAATCTTTGGTCTGCTGCACACTTATCAAAAATTAAAATCATAGAATTATGAGGAATGGGGGGGGGGGGTTTCTTGCAACCTGGATTTAAAACCCTGAGATTGGTTTTTGTCTGCTTTATATGTGTGTTAGTGAGTGAGTGTGTTGAGGTGAGTGGAAGGTGGGGAAGATTGAGAGAGAGTGAGGGAGAGAGGATGGAGGAGAAATTGAGGGGAAGAAAGAGAGAATTTTACTTGTCTTTTCCCTTATCTGACAGGCTTCTCTTGCCGCCTGACAGGTCTTTGTAGTTTCTGCACAGCAACTTTTCCTACAGTCTATGCATAGGAAACCAAATCATGAGGCAATGAAGTGAAAACAGAAGAGTAATTCCAGGCTATAGCACATATTCCTCTTTAAACATCTCATTCAAGTGAGGAGAGCATCTCTTCAGTCCAAGGGTTCATCTCTTTCACAATCATATATATACACACACACACACACACACACACACACACACACACACACACACACAGTTGGCCCACCTTATCCACAGGTATATGGTTCCAGGACCCCCGCGGATGTGTAAAAACCATCGATGCTCAGGAGACTTGTATAAAAAGACATAATTTTACCCTATACGTGTTCATAACTTGAAACCCCACCTATATGTACCACTAAGAACAGCTAAAAACCCAAGTAAATCATGCTGACTATTGTATTGTAGAAATATGGTACGCGCTGGAATTTCAAATGTTATTTTTCAAGAATATTCTGGATTTTTTAAAAATCACGGTTGGTCTAAACTGCAGATAAGGAGGGCCGACTGTAAACATATAGGAGGTTGTTTCTGTCCTCAGAAACACAGTTGGTCAATTTAATGTAGCTGGCCACGTACATGGTAAACTGGGTTGATGAAGAATCAACAGTACACTTGTACAAGTGTACAGTACAGGTTGAGGGCAAATTGAATTTAGGCTTAATTGTGTTTTTTTAATTATTATTCTGAATTGTTTTTGGAAATTCAGAACTTGATGGCACATGGAACATTCTGATGCTCTAGATTAGTGGAGTCAGACTAAGTGCCATGGAGGTTTGTGTGCATACTTTTTTGCTGCTATCTGCATTCTTGACTACATAATTAGGTCCATTATTTGCTAAATTAGTCCTTTTAGCTTGTACATAATGCATACAAAGTGAAATGAGTTATTTGTGTTGTCTACAATACAACCATTGCTTGTATTTTCTGCTTTACCTCAGAGTTACATGCATACAAATGAATGAGTAGTTGAACCAGTTAAGGTTTGGTTAATTGGTTGGAATATAAACCAGTGCACACAAAGCTCTCTGTGGCACAGAGATTGAAACCTGATTTCTTTCTAACGTCCACAACGTGTCAGTTTCCTTCACATGTGTGCACAGTCTGCTCCTTGTTGCAAAGATGGCATATCCTATATTCAGGGCTTGGTCATGCTGTTCTGTAGGAAGAGGCAGGTGTCAGTTGCAGATGAACAGTCCATAAAATCACTGAAATCCTGGATATGGACCAGTTCTGCTGTGTTTATTGCTTGGATTTTTCTGCATTGTTAGTCTTAAGGGATTGTGTTTGTTAGTAAATAATCTGTGTAAGCGACTATACCCTTGCATGGTTTGCAAGTTCGCAGCGGGTGGCTTGGAGGTCAGAACAGTTTCGCAAAACGGAGATTTGCGAATGGACAGAGCAGCGCAATAAAGAAATCATCTTAACGCACAGTGTAATAAGCCCAAGCACTGTGGCGCGTAGTTTCATTTAATCAGTTTTTTTTCCCCCTTCGACTTCAAATCACGCAGTTCACTGAAGCAAAATCTATTATGGGGATGCTGTTTCTCGAGGTTGACCTTGTAAATCGATTCGGTTTTCCGCATTGATGGACGTGCCCCGAGACTGTGAAAAGTGGAAGGCTTTTCACGTTCATTCCAACGCACTTTCGCCCCTTCCGCTCAAAACAAATTCCTCGTCTCGGTGCACACTGTAAACACACAGCGCACTTTGTTCATAGTTCCGAGTCCCTGGTTGTCTGTCAGCATTGGCTTTTTTATTTCCAAGATACGTCTATGTTTATAATTTACAAAAAAGCAATGGGTCAGTTTTTCCAGTCCTTTACCATGTAACTTTTAGTCTGTGATCTCAACAGTAATCGAAAAAGAAAAAACCAGAACTCGCCCTTACTGTGATGACACCCTCTCTTCAAAGTGGTCAGGCATTTCAGTCGAGTTCTTGAGTGACATCAAAATCCCTCTCATAGTATTAAGTACAGCAATCATTTTCCACAATCAAGAATCCATCCAAAACTGAGTCTAAACACCCCATGCTTCAGAAGCAAATGAAAAATGTCCCAAAAGGTAGATGGATGGTCTCTCAGGTATAATTAATAATTTAGATATAATCAGAGGTGCTCTGAGTACCCTTTTTCATTTCTTTGCACATGACATGAAAAATGTTCAGTTCATCCTGTTAGCCTCCATTTGTATTCAGTGTAAAGGCATATTTTCATCTGATTTTCGCAAGATGATGAAAGCATTCACATTCAATTAATTGTGGATCATGGCTCAGGGTATTGGACTTGCAACAGGTTTGCAGGTTTGAATCTCATTTGGGCCATGTGTCTCAGGCAGTGTATCTGACTTGCTTCAGGAGCTACAAAGCTATGTGATGTCTAAAATGCAAGGCACCGATGCGGATGAAAATCTTCTGTTCATCATATTGGTAAAGCAGTGTAATGTTTAACAATGATAAAGACAATAACTGAGGGTCACCTATAAGGTCTCCATTGTAGAACATGGGATTTTATTGATGAATGAAAATGATACACAGAATTCAAGAATGGCTGATTTACATTAATCATCATATTAAAGAAAAAAATTGGCATTCATTTACTTTTAATCTTAAAATATGAGCTTATGATCTTTTTTTTTTTTCTGCAAATCACATTTTGTAGAGCTCTGAGGGGGTCTTCTCAGATGTTTGTTTGCCTATGGAACTAATTAATGTGTGAAATATATAAACTCAGAAAGATGATTATGTGTTGCTCAGGTGACGAATGAAAGATTGATCCAAAGGGCTGAGATGCACGCTGAAGCTTGCAGAGGGACATGCTTTCATAACAGTTCCTTTGATGCATACCAACTTATTATTTAGTAAAGTTACAGTTTTAATGGAATATGTTGCAGCATTAGCCCATTATCAGCTTTCTGTTCTGAGTGTTTTTAACTTGCTGTTTTTAAAATGTATTTGCCACTCATTCACTTTGAAACTGGCACAGTTTCCATGATTAAACGTACAGCTCGTAAAACCCTTTTTCTTCCAGAGTTTGCCTGCAAAGTATGGGATCAAAGGCTTTCGCCATTTGAGTACTTTGGTTGACATTTTGGAGTCAGGAAAGCCAGTCTCTGTTTCTCAGGTATTTGGAAAGAATTAACTGCAGCTTTGTGTGTCAAACACTCATTACCTCAACCCTGAGCAGCGATCTGCTGTAAACCTGCCAACATTCTAGAATTTACCGTATTCATTTCCTCAGCATACGCACCCCTCCAGAGGTGTTTAGGCAGCTTACTTTGTACATACCGCAGTATCCATGTATACAGCTGTAAAAAAAAAAAAAAGATACCGTACTCAGGAAAACCCTGAGGATTCAAATCTGGCTATTTTGTCTCCATCAAGCCACACAGCACCGCAGCTCCTGCTAGAAAAATGACTGAACTCACGTGTTAATCAACATTGGTCCTTTGACAATTTCTTTGACAATTTAACAATTTAAAAGTGTTATTTATCTCTTATAAACATACTTTGGTGTATTCGGCAATCACACAGTGAACTAAATGTTTCCATTTGTAATGCATCTATTTTGTGACTAGAGACATTGGCATAAAACCAGAAAGTGATTTATAGCAGAATATCTGGTTTGTTAGCTTTTTTCTGTCATGGGCGAAAGATCGCAGGACACCGCTTCTCTCCAGCGGCAGTGACACAGGTAACGGGGCGTGTGGAATTATTTCTCTATGCCCCCTTTGAGGGTGTAATGATGGCCGGAGCATGCTGGGAGTTTATGGCCCATGGTACGATGTAGTAAGTGCATGACCATTTGGGCTGAACATAAAGAATAGCCTTGGATGTACTGTATATTACGGGCAGCCCAGAACATAGCCCATGCTCAGTCTTTCCCAGGGCAAACCTAGGCTGGGTTATGTCATTTGATAAACCAAAGGAACTGCCATGCCCAGTTATGTCACAATGGGAGGATCAGTCTTTGCCCATTTATGTACACAGTTGTTTGGGATTTCATTTTTCAAATGATCCCAGTGATCCCATCTACCACTGCTAGAAAAAGCAATGCTTACGATGATGTGTGTCTTTCTGTCACACATAAGATGGTGATTGGTGATGAAGATGATGATGGGATGAAGATAATGATGAAAATAATCATTACCATGATTGAAGCGTCAACATTACCATCAACATCACCGTAACTGATGGAGACATATCAACTATTATTTTGACATGATTCCCCAGACATAGAGCATAGTTATTAATAGTTACAAACAAGTACTGCCACCACGTAACAGAAAACTTGTGACTTGGAGATAACCTTCAAAGGACTCACCGGGCACTGGACAAACATACATCCTGAAAAGAGTCACTGTAACCTTCCTTGCATTTTGGGACACTGAAATTCCTAAGCGAAAAAGGTAGTTTTTTGTGTATAAACGGGTAACATTAATATCTTAGAGTTTCTCTATTTACTCCCTATGGTGTCTGCTGGGGCACCTGGGAATGAATGTCCACCCTACTTTCAGGTCAAGTCCAGCTCCATATCCTTCAACACTCAGCTACCTCACCTCTCCTGCACACTCTCAGGGCCTCTCTGCCTTCCTCAACACTATTCTCCATTTTCAATATATATAGTTTTCATGAAAATACATCAGAATAAACTGCTCTCTGAATGGAAAGCCTTCAGTACTTATGTTATTAGAGACACATTCCAGCATTTTAATTACATAGTAACAAACAAGTGATACATATGTGGTAACAAGGAGCAATTGCACATCTATCCCTATGTAAACAGTATGCAAACCCAAATGCAATATAACTTGACAGCAATTATGTGTGCATGGGTTTGCGGATGATATAATATATAATAAATATTTCACATCATCGGAAAGATACTATCCGTTTAACATGTCACATAATTTAGTGTGAAGCATACTCATTCTCCAGGCTTTTTTATTTTCTGTCATTGAAGTGTTGATGATTTCACTGGGTAAAACGGGCACAGCCGCATCTTGGTGCCCTCAGGACAGTGGGAGATTAATGGGCGGATTAAATGGCAGCAGCACGGTCATTGATAGGTTGGGGCGAGACTTCAAAAGGCTCGCATTTTTTCTCTGTGCAGAAAATGCATTTTGAGCATGTCACTGTTAAGTGCCCCCCTCCTTTAATGAGCTTATTTCGTCTCAGTGCGATTTGGTGTAAAACACCCCGGGGAGGGTTGGGTGGAGGGGGGGATCGGGTGAGGAGACGACGGCCTTGACCATGACCTGTGACAGTAATTACAGAATGCCCTTGGGTGTGCGGTGTGGAACGTTCGAACGTGGATGAGATTACCCGTGTCGTGCTTTCCCAGTAATCAGAGAGAAAGCTTTGTGCCCGGCTTGATGGCAACCACCAATCATAAGAGGCCTGACAAAAACCAACATGTAAAGCAAAGAACATGATCACTAAGAGAGCATATGATTGGTCGAGGTTAATCTTTTGCTCCAATCATAAACCATATCACTGACATTGCCCGACTCAATCAGCTGTTACCGATCATCTTCACAAACACAATTTTGCAGTTATTTTGGTGACTGGTGAAACACCTGCCACAAAAGTCTGCAAGGGGTGTACAGTATATTAACAAACAAACAGCAGCATCTCAGTTACTCAGTCTTCATGTTAGCATAGGTTTTACTGATGGATTAAATGCAGGGTTGTTGAATTCAAAGCTAGTATTCAACTGACAGCCAAAGTAACTGAGAGCTCAGGTGGAACAAAGTAATTCCTCCATATCCAAGGTATGGGGACCCTAGTGCCAGGCTTAAACTTCCCCTCTTTAGCATCTCTCACATTGTGAAGGCAATGCAGACTAGGGCTGCGAGATGATAGATGTTTTTTCTTTCGTCACATATATCGTCATATCGCACAGCCCTAATGCAGACCAGAGCGTTAAGAATACAAGTAAAAATGTTGTATTCTTTAAGAGGGATCAGTCCTCAGTGATTGTGTCAATCAGTGAGGATGGAATAAGAAAGTTATGCTTCAAACTGCCGATGTGCACATAAAATATATTAGACTGTAATGCAGTGCTTTCAGTACAGTGTGTGTTATTTTATGGCCTGTTTCAGTGCGCCAGGCTATCCACGGTGAGGCTCAATGCCTCGAGGGAATGTCTGCTTTTCCTCACATTTCCACACGTTTCAGGAGAAGCAGCACTCCGAGTCAACAGTGTTGACAGTGAAAACTTTAAACAAGCTTTTCAAGTACACAGCCCACTGTAATATATTCGCTGTATTACATATTGAGCAAAATAACCATTTGCTACTCACTTACACTGTATTTCTACATTCATTTTAGGGTTATGATTTAATAGAAATGGTTGTTTTTGACTTATTTATTACAGGAGTCATGCATGTAACACCATGTAAGTGTCAATGATAATTCATGTGAGTATTAGGTAAAGTCTTGCCAAAATTACAAAATGTTTTGAATAAAAAACATTATGAGGTTATTTAAGACAATTTGTTAATGCATACAGAGAAAAAAAACTGTTTCAGGTGGTTAAAATGAGTGAATATCAGAAAAATCGACAATCATGTCAAACTACTAAACAGAAATAAAATATCAAAAATGGCATGCTATCTTTGACTGAGACTCCAATAACAAATGCACTGACCTACCTTTGAGATACAGTACACTATTATTTTGGATAGTGAGGAGACTTGTGTGTCAAATCTATCAGACAACTCTGAGAGTGTCTGTGCTGCCACAGCTGTGGAGTGTCAACTGCTGCTATAGTGAGCTCTGCTCCCAGACCACAAGGCCAAAGTACTCTGAGATCTCCAGAGCCCTGACAGTCTGGGTTATGAGACACCAGGTATAAAGGGTGACACGGCACCTGAAGGCATGGCTAGATCTTTGGATGAAAAGGAGATATACATATGCTTTTAAGATTTGATGCTTAAGTGTACAGATTGAAATGTAATGCTGTCTAAACAGCAGTTCAGCTCCAAATCGACATTGGAAGGTTAGAATGTAGATACTGTTTTTAATCACATTGATTATGTTATATCTTATACTTAACCCATGCTCTTGCAATACTTAGCTTTTAATACTGCAGTTCTTATATGTGGTAATGAGCTATTAGCACTTTACCCACAGCTGTATTTGAGTGCAAAGCCAGGGTTGAGGCAACACTTGTCTTTAACATTGGCTCACAATTAAATGCAAATGTCATTGTTATTATTAATATGATATCCCCGCCAACACAGTTTGGAAAGTTCAGTAACCATGAAAATTAACTTTGCCAAACTAATCTTTTTGAGAAAAAGCATAACACTGTTCTTCAGCTCTAAGTGAAAGTTAAGGACAAATATTGAGTGACTCCCGGCCTCTTTTTTCCAGTGTTTTTCTTAGCTCCACTCACAAAGTGGTTTTGTTTTAGTTGCAGGTGGCAGGCTCAAAGATGTTCTAATCAGGGCTGAAGTGCTGTAATTGATGCATGGCATAATTCAGCCTTCTGTCGTTTGCTTTTATTAGCCGAGAGATTGAAACTAAATGTGGTCATTATTCACCGTGCACATACCTGCCTGGAATTTGATTGTTTCATTTAGATTTCTTTAATTTCACTTTTAGATTTGATTAATTAATCAAAGTGCACCGCCTGGTAATTTAGATTTTGATTAAAGTTGTCCTTCTTCACAATGCACAACCTTAAATCTTCTTTGACGTCATTCCACTTTCTTCTGAAATCATAATTTGTCAACAATAAACTCATAAGCAGTTTTGTTTTAATGTTACAAGAGTAGTGTAGGTCAGACAAAGCATTCTTGTTTAACTAAAAAATCGACTGTGGAGAAACTGTTGTTTTGTTCATTGTTCGGTGAAGAATTGTGACTTGTCACACCAAACGCATTCTTTATAGATAAGCTGCCAGTGAATATTTGGGGCTCTCTATTCTTCTCTCTCTATCTTAAAGGCTCAGTCTAGCGGAATACTCATTAAAATAGAGGCTGAGAGAGAGGTAACATAGGAGTTCATGGAACAGGTGGAAAAGTAACACCTCCTCACTTCAAATGTACCAACATGATATCTACTTTACATAAACAGTAAAATATATGGAAAAAGATTTTTTTTTGGTGGAAGTCAGAAAATTTACTTTTTTAGCCAATTTGTACTCATACTTTTACTGTCATGTGCTGTGTTGAAAATGCAGGATGTGATGTAAAGGAGAAATTGGTTGAGTTGAGTCTGTCTTTACCATGCTGACTCTCGCTCTCTGTGCTTCCCTCAGGTTGATTTACTCGTCCCCACCAAAGTCACTGGCATCATTACCCAGGGTGCCAAGGACTTCGGGCATGTTCAGTTCGTGGGGTCCTACAAACTGGCATTCAGCAATGATGGAGAGAGATGGCTCGTCTATCAGGATGAAAAAACAAAGAAAGACAAGGTAAGGTTATACATGCTTTCCCGTCCAGCTCCTCTGTAAAACACCCTGTTGAGGTGAGGAAAGATATTTGTGGCTTCATCGGTTCATATGGAAAGCAGGAAAGCAGCGTTCGCTGATTTTCATAATGCAGACACAAAATCAAACACACACTACCCGTGCCATCAAAGGAACACAAAATCAGCAGATGTTCAGTTCAGAAATCAGCAAGTGCCTGGGTAGCCTGGTGAGCCCTGTATTCATTCCCTTTGTGAAGCTGAGTCTTTTCTTACCTTAGCAGCGTGGACCTCTGGTCATAGCTGGAAAGACTGTACTCTAGATAACTGCCATTCTTGTTTCGGTATTTAGTTGTATTTTGAGGGAATATTTAAAGATGGAAGTCATACACTGGGAAATCCCCCTCTGTGAATTGTGTGAAATCCTTTTACACACTGTTTGAGCCTTAAATACAGTATGACACCCTGCTCAAATGAACTGAAACTAAAGGGTTTTGCTTTGCTTTTTCTCAAAATGTCATGTCAGCTTGCAATTCATGATTGGATGAAACAAAAAGTGATTCTCAGATTTGTTTAAAATGGTTTTTATTTATGGAATTAAATACTTATATATTAAATTTGTTTTCATAATCTCTGTTTGTTTGTAACAAGACTAGTGCGATTAGTTAATCACAAAGAGTGCCTCGGAAAGAATTTGCCGGAATGCATTTTTGGGTTTTATGCCGTTCCACAGTCTCACTCACGGAGCGGCACTCCAGCGTTGTGAATAATGATTTATGGGCCGGTTTCCACGGCGTGTTGCCAGAGTGATGTAACTTGTAAGGTGCCCTGTTTTTGTGGGCGCAGCATCTTTTTATCTGAGGTGTAGAATTGCTGTGCTGAGGCAGCCGGGGGATGATTTCCAGGCATGGATCTGATATCACTTCACATAATGTGCATGAACAGTGTGGAGTCAGAGTATCTCCTTCAGGGCTTGGTGTGGGAAAAACGCAATGTCAGTGTAGATCTCATATCACAGGACACAGTGGATGGAAGGCCCCCTGATACAGGAAGTCGCAGGCCGATAGTTTACAGTTTAGTGTTCATTGTTATTTTTCGGTTTGTAATGTGAGAGCTACTATGCTTATAGAGGCATAAGAAGAGCTCGGAGAAACACGATCTGTGACACGAGCCTGGGGCTCTGAATCGATATTAAGGTCGCTGAGATCTGCAAAATCCTCGGGCTCCTTCAACGTGTGTGCATGCGTGGCATTTTTCTGTCAGGTTGCACTTTCTCCAGGAGACTTTCAGTGGCATTTCCGTGCGAATGAGTGCTATAAGCAGCTTTGACAAAAAGCTTCTTCGGGTGTATTCCCCATTCCCAGCACAACTACTGAGGATCTGCTTTCCTTTTCTTAAGCAGGCTTTAGCCAAATGCTTGGAAATCAAAATGCTTGGAAAACATGAGTGGCAATGGTGAAGTCGAGGGTGTACGCACCTCTACAGAGTACACCCAACTAAAAATCTGTTGATCGTAGTATACCCTCTTGTTTGCCTTATTACCATTAAAACATTTTGGAGTTACGGTATGCCCACCTCCTCAGACAGTATACTCACAATCTCAGTTACCACTACTCAATTGATGAGTGTATTTTTTGTTGCGTAGTAACCTTTATTGGATAGTGGCTGAGGGCATGCTAACAGTGCCCCTTGTGAATGGTGTTTCAGTGTATGCTCTCGCCCGCCAATAAATTGATGTTTTAGCGAGCCATGCGTCAGGAAGTGCCCCTTCTCCGACATGCGAAAGCTCCGCTTGAGGAGTTTATAATTTCATCACACAAGATGATCTTTGGACATGGGCCACTGCGTGCAGAGAGTGTAATTTTCTACTCAGCAATCTCCATCTCCAAGCACTGGAAGTCTTCCAGAGCTTTAGCAAGGCAGGTTGATGGGCATCCAGAAGGTTCCGGAAACTATATCCTTCGCAGAACCACAGGAAACATCACGCAAGGGCAAGTCTGGAAGTGGTTCATGAGAAAACAAGTCAAGAGTCCAACAATTTAAATAACATTCTGGGAAGGTCTATAAAAAATTACAATTAGTATACAGTGCGGTCCAAAAGTCTGAGACCACTCGTAGAAGAGCTTCTATTTTGCATTCTAAAAGAAAATTCTAGCTTCCACTAGTGGTCTCAGACTTACAAATTATATTAACTATTTGAGTGAAAGGTTGTATTTTTGAAAAACGTACATGAATTTCCAGAATGTCTTAGTTTTCGGTATGTCTGTTTGACAAGGTGCACTGGATCTGGCATAGACTCCACAAGTTTGAGCAAAACCTGATGAAACATGTTATCCTATGGTCTTTAAGTGCACAAAACTTTCTCGGCCTTTAAATTCCCCTATAAATGCTGTTGTACAAGGGGCCAGTGAAAATAATAAATGGGGTAGTGAAATCCAGAGCTAATCCTTCTGTTCCCCTCTACATGCTCAGGAGTTGTAAGATCAGGCCAGTTCAGTTCTATGGCCAGGATTCAATCAACACTTCTTTTTAACATTAACTTACAACTGAATAAGAGAGTTATGCTTCTTCTCTGCAAGAAAAGTTTGGCGCACTAAACTGAGGATAAAAATTAACACTTTTATTTAAATGTGAGACAAGGACAAAATGTTGATTGAATCCGAGCCCATAGCTTTAGGGCTAGTGGTTGGCTTTGCCAGCTGGTTGGCTGTCCGGCTCTGTTCCAGTGGGTGGATGGGCCCCTGGGTCTGGTGTCAGATCCATACCATGCCAATGCTGGCTGCGTCCAGCAGGCCCCTTCAGGCCGTAGTTCTGCCCAGGTAGGGGAGGATTTAATCAGCGGGGATGGCCTCCAGTCAGACGCCTGCGCTCCCTGCACAAAGCTGCGTGTGACTCCATCTTAGTGAAAAGCGTAAAAGAAAAGCTATAGTTTACCTTGAGGTCACCATGATGGTTGGACTGCATACAGGACTGCACAACAGTCAACGGAGTGGTCCCACCTTGTAGTGTGACTCCAGATCCAGAAGTCATCCTCTATTCTTGGGTATCGAGGCTGTGTCCAAATCAAACACAATTCATCTCTTTAAGGGCATATTCATTTAAATCAAAAAAGACTTTTTAATATTATATTTAACTAGAGACAGGCAAACATGTCCTTCTGAATATGTTGCTTTAATTCTAACATAGAATAGCATATTACCTTAAAAAGAATAAAGGTCCATTTCGACCTTTAGTACATACATGCCCTAAATGAGATTATGTTTATTTGATTGGCTCCTGGCCAGAGATTCCAGATCTTCTAAAATGAAGGAGTCAGCTAAAAATAACCCCACCCCCCACACCCTCACAGCCAACCCCACCCTCTTGTCACATGAGACACTTGCTGTGCCAAATCTATTCTCCTGTACAAATCCAGTCGTCCATACAGGTTAGACTTGCTTGTGTCAGGCCTCCATTAAAATCTGTTCCAATTGAAAGTAGCCTACCTTCGCTGATGACATTGCCCCATCGCAGAATGGGAACCCTCGTCCCGACATAATGCACTTTGTGTTGTAAGTCGCTCTGGATGAGAGCGTCTGCTAAATTCCTATAATGTAATGTTATGTGAAGTCCCCCAACCCCCCAGTGTGTTTGGAGGTTGTTGTCATGGCAACACCTGACGTACCAGCCCAGGATGAGGGGAGGGGATGGGAGTCGAGGGGAGGGGGTGGTGCACTTATCCAGCAAACGTGGGCTGATTCAAATTTAGAGATGTGCCAAGGTGCAGTCGTCGGGTTAATTAGGCGGCTGTCAAACCTCAATGACGGGTAGGGTTCATCCGTAATGACTGTGATGTTTTCAGCCTAACCTCTAATGAACACTGTTTCCCCTAAATGTCTGCTTGTAATCGTTGCGGGTGCTACGGTGGACATGGCTCGGGGTTAAGATTAACTCTGATTCCTCGCCCGTTGCCTCAGGCTCGTGACAGGGGATGGGGTGGGTGGAGGTGAGGGAGGGTATGCAAGGGGAGAGCCTCTCAGTCACTCCTGCTTCTTCACCGTAGTTTAGGCCTTAATCATTAAGGCCAAATGATGAAATACCTGAGTTATTTCAGGCTAACACATGATGGCATAGTTAAGTTATTCTTTTAGCTTTTTTGAATACATTGGGCAGAAAGGTATTTGGTGTTTAGAACACATGTAGAATGTTCATGGACCAAACACATCATATTGTTAATCTCATATACAAAAGTCTTAAGTGCAGAATGGGAACACCCATTCAGCCTGGCCTTGAAAGTTATTACCAAAATTGATGTGACCAAAACCCACTGAGAAATCCGGCCATAGGAAATGACAGTCTATGACCAATACATATCAATTAATAAGGTACTCCTGAGTTTAGATGAAGAAAACAGAAATAGAAGAACAAAAACCACAGAAGCTCTCCGCCTTGTCTAAACACTTGCCTGTATTCACCTCTTAAGATGTTTGGTGTCCTTCGTAATTAGCCACTGTTACCATCCCATTGGAGAGATTGAGTGCTGAGAAAAGGGGGAAGCTAGAAGTCATTGCTGAGTGACTATAAGCGCTATTTTCAGTGCAGTTAATGCAGAGTTTAGCCCAGCTTGTGATGGTGTCATAACTCCTGGGGGATAGCATTGGATACCTATCATCTTGTCCCTGTCCCCATGTGGTTGAAGTGAATAGGTGTAAAGATTATAGAGATTATAATGAACAACCCTTGTCTGTTCAGTGGTTTGAAGGAATGCATGGAGGAAAGTGGTAGCAAGACTAAGGCATCATTTATTTCAAGCCAGAAAGAGATGCAGTGCACCATTATGGACCCAGTCATTTGAACCAATCGAAGTGTTTTCCTTTTCTTACAGTTCTGTCAGCAGAACAAGGAAGCGTAGGTGACAATTAGTTCAAGGTAAATTCCAAACACATTAACAAGTACTTTTTACACAGGGATTTGTCAATACATGGAGCTACTTGCCAGGTCAAGTAGTCGAAGCATTCTGAGTACCATACTGCCTCGCTCACCCCGTGTACAAACCTGCTGGAAGCATGCTGCAGCATCGACCAGGATCGATAAAGAACAGGACTGTGGAGGTCCAGTCAGATTTCCAAGCAGTCCCTCAAAGGATGCTGTAACACATTCACTAACATGTGCATGGTCCAGTCCTTGAGGGATTTGCCAAAGGACACAATAACTCATTTGTAGAAATGATAGCTGCGGAGATAAAAATGACAGTAGACTAGCGAAGATAAGATCCCGGACCAAAAGCGGTCAATCACAAATGAAAGACTTTGACGTCTTTGATGTCAAGATGCTGCTCAGACCAACAGGTACATCTGTCTTTAATTTAAAAATTCTTGATTTGATTTGAAAATATCCAAATCAAATATCCAAATTTTTAACCAAAAATTCTGTTGTTAAGAACAACTAGCAACACCTTTTTTTGAGAGGGAACATGATTTGTTTAGTGTCAGCACAAAATGTTTCCATTTTTTGTCGTACCATTTTCATTTTAGTTGTTTTTTCATTTTATCATTTATCAGCTGGTATCAATCTGTCAGATAGGAGGACACAACAAGCAAACCTCAGCCCCAGAATCACTGGCAAGCCCCTAAGATGCTTTGGCCAATTTTACAAACAAAAGTCACTGAGAAAGGCTCATACATCCCGGACAGCAACACAGCCGTCTTTCTCATGACTACCATCAGACAGACCCTCTTCAGATCCTGAGATGCGACACCAGTCGCACGCAATTTATTTTTGTCCCCAAAGCAATTAAGCTGGTAAACAAGAACAAAAAAAAACAGACTTAAAGTCTTTTGAGAGTTGCCTTTTCATCCCATTTTTAGCTTACCAAATTAAATTCAAAATGCAATTAACAACATTTAAACCATTTCAGTCAACTTTTACAGTCTGTTCCTTGTCATTTCTTTTTTCATGCCGAAGTGTGCATGTATATTACACTTATTTATTTAACTTGGTGTGGTGCAACGCATTTACAGAGTTTCCACTGTGTTTTATTGAGCAGTCAAACCAGCCGTGTTGCTTCAGCCCAATTTAATAGTCCTGTGTTGGTTGAATAAAATTATTGAATCGAATTGAATTGAATTGAACTTAATTGAATTCACCGTTCCCGTGTTCAATCCAGGCTTAATGCAGCACTGGAAGCAGTCAGATAAATAATGAGTCAACATGGGATAAATGGTCTGTTTTCATTGTTATGTACTCTTATGTTACTTACCATGGTTCATAGTCCTGTACTGTGGAGAGAAATCTATCCTGATTGGTTTACATGGCTTTTACTGCACACGGTATATAGCTCCAGCCGTTCTTGGATTCATGAAGTCTCACTGTCCCCTCTCCAGATGAAGGGAACACTAGACATGGAATCCTGAGAGACAGTTGTTTGAGAGGCAGACACAAGGAAGGTCAATCCTGCCATGTTTTTGAGCTCGTGTTTTTTTTTTTTTGTTTTTTTCCCCCATGTCAGTTTCTACAAAGGCTGCGAAACGCTCCTCGCTTTGAGACAGATGACGGGCTGGTCCAAACGCAGTGACCAGCACATTTCTTTCCCTCCGTCATCTCATGAAAGCTCTGGCACTGCGTTAAAGGCATCCGACTGGAAATCCTTCCATCTTGTAAAGATAGAAAAGACAACAGGCAGAGGATGTCTTTAGCTCTGTGGTAGTTGTACTTGCTCAGGGTGATAGGACCCAAGACAGTAGGGTTTTTAAAAGAAGACTATGTCACTCATTCAATCTTTCGTATATTGTTGGTCTGGTTGGGGCGAAGCTCTTTGTTAACTGTGAGAGAGCTGGTGTGATTTACTCTGTAAGTTTATCTGTACTTCAATGCCGCCATCTTTCTTGCTCTGAGCCTGACACTGAGAAATAATCCCGGCCTCTTTTTTTCCTCAGTCTCCTTCATTTATATTTTTCCCCCCATCTTCGTTTCTATGCCCCTTATTTTTCTCCCTGTTCCTTTGTTTCCCTGCATCACCTCTCTCTTTTCAATTTGTCTCCGAAAACAGAAGCGACAGCAACTGCGTCTCTAGAGGCATGGCGAGAAAGAGTTTCCCGTCATATTTCAATCAAGTGTGTGTGTGTGTGTGTGTGTGTGTGTGTGTGTGTGTGTGTGTGTGTGTGTGTGTGTGTGTGTGTGTATGCATGTGTGTGTGTGTGTTGTGTGTGTGTGCATGTGTGTGTGTGTGTGTGTATGCATGTGTGTGTGTGTGTGTGTGTGTGTGCGTATGTGTGTGTGTGTGTGTGTGTGTGTGTGCCTGTGCTTTCCATATGTGTACATGCTCACTTACATTGTCAGATTTTCATAGTGTGTGTGTGATCATGATGTCATTTGTCTTTCACACTAATATTGACCTTGTGGGAAGTATTTTCTTGTATTATAAATGTTTCTGTATATCAATTTATTATGAATTATGTTTTGGAATTGAGGTCAATGCAGAACTGCAGTCAATGCAGATTCTCCTTGTGTGTCCTATGGAAGTTATTTCTCAGGCATTGTGAGTAATTGTGGGTAAATTATTTGCTCAGTGCCTTTATTAAAATATTGAGATTCAGTTTTTTTAATTGAGGTGGTTGGCAGTGCAATTCTAACTGCCGAACATCTTGTTAAATGGGAGTTAACACAATGTGACCTTATTCCTTAGTTATCAAGGTTAATTCTCTAGGCCTAAGATTGCTGAAATTTCTACCAATTTGATGGATGAGCGACTTTGTGCCAGCTTGCACATCTTGCGCATTACTGGGGGCTCTGCTACATCGTTTTAATCACATAATTTGAGTGGAGTTTTGGAGTACCGAGTCTGCAGTCATGTCCTCATTGACAAGGTTGCAGGTTTGAGTACTTGGCTGGGCACAGTCATTGTACCCTTGGACAATTCTTCTCTGCAATAAAGATAACCTAACATGTTCAACCAGGCTTTATGATATGCACTGAAAAAAGAGGATATTTTTTTGTATTATATTAAATATGCAGTGTATCTATCAGCTGTAGGAAAAACACATTCACTTGCTGCCAAGAACTGTATATTTTTATCACAGGGTTCACAAAGATTTGCAAAACAACATATGGCCCATAGCTATTAACATGAATGCCAAATGATGGTACAGGTTTTGTACAAACAGCGAGCTCAGAATGCTTCATATCAAATAACATTGATGATTCTGAGGATTTAGATGATTGCCTTGTGTCGATATCCTCTTGCCGTTGGTGGGCAAAAGTAAATATGATTTTTTTTTTGGATTGTCTGCTTGCAGATGATAATTTGTTTCAGCTTTTTTTCATATTTCCATGTTCAGTCTTTTGTAATCAGTTGATAAATAATATTAATAAAATGAAGAGAATAATTTAATGTTTCACAATAAATAGACTCCAATGAAAAACTGGATAAAAGATCAAACAAAAAATTGAAGCAGTGGGCCAAAAAAGGAGGTCTATCCCAATGTTTGTATCATGTGTTTCCTCTTAAAACAGTAGGGTATATCTTTAAATAAAAGACACTTAATGTTCTGTAATCTAACAATGTACTCAATTACCTTCTGAGCAGGACATACAGGAGTCATGTGACGTTTAGTCAGCAGATGTTTAGTAGCAGGGTGATGGGTGTACTGTGACCAGAAAGACACCCCTCCCTCAGGGTCCTCACGTTGTAGTATTATTCAATCACACACACACACACACACACACACACACACACACACACACACACACACACACACACACACACACACACACAAGGGCAAGCACACCACACGTGGAGATACAAGTGTCTGTACATACACAAACATGCTTACACATATAGCAGATCACACACACACACACACACATACACGCAAAAGATAGGCGCATACACACACCCACAGACACAAATGCACGTACACACATGCTTACACACTCACATGCATGTGGATATACCCATGTGCATTAACACATATACACAGGTATGCAAAGGGCAGATGCGCTTAAACACTTATCCACACACACACACACACACACACACACACACACACACACACACACACACACACACACACATTTGCAAATGGACATATACGTGTGCATTTAACTTTATATAATATGGTTCTTGAGGCTGTTTCTGTGGCCCATCACAGAGCCTGTGTTCTTGCATGAGGGATCATGCTTGATCATCGCTCTCATTATAGCGCTCTTTCGGTCTCGTCCAGGATTTGAAGCCCATGATCTTTTAACACCAGACTGATCCCACGGTCCACTGCAGCAGACGGCGCGGTGCCGTAACCGCTCCTCTGCTCGCAACCATTCCCCGCGACCCACCACTGCTCCCCTCATTACCATCTCCTGTAATCTGGCTCATATTTAACACAGGGATGGATTTGAGAATCATATTCATGAATACTCCATCGACCCCCGTCATGCCTTGCAGAAGAGCGCTGCGTGTGTCACCGGCCTCCCTGATATTACAGTACGTGGTTACTGTATAATTATTCTGTTTCACGCCATGAGCCCACCCACCCCCCCACACCAGTGGTAATTAAGAGAGTGGTCCTTGAGTCAATACAGAAAAACATAATCCATTAATAAAGAGAGCTTTAATGACATGCCGCCTAGCAGATAGATGTCAGGAGGTCTTTGACAATGAGGAGGAGAAGAGATAATTTCATCAGGTCTCCCACACACACACACACACACACACACGCACGCACACACACACGCACACACATACATGCTCACACACACATCCACATACATAGATGCTCACAGGCACACACACACACAACCATACACACACACACACGCACACACACACACACACACACACATACATGCTCACACACACATCCACATACATAGATGCTCACAGGCACACACACATACATACACGCCTTCCTGACTGCAGTGCACACACCCTCATGACCTAATAACGCTCCCGGGTGGTTTATCAAGCGTGACGCGCTGGCTCCAGATTCACGCTGACCGGTGCTTCACATGCCTGCTGCATGCTGATGAAGGTCAGCCAAGTCCCACCTCCCTTCACATGTATCCACAGCAGAGGTGCAGGGGATAGGGGGTGGTGAGGGGTCCCCTTCAAAGGGAAACCTTGCTGGGGCTTCAGGTGATGTGAGCAGGTCCATACAGTGAATCCCCGATTTTACGCAAATTCGGATATAACCGCGATGAGTCATTGGACCTTTTTTTTGTTTTACTCAAAGTTCATTAGTGTTTTCATTTCTACTGTAACAACAATTTATTTGCGGAGTTCTGTAATTCAAAGGTAATTTACTTGCCATACGGTAAAAAGGCAAAAATAAGTCAAATGAGTCAAATAGGGTGACAATAGAGGTGTTTTAGGATGTTAGGCCAACATTGGGTCAGCTTGAATGCAAATTTTCTTGAACCCTGATTTAGCTATTTTATCTTGATGACATTTTATTGACCTCATGTTACAATGGGGCCACACTGTACAAGCTTGACCCTCTCCAGATAAATACTGGCAAATAATAATAATATAATCATATTGTATATGTATATATGTTTATGTGTATATAGTTATTATTATATATTATAAATATAATTCTGAGTCAGAAGTAATTATAAGCAGTGTGTTGACTAACTGTAGACCTCCGCTAGCCTCTTTGTTTCAGAGTAAGGTCAGTGGTCATTTGCCTCCCTTTGTGTGGTCTCAGCGAACGGTCCGAGGAGTGTTCTCCTTCTGGTTACCCTTAAGAACACATGCAGCCTTTCTCTCAGGGGGGATATTGACATAGCCGGAGATGGCACTGCTGCAGAGCTGTCAGATTAACTGTGTTTTCATCATGAACCCCCTGGTAACTGGGAAGATGTGGTGAGAGCTGGGATGTGACGTACACTCTGTGGATACGTGTAGTTCTGTACACCGCCTTCTCACTTGAGCCTGTGTGTCTTCCATTGCTGTGGATTGCCATTTAAATGGTCCTGGGAAGTGGGTTCAATCACCCTCACATACTCACCCCTTCATTCCACTTTGTGTTACAATTCCTTCCTTTCTTTCTCTTTCAAATGCTACCTTAAAGCTTCTTTGGAGTTAAAAAAAAAATGTCTATTGCCAATTTTTCCTGTATATTGAGTCATATATTATTTCTTGTTTTGTATATAGTTTTAAGTATTTATCCCTTTCTCCGGGGTAAAATGATTTGCATGAAGTTCAAGTCCCCCTCTGATAAAATTAAACACACAAGCAATGCTGAAATGACATTATATGCTGTCTGCGCGACGTGCATATCGGTCGAAATCCCCTCAAATTGCAGGAGGATTAAGCAAAAGCACTTAACTGTCTGTGACATGAGGGGTGCCCAGCAGCAAAATGCAATTTAATGTATATATTAAAGAGTGAGGAAGTCTAAATGATCTGACAGTGTTGCTGTAGTGTCGCAGGCTCTCTTTGAAATGCATGAGTGAAGCCCTGGGGCTACGCTGCCTCTTCTCTCTTTGTGTGGAAGTGCTGTGTGAGTGCAGAGGGTAGGGAAGAAGGTGAGGGTGGGGGTGGGGGGTTGTTTATGAGTATTACAATAATTGAATAACTATTTTTGATTTAACAAAAAAAAATTCTTTGTAAAATTTGTCATTCTTTTTTTATATACTGTATAATACACATTGTGCAGTTTCTGTTTTCTCATAAAGAAATGGTGGCTCAGCCGGTGTAAGCACATGCTGTTTGCTTTGATCTATTGGAAGCTGAATTCTGTGTATTGTGTTTTAACTCGTAATTCAGTAGAACCTCAGAGATAAAGAGTGGAGAAAACCAGAAGCACCGGTCAGCTGAATGGTGGATAAACCCGTTGGATACTACATTTTAATCATGCCTTACCAATGTCAGACACTGATGCAAAAGAGCGAGCATTAAATTGAAATGCTATCACACTATTCTTTGTTTAAAAAAAAATACAATCATAATTGAATAAAAAGACATGACACAGCACTACTGCTAAAGAGCACTCTTCGGGAAATTTAACATGATGGATAGTAAAAGCCAGTCGTTTACTTGTGGAAAGTGTTCTATTAGACAAAGGATTGGCTAGCTGGCTAGGCTATAAAATTGGACATAAAAACAAAGGTAAATGATGTTGTCTTCCTAGCTAGCTACGAGAATATACAAAAACAATATGCGATTCGTATTATATTTACTATTTGTAATTTATCATTTACCAGCGCCAACAGGCAAAACCAAACCCAATAATCGCCCATTGTATCTCATAAAGTCTCGCCATTTTCTCTCACCTTGCTGGAGGGAACAAAGACAGTGCCCCTCCTGGGAATTGACCCTGCAACCTCTTGAGTTTAAAGGCCAGAATGAGTGATTTGGGAACATTTACTACAGCACATATTATGGGAAGGCCACCTGAATAGGGCTGCACAATATCACAGGCATGACGACATTATCGTCATTTTCATTTCCACAATAGATAATAATTTAATCACGATAAATATGCATTCAGCTTGATGCATCTTTAAATGTGCTTTGTAGCCTACTTCACAAGATCTAGTCTATTGCCTTGCAAGAATTGTGTAGGCGGAGTCTGTGGCCGGCACGGGAGTTAACTTGCTGGTGAAAATGGAGAGCGGGACAAGCGAAGCTGCAGATAGCAGTGTTAATGATTTAATCCCAAAAAGAAAGTTGCATTCGGTAAACACCGTGTTACCAGCTGATGTGTTTGACTTAATTTCTATTTGTATTTGTTGAAATTAGGCTGTGTGTCATTCTGACTTGAGACTTGCAAATTTTTTTGGGATACGTTATCGTTACTGCCAAAATGTCTAAATTTATCGTGATATCATTTTAAAGGTTTATGGTGCAGCCCTACACCTGAGTCTAAGTGAGACCCCAAACCCCCTTCACACCCTTGACCTCTGACCTTCAGTGGTTACCTCACCTCCGTCTCTAAGGCTCGTGTTTCATTAGGGCAAGAGTTTGGTCTCCCTGTCATTGCTGGGCTGGGCTCTGGAGAATAATAACATATAGCAGTCTGATGAGGGTGCTCTTTCGGGTTATGCAAAGAGTGGCTCAACAGCCATCTATATTCACAGCTGGAGGCTTTGGAAAGCCAAATATCTCATTACCTTTGATGTAGGATATTTGCAGTGAATTGGAGGCCAAGTGTGACTGTGTGTGTGTGTGTGTGTGTGTGTGTGTGTGTGTGTGTGTGTGTGTGTGTGTGTGTGTGTGTGTGTTCACATGCATTTGCAGTGTTCAGTGGCAGTGTCCCTGCATGTAGTACATTTGGTCTCTTCATTTCCAAAGGAAGTAAGCATTTCTAATTTAAACCTGTGCTGCCTTTGATCTCTATTTCAGTTCACCTGCCAGTCAGTCATTGCCAGTTTAAGAGACATTTTCATAGCAAGGGCAAAGCAGATGTCTCAGTTGTCATTTGCCAAATCTACACCTCAGCAATTAGCCAACAGTTGTTTAATTAGTAAACCTGTTTTCGGGATCCAAACTCAACCTATCCATGGGCCTCGTTTTCCCATAATTTCAGTATGACTGTGACCAAAACAGAATGAGTCAAATGTTCCTTCAATTTACTGAATATCACCACATAATAATAATATCACCACAACACCACACATCACAAGTTTCAGAGGAGAGCCTGTGTACGTCTGTGTTCTCTTGGATCAACAGTAGAGCTCGTAGGAATGAGAACCACTTGTAAAAACAACTGGGCGTTCTCCCAAACTTGGAGAAAAATGGGGGCCAATATGAAGTAAAACTCATTGTAAAACTTCATTGCCGCTGGAAGTGTAAGTCTCCAGGCAGTCAGTCTTAGTCACAGTCACTGTCAGTTCCTTGTTCTAATTGAAGGTAGAAGCCATGACCCTGTGCCAGACTCTGTTTCAAACTTTAGGCGGATGACTCCGGCGAGGGACAGATGTCAGTTATGTGTGTGTCAGGTAGTGTGTTGAGCGGTGTGCCTCTGTCAGACCCTTCTTTCCGTACCGTCCCAGAGGCAGAGAGGAGTCTAAATTCAGACAACGTGATTCAAGTTATGACATACTACACCTGAATATCTTCTTTCAAATCTGAGTTCTGTAAATGGGGATCATGTGAGGAAAACTACAAAAACTCATTTCATAATAACACTGAATAATATTGAATGTGTGGATCTAATTTTGAAGGGGTCGACTGCCTATTTTTAGGTCCTGTTTAGCATTTGCATGCTACTCAATGTAATGCACACCAGCCAAAATCGATTATGATCAAGTAATGAATGAATTAATGAAAGTTTTATAAAACATAATTATCTTTCATGCTTAACATTGAGGTGAAACCTGTCAATTATCCATGTAATTTAACCCTGGCCTTTGTGTTATCGTTCATGTAGGCGTGTGTGTGTGTGTGTGTGTGTGTGTGTGTGTGTGTGTGCGTGTGTGTGTGTGAGCACAAGGAGAGCGAGAGACGGAGCGCTTCCCAGTTACTTGGAGGCAGATGAGCCGGGGGTTACTAATGCGATTGTGTGGGGCGGGAAAGGCTACAGTGCGGGAGTGCTGATTGATTCTAATGCTTTCCCATCATTCCTGAGTCCGACACTGCGCTTTTACACTCCCTTTACATGGGTCTCATTCAGCCCTGCGCTTTCCTCAGAGTCACACCAGTGGATGTGCGTCCTTCTCCACCAGCTGTGACAGGGGACCCAGATTCAATCTACCCACAAAGTGGTTCATCAGTAGCCATTACCCACACAACATTGAACTCATTGGTCTTTGGTTATGTGAATGCAGCAGAAAGGAACGACTGTTTATTTTCATTATGCAAAGTTACATTACATTTACATACAGGCATTTAGCAGATGGCGCTGTCTGGAGCAGCCTAAACAGCTTACAGCTTATCTTAACATAAAATCCGTTTATACAGCGTGCGATTTAGTGTTCATAATTCATGGTGCTTTTCTCAAGGATACTTGGAATGGAACCTGCAAACCTCTCAGTTAAAAGCTCATCCTCTGTACAATTATACCGCCGCTGCCATCAAGCAACATAATGCAGACACACTTCTACAACGCAATAACCTTGTATCATGAGTATTTAATAAAGAGATGCTTCTGTAAGCTAATGGGGAAGGAATAGTGACTTAGGGTGATACCAGAATACTAAGATCCAGCAGCACAGTGGAATCAAAGCTGGTCCCTAACTATTATGTTTCGCCAGTGCCCAAGGTAAGATTGAAGTTAGCCGTTAGAATGAGTCTGAGTCTTGGATTTACGTTCATTTTTACTGGAGACCACAATGCTGCGCAGGCTCTGCAGTATGGCATGTTTGTCTCTCCAGTGAAGGGACTTTACTCTTTGCTCCGTGCAAGGTCCACAAACAGAACAGGCCGAAGGAGAAGTCATGACCAAAAAAGTTTGTGCGTTGGCACTTTTTTTCTCGTTTGCCGAGGCTGCGCTTTGCAGAGCATGCGTTTTTTCCGGACGAGGCTTAGTGTTTGCTGCAGCTTGGAGGTTGAGAGTGTGTGCAGTACGTGCAGCTATGCTGCACAGAACTCAGCATGCTGTTCTGATGGTCCACAGAGACCGGCCCGTTTCCACCTGAAGGCCATAACTCAAATAAACCAACTCAGCACAGTCTTTCAAAACTCTATTCTCCTCCGTGTCAATAAATAACAGCTTTTCAGAGGGCTAGATATATTTATTTATATAAAACTTTGGAGGATTTTTGAGCATTGTTGGAGCTGCGTACATGGTTTGGGTTTTTATCTGAGACTCATTTATTGCCAAGGAAACTATGAACAGTTGTCAGTCCCGGCTATGGAGTTGCTGGCTACGTGTTCACATTTTTAACACCTTAGGAGGAACCAAACGACATTTAAGACAAGATATTTGGAGGCAGAATTTCTAAGATAAAGCACAGAGAGTGTACCGTTTTTTTGCTGCTGTGAGTGACCCTGTTTCGGAATGTTTTTATACATGGTATGTAGCATGCTCTATTTTGCACCTTGAATCAGCGCTCAGACGTCTGTCTCTTTGTCTTTGGCAGATCTTTCAAGGAAACTTTGACAACGAGACGCACAGAAAGAACGTGATAGACCCGCCCATCTACAGTCGGTTCGTGCGGATCCTCCCCTGGTCGTGGTATGGCCGGATTACTTTGAGGGCTGAGTTGCTTGGGTGCACAGAGGAAGACTGAGCCCCCACCCCGAAAACAACCCCAACACCCCGCCCCTGTCTTGGGCCCCTGGTATATTGGAATATTGAAGTTTACTCCAGCATCTCAATAGAAACTGTGTGAAACCTGTACAAAATAATCTATTTCCAATGGGTTTTTCAAAGAGTAAATGTTTGGTTGTGGTTGGCAGGACTTTGTGTTTTGTATAATGATATAGACCTGCCCTCGTCATATATCCGTCCTTTCTATACTTGTCCTTATCATTTTTTATTATAATTATTAAATTTATTATTCCTCAAATGTTCATATTTTGTTTTGGTTTTGCTTTTCTGTATGGAATGTATTTGTTTAAAGTGGGGGAATTGTTCACGCTGTGGTTTGAAATTATTGCCATGAAAGCTGCAGTGTTACTTTTTAAACAAAGACATGATAACTATCTGAAAGTGCATCTTTGGCTATATGAGCTGGTGTAAACTATTATTTAAAAAAAAGATAACCACTAATATTATGCAATGCATTTGTACTTTTTAATATAACACTTAAAGAGCATTATTGTCATTCTTGTGTTTTTTGGGGGAAGTACCCCCCAGTAAAATAACCATTTACAAATACTTGCATGGCGCACAGCTCATGGTATTAAATGCATATTATAACACATTTTAAAGGAAGCTTGCAATACACATAATGTCAACAATGTGATTTAGGGAGATATATTTTTATTGTAGGGTTTGTTATTTTTTCCTGGTATACACTGCAAAGTCTGAGACGTAAATGCACTTACCAAAATCAGAAATTCCACGACTGGACAAGAGGCACTGCAGAAAGCGAAACGGTAATATTTGAACTGAAATGTCCTCATTTTCTTATGAAATATTTTTTGTATTTATTTTAAATATACGTTTGTAATGGTTTGCTGTTAGTTTCATATGCCTATAACCTCGCTGCATGTTATTTTTAGCTTGTATGTTATTTCTTCCTATAAACTTTCTTTGCATTTGTATTTCAATATCTCAGTTTGAAAAGCTCAGGATAGAAGCCTATTGTTTGTTTGTTTTCTTTATTATTATTATTTTTACCCATAGTTTTATGATATGCTTAAGAGAAAACCGCTTCCTATTTTTAAGAATTTACCATTTATGTCTGAAAACACTTGAATGAAACGCTGATGAAAGAAAATGAGAAGAGTGCATTCTTTTAAGCCAAACTGCTACTTACACATAACAGATAAATTAGTTTTGGATGAATCCCACATTCTTCCAATGTATTCAAGACAGTAATGGTTAGATCACATTTACAAGTTAGATTTATTATATTATTGAACTGAGAAATGAAAACAAGCAAAAAAAAATATGGTTTATGGTATGATTTCTGAAACAGGTACAGTTGCTGATAAATGCCAATATACCTGAATGTGTTTCATTTTCAACAAAACATGGATCATGAACGTATATTTATGTGAAAATTCACAGTCCAAACAATATCAATAAAATTAATTAAGACAATGACACAGAGTATATTTTTGACAGTGCAACAATGCGGTGTCTCTGGATTGTTATCATGTCTGAAGAGCGTACTAGACCTTGGGCTTTAGTGTATCTTATTTCCTGTTAATATTACTTTGAGTCTCTCTGCTTCTTGAAATGAAGTCTTTCAGAATAACATTGTGACAATATCAAAAAAAAAAACTTATTTCTGAAGATTGCAATGATCGCATTACAGAATTTTTTAAAAATTGAGCTGTCAAAGAGAGGTTGAATGGCAGAATTTTGAGTCTGGTCCCACATTCCACATTTACCAAAGTTTTGGGGAATGGCATGTCAAATGAAATTTAGACAAGTTTAAAACTTTGTTTCGGAATTGAATAAACTGCATTGTATCTGTAACCTAGCTTTTTTTTTTTACTTTCATGTTAAAAGGTGTGTGTTGAAACGTTTTCCACGGTATCTGTTCAACAAATATTAGGAATCAAAACAGAGTGCCACAAGGAGATACTATTTTACAGTTTCAAATTTTTATAGAGTGGCAAATATTTAAATTGATCACTGTAAATATACACAAACTACAGTGTTATCAGCATTTTCTGTTATGAAAAAATGATCATGATACATTTGAGTTGTCTAGATTCTAGTGTATAAGACTAAACAGTTAAGCCATCTGCAGCACATTGCCACTGAGGTATGAGGAGAGATTTACTGTATATTAGACTGATAGTCACCTGTCATTGCAGTAGCTCTGCGGTCATGCAACTTCACCAATTTTTACTGTGTGCAAGAAATGCATAAATGTATGCCATTGAAAATAGATACCATTAAATGAGTTGACGGGTACTTGGGTAAAAGCTCAATGTTGTTTCCTGTAGTTTGCAGTCTTTCACTTTGTGTACTGTACCCTGTGGTTTCTGTGAAGAAGTCCACCCTTGTAAAGACCAGGATAACCAAACGATCTGTAACTTGATTTTTTTTATTATTTGGTTTTTTTCCTCATTTGGTGTCTGCATTATCTAATGTCATTCATTTCAATGTGAATAACAAGTGCTGTCTGGAAAAATATACTGATGATGTACTGATTTGTCAAAGTTTGTGATGGGGAGAGATGATCAGGATTTTATTGTGTATAGATATGTGGTCGCTTCAATGAGAGCTCTTTGGTTTGACAAATAATAAAAACAAAATGTCTGTGAACTGACAAGCTTCCATATTTCATTGTATTTCTAGGCTGTGTTTGAATTATTTTGTATATTCTGAAATAATACACAATACTGCTCATTTTAACTAGAAGAATAACTTGAATTAATTGATTCCTAACAATTTTATAACTTTTTTATTGCAATGCAATATTTGTATAAATTCATCCCCAGGTAAAGCTGCAGCAAAACAGACACTATGAAGTCTTTCATTCCTTCTTGTCTGTAGAATATGTTGTCAATGGTACAGTGTAGCAGATGGCCTTGGGGCCAGGTTTGAAAATATGTCAACATAGTCAAATGCACCCAAGCTGGTTGAAGGCCAAAGCACACAGTAGCACAAGCAGAGATTAAGCAGAAATGCCAACTGATGAGCCAAAATGGCTGACGTCCCATGCGTGACTTTTAAATGGCTTTAGCCACTCCGAGCTCTGCCAAAGACAAGGGCCTGCTCCTCGCTGCCATGCCAAACATCAATATAGCCTCTCAGTTTCCACTCCACGCAAATGCCGTTGACAATGGCAGTCATGAAAAAGGGCAGATTGATTGCCGTGTTCTAATTAACGGGGCATAATAAACCATGATAAACGTCAGAAAAAAATTTACTCAAACATTGTGTGAACAGCTGTAATCATTTCAAGCTGAAGCAGTGGAAACCGTTAGTTTATAGAGCTGTTTATGTAACACAAACAATCAAATTGGTTTCTGGAGAGATGCACTAATCCCTAAGCAATTATATGGTGTGGTAATACAAAAGCACTTATCTGTAGCAGGCAACAAAGGGTTGCCTTTTAAAAAAAACAACTCTTTCTCAATGGCACCAGGGGATAGCTATTCAGCCAAATGTGTAAAGAATCGATTGGACATGAGAAACATTGGGAAAGGAGTGTATTTTGAATCATTCAAATAAATGGCTTTTGCTTTGCATGGTTTGAAGAATTCTGAGAAAATATCCAGGGTAAATACCATTTACATACCATCACCAGAATGCTAAAGAGGAGCTGGTATGTTTACAACAAACTCTGAATAATTTAATGTGCGCCATACATTCTTCATGGAATCGCTGCATTACGGGTTCTGATGAGCCACTGGCCCTGCTGTTTGTTTTGCTTTACCATGAATTAGAAAAAACTTAGACTCAGGTAATCTGGAGCAGTTATAAAATTGTTTAATTGATGTATTTAATTAATTAATTGCTGACTAGTTGTAATAAGAAACAGACTCTCCATGACCAGGACTGGTGACTCCTGGTGTATAATACCCATGGCAGAGATCTAGACATTGTGAATAACTGTCATCATGTTTCTTTATGTCAGGAGTAAGCCAGAATGTGCTGAGTAGCTGTATGAAAATAAACCATGGCAGGAGGGTATAAAGTGGTCCAGAGGAAGAGCAGAGGGCTGTGAAATGGTTTATATAACAGCTATATACCACTTATACCACATACACCATCAAATCAACACTCAAATTTAATTAAAGTAGCACTACGATGTTACTGTTTTGAACTTAAAAAAAAACTTTTTACCATTATTGTTGCAAGTACAATGCAGAATATGCTAATGAATTGGTCACTGTTAACTTCTTTATAGCTGTGCATTATACTCATACAGATTACCATCTTGACCAATCAGGGTTGAGTATTTAAACAAGTCGTGGTATAATTAGCATTAATATGCAAGTGACAAAAGAAAGTAGAACTGAATGTGTTGGGTTTTGACAGTGCTTCAGTGATGAGTTTTAGGGGAAGGCTCAGTTTATGTCAGACCAAGTTATATGCATTCATTATTGAACTGAGCTATAATTACTTTTGACACAAGAGACAATCAGCTGACCTGGACTATTTTTCTTTCTACAACAGTAAACCAACGGTACTGTAATTGCATTAGGAAGGTATCCTACAGAAATTCAATTGGTCACACTTCATACAATGTTAAACGGTAAATATGTTATGACATGTCAATGCAACAGGGAGACAGGAATATACTTTTCATGTGAACTGTGACCATTTAATTTATTAGAGTAGTTCTCTCCTGTTTGTTCTCTGTTCTTCGTCAAACTCTCTTTTTGCACTGCCTGTACTCTTTCATATTTAATGAATATGATTTGCAGTTTGTTTTACAGCTGAGAATGAAACTTTGCTTTGCTGTTAAAGTTTGAAGTCTGTCAGGGCGGTAGTGCTGTGTAGCTTATATGTGCACATTTTGTGTGAGGGGACTGAAAAAAAAAAAAAAAAAAAAAAAAAAAAAACCTTGGCCTTAATGCCCCTTGGGCCTTCTGTGAGGTTCGTTGTAAGACGCTCATTTGGGATGGAATAGTGCCACCAATAGAAGCCCTGGTTGGGCCGTGGCCACCCTAATTCAATTGCTGGCCCCCCCACTGGCCCTCCACTAGTTTCCAACTGGCCTTTACACCACAAGAGTAAAATGAAATTTTGGTTTTGGTGTGCCACCCATAGATTTTCAGTGGCCCCATCTGGCCACTCCTCCAAAATCTTTGGGGGCACCACTGATGGGTTGGAAGCACAAGCCTTGTAACGGGGTTTTTGAGTCCCAGCTATGAACACGGGTCCACATTAGCGAGACAACAGTGGACTCAGCCCTGCTAAACAGAGACTAAACAATTCAGAGTTTAGTGTGGAAAAATGGGAGAAAATCCACCCTAAAAACTTGGACTTAATGCCCAAGTAAGTTTAAGTAAAACAGACAAGAGTGCTTGGAACGTGTAGTTACTTATGCAGCGTTAATTTAGATTGACGGCCAAACTATGGTACAGCTTTCAATTAATATTCACAAGTAACCGAAATGCCATGTGCTGGTGAACAGAAGGGCCTGCTTCTTCCATAAATGTGTTGCAAAGCCAGTGTCTCAAACTTGGAGAGACAGATAAGGTGGGTAAGACGACTGCAACGCTGTAAACTGCCAGACACACTCATTGTTGATTAAGGAGACATCTGCTCACCTCCCAGTCATAAGCATATACATCTGGCACAACGATTATAGGTAGCATACTGAAAACATTCAACACGTAAGACATCTGCCTCACATTTCATTATCTTGGCGTTAACATTTTAGATATTATTTCATGTACCATCTCATATTCATGGTCCAAAAATTTGAGAGCAGTGCCGTAAGTCAATAAAAGGGCCATTCTGCTGAAAGATTTAATTTGATGTATGGCGTGATGTGTATGAAAAATTACCTTAATTACCGGGACAGATGCTTGCAAAGAGACCCTCGCCCCTCGTTTTGCCTGCTGGCGATGTCATGGAAACCGAGGGAGCGCAGAGCTTCCTGGAACCAGGACGTCTAAGCAAGAAAACGCTTCCAAATCTCAGAATGTTCACCATGCTTAAAGTGCATATCGTTAGCCACACTCACGCAGGGTCAAGAATCAGTCAAAATTTGAGCTTAACTATGACTTGAAATATGTATTTATTTAACCCAGTGCTCATCGGCTTCAATGACCTGTGGAATCAAAGGCGGAGGGAAGGTGTAGGTGATCTTGACTGAGCTAACCCGCTTAAGTATTTTCACAACTTGATTTTTCTTCTCCACTGAATTTCATCACCAGGTCACCTTCTGATTCCCGATCCTCCACCTGAGAAATATGGCTGAGCGATCCACCTCAGGTAATACGCTGGAGATCTGACTGCGATAATTCACAGGAGGACCCCTTACAAGGATAAGAGAGAAGCTGAACAACCGCCCAGCAAATCGTGACCGGAGGTTGATCTGATTAGCGGGTCTCAAACAGAAGGGGAAGGTGTTGCTTTTCACAAAAGCAAGTACACAGCAGTACCTTGATCACTGAAACATGGCCATAGCAACCTGGAGGACTACATGGCCTCTTATGAGCTCCTGCTGTTTAGATCACAGACTGCCAAATGAGGTCCTGGAGACTGCCTTCCAGGCTGGTTTCTGTTCCAGATAATAGGCGCTTTCGGACCAGAGGAACTTTTTCATTGTTCTAAGAGCTGTTGGAGGAACTACCCCCTTTTTATTGTGTCCGCACTGCAGGAACTGGGAATGATCGTAGTTCTTAGAGCACCGTTTTGAGGGACTTTTTAGCTCCTACTTCAGGGTAGGTATTCTCCCAGCACAAGAGGAACCTTGAGTGACATAAGTGTACAGTGATTGGTCTGGATGTAAGTGTACGTTGATTGGTCGAACCCATGGCGTCCTCCATTTTGTTGTTGTTATTGTTGTTGTTGTTGTATCACATGCAGAAATGATGTTGGTATACTAACCGCATAGAAATGACGTTTGTATACTAACCGCATAGAAATGACGTTGGTATACTAACCGCATACAGAAATGACGTTGGTATACTAACCGCATAGAAATGACGTTGGTATACTAACCGCATAGAAATGACGTTGGTATACTAACCGCATTCAGAAATGTTGTTGGCATACTAACCGCATAGAAATGACGTTGGTATACTAACCACCAGTATTTGTCACTTCAGCATTCCTGCCTGTGCAAATGCAAATGGAAAAAAAAGCCCTTGAAAGTTTGTCGTTCTCGGGGAACCTACCCAATGGGTAGTTCCTCTCAAAAAGTCTGCAGAACTGTTTAGCCTAATATGTTAGTTAATGAAGACTGTTGAAAAGATTTGGTTCATTTCCATAAACATTCAGAATCACACATTTTAACATAATGCAGGTTTGGGTCATTACCATTTTCTTCGTCTTTGAACCTTCTTGCTGTATTGAGACAGCAGTCCTTAGTACTCAAATCATTTTAAAAATCTGTTCTTTTTGTTCACACAATCAACGTGACCAGATTGGATTCATTCATTTAGATAAGCTGCCGATCATTCCCTAAAATCGCTACATTGGTTATTATTTTTGGCACGGGGTGATGACGAAAGTCAACACTATGTCATGGGGAAAGATTAAAAACTCAAAAACTAAAAAAAAATCATCTGATTTTATCTGTCAGACACTTTGTATGGACAGGAATCATATTTGCAGCGGGTTTGAACCACATAAGAATATTTCCATGTGACTTCCATGAGACTGTTGCCTTTGAGGACCTGATGGAAAGATCAGATACAAATCGCATATGGGAAAAAAAAGAACCAAGTCACTTTGAGCTGGCTATCTAAATGAAGTCTTCATTTTCCACATGTGGTTAGCTTCAAAGACAAGGGCAACTGCGTTGTTTTACTGACAATTGAGTAAGAGTCTTTTTTTGGTTTTTCTCTGCAAGAACTGTTCAGTGAGTGCATTTTCATGATTACTGAATGCGTCAACTGTGTCAGCTTGTTTTAATTGTGAGTCAGTGTTAGGGACAAACATTAACTGATTCCTGACTGAGGTTTTCACCACTTCCAGCATTGAGGACTTCACACCAATTAATCTAAAAATGTAAATTAAAATGGAATATTCACTCTGTGTAACATGAACTTCTGATCTGTCTCTAAAATAACTTGATATTTGAGAGTGTAAATACCCTCTCATTAGACATCACAATTATGGAAAAACAATAAACATTTTGTTTTACATGAGAAACCATTACTTTGGAACATTTTTATAGAAACAAAAATGTTTTTTTTTCTTGACAGGACACTGATCACACAAAATGGAGTGGGACAGAGGTGGAAAAGCATGGCTTCAGATGGTACAGGTCTCACCATGTAATTGTTAAACCCATGAACTATATCAGCTGATTCAAATTACCAGAGCTCCTCAGCCAGGCTGTGGGATTGTTTGTGCATGGGTAGAACAAATGCAGAGTCATACTTCTATTTTCTGAAGCCAAATGGCAAGGATTGACCCAACTATGAATACCTACAGCATGTCAATGATTGGGAGATTTAACTGGGCCTAATACGTTGTCAAGGCTCAAAATATAAACAGTTTTAAAGCTCTCCTTTCTTTGTGTATCTGATGTTTCTATGCAAATGTTCTACTAAATGAAATTTCCTGAGGTAATTTTTGCACAAGAGGGTCTTTCCAGGACACCACAGGGCATTGTCCTTAAAAGAGAAAGAAAGAAACACTTTAACACTGGGCCACAGATTTAACACGATTAAGCTTCATTTTGGTGAAGTCTTTCCCTCGGTAATCAAATTGGGCAGATCAAGAGACACAGCTATCTTTCTAACGTGAATTACAGAGATCCTTCATTCAACCTCTAAAGGAGTTTGAGTCTGTAATGTGCTCCCCTGCCCATGAATGTGTGCATATGAGTGTTTATGGGTTCAAATCATTTTCCTACCTCCCATTTCACTCTGTTTAGTTTCTAACAAATAACAGCAGTATATTATGCATATTTGCGCTGTAAAATAATCATTTTGTCAATGCGGAAAACACTAAATATTAAAAATATGTATTTACTTTCAATATATTTGGTTTTATGTCCATCTCATACAATAGCTCTGAAATTGACAATTATAGAGATGGGTATTACATTTGCATCCACATATGTGACAGTATTTTCATTTGAAAACAAAAATAAAAGGCAGTTTTTTTTTCCCATTGTTAGAGAAAATTCTACACACTCCAAAGAGGTCTTAGCACAAGGAGGTGTGGTTGATTGAATGTGTATACATTTATGCATTTAACGAACAGTTTTATCAGTATGAGGAGAATAGTTAGTATAGCCACTTACACTTCTGGGAAGGAACAGTATACCCGTCTATTAGCCTTACTTCCTTGAATACTAATGGAATTTGTGATTACAGTATTCCTACCTCCTTAGATGATATACCCACCTATTAGCCGTGCTACCATTAATACATATGGGCATTGGAGTTACAGAATGCCCAACTAGTCAATGTACTTGCCTATTAGACTTATTACCATTGATACACGTGAGCTTTGGAGTTACAGTATGCCCACTTCCTCAGTATGCTCACCAGTTAGCCTTATTACCATTAATGCATGTGGGCTTTGGAGTTACAGCATGCCCACCTCCTCAGGAAGTATATTCAACCATTAGACAGTACATTCATCCACCTTGTCAGACAGTGCACTCACCTCCTCAGTTACCCCTGCAGCACCGTACTGTATGCATGAGCCTCAGACATAGTTTCCCCTCACCGAATGCTCTCCCTCCATGTTATTGGAGGCATAGCTTATTACGCTCCATTTCACGGTATCATATCCTGAATGAATGAATTGATCCAGAGCCTCATATTCAGTCGAAGTGCTCAATGTCAAGAAATGGTTGAGTAAGAATAAACTGCTGCCTTAGAGAGAAACTCTTCGATTTCTGGATGGAACTGTAAAATCAAATGGACATTTTTCTCTTGAATTAGCTTGATTTACTGTTTAATATGACATAGAATCACTCTTGCTAGAAAGACTTTGGATTATGAATACTGTGTCCCTGTCATGTAAATTTAACTCATGTCTAGTGTGTCATTATATGTGAAACCATAAGCAAAATAGAATGTCACTGAAATCAAGTTAAGCTAAATGGTAGCTGTTAGAATTCAAAAGCCTTTGTGAAGGATAGCACATTACCAGGCTTCCAAAAGTGTCATCAGTGAACAGCACAAGAAAATAAATTCAGAAATTTGCTGTAACATGATAAGTAAAATGGTTCACATTCCATTTCGTGCTGGCACAGACATTGCACTAGATCATTCATGGCTGGAACATAAGTCTGTACAGTTTGGGTCCGTGTTTTTAAAGCCTTTATCACATGCAATAATGCAATATCAGCGATATCTGCAACAGCAAAACAGCTTTGCATGTTCTCAGAGTTTACTAAATTGGCCTAAGAGTGGCATAATTTAGCCCACCTCCAGTTATTGCAATGATGATTAATTTTCATTTATTTATTGTTTGTGACAGACTACATAAATATAACAATACAAATGATGATAAGAATGAAGAGTCAAGTAATTAAGGATCGATATGTGTGTTTTTTTTTATGTTTGCCTTGAAATTGCATACAATATATTGTGTAATAAACTTGGGAGAGTAAAAAAAATACACTACACTGACTTGCAAATGCTTCCCCACCTTTTGCTTACTGTGCAGCAGTCCTGTTGTTTACTTCCAGGCTGGCATATATGCAAATTGATTCAGTCAACATGTTAGAAGCCTCAGCAAACACCATCTCCTCCTGACACCAGCAGATGACAAGGTTTTATTCACCTGCAAATAATTCCCCAAAAAACCGACAGCCACGCTGACAACTCACACCGAGAGGCCGATCTGGCGAGCACCCTTTCATTTCCATAGCAACCAGGCATTCATGCGCTCCCAATGAGTCAAAGCAGTAGATGCCTGCCCTTCATGTGGGCATGTAGGGCTGAATTACTGCAAGGTTAACATAAGCGCGGGACAAAAAGGTGAAAAGGAAGGAGCGGAAGGGAGTCAGAATCCGTTCATTTCTGTGACGTGGCTCTTTGGTCATGGCCGATAATGACTTTGCGGTTTCCACAGCGCAGTTTGTCGAGCAGTGTCTGAGGAGACTGAAGTGTCACAAACTGCGAGGGAAAGTGCATGCTGTTGTCCCGGAACACGGCGAAAAATGAAAAATGCATGAGATGATTGTGTTTTTTGTGTTTTTTTTTTTACTCTGTGCATTTTCAGGTAAAGTCAGGATGGAAGTGACCCATCAGAAACCTGTCTCCACTGTCTCCCCCACAGATAAGGAGGAAATGGAGAGAAATTATTTCATATAGTATCCCCGTCCCATAAATAATTCATAGCCTGGAAAACATTTACAAAGACTGTGTTTAAATGTCCTTTTGGGGTCTGCCTCCATCATTGTCCTCGATCTATGTCAGCATCTCGCTGGGTAAATGCCGCTCTTGGCTGCCTCTCATCAGGGCCTCGCAGGCCATGGGAATGGACAGCGTCTGGCATTTTCTGTGACTCGACGGGCACTCAAGGAGCAACCCTAAAAAATAAACCAGTTCTGCCCTGCATTTCTCTAGATATGTCATGTCATTCCTACTGTCATCACATTGAGACAGATGGCCACTAACACTTCTACAGCTGCTAGACATGCCCATTAGAATACCTAGGACAGGTAAAAAAAAATATATATATATATATATATATATTATATATATATTTCTCCAAAATGCTTGATGGCTGTAGAAAATCATTATAACAACAATGTATTTCCAAAAATATTCAGAATATTCCTAAAACCAAATTATTTATTTTTATTGAGAAAAAAATTAAATTTGCACAAATTAATTTGTCACTCTTTAAATTAAATTGACCTTTGAATTCAATTTAACTGTCTTTTTCATGAGAGGAACAGAGCTTACTGTATTGGTTTCATCCAGGGATTTGTTTTGTGTGCTGATTGAGTATCGCTGTCTTGTAGGGTGGCTTTGTGGTTTCATTGAAACTGGGGATTTGTAAAGTAATGCGTATGAGCTTTGATTACCTCACAAATTATTAAATCATTCTTTTATTTTGAGGGAAAGCTGAAGCACCTGTTGAGGGAAAACTTTGTTGCTCACAGTCACAGATCACAGATCAAATGAGAGTTATTGAGTTTTTAATCCCTGTCTAAGTGCCAAATGATGAAGCTACAGATGAAGCCCTATTGACCCGTTGCCATTCTGAGGAGGCTGAACGTGGGTATCTAAAACAAGGCACTGCTGGCCCTTTCAGTGGCAAAATGGACAGCATCAGACGGGAAAACAAACTGCTGCCCTTCTATAAGAGCCCCTGGAAAATGGGTTCAGACTACAAACTGCTGCAGAGCCGCTGATAAGACATTCTGCGGAGTGACACTGACTCAGAGAACTCTTCATTAACATAATGGCCTTTCCTGCCTCCAGAACGTTTGTGGGCTTCGCCGTGCAAAAGCGGCAGCAAAGGGTGGCATTAATTGTGAGGGCTGGAGACTCTGTGCCTTTGAAATCCTTTTGACTCGGGCCGTCACAAGGTTGCACCAGAGACCTCCGAGCTCTTCAGAGCGCTGGTTTGCAATGCAAAGTGCACGTTTGGCTGTGGTGTATCGTTAGACTACAGGCAAGCTGACCTCTGACCTCTTTTGTCCTTATTTCATTTTCCATTGTGAAGCTGCACTGCCAAAACCATCAGAAAAAATGTATTCCACTTAGCTGGGAACAGGATGTCGGAATACGCCTTTAATGGGGTTTGAGTTCCAAGACTCAGCTGGTTGGCAGCTGAAGTTTGTACCATAAATCATCAAAGTAAATGAGCAGCAGAGGGTTTAGACAAAAGAGGAGCAGACATTCCCTTGTCACTACATCCACTCCGGGCAGTGACTGGTGAGCGGATAAAGTTTATACAAATAATTCCATACTTGCAACAGTGTTCATTCAATGAATGTAATGTATGAACATTATCCTGTTTGACAATATGACAATATTTTGGTATAGCTTGCGTTCAACATATTCTGTCTGTTTTCTAGTCCAATTTTTTGCCTTGTTTTGCCCTACTGCTTATTATAGTAATTAAAAATGGTGTGATTACACATTTTGAGCCACTCAGATTTTGAAACCTCTCCCCTCTTGATGTCAGGATGAATTTTTACAGTTAAATATAGACCTGATATCAAAAATGAATGTGTAATAGTAGTATTCACTCTTCTCCTGGAAAGCCACAGATTTTTGCCTTTACCTAAAAATGCATAACAGCTGAAGTGGGTTAACTGTGAAATCAACTTAAAATGATCAATGAAGCGCTGAGTAGCCAGCTGAGCTGAGTGCTGAATCCCGCCATACTACCTGTTCTTCTCTAAGGGCAGGACTCAATACCGCTGGTGTATCCTCTATACACTGTAATAAGTTAATTTAATTCCGTTATGATTGAATGAATGTGTACTGAAAAGGCGAAACAATGTTGCCTTTGTAATTCCCAGGGAACGCAAGATGAATTATATGCAATGTCAGAGATACGGTCAACTTTAATCGATTTTAATTTTGTTTATTTACTTATTACTGACTTACAATCTAGTTCCTGTAAAATTAAGAGTAATACGCCTTACTGAATTAATAGGCTAACAAAAATATGTTGTTAAGTATAATAATAAAGGCTCTCAAAGCATTAAAAGACAATAAAATTTATCACAACACACCACGGTTTATAAGTGGGTCATACTGTGTGTTGCAGCGTTTATTTCTGTCCTTTAGATTAAATCAGGAGCGGTATATCCTGAATACAGAATGCAGAAGTGCACGCATGTGAGCTCAAGCAGCCTACATGGCACACGCTTTGGAAATCCCCCCATTTCCAGGAAGAAGAGCACCTGGGTGTCACAGCTGTCCCAATTCACTTTTCATCTCGTAGGGTCGTTCATTCTCAAGCTGGACTGGCGAGAAGTCGCGGTGTTTGCTGGGACAGCTGCCCTAATGGACCGGAGGAGATATTTGGCTGGCTGGCATAGGCTCCGTAAGCAGCCCCTGCTTTTTGGGCATGCCCATTTACACGAACACATACTGTACATCCTCCAAATGTTTCCACTGTGTTTGCTTAAATGAGCAGTGATTACTCTCTCTTGTATTAAGTCATGTGGGGATGAGATTTCATAGCTTGTGATGACAGGAAGTTGGTGATTGCGGCAGAGCATCTTGGCTTGGTATTGGTCCATTTTGGCAAAGTTGTCATGGCAGCTGCTGAGCCAGCTGAGCCGCCGTCCACTGCCGGGTAATTAATAGGTTGCTCTGATGTGCTGCTCTGTGTTATGGCCAGCAAAACCCTTGGATGGAGCTGAATTCAAAATTCACTCACAATTAAAATCATGTTTTTAATGTGTTTAAAACACACACACACACACACACATACACAGCCAAGTTCAGCCATCATCAGAATGATCTGTTTCTAGAATGTATTTTTAAAGAAATTCATGAGGTCTGACTACCCAGGGATTGTACAGAAAAAGTTTGTGCTTACAGGTTTTTGGGGCTGTTGATTTTGTGTGTGTGTGTGTGTGTGTGTGTGTGTGTGTGTGTGTGTGTGTGTGTGTGTGTGTGTGTGTGTGTGTGTGTGTGTGTGTGTGTGTGTGTGTGTGCGCAAAGGGGGCAGGGGGGTTGGGGTGGGTGGTTTGGGGTATTACTTGGGTCCACATATATTGGTGCAAACTATGTCAGCAGCGTACAATTATTAACACAAACAAAGACATTTTTCCATTCTGTGTGACTCTTCTGGGCCTCCGGCAAGATTACATAAGGAGAAAGAAGATTTAAATTCCAAAAAGTACAAATGGCCATGAGGTCCAGCAGATGCCCAAAGAAAGGCAGCGGATAGGAATCAAAGCCAAATGACTGCTCAGAGCGGCATCCTGAGGAAAAATATGCAAGAGTACATTTATTATCTGAACAGAGAAGATTGCCAAGCAAGAAGTAGAAATATATATATATAGAAAGCAATAGATGCTAATGGTAGTTTTGGCCAAGTTAATGGTGCAGTGGGTTACTGTGTGTGAATGCAATGTGTCTGAATTGCTAATACAGAAATACCTTTAATATTTCAGAGATGTCTGTAGGCTAGGACAATAATAGGGCAACTCTGCATAGCTGTCCTAGTTTCATTTTTTTTTTTCTTTACAAAGTGGCATCATTTTTTGTTTTACTATTATTATTTTGGAGGCGAGCCCTGATGAAATACAGTTGGTTGTGGACTTGCAATGGAAGAAATGCATTTAAATTTCAAATTTTCAAAAACATATCTCTCAACCATACACTTTCTAACTGAAGGTATCAGGTTTTACTGTTAAATATAGCCAGCCTCCCAGAAGCCTCTGCTTTTCTTGTCGCAGAATATGACATTTAACTTCAATATTTCTGTGAGAACTTTAGAGAAGCTACATTCCGGATCCTCCTCCACAGTAAGTGTCATTCCTCTCTAGATTTTATCCAACTTCATGTGAAACTACTCCTACTTCTTCAATCACGATCAATATACTACCAAGTGAAAAAAATCTTTGTGCAACTTTGTTTCACCAAAAACTACTCTGAGGTTTAAAGTTAATAACACCCTTCGCAAGATGATCACATTCCAAAAAGAAATATGGGTAACTCTTTAATTGATCTATATGCCATAAGCCCTCCATAAGACTATCATAAGCGTGACATAACACCTGTTATAAACAAACATGACAACATTGTGCAGCTTATGACAAGTGACATAGCACTCTCATGACAGATGTTATTATACATATTGATAAAACAGACCTTATGTATCTAATTTTTTATCAGAGCTTGCATTCTTGTGCCCACTGTTAAGCTGGTGTTCTGGTGTTACAGAGTGATCCTTTTGCATTGGTTTGTCCTTTGGTAAACTGTTTAGCTGTTGGACATTACAGAGAACAACACTGGTGGTTCGGTCAAGTCCTAATGTATGAGCTTTATGTCCTTTCTCATTTCTGTATTTTACATATTTTTATTGTTTTTCGTCTGTACTCTTCTAATGAAACGTCGGATGAATTTCCTGTGGGGACTGCATTTGCTGTTTGCGTTGCTATATGCTTTGTCCTTCATTCCCAAAGGCCTGCCATCTGTTAGGTCTCAATATACATGGTTATACCCAATTAGGTTGCAAATGGAAGTGGAAATGGTCTGAAGGTTGGGAGTTGTGCAAGCAGTTTGTAAAACAAAACAGAGGGCCCTGAGCGTAAACATACTGACGTCAATTTGCTCATATTTTTTAAAGATATGGTTATTGTGTTAGCTTTGGCGTGCAATTGTTTTTACTGAAACGGTCATAAAAACAGACTACTTTTCCATAAACATCAAGGTTACCGTATCGGGAGTATCAAGTTCACCGTCCGCTCATCCTTTTAATGAAAGACGTGCTGTTGTACGTCAGAAAATACATCTTTTCAATTATGGCATATGACTGCATAATGGATACCTTTTACATTTAATTAGGAGCCACAACCAAAACTGGCAAAGAGGTGTATCAGATGACCTAGAGTTTCCACAGGCTCAGACCCAGCTGTGTTTTAATTGAAAAGCTTAAAAACACTAAGTTGAGATGATGATTCCATGCCCTTAGAAACACTGTTGTCTCTCTGATTTTGCATGCACTTTATATTATTTAATTTGGCATTTCTTTGATACTTGGTTTCTACTCATTTCATTGGGTATCTGTGGAACAGTGTTTAAACCTCTGTCATGCAATTTAAGCACATTATGTAACTAAAGCTTTTCTACAAAGAGTTCGCAAAAACTCTTACAAAAGTGAAGGTCGAGATTAGGGATGAGTGTCAACACAAAACACGTCATTGCTTTTTTGGATAGATCTACAAAAATGTTTTAGATGTTTTTGTCTTAGTTCAATTAGCAGCTGAACTGTTGAACTGAACATTGTTCAGCTCCAATAAATTCCTCTCTGCAGGGGACAGCAGAACCGTTTGCTACAATCTGACGCTCACTAAAAGCTCTCCTCCTCAGACTTTATTTTAGCACAAAGGGTTATGGTACTCATGGTTTGGTGATGGGCTTATAATGAAAGCACTGTTTGTATTCAAGCCTTGTGTTTATAGGTCTAGTTGTCATAGTTAGCTTGCATTACTGCTTTAGGGATATTACATTCCTGACACATGTTAGTCAGATGAATGCAAGTTCTTCCTCAATGTTGGTCATTTCTGATAACAGTATATAAATTATTCTTATGCAATGTAATGAAATATTCCATTTTTTAAAAGACATGATTTTAAGTAAAAATACATTTAGCTCAGCAGCAACGGGCTGCTTTTGCTACGTAACTTGACAGCTGTCATGTCCAAAATATAGGCAAGAACGTTTGTTTCAAAAAAATGGAATTGCTCTATGGTGTCAGAAAATTTGACGATTTGAATTTGAAATTTGAATTTGCGTTTGAAACCAAAATACTTTCACCGACCTGTTAATGCTGAATTTGAAACTGTAATTGTACAACACTACTTCCTAATTACTTAATGTGATATTTGTGAGAAAAATGGCAGGATGAGTCAAGAGTAAAAACAATGAGTTAAAAGAGTTAAAACAATGGTTTGGACTCCTTGGAAATGGTTCAGAGTCACCTACTGTAAGCCACTCATCTGTGTTGTACTTAGCTAGCTGTAGATGATGACTCATCATGCTCCGGTCATCCAATCAAATACCTGCAATCTGTCTCCATAAGCTTCACATCAGGTGTTCTCCTTGAAAGCCAGCTCTGTGCCAGGAAAAACCTGTGTATGAAAGCATTGCTTTTTTTTTTAGAAAGTGCATGTGCTCGACTCCCATGATTCCCTCTTGAATGTGGCATCTTCCATTCTCATGCGTCTCTGTCAGTGCGGAACAGCACTGCTCCATAGGGTCTCAGCACAATGGTGCTTTTCCTTGATAAATTTCTGCATTAGTCACTGAGGTGACTCCTGAACTGTTTTAATGCTGGCTAAGATTCAATCTGCAGTTGTGTGGGGTTTGATATGACTCACTTTTGCAAATATATCTCACTTGAAAGCGTAGTACCACTGAAAGAGAAATATTGGTATAATTTCTTAATGACGTGCATGGTTCCCTTGCAGAATCTCAGTAAGTGTTTGCTCAAGCCTCGTCACTAATACATAAACTTTCTCCCGTACAGACATCCTCAAAATTAAATACAAAGCCCTTTTTCTTGAGTGTCCTCATGTCAAGACCAATATTAAATATTCATCTTCCGATGCAGATGTGATGTGATCATGCATGTGCTTCCTCCAGTGCTTGAGTGTCCAGATATTGAATCTCAGTCCAGTTCAGTGACTTACCGTAATTTTCTAGACAAATGAGGATAGTTAATAATCACTCACAGTCATTCGCCGTTCCACATTTGCGCTCCCCAGCCTAAATAAAGAGGAGCGTCTGCCCGTGTGAATGCGTGTGAGGCTGGTGCTGTGGTAGCAGCTGCGTGCTCAGTGAGATAAGAGACAATGGCATTAAACCACGTCCACTATGACAAAGCATCCCTTATTAGGTGCTCAGGATAGCGTGCCATCTCTTAATGACACTTCCCCTGCATGCACTGAGGAAGATGGGCAGAGGTAGTTGTGTGTGGTTAGCACTTCTGTGATATGGCTTCTGGAGAAAATTCACATGTAGATAATGGTTCTAACTAGTGGCCCATCATGGTATTACATGGTTATATTGGAGGGTGGCTAGGGTTTTTTTCTGTTCCAAGCAAATCCTGTGGACTCCTGTAATAGTTGTTTACAGGACATGTACCATTTTTTTTCAAATGACACTGAATGGAAAATTACAGTCTTCAGCGCACCATTTTAGTTTTATCTTTGCCTTCATCAGATTTGCTGCTAACAGCTAAAATACTAGTTAATGTGAATTTTAATGAACATTAAACATGTCTACACATGTTAGTATAGAGATCTAGCACTTGTAAAAGCAAGCACACAGCATGTGGTTGAAAAACCAGCCTCAAATATCCTTTCAAGGTCAGGTTTAATTACAAATATTAGTTTAATGTGAAAGATGAATGAAAGACATCATACACCAGGGGTCCACAACCCTGATCTAGGAACACCTCAGGGTGTTTTGCTTTTTGACACTCCACAGCTCTTAAGTAATTAACTGAATCAATTAATTTCATGGCATACACACGACACCTGATTTCTTGAGTTGGAATCAGTTAATGGTTTTGAAGCGCAAGCAAAAAATAAATAATTAAATAAACAAACAAGAGATACTGCAGCTCTGCTCTCCAGGACCACTGTTGAAGATCATTGCTCCAGAAAAACTGCAGAATCTTCTGGCTGAGGAAGTTCTCCTGCTACAAACTCTGACAGCATCGACTGCTGGCAGGAGTCCCACTCTGAGGTGTGATGTTGATGTACTCTTTTCGGCCGGCAGTTAACTCACTTGGCTTCTTGGGTCTGGATCGGCTCCTGGCTTGAAAGCCCGAAGACCCTGCAGCTGTCCGGGACCAGGACGGGAGACCCCCCTGCCCCAGGGTGTGGTTCTCCAGACCCCACAAAGGTAGGACCTATCAAAGGTAGGATCGGGGGGTCCTTCTGGCTCCGCTGTTAGCCGGATGACTGAGAGGGAACATCAGAGGCTGCGGACCACAGCCCCCCACCTCCTCACCACCCCACCTCCTCCCTCACCCTCGGGCCAGACGGCATCCCGGGGGTACGCCGTGGGGGGCTCTGGGGCGGGGGGGCAGGTAGACGGGGATCTGAAGCACCAATTACAGGATACCCTCCGGCTCACTTACAGAAGCATTGCCTGGAGCAGTCCTCTGAGGCAGCCGCACACTGGGGTGCACGTGTTTGTGTGTGTGCGTGCATGTGTGTGTGCACAGGCGCAAGTGTGTGAGCTTGTGTGTGTGCATTTGTGTCTGCATGTACATGAGTACGTGTATGTGTGTGATTGTGTGTATATTTATTTGTGCTTTTGTTTGAGCGTATGTGTATTTGTGCAACTGAGTGTGAATGCATATGTTTGTGTGCATATGCACATGCATTTATGTGCCTTTATATTTGTGTGTGTATGCATGTGTAATGTGTGTGTTTGAGCACCTCAGCATGTGCATGTGGGATTGTGCATGTGTGCATGTGTTTGTATGTGTTTGTGCATCTGCCCGTGCATGTGTCTATGCGTGTGTGCATGTGTGTATGTGTTTGTGCATCTGCCCGTGTGCATGTGTCTATGCGTGTGTGCATGTGTGTATGTGTTTGTGTTTGTACATGTATGCACATGTCTATTTACACGTGTGTGTATGTGTATGTGTATGTGCGCATACGAGTGTTTGCACATTCTTTACTTTGGCCCCTCCTTCCCCCAGAGAGCCACATGCATTATGTATACCTGTCACCTGTGCTCCTCCTCAGCTGCCAACAGGATCCTCGCTCTGTATCAAAGAGCCGGCTGCCGCCCGTACCCTGCGCCGCGAATGCTAAACCGAGAGATGATCGCACTGTTTGAATCCGCCTTGCCGCTTGCTGCCTAATGGACCGCAGGAATTTTTAGACACAGTTTTTTGCCCTTTCGCACGTGCGTTTGGAGGTAATTCTGCAGAGGAGAGCGGCTGGGCGATGGGGGGTGGAGATGAATAAACCACAGCGGTGCAGCCGTATTTTTACACCGGCTGCGCTGCTATTTAAAGAGGCCGTTACAAACCCTGCTGCACTCACACGCACAGCGTTAGCAGTGCGTTGCATCAGTTGTTTGTCTTCGGTCTTGATTGGCCTTTCATTCTCCACCTGACTTACACTCTGTAACTTCTCTCAACGCGTCGATTCATTTTTTTAAAAAAAAAAGTTTTTGTTCTTTTGCTCGCTGTGGATCGGCACCCCACTTCACCGCTGTGAAAATGTCACAACGTTGATGAAAAATGCATGCACTGACTTCTGAACTCTTTTATTTCTTTCAGTTCATATTTCTTTCTATCTTTCTTTTTCACTGCCTCTCTGGCTTTCTGTCTCTGCCCTGTGTTATTGCCTTTTTTCTTTTCTTCTAGTCTCTCTAAGAGACCCCTAAATGAAATGTGGCCCTGAGTTATGACTGTTGTATTTTTCCCAGCTGAAAAGCTGTGGTTAAATCGCACCATCTGATTGGATGAAGCACGCTGTAAAATGCATTGCCTGGGCAACCATCATTACAGCCCTAATTTGGCGCTCTATCTGTTATGACACACCTCCGCAGAAGAGACTGGATATACCCTCTGTCTGTCCCCATCTCTCTCTGTTCCCCCCCCTCCCCCCCCCACGCATAAGCCCTTGTTAAATCTGTCTGAGGCACTAGGCTGTTCAATTGGATATCACTTTACTATATTGAATACGCTATTCTATTTCAAAACACACATTGCCAAGGAATATGTTTGCTTGTTGTCACCATACACAAGAAAATTAAATTGTAATGAGAATTCTTTCGATTGAATTTTGTGTGTCCATAAAGAGACTAGTGCCTTCATATATATTTATCCCACCATTTTCTCCACCCACCCCATAGCCTGCCCTAAAACACTAATAACCGCCAGAGAAGCACCCTTGCTTGGCTGCAGCACTACCCCTTCCACCCTGTCCTTTCTCCCAAGGTCAGGAGTATTGTATTCCAGGGAGCCTGGCAGAGGTCAAATCTTTGGGTGAATCTTAATTGTATATTTCAGCTGAGGAATAAGAAATATATGTGTAGGCAGGAGAGTTAAGTGTGTGTGTGTGTGTGTGTGTGTGTGTGTGTGTGTGTGTGTGTGTGTGTGTGTGTGTGTGTGTGTGTGTGTGTGTGTACGGTAGCGAATGTGTGCATGTATACTCTGCAGAAACAGCTTATGTTTTGGAGGCCTTTCATTTTTACATGTCAGTAATTTACACCTACATATCTACATTCATGTGGAAGACCACTCCTTATCATTGCTTTGAGTTGTGTGTTAAGTCCCAAGTCCATCAGAAAGAGTCTCTTTGAAAAGGTACTGAGAAAGGCAACTAAATCTTTTCCTTGGATGAAACATGAACACTTTGTGGAAAGATGTCGAACACCTAACCTATTCAGGGCTTAACAAAATGAGACTATGAGCGGATATAAATTATGTCTTTAAATGAACAAAAATGATTAAAAAGGTGAACTGCAAAAGAATTTCCAGGTTGGGAACAAGATGGAAATGAAATTTAAATTCTACACTGACATTCGTAAATTTGTTTTTTAATTATTTTTTTTTTTACAGAAAGAGTTGTCAACGCTTGGAACAGCTTGCCAGGTCATGTCATAGCGGCAGAGGCTCTCTGGGGGGCTAAGGGCTGGATGAGATACTCTGTAGACTGTAGGTACATAACAAGCCTAGAAGGACAGAATGGCCTGTCCTTGTCATTATGCATTCTAATGTTTTCAGGTTCTGGAATGAGTCTGTGCTGCTGCATGGACTTTGGCACAACACAACAGTGGGACCAGCTAACGTCATTCCTGCCTGTTTGTGAGGCTGTCAGAGAACGGACTGCACCAGCATTCCGTAGAATGTGGGTTTGATGTGTGAAAATGCAAACCTTGCGATGTGTTCTGTTTTAAGCATCGCGACACTGAGTGGAGAACACAAGCAAGATGAAGGCCAGGATTCTCATCAGCACAGATAGAGACAAGACAGGAGGCGCCACATTAAGCTAGTCACGCTGACTCCCAGAGGAGAATGACCACTTTATCTGTAATTCCACTTAACTCCCTTTACACAGCTTCTCCACCTTCCTCCTATAATTGGGTTTTACATCATCAGAGAAAGAGAAAAGGAAGTCTTATTCCCTTTTCCGTGATATTTATTTATCTTTTGCCGTCTCCTGCATACTTTACATTCAGAGAATGACTTTAATCTTGTTGAGGTTTCTGGGATTTGTACAGAAGGTGCGGAATGAACGGCCATCATTGTTCCATCCATATGTCTTTACTCTGTATGTAGGTTCTGAAACTGGGTCAGTTTTAAAGTCTGTGACCCAGAAGGATGACGAAGGGTGCTGTCTGTGAGTCTTGCTCGGACTAACGCCGGTTATGTCCTGCAGTGACCCACTTGCTTTAGATCATTAAGTAAGAGGTGATATCTAATCTGGGAGTCCTCGTCAGGTGGAGAGAGACCTGAGGAAGTGGAGGGAGGTCTTTGAATATAAGAGAGAAACTCAGGTAGTTATCTCACTTCAGACAAAACGTGATATCACAGGCTCACCTTGTTTGCTATTGAGATCACTACATCCATTAGAGGTAAGACCCCAGAACCCCCATTTAAAAAAACAATCAATTGTGCTGGTGATCACTGGGGTCACAGTTCATTTTCCTTTTAAATGTGAGTCAAAATTGGGGATTAGACCATAATCTAGTGGCTAAGGAACATGACTGGGACCCCTGCAGTCAGTGGCTCAAACCCCAGTCCAGCCACAGCAAGAACACCAGTGCTGTTGGGGCCCTGAGCAAAGCCCTTAACCCCACATTACTCCCAGGGGAGATTGGCCCTTGGTTAGCCTTATCAACCGTAAGTCACTTTGGATAAAAGTGTCTGCTAAATGACAGTAAAAAAATATTCAGTACATGTAATGCCACAGATTGGGTCACATGACCAGGGCAGCGATGGAACATCGTATGCTGGAGGCATAATTAGATTCTCTGGCAATTTAGGATTTGATTTTCAATAGGCGCCCCAATCGAAATCTCAGAGAAACAAATACGCACACACACCTACACGCACACACACATTCCTGCAAGTTAATCTGAGCTCTCTCTAAACCATTCATTAAGCTGAGTGAGAGAGTGCAGCCAGCCACTCCGTGGTCAATATCTGCTTCCTGTTCCAAGGGAGTGAATTATCCTTACCAATCAACAGCTTTAAGACACACTTTCATGCCCATACTGGGGCATTAAAAATATATTGATACACAGATTTACAGAAGGCAAAATGTCATTTAATAATATACATTGAGGCTAAAATATGATTCAGATATGGGAATTGATTATCTCGCCATGCCTCACTTGAATTCATGTGGCATACAACTGAAATGCTGTGGATTGAGGGGTTATTGATCGCTAATTCTGTTTACCACTGAGGTGCAAAATTTTTATCAGGTATGAGTAAATATGAGTTGGTCCTTCACACGGGCTGATGGTCCACCGCTGAGGGGTGCCAATGCATGGATGATAGATATGGACATTTTTTTGTGTTGTCCTCATATGTAGTTTAAACTGTCTGTTCTGTATCTAGTCTTTATTACTGTATTAATGCTTCTCCCCCCTTCTCTCAATTTGGAGTGCACCGTCATATTCACATTCTGTGCTCATTGCTACAACCACTGTCAATTCAGGACAGCGGAGAAGAGCACATGCTTCGCTCTGAACCATGTGGCTTCACCTGCTGCCTGTTTTTACACTGCAGTCCATCAGCTGAGCTTGCACAAATATGGGTTAGAGGATGTTTTCTGCAGCTTTGTACTGGAGGGCTATGGGTAGCCAAGTGACTGGCGTCGCCAGTGAGCATTGAGGTATGAAAATCCCTGCTGATCGATTTCTTCCCTCACCAGGCAGCAAGGTGACTAAATATTTAGGGCAGTCACAGTCATTAGTGGCACTGTCTAATTCAGTAGCAAAGCATAGGGCCCACCCAGCCACCGGTGCAGTACCTTATCAGGGTGACACCAGACCATGGGACCCATCTACACACTGGAACAGTGCCTTAACAGGATGAACCACCCAGCAGCTCCACTTTACTAGCTTTTGAATTGACCCCTCATGGATAAATGTGAATACAATTCCAAGGCTGATATCAGGGTGTTTTTGATTTAGATTTTTAGCCGAGGCAGACAGCTCTTAATCCGTGTGAATCATTCCTCAGGAAGGTCAAAAGATTAATCGCTTTGGAACTGTGGGCGACCCAGACCCTGTGCGAATCGGCTAATGGATTGCCTTACAGCCTACCTGAACCCTCCCACATGAAGAATAAAATAGCTAACTAAGGAGTAAAATATCAGTCAGCCTTAAGAATTTAGACAGTTCTTCAGAGCGGTAGCTACTCTAATGATGAGTTACTCTGTTCTATGATTGTTTAAATGTAAGTATGTAGCTCTATTATCAAATAAAAAGTGCTGTTCTGGAACTTTCATGTCACAACATTTTGGACTGTGCCCTTGTTAAAGGGCATTCTTGTCCCATTTTCAAAGGTGAGATGTCAGTGTTTTTGAGGTACAGGGATCAGATGGATAGACTAGTTTCAGTGGGCTGGATTTTATTTGAGGGACACATGACACCGTTCCTGTAGGCCAGTGCGTATGCCAGCTCTTGTTTCCACCAATTATGCTGCCTTAATGTTTTAGACTGCTCTACAGTGAACCCATGTTGGTTCACTCCTGTAACATGCAGAACATCTCCACAGCCAAACATTTCCACCAAAGATGTACCTGCACTATTCAGCTCACGACTTTATACAAAACTGTGAGGTAAGATAAATAACTGGACAGATTAAATAAGTAGAACGGGCTTGAAATCCTAAAAAGGATAGGCCCTGATTGCGCAACCCTGATTTAATCTGATTTGCGTGCAGAAAGATGTCAACAGAAAGAGCTCGAGCAAAGCCAGAACAATCCACACCCTGTTTTTGTGTAAGAGGCACATGAGAGGAGAGTTTATGTTACTCAAGAGATCCACAGACTCCTGCTTTAAATCTCTGCGCTCCGACAACTGTTTCAGTGCTGTGCACTCCAGGCATGTAAAGAGGGGTGAGAACTCTGCGTTATCAATGTGGGCTTTGAATATCACAGCCATTATAAGGCTTTTTATTATTTCAGATGCATTGAGGCATACAGATAGCCTCTCTCTCCCTCTCTCTCTCCCTCCCTCTTTCTCTCCCTCTCTCTCTCTCTGTCTAAAATAAACATCAAAATTCCCATAGCTTGTTCCTGTGCGATAAAGGAAACCCAAAGTAAAAAGTTTCTGTCTCTTTCTCATTCTCTTCCTTTCCTTCCTTCCCTTCCTTTGTCTAAAACAAACTTCAAAATTCCCATAACTACTAAAGGAAACTGGTAAAAGTCATCTCTCTCTCTTCCTTTCTCCCTTTGTTTCTCTTCTCATCTCTCTCTCTCTCTCTCTCTCTCTCTCTCTCTCTCTCTCTCTCTCTCTCTCTCTCTCTCTCTCTCTCTCCCATTGTCTCCCTGTATAAAGTAAATATCAAAATTCCCATTGCCCCTTCCCTTGAAACATCAAATGGAAAGATACTGAATTTCCAAATGACTGGCAACACGGCTTGGCAACCTGACTTCCGGTCCTTTGCTGAATAGGCCATCTTCGATGGAGTTTTGCTTCTTTCTGTGAAGCAATGAATAAATGAACAAAAGGTACAGGCTATATTGGGACCTCCCGCTATTGTTTCTAAGCTAACTCTACCATAAAATGGTTTTCTCTGTTTTCTGTTCTGAGGTAATTTTCCACATTTCTGATAAACCTTGTTTGTTCTTTCTTTTCCCAAAGGATTAAGCCTTTGAGACAGGCACTGTTGCTTTTTCCCAAACCAAGTATCGATACAGTCTATTCTTTACTTTTTGTTATCATACCAAACCCCATATTACACATAAGAAAAAAAACCTTTCATAGAATATCTTAGTTTGTAAACTTAAAAAAGAACCCATTAATTAAAGAGCACAACTCATACATACACAGCTATTTACTAACATTAAGAACAAACATACATATATGAAAAGTCATACACTTTTCACAGAGTGTTTCTTCATTTATTTCTGGCATTGCACAGGTCAAGTATTTTCAATCCGTGTTTGACCCTTGTCTGTTGAATAAATGTTTGTGCTCTCTCTCTTGCGCCTTGCTGTCTATTTCAATTCGTTCACAATTCCGTATTTGACCTGGCGAGGTTGGCCTCTTGGCTGACCAGGAAAACAAAGTTCTGGGGTCCATGGACACAGGTCTGCTGTCAGGAGAGCTGTTTCTGAATGGTGTCTGAAGGCAGAATTTGCCACTTGATGACCGACGCTGTGGGAGAGATGAGCGGTGTCTTAGTGCTGCAATCTGTGCAATGGATGGGACGGAATGGGTCATGACATTGCAGCTACTTTGTATTTGTAAGCTGTTTGGTGCAGATGGGGTTTCAAACTGAGTCTGTAATTATTGTGGTTTTTCAAAGGGAAATATTGATAAGTGGTCAGTAAAGGCGATTCCAAAACTAAAGCAAGTTATACTGTGTGTTGCCCTGCTGGTGATGAATTTGTCAAATGCACCCTATGGAGATTCAATATGTAGATCAGTTCATAATATAAGCAATAAATACCAGTTAAACGTTTATGACTCAGCCTTTAGTCTTCGTGAGGACCAAAAACCAACAAAAAACATGCTGCCGCAATAGTTTTCAGATTTGTATTAGTCCCTGGCATCAAGTGCAAGTCCCAAATACATGACAATGACACATGGTAATGATAGTTATATTTTTGTAAGAACAGTATAGCATAGCTGATTAATGTATATCAGTATCTCGTTGTTCATGATGCGAAAGCTGCGATGCTGTAGCCTTAACTTTTCAAAACTTTCAAACCTTTGATACTCATCAGTGACATCCCATGGTAGAATTATGTATAGCATAAGTCTTGGGAAATTATGTTATACTGGCACATAACCAGTTTTATTTTATTTTATTTTTTTTTTAATTTTTGCCTCACTCTGAAAAATGGGATTGCTGTTTGAATCAGAATGGAGAACTTTTAAATCTAAAAGCAGTTAATGTGAACATATTAATTCTCTGCTGCAGAAAACATACATATAAAAAAATAACAAAGATATAATTTTAAGTGATTAACTAATTGTTGTACATGCAACAAGCTCATATTTTCCCATATCCTTTGATTACACATCTATCATTGCTCTGAAACACTGTATATGCAGTGTACTGTACTGTACATTGTAAATTGCTTGCTTTACCTCACCTCCTCCCTGTAGGTACTGAGGTTGCAGGTTTTGTAAACTAAACTTGCTGATGTTGATGCAGAATTCATAAGCTAAGTTTGGGAACAGCACAGAACCGGTTTGGACTGGCAGCTCTCCTCTGCCCAGTGACCAGAGCTCAGTCAACCGAGTGCGCTCCTGTGGCGGCGACGGAGGAAACTAGGGCGGACTGAAGCATCATGGGACAGCAGAGGTAATCACTGATTGGCTGGAAGCTGGTCAGGCCTCAAAGCCATCCAAGTCATGCAACAAGCTTCTTCATTAAAGTTCCCAATTTGAGCAACCCTGTGCTCTCTTTCTGGATGCTGATTTTTTTTGGAACAGTGGTCAACTACATGAAATTATGAAGTATGTGTACTGTCCCTGTAACTGGAGAGGATACTGGGGCTTTGGCTTTTGCCTGTTCTTCCCTCTCCATTGGTTTTTTTTTTTTTTTGCATTGTAGTTGTACTCTTTATCCAGACTTGAGGTTTATACCTGATTGCATTCAGCAAAAGAAAATGAAAACATTTTCACCCCCGCTTCCATCACGCTGCTCCCTGAAACAAAATCCTTCCTCCACCTCTCAAAGATCTGCAGAGCACAGTCAATGATTCAGGGTCAGGGTGTCATTGCTTCAAATGAATCTCATTCTGTCACTGTCTGAGAGACAGAGAGAGAGAGAGAGCGAAGGAAGAGAGAGGGAAGAGAGAGGGAGAAAGAGGAGAGAGAGGGAAGAGAGAGGGAGAAAGAGGAGAGAGAGTGACAGAAGGAGAAAAAGAAGGGAGAGATAGAGAGACAGAATTAGAGACAGGTGCAGTGCAGAGAGGGAGAGAGGCCAATGGGAGACAGGCAGATAGAGAGAACGAGAGAGAGAGAGAGAGAGAGAGAGAGAGAGAGAGGAACAGAGATAGAGAGGGAGCGAGAGAAATGGAACCATAGCAGCAGGGAGATAGAGAGAGAGAAGGAGAGGCAGAGAGAGGAAGAGAAATGGAAGAATAGCAGCAGGGAGATAGAGAGAGAAAGAAGGGCAGAGAGAGGAAAGCAGAAATAGAGAAATGCACAAAGACAGAAAGAGAGTGATAGGGAAGGAGGAGGGGCAGGGGTTGAAGCATGCCTCCCCAGCAGAACTACAGAGTCTGAAGTCAGACTCTTGCAGCATAAGCTCTTTATAAAACATGTTCCTGACACTTTCAAGACACTGTTTTGCATGTGGCACAAAAAAAAACAACAACAACAGCAACACAAGAGAATGGTCTGGTGAACTTGTTCTCATCCTCAGACGCTGGCAGAAACGTTGGTTGTTCACTCAAGAGAAAATTAGCAGCAGCACGCAGCAAATTTCACATCCTGCCAGCAGAGAGCCTTGACATGGTTCAGCAGGAGATGAGTCCGCTTAATTATTGCAATTAAATGCAATCTCAATGGCAGGCAATGATCTAATGGAAGGGAAGCAGAGGGGGTTGTATACTCTAAAATGCAGCATTCCGGGCCCTCTGGTGGCACCTGGAGGTACATGGTCATGGTGCAGCTGTGCACTCTGCAGCTGGGGGTTTTTTACTGTCCATATCAGGATACAGCCATGCTCTTAGCATCCATTACGGGGATCCACTTTGGCCTCGTACCAACTGGCTGCAGGTTCGAGAACCGAGCATGTGTTCGACTCCACGTTCCCTCAACAGAATTCCCAATGTGCATCTGCACTGTGAAATGTAGTAAATGCTAATTGTCACGTTGAATCGGTGTAGTCACATTTGTGACTGCGTTGTCCTGATTTTTTTGGGAGAGATTTGCAGCTGGGCAGTTAACATGGTTTGAATTCTTTACTTTTCCAGGCATAAACAAATGAAGAAACACATTAATGTATTAATCACCTATGCGTTTTCAAAACCCAACACAGCCAAGAGATCAGTCAAGCAGTCAGAAAACGGAGGAATCGGCACAGGAGAACATTTTTGCAATAGGGAGTTGAAGTATTACAGCCAGGTTTTTTTTACATACTTGTTGGCACTTGCTGTTTAAGTTTGGAAATGGTTTTAGTTTTTTTTTTTTTGGTATGTCAGACGGTGGTTTGTGATGGTTTTGACAGCAGTAGGAAGCTCAGTGCGGGCCCTGGAGGAGCGCAGGGGTGCAAGGAGAGGTGAGACAGGGGCAGACAGTGACGAGGCAGGGGATGGAGCTGAGCGGAGGTGCTCTGGATGACCTGAGGCGGGCCAATGGCACAGAATGAAGGCCGTACAGCAGGGTGCACACTCAGGGAGGCTGAGGAACGGACAAGCTGCAGTGTTCTCTGTGACTCCCGGCGGTTCTGGCAGGTAGAGCTGTCAGCAGGGAGTTTTCAGCAGTCCGGGCGGGATGCTACCTAGGGCCCACAACCGGGAGCTGGGATCCGTGGATGGAGAGGAACAGACAGACGGGGTGACGTCCATCGCATGGTAACAACATCCAAGGTTTTTGCAATCCAGGAGCTGAGCTGTTTAGAAGCACCAGGGGATACAATGAGGATTAAGAGCCGTATGGGTTCATCCAGAAAAGCAAATCTGTCTGTGGGAAAATCATCTTAGGCCATGAGTCTGTGGAGGGCAAGCAGAGAAAGGGTAAAGCGTCATCAGCATGGCTTGTGAAAAAAGCACAGCATGAAAATGACAGTTGATTCAGTTGTCAGTTGATTCAGTGTAGAGGAAGAACAGAAGGGGGCCAAACACAGAGCCCTGAGGGACCCCTCTGTTGAGAGACAGAGACAAGTCAATATGTCTAGTCAGTGGGTGTCTCCGGGTGAATCGGTACCAACAGTCTATGAAGTAGACAGCACTCCATTTCAGGGCAAGTGCTTGAATGTTCCCACCAGGGTGAAATCATAGATCTGATGGTCTGATTCAAACATTGTTGATTGAAACTATTTTTTTTTTTAAATAAATGTCAAAATTAAATCAAGATCATATGACATTTCCCATCTGATATCTGAGCTTTTATCCCTCTTTTCCTCTCTTTCATCTCCTGTGAACATATCTTTAGTATGCTTAAGAATTCCTGCCCTCCCATATTTTATCTCCTTTAATAACGTGACAACTTCACTGTTGTGAAGAGTAAATCTAATTTTTTTTTCTCCATATCTGCAAAGAAAGTCTTAAAAGATCTGCTGTGAAATCCTTTAATGTCTATTTTGTATGCTTGAAAATAAGATTAGCTATCAACATGAATATATTTCCTTATGAATTATTTATTTTTGGCTGAAGCATATTTAAAAAAACCTAAGCCTCGTTAAACCCTTACAGAATGCAAGGAGTAGTCTAAATATTATAGTAAATTAGTCACCAGGGAAACAGTTTCATCTTTTGAGTATTTCAATATGGTGTGAAAGCCTCTTGAAATTAGCAGAAAATGCCAATATTGTGCCTCAACTCCCCCAAGAGCACCACACACATATACATTTTACCCACTAAAGAGGGCAAAGGCACCATCTGCTGGTCATAAATGAGCATTACATGTCTATCATGGCGGCTTTAATTGCATTGAAATTGATCATCATTTTGGGTCTTCCTTTGCTTGATTGTAGTACTTTTTTATTTATTTGCACATTTGAAGACTGAAAATGTACCTCTTTCACAAATGCCTTGGAGGAGATTCAAAATCATGAAGCTGCATTGTTTTCCTAAGACCAATGACGTGATCATGAAACAGCCAGTATTCAGGGCATTGTCCTGAGTTTAATGAGTAGATGAGCACACTAAGCCTACAAGAAGGTCTGTCAACATCCTGCCAATCAAGCAGATGCTTGTCAGCTCCAAAAAGGCCACCACGATACACAGGAGCCAATTAAGATTCCCGACATCACTGGTGCGTGTCTTCCAGAGCAGACAGTCGATTGGTCTCCGCCGTCTGGAGAGTGAGGCGCGCCTGGAGACACCGATCGCCATGGTATCTGTGAGCTGCCAGTCAGGATCAACCCTGGTTATGGGTCGCAGGAAGTGACGGCACCAGATCTGGGCTAAGCAGGAACCTGGGAGCAGGGGGGAGCGCGTTGACGTTTCCCTGGTGACAGGGGCCGTGAACAGATCCCCGCTTATTGTGGCCTCGGGCATCCGATCTGAGGCCTGGCTCCTCAGATAGCCAGTCACTGGCAGGCCTAGTTATCCATACGCTGAGGGCCCTGGAGATAAGACACAGGGAGAGAGAGATGGTTGGGTTTTTGGACGTTGCCCTGGGACATGTTTGAGACCCCCCCCTCTCTCAGAGGTCACTGTGCCAGTGTTGGAGAGTGGAGTTGTCCCCAACCCCCTCCAAACCCCCTTGTGAACATGTGAGGTGAGTGAATGTCAGGGGACAGGTCGATTTAACAGACCGAGGTCACAGCACTGAGCCTGAGGGCCCCTCCCCACCCCACCCCCACCCCCACCCTCCACCTCCCATCCCCAATCCTCGGGGCCACAGCCAGAGGTGCCCTTCACATGGGAGATGGGCTTTTACTGACAGGGAAAATGTTATGAAGAAACAGAGCCATCCACACACACACACACACATTCTACACCCACACACTCACACACACCCACATACACACACATACACACATACACACACATACACTTACACAAAACACACACACACACACACACACACACACACACACACACACACACACACACACACTCACACACACACATGCACACACACACATACACACACACTACACACACACACAGACAGATGAACATAAACATGCATATGCATGCATGAACACACACACACACACATCTGCACACACACATGCATGCATTCACACCCACACACATATGCCCATACTGTCTCCCTGTGAGGACCAAAGAGCCTCCCCTGCTCCACTGTCACAGAAATAACAGTGTCAGAACTCATCGATAAGTGTCCCATTCCATCAGGGGTCATCAGTAAACAAAGCCAGCTGCGCCGGCCGGCCTCAACTCTAAGAAATCTGTAAGATATCATATCAGCTTGCACCTCACAATCTGTGGCCACTGGACTGGATGCAAAGTATCGATTCAATAATGGATTGCTTCTATCATCAAGGAACTGGTTATGAAAGATTCAATGGTAACACAAATGCCGCATATGGAATGTATCTTGTTTAGGTGCCTGTGAGTATGTATTTTAAATAGCATAATGTATTATTGTGTCATAATAAAATGATATACATGGCTGTTCCATATAAGCAATACACGCTGAAAAAGCATCAGTGTTTGTGTGCAAGTATCATGATCAAAGCACATCTCCATGGAACTGGTGTTGACAGTAATGTGGAATGCGGAACATGAGGTTACATGTTAACTGATTGTCAGCCAATCAAAGGAGATTATAAGGGAAGAGGATAATATGTGAACTAACCACCATGTTTTAAGTCTACCACTTTTGTTTGTAAGTGTTAATAACAATGGAATAGAGCAGTGTGGCATTTCATTGGCAGACTCACTTGAACCTCAGGTGTTCTGTTCTACAGGGACCCGATATATAGGTTTTTTTATTATCAACCTCATATCATCACATTCGGACGATCGGGACAGAAGATCAGGATGATCCATGAGTACCCATGGAGTACGGAAGCACTGGATACCTGCTTCTAAAACACCAACGCAAAATATCACGAAAGAGGAAAGCCAGCCAGTCCAAAGGGGAAAGGGCGCCCTCTGCTGTTCATGAGCTTCCCCTACAGTTACCCAGCCTGTCCTCGGAATGTGGACCATGTGGGAATTATTACATTCAGAAAGCATTTTTTGTTGTATTCCCAGAATGATAAAGAAACAGGAGTTTCTGCCACTGAAATCAGGGTTTGTATCATGGCGTTGCCTCCAGACCTGGTGCTGATATTAGCAAAGACAGCGGAAATAGGAATCTACTGAATTCTGGTCCACCTGACCCCCCTCCATCTCTAAACCACTAACAGTCTCACAGCTTACACATGAACCTGGCTTGACACAATCCCATCATTTAGAAGTGAATCTGCATCAGGGTGGAAGTGTCCATGCAAGATCATACAGTCTATGGGACTTCTGTGTGAACTGTTCTGGGTTTGGAGAAATTTTATTAAAAATAAGAAATTCACATTTGACATCCAGAGAAGTAGGGAAGACATCTGTCTCTTCGCCTGTCTCTCTCTCTCTCTCTCTCTCTCTCTCTCTCTCTCTCTCTCTCTCTGTATGTATATTTGTGTACGTATGTATAAATTGTGTTGTCTGCATTGAAAAATACCCTGCTGCTGTCAGTTTTGCATTGCCATGACTGGCATTATTTAAGCTTATTCAATAGACAAGTGTCACTAAAACTTGTCTAATGCAATAATAATACATTTTTTGTCATTTCCTGAAATGTTTACCTTTCTAAAGTACACACATACACCTGTGCAGGGCTCACAGTTCAGGCTCACATCTCCTGCTGGGTATTAATAATCCGTGTTGAATGCTCTGTCGCTGCTTTAACGCAGCTGCTGAAGTTATTATGGGTATGCCAAGTTTCCATGGCTGCAGAGGACACGTACAGCAGGGCTGCCCCAGTACTGCCTCAGCGGCCTGTCCTCCATCTTACCTCTGACACTGACTGAGCAGCTCATTACACACAGAGGAAGAGGAATCCACTGCTCCGCCATCCAGAGGAGGCCATGGATCATTCCTGACACTCCCACACTTACATTATTTTCCTGCCTGAAGCATTTTTGTCCAACAGCTCCACCTAGAGGCACGGAGGAAAGGTGCAGGGCAGGAACTCTTGAATGACTTATTGTAAGCCTGGAGGACACTTTCTGTGGCTGTTCTTTCCACGGCTCTGTGAAAACTGTTAGTTTGCCTTCATTATTGTTTAATATTCTTTTTTTGGTCACATGGTCGGACTCTGCAAATTGTTGATTTTGTTCAAGTGTGTAGAAGTGGCCTTGAAGTCGGTAGTTTCCATGGACACTCACAGGGACATACACACACACACACACACACACACACCACTGAGGTTTCTCACCAAACCCCCCCTCCTCATTACCCCACCCCACTCCGCCTCACACACACACCTTGAAAATCAACATTCTGCCCTCGGACAAATTCAAGGGACCGTTTGTGCTGGCTTCCCCTGCACCCCTGCGGTTAGCTAAACACTGTAAGACCTGAAGGCTGTACATTACATTCCATAACGGCATTTTCAAAGGTGTATAAATACGAGTTATGACTCATTCTGTGATCATTAGACCCGGCTAAACACAGCACAAAACGGTATAAGCGGTTTTGAAGTGGGTTACTGCCATCCCCTCACTCGAACCCGAAGACCCTGGATAACGTGTCCATCTGCTGGGCACTGCCAAAGGGTGTGTAATGTTATTTTAGGCTAATGTAGGACGGAGGCTGTAACCTGATGCCAGTGTTTCAGGGGGAGAGGAATGAGGGGGTGAATACTGGGTGAATTTAAACATGAGGGCTAAAAATACCCTGCTGTTTATATGTTTTTTTTGTTTTTATTATTTGGGGGGGTTGAATGGAAACGTGTCTGGGAGGTTTGAGGTGGTACCTGTCTGCTCTGAATGTGATGAGATGCAGATTTTTTCCTGTTTTTGAGCAGTGGGAGAAGGCAGGTTGGAAGGCGGAGATGCCAGCCCAACTGTCTCCTGTCTGCAGTTTCTCAGTTCAGTGATACTCCAAGATCATCTTCACTCTGGGTGACAGCAGCCTGTACTGTTCCCATGAAAAACTGTTGAAGTTAAGCAGTTGTACCACCCTGTGAACTCTTCTCTTGTCACACTGCTGAGGCTGATCTGCCACACCACCCTGTGAACTCTTCTCTTGTCACATTGCTGAAGCTGATCTGCCACACCACCCTGTGAACTCTTCTCATGTGACACTGCTGAAGCTGATCTGCCACACCACCCTGTGAACTTCTTCTCTTGTCACACTGCTGAGGCTGATCTGCCACACCACCCTATGAACTCTTCTCATGTCACACTGCTGAGGCTGATCTGCCACACCACCCTGTGAACTCTTCTCATGTCACACTGCTGAAGCTGATCTGCCACACCACCCTGTGAACTCTTCTCTTGTCACACTGCTGAGGCTGATCTGCCACACCACCCTGTGAACTCTTTTCATGTCACATTGCTGAGGCTGATCTGCCCACACCACCCTGAACTCTTCTCATGTCACACTGCTGAAGCTGATCAGCCACACAACCCTGAACTCTTCTCATGTCACACTGCTGGAACTCAGCATACCACCCTCCATGCTGGTAGAAAAAACATCATATCTATTTCTGGATTTCTTTCCAGCTCTAGCTCTCAATTATTTAATTATTCTGGTCATATGTGTAATCTGGCAATTTCCACTAAATGTACTGATAAAACTCATGAATGAGTGCTGAAATGTTCCTTTGTGCCTGCATGAAACCTTTACTGTGGTCTAATCTACAAGTGTAGATGTATGCAGCCAAAGAAATTGGTGGAGACAAAAACTCGCATATACATCCACTCCCCAGGACCAGAGTTGCCCAAGACTTACATGAAAGATCTTGGAAAACTATTTTGCTCCTGGAAGAGGTATAGGTGGGCCAGCAGGGGGCACTCCTCCTTGTGGATCAAATATAACTTGAATGTTTTAGCACTGTGATGGGGCCATTGTACTGTAGAAACTTCCCTCCTTCAGATGAGATGCAAAGCCGAGTGCCGGACTCACTGTCATCATTACAGAACCACAGTACCTGTTGAAAGAGTAGAAGTGATAACCCTGCATTCCAGGTAAAGTTCCCAATCACTCCCATGTGTCTGGCCTACAAATCACCCCTAATCACTTTGAATTCCTATCCACTTTGATTCCCCAAGTCATTGTTACAAATGAGAAACGATCTGTCATTTGAGCTGCCTGGTTAAGCAAAGGGAAGGGAGAAAAAACACACATACAAAACAAAAAAACACACGAGAAAGAGCATACCTATTTTAATTGTGTCACCTTTAATCTTTGTAGATTCTGCAATTTTACAATGTGTCAGGTTAATGTGTAATCTATCACTTTAGGTAATTGTGGAGGTAAGCTAAATGAGTGCTTGTGTGCTAATATGAAACATTTTACTATGGTCTAATAAGTGGAGAAGAGTTGATGTATACAGCCTACATTAACAAAGGTAGCATACAAACAAAAAAATACAAAAAGAAGCCCCAACCCCAACACACCCTTTGACCTCTGACCCCTCCACAGCCTCCTTCTCCTCCTCCCCACACCCCTGATAGACAAAACACAGCCCCCTGTCTCACACTCACATCCTGCACTTATCAGTGAGACACTGTCACTTCAAATGACCTGCCGTTTGGATCCCACTTCGTCACTGCCTGAAGAGATAACAAGCACCACTTCAGTGGCCGGGATTTCACAGCTGTAATCTGAGAGGTATATACTTATCTGACCTGGTTCACAGAAAAAAAAGATAAAGATAAAACATCAAAATGAATATCATTGTCATTTTTTATCTTAAGATAAAAATGTTTAGGCTGCAATTAATAGTTTCCGTACAGCTGGAAAAATGCAAATGAAAATATCAGCAAGATACTATGGCACATATTTTGAAGGCCTGGCCATATCATCTGGGACAATCGTGAGAGTACCGAATTTCAGACGAGGGGATACACTCAATGGTCCCAACTTGACATGGAAAGGTCAAAATAGAGAGCATTACCATGAATGACTGCTATCATGTTTATTGGAGACTAGAGATCCTCAGTTTCACACAAGCTAAATTCAAAATTATCAAGAGCACTATCACAATGTAGATTTTACACCATCCATTTATACACCTGCACTACATTGCTGCCTTGTGTAATGAAATTGGTCTATCGAAACAGAGCCAAATATGTCTTCATGTATCTGATACTGGTACAAACTGAGCATAGTGTATTTTAAAGATAAGGCTACCATAATGTAACATTACAATTTCAACAATGAAAGATTCAGACTAAAATTGGGGAAGTTAGTTTCAAGCTACCTATTCTCCTGATTAAGTCCACAGGTTAATCTCACAAGTTCTACAGTATGTAAGATATATTTAAGTATTAATTTCATTACATAATTTAGGTTCTTCATGTTAAAAACTCTAAAAAGTTATAACTACTATGATAGGTATAATTGCAAACAACAATCAAAACATTGTCCTATATTATTATATTTTGTATAGCTGGTTTACTGACATGAGATAGCACAACTCATTGTGATGTCACCTCTAAATTCCTTTAAAAGGTTTGCATTCCATACCCAAAAGCCCTAAAAGAAGCATGTAAGAAGCTCAACAAATTTGAGTGTTGATAATCTCACCATATCATTCCCAATGATCTGGGGAGGAAAAAAATTCCCTGAGTTTTTCTAATCACAACATTCGGGGCTCATAACGCAAGATACCTCCTTTCTCTGTGGAACCCTGAAGCAGCCATCTTTGAACACGCCATTTACTCCATTAGTCCATTCACACTGATCAGGCCTTCCCTTGAACATCTCTGAGCAAGGAATGTGGGCTGTTTTTGACTTCAATAAAGTCTACAGAGGTATCTATAACACCATGCAAACCTTGGGATGTATGTGAACATGAGCGAGGCCAAACTCAATTTACAGATGTTTACAATGAATGTAATTCAAAGTTTACAATTCCTAGCGAATGCAGGTTAAACTTTAAACCAGGACCATGTGTCACGGATTCAAACTGCTCATGATAATAAATGTTTATTTCCTTCAATTATGAGTTGAAGTTTTCCATGTGCTCCACTAACAACATAAGCATTTCAAACAATATTCTGGTATTTAACATTTTATAAGATTGTTTGTCACAATACTCATAACTCAATTATCAATTAAAATCTGACTGAATGTTCCAGAATGTTCTGGAAATGTTTTGTGTTAGCTGGAAGGGGTCATTAGTATTCTGTTATTCAGTCCTACATTTTTCTCTTGTCCCATTCTCACCATACTCCTGTTTTCTGTTTTCGCAGAAGATGCCTTTCGGTTCTTTGAGCTAAAGGGGGGAAAACAATGTGCCGCTGCACTCAATATGTGTTAACCTGGTGGTTCTCACGTTCCCCCTTGGTTACTCTGTGTATGTTTATGTATAATTTTCATTCTATGTTCATTTTCATTCTAACTACAATTGTAAAACCCTGAATTATAACAAGTTTGCTCTTAATTAAACACATTTAACGTAGTGATGAATGATTTACCCTCTCATGCTACATTTTGTCAGAAACAGGCCCTTAATTCACATCCCAGGGCAGGTAAACTAATCCGAAATGATCCAATACTGTTATTGTGCAATAAGATTAATGGTTTCTTTAATAAAAATAATCTTATGCATGCGTCCAACAATCTTAGTTTATGAAGTGATTGAAAGAAACAAAAACCAGCTTACATGGGGGCGGGGGTGGGGGGGGCACAGGACCAAACTTTATGTGCGAGCCAAAACCAGAAAGGAGTCATTGTTATTCTGTTACTCTATCCATCATTCTTCACTCCCAACATATACACTCTGGCCCTTATGCCCAGAAGAAAAGCCCCAACACTTGCAGACTTTTCTTAGTGGAGTTACCACATACATATGCATCTCTGAGCTGCCAGCTAAGTCCACATGCACCTTTATACCTCTTATTGACCTTTTATTGCAGTTGTATAACAACTAGAATATTTTAAAAATGAAAGGCAACTAAGGACAGGAAAAATCCTGGTGGTGACATTTAGTTTAATCATTATAAGATTTTGACATTTTACTAAGTCAATATTAGAGATATCATGGACTGCAAAATTTTTACTACAAATATGTAAAAAAAACATTCTGAAGCATATTTGTAGATGTGTTTAAATGTAAAATATCACCTCCATGTTTAGTTTTAAGGTGTGTATAAATCCTCAAATTCCTGTTGATGTCATACGTGGTCAGTCCCCGTATCTGGATGTCTCGGTAACCCAAGGCAGCAGAGCGTTTGCAGAGATTGAGCCTGACGAATGTGGAAATGTTGCCATTCCAGACCAGCTCAAGCACTGAATATGAAATGAATAACAGACGGTGTTTGGACCATTCACACCCTGAATCCACTAAAACAATCCCAGTGCAGAAACATACAGACCAAGAAATGGCTGTGTATTAGACTTTTGTTTGGCCTAGTGCTCTGCTTACGCTCCCCCGCCCCCATCCCCCTGGGGCCCCTCCGCTGTGATGCTCAGAGAGTCTCAGGCAGGGTGGGACAGCCACTAGGTGACGCTGAGTCTGTTCTCTTATCAGTGGGGAAAGCCCCACCTCACATGTGGGTCCTGAGATAGTGGCTTGTCTTCAGATGGTGCAGCTCTCTATTGTTGGGACCCTTGATGTAACTGTGAGGGGAAACGCGCCAGCGCACGCAAACAGTGATACAGGAACGATTCCCATCCTCCTTTTCTCTTTCTTTTTTTTTTCTTCTTAAAGATAGCGGGAGAAATCATTCAGCGGAGAGGACAGTGATGTGGCCGTAAATGTGTCGGTGTGACCTCTTAGTGAGACAGAATTCTGTCATCGCATTCCTTCCGGTCCAATGGCCGATCTTAGCAACAATAAACAATAGACACAGCCACATTCCATGAGAATCGAGCTGAAACAGGTTGGAATTGTTCTTGAGAGAAGAGTGTCTTGACAACTTTCCTTTTCTGAGGTGAACTGAAGACAGAGCAAGTCTTGCTAAATGGAAGTCAACAGCCTAATTATTTTAAAAACCCCTCCAGACCAAGTCCCTTCTGAAGGGAGCTGTTTTTGAGGGGGTGGGAGAATTCCTGCCTGGCATTTGGCTGGTAATGGTCATGATGTCATTGAGGCTGAGCTCAGTTTTACGGTACCAGGGGATCCCACGGTAATGTTTTTACAGGTGATATTTGCTTTTTTTACTCACTGGGAGCTGCTGGAATTCTGGACCTTAACAACCCTCTCCAACCTGCAGCACAATGAGGGCAGTGCGCTTTCCCTCAGGCCGTAAATGAGGAGGGACAAGCCACCTGTACGTGTGCTCACAATGTTTGTGCTGCCTGCACTCTTCACCTGGAGTAAACCCAGTGTGTGACACTGACAAACGCTGTCATTCAGTCACTGTGAATGACCGTCATTCTGTCTGTCGTGTATGCTCATCTACATTGCATTTAGGCAACACCGATTTTGACCACATTTTTCAAAAAAAAAAAAACATTCAATAATAAAGATGTACATGTACTGGAAAAAGGTACAATGGCAGTGCCACACCTGGCAATAGAACTGAGTCTCAGACTCAGTTACTTCACCACTATGGGATATCATACCAACACTCTGTGGGGCTAATTATTTTAATGTAAGCACTCTATTTAAGTTGGGTACTATTTATGACTCACTTTACACCAGTGATTGATACAGACAGCTCACCATTTGCTACTGTACTATTATCCATTATGGATCAACCTTTTTGTCATAATGTAGAAATTTACAGATGCCTGTGAGAAAAATAGGATGCAGTAGACTGGAAGTGGTGCTACTACTAACCACCTCTGGTAGCCATGGGGTAGTGCTACATTAGCTGTGCTGTTGGTGCGTAATTGTACCATGTTGATCTCCTGGCACAAGCAGAGGAGAAAAGAGACTGTTAAAACAGACCGTTACTACATTCAGAGCCAACATGCTGCAATAAAGGTGATTTTTTTTTAGAGACGTCGAGACCAAAGGAAAATGAGGGTAACTATTTGCAGAAAATCTCGAAAACATTTATGCATGCTCATGCACAAAAGCGTAGCTGTTCCCTTTTATTTAGCGCAAATTGGGGTGGCCTCACTAACTTAAAGCCGTGTGTTAAAACCGTAGACTGGAATCCTGGTGTGGACCTGGCCAGTTTCTAACCATACAGAGAGAGACCTCCAAGGGTGCAGCCAGAAAAGGCCCATATTTATGCAGGAGCCTGTCCATCTTCAGGTAGAGATGGGCTGGTTAGGCTTAAAACCTATTTCAATTTACATATTTGCTAATTTTTTAGATTGTTTTTTATTTACATATCTATTATTAATCCCAGAAAATTATTCAGCTGGTTGTTGACAGTAAGTTTATTTTTGCCTTACAACTTCCACAATATTATTCCACAAAATGTGCTCACACCAGCCATGTCGCCTGCTCGAGAAGCCAAAGCCATCCATCTTGTTTGGTCACAGCTCCAGAAAGACCTCACGCTCCCCTTGGGCCCACTGCCCCAAATCACAGAGCCCGTTGATGCTTTGATTGCAATGCCCCTCTCTCCATTTTTCATTCCACAATGCCCCTTTCTTTATGTCAAAGAGTCTGTCACCCCCATCTCCTCCTCTATGGCCTCTTTCAGTTGGGCTTATGAGCCCCCATGTACCCCGCCCATTCCTGCGCTATTACTTCATTTCCTTTTGCGTTCATGAAAATGTTTTGGTTCAGCCACACCCTTTTTTTTTTTTTTTTTTTTTACGTGGTCACAAAAATGTCACAAGTAGGTCCCTATAAACATTAACTTTTAAATTTGATTTTTTTTTAATTAGAATTGAAGATGTATGTGAATGAATGAATGAATGAATGAATGAATGAATGAATGAATGAATGAATGAATCTAGTTTTAAATAGGGTTGCTGTTTTTATTCTTTTAAATTGAGAAACTCATTGTGTGGTCTTCACCCACAGTGTACCTATCAGGTAGGGGTTTACAGCAGCCTGTGTTTGTGTTTGATCATACATTAACACTGAATAATGAGTGCTTCAAACCTGTCTGTCACTGCTGAATTTCATTACCGCTGTTTCAATGGAAACCCACCCTTGGATTGTGCAAAACTTCATTGTGCAATATTAGCAGGTCTGCCAATGGGCCTTGAGTCCAGGGCGGTAATTGGCTCCGTAATTCTTTGAAACCGAGGGAATATTGAGGCGTGTTATTGTTGCGAGGTGCGTGCGCGGCTTCACATTTGAACGGTGCGCCAGAGCGCAAACCGCCAGCCTTGGGGAGCTGCCCTTGAACATTCCTGCCGGTTGCCTTTTTTTCTGATATGAATCGGACCTTGTGGCGGGTGCACAGAGCCCGCTTTCTAAGCCCTGGGCCTGTTAGCCCGTCCGTCCACCAAACACCAACCACAGAAGAAATCATTCACGGAAACGTACAGCTTTTTTTTTTCCTTTTTTTTTTTTTTTAATATGATGACTCCAGGAACCGAGCGAGTACATAACCCCCAAAATGGAGCCTTTGTGCGGCCCCACTGATTGTAAACAGAGGTTGCACTCATTCCCTCGTAAAGAAGAACATTTTCGGTGCAGGCTTGCCCCCTCAGAGGAAAAGAGAGAGGAAGGAGGGGATAGAGGGAGAAGGAGACAGAAAGAGTGAGCTTATGGTTTCCTTTGCCTTTTAAGTTGATACAGGTGAGGTAGTTCTACAAGATTCTGCTGATGTGTGGAATGGAATTCAGACATGATTTGCCAATTACTGAACCAGTTGCACACTTGGATACTGGATCACCGCGAGCATTCACAGTGTAGTTATGAAGGCCTCTATCAAACAGTCAATGTAAAACGTGTGGGTGACAGCCTGCTGTAGTTACAAGACACAGTATACAAGACAACTACATCCAATACATGTACAATAGAATTTCAACTCTAGAAATTAAGGGAACCAAAAGAATTGTCAAGTACATTATTTCTTAAATATATACGTTAGGTTTTCAAATGACATTACAATGCAATTTTCTGTTAAATCTCAGTTATATAATTGTTCCACAAATATATCCATCACAATTAATTAAGTGTATCATGAACACCTGTTCCAGTTCCAGTTTCATTCCCCAAATCTGGTTTAATTACCAGTCTTGGTCAGGGGCCTGCTGTGCGAACAACATCAATTTTCATCAATTCAAATCAAGCTTCCCCATATGTGGTCACATGTTATATTGCCATGGTTACAAGTTTAGCATGATGCAATAGTAGGTCTCTACCGTTAACCATTAGATATTCTCATGGCCGTACAGGGGCCATTGACCACAACTGCCCAAGGGATTTGGTTAGATTAAGTCTTTTTAGCACAGTTCTGAAGTACCTAAGCCAGTCAGCAAGCCATGTCTTTATTTGAGATCTTAATTGGTTGAATCAAATGTTGTCGAGCTGGGTTCTAAGAAAAGGATAAATGCAAACAGGCACTTCTGAGTTAAATATCAGACACCTTTGTCCTCAGTGAGCCCAGTTATACAGGTGACAACCAGCACTGCTACATAATCAACTAGTATCAGATGAATGTGTGGTGCAATGCCTTATCACTGCATAGGTCAAATTATTGAATTTGAATTTCTCATCTTTTGTTGCTTTTGCCAATTATTAACTGACACTTAAAACATAGTTTTTGAGCTGAGTAAATAAAAAAGGAGGCAACTCTAGCAGCTGTGGCCAGAGTTTAACATGCAAGACGCATATGAGGAGAGAGAAAGGAGGGAATAGTTAATTCACCATTTGTTAATTCACCAGATAAAAACAAATAAACAATACTTCCATTCCACAGGGATTTTCAATGCGCCCACAATAGAGGAGAGAGCGCACTGAGGGAGGGGCAAGCTTGGCTTTCAGCGCAGTGATGTCATCGGCGAAGACCTGTGATATGCATATGCACGCCATCAGCCAGGCTAGGCCGTCTTTGTTGCCAAGGGCAACCGCCTCTCGTGACTGGCGAGGAAGACGCATTTTCTCACTCGCCCCCCATTCACGGCAGAAATACGTGGGACCCGGAGGGTCAGCGACAGAGAAGAATGGAGATCAGGCTGAGTGGAACGAAGAACAGAGGCCATAGTCACGGAGAGATTATTTGGGCCTCAAACTTTTTTTTTTTCGCAGACTTTGCTTAGCGGAGTGGTGGCATACATATGCATGTCTGAGCTGCGCAGCTGAGTCTACATGCATCTCCTACGGGCCTTTTATCACAACCGTTTAACAACTAGCACGTTGTAAATACAACAAATACATATTGGATAATGCATAAAAAAGGAACACTTGGTTTGACTTTTATCACAGACATAAAAGGTATTCGTAGTCGACGTTAGGGGGTATTCTGATTTGCTCAAAAATGTCTGATTTCTGTTGCCAGTTTTGGTAATATAATACCCTTTGGATATAACTCAGAGCTGGCTCAGTGGAACACAATATAATGCTGAAGTATTTGGAGATCAGAGTTCATGGATGGATTTGACTCCATATGAAATTGATCAATGTGTTCAGATCACATACATCCCAGATCCTAAAATACTCCCAATCCAGAAAGATAAAGACCATGAAATCTGTCTGCTGTGTGTACCCTTGTGTCCAACATTTACATTTCATGAAAAGGGGGGTGTTTGTTGTGATTTGTTTCATTCTCCATGGCTAGTTTTGTTTGTCAGACGTGTGCCTGTTTGTGTGCGACTCTGTCCCCTGCAGACAGGGATTCTGTGGGGGTGGGATGGGGTGTGGGGGGTGGGGCTTCCTTCTGCTACTCTGGTGATCAAACCTTCTCTCGCTCTCTCTCTCCACTGACTGCCATCAGTCCAGAAATGTGCTGAATAACTCCTCTTCTGCCAGAGCGAGATCTGCAAACCCTTTCCAGCTTCATGAGTCGATGACCCCCTCACACGGAGGACAGCCTTCCACATCGGCAGCCTGACAGAGCAAAGTAATTAACATCGATTTCATTCTGAACTCTGAGCGCTGCACCTCCATGCCAAGAAGCAGAGGGGGCAGAACTTCAGCATGAGAGCAAAGTCTTCCCGTGCAGTCAGAAAGCGAACAATTCCCCTGACAACAAGGGTCTTTACTCATGAGGCATGTCAAACTACACATCTGACTGCCATCAAAACATGCAAGCATTCCACTTTAAGTAAAAGTATAAATTATTCATGTGAAAAACATAACTGAAAGATTAAAGATTTAAGAACTTTGGAATGGATTGAAAACATTTTTGCTGTATGGAGTGGTGTGGTATTGCATCCTGAGTCCTCCTGCTCATGACTGGCCATACCATCACCCAGGGAGGTGGAGTTTTTGTCCATGGGATTTACCTTGTCACATTGTGCTTCTTCTATGGTACTTCAAGCACCTGCAGTTTGCCTGCACCAGCTGCACATGAAATGGACACATTAAATATTACATCTGCGCAGCTCAAATGGTGGATGGCAGAGAAGGGAAAACAAAAACTGGAAAATAGAAGCAAGCGCTCTCCTGAACTGACAGGGGACCTTGCAAGGATGAGAGAGAGGTCAACAAGCATGATCTCACACAGCAATTTGTGAGAAAAGGAAGAAAAATCAGGATATAAATTTGTTTTGAAAGACGATTGGGAAATTCAGAATGTCACATTTTGACTCCGAAAACGCTGGCAAAGCTCCCACATGCATTCAAAAGAGCAGGAACAGAACAGAGTAGATATGCCTAACGAAGACTGGCCCTCTCTCTGGATGGCTGCCAAGATTAGGAATTCATCTCTAATGGTCCTGGAAGTCCCTGAGTGGAACAGAGTTGGAGTTAGACAGACGACCTGCCCTCTGTACGTGGTCAACATCCCTAGTTCTCAAAAACGGGATGTTGCCCTTCACACAAATGGGTCCCTGTTACAAGGCAGGCCGAGCTCTCAGCTCCCATGCATAAGAAAAGCGTTACTGTGGGTAAAAGCGTATGGTTGTGATGTCAACACTGCTCTAGTGGGCGTAGGAACCTAGCCCAGCCAGACGTGTGTTTTATTGGCAGGCTATGGCCATACACTTTATTTTTAACAAGTAAAAAAAAACAAGACCTGTGAGTATTTTAAGGCATTACCAAATATAATATGGTAGACCTGAAATTACGAGGTACGTTTTCTTATACCCCTTCCAGCCATTCTGTTAAAATGCATGTTGGAAAGTTATTCAGAACCTGAGTTCTAAATGGCAAGAGAAGCCATAGCAAATGATGAGAAATGTAACGTCACATTTCTTTAACCAAGTCCAACAGAAAAACACCATTGCCATGTAAAAATGAAATATTCGGTATCATATTGTATTTGATGCATTGTGTTATATATGTCCATGATGATAAACATTTGAGAATTTAAACACTCTCAGATATTCACAAGCTATATGTTTATTAATATAAAAACTTAATTATTATAAAAAAAACAGTCCAATTCCCTGGGGGTAGAATTTATCAATTACTCTCTTCAGTATTTTTCATTGGAGCAGCTCCATTTATTCACAGGCAGAGGAAAAATGCAGTGGCTATAATCAACAGGACATGTAGCAATTTGGGGTAACCTCCATTTCCAAATTCAGGAAATTTATTCATTTTTATTAATGGTTGGAAAAAAAATATTAATTAATTAAAGTGCATTTTTCCCCCAAACTAGCCGGAGTGGGAATGGAATCGACCCCAATCTTCACTGATTCCATTGAGAGTTACTCAGGCAGCTAACTGGACTCTCAGTGTCTACAGACACCATTGTGCTGTTGATGGTATGGACACTTGGCTCATGTCCTATTGTTGATATGTAAGATGAAAGGCAGTAGAATTTGCCTAGTGTAAGGCTAACGGCATTGTAATGGTTGATGAGAGGTGCGGAGCCCTGTTCAGCTGCCACACTGGCACATGGTGCCACAGCCTCCGGACATGGCGGCCCAAAGATCAGCAGGTACTGTTTGATTGTAGATAGCGAGTGGGCGGCAGGAAAAGTCACAGCAGATGTGGAAATCTGTCTGTGTGTGTGAGGATTACTGTGGCTGAACTGTGTGTGAAGGTGATAGCGTGTTATCAGCACAGACTGGGTGTCTCGGCTCTAAAGGGAGAGACCAGGGCAGTGCAGTGGGTGGGGTCCCAGGGTGCTGGATCACTGGCCCAGCTTGGGTCCCTGTAAATCTGTGTCCTCTGTACAACGGCCTGCCCAATATGACAGCCAAATGCACAAACTTCCTGCCCTCTATCCCTTAGCTAGAACTTACAGTTTGGTTTTGGCATAACAAACATACAGTAACTTCACATTTCCAAAACATATACGCATCGCATTAAAACACAATACAACAAACACACCACTGGCATTACTCCAACTAAACCCAAGGTTTGGCAAAGGGACGCTACACAAAACTAACAGCCACTAAGGATGCGTGATGTCATTGATTTTTCAGTCGTGGGCAATATACTTTTGACATGAGGGAGTGAAAATCAATAGCCGCTTTAGAACAAGTAAATGTTTGGCTTTTTCCAATTATATCATGAATGTAATGGACTGGAATGTATTTATTTTTGAAAGCTCTGAAATTTGACCCAGAAGCTAAAGTGTGGTAATTTACATACCTCACCATATCCAAACGACATCCCTTAATCACACAATATGAAAAAGGAAAATACTATGACGAACTGTTGAAGGCAATTATAAAATAAAATACAAAATGGGAAACAAATCTGAAATGAAGTGAATGAAATTTTCCCTACTCCATTTTTTATAATTGCTTCTGTCAGTTAATTTGGCCTCAAGAGTATTGTAAGATGAATTCAGTACCCCTTTAGTTAAAGGCCAATATCTGATGGTAAACACAGGATGCTGAAACATTACTGGAAACTACATATAAATCATTTTCACAGTGAATACATTTGGAATTTTCAAATGGAATACATTATGGTTTTATCTGAGATTTCTAAACGTTTTTAAATGTGGTTTTACACAGCATTGAGGGATGCAGACATGTTGTCTGGCTTAACTGCAATAACAAAAATCTAATATGTAATCATCCTCTTCAGATTAAAACTCAATAAATTAATTTTTACTTGTCGCAATAGTGGTGTATTTAGAGTTGAGAGTTTTGTCAAGGGGAAACACCCACACGCAGAGTGATGACAGTCATGATTCTGAACCACAAAGCAGCAGACATTTATGTTGTATTCATTTTTTTTTGTACACGTGTGTGTGTGTTTGTGTATGTGTGTGTGAGTGAGTGAGTGTGTGTGGATGTCTGTTTGTGTCAACTACAGTTTTTCAAGGATATTCTCTGATGACTACATAACTAAATGACGTGCCTGAAAGTCACTCAGAAATGAATAAATCTGTTGAGTCATATCCTATCGGACAATATATTATCATAAAGAATTTATCATTCCCTCATTAAAATGAAAGGAAAGCTTAATTCTAAATGAGACAAATGATAAATTACAAAAGCTTTTCTGAATGTGTCTCTCTCTCATTCTATATATATGTATATATATATGTATATATATAGAGAGAGAGAGAGTGGGAGCGAGAGTAAGAGAGAATGGGGGCGGGGGGGGTGGTAGGGAGATGTTAAACTTAGCTGTTTTACTGCAGTGTAATCTAGTGGGATAGTAGCTAAATACTCATACATCACTAAAAAGTAGAAATCTAAATAAATCTAATCTCCTGCACTTTCAGATTTCGGGTGTGATTTCTAGAGTCCCTTAGCCAATCACACGGCCCTCAGAAATGAATGTGATCAGCTGATCTGGCACATACGCTGGCACAGCAGCCCTGGTTATACCAGCTGAGAACTTCATCCTCCCCTGCAGTATTGCTTTAATGTGAGTCATAGATAATGTGAGGTGTGTTATCGTAGAAACTGGGTTTTTTCAGAATCAGTCTTGGGACCTCGCCGTATTCCGCCACGGCTGCCATTCCTGGAGTTTAATGAGCTGTTAACTCTATTTCTGCTTTTGAGCACAATTCACAATAAAGGCAAGCGAACAAACTCAGACTCTCAGAAAAAAAGAATCTGTGCTTTTTGGGGAGCATTAAATGGCTGTGTCTGCACAGTTCTGATAAGATCAGGGGTTGGGAAAGAGGGCCGGCTTTCAGACCATGGTCTGCTCTTACATTGTTTGACTTGCCAAATCATTTGCGTGGTCAGATGTTTCAGTTATATGTAATTAAATCATTATAAGTTCATGCATGACAGTTGAACACTGCTTTTGGTATTCCTGACTACAAAGTTTTTATGGAGGTGTAGTCTTAAATGAACTGGCAGTGACATATACAGCTAATTGAGCCAGGGAAGTTAGTGGAAACAAAAGAGCGAATACACCTCAGCCATCCTGGAGCACGATTTCCCTGCTCTGCTCAAGGAGTATCGCTGTTTTCATAGTATGATATCGAGGACTTCATGTTGAGTGACTCATTTATCTTTCAGCTTTTATTTATCATTAAACTGACCAATCTCTAAACAAAATTTCATAACATTGCTTATCTTATTTTTTGTTCTTTGGATAACATGATTGTTATATTGTGATATTACATTTTGTGGTGAATCTCCACAGGAATTATTTGTATTCTGCTGGTTGAAATGGGGGCTGGTGAAGCTGTAGAGGGTGTGGGATGGAATTCTCTATGATCTGTGGAATCTTCATTGTGAAATATTACTGAAAGTGAAATCCTCTCTATGCGGTTAGTTTTTCAAGAATGACACCCGTGAACTGTTTCTAATTAGAATGGGCGGAATTCACAGATGTAAACAAACAAATAAATAAATCAGTGTGGATCTTTCTTTCTTTCTTTGCTCCTATTTTTTTGGAGAAATGCCCAATAGCCATTTTCAGTATTCATGCTTCATAGATTTCTGGGTCTTACACAAGCTTATTTGCTTTTTCTGTCACTTTGAATTAAGCACTTAAAGATGTTTAAAGGGGGGCAGGAAAGCTTGCAGAGGACAAAACGTTTGACCATCAAAAGATTAGCCAAAAATTTATTTAACATCACAACTTATCAGGTGGACCTTTTTTTTCTAAATCTTGTATGAAAACAGTGAGAAATGCGCCCTCTTCAGTTGGGTCATTTTAAAGGTTCTGTTTGGGGGTATTAGGGCAAAAAAGAATGTGGGTGATTCCTTATCTTTCTCTGTCATATGACCAGGGGTTGGACATGAATAAAATAAATATGCGAAAACATTATGTGGGGAGAAACACTATTATTTACATGGAAATTGGACAAAGTTCAGATAACTGCTTATGTGCGCCAATGCACTGAAGTTACGGATGAATGGAGTTTTGAGGGGGACATTCCATTCATTCTGCAAAGAACATGAAACAGAGAGACAATAGCGCCACTTGCTGTGAAGTCAAGACACAGACACTAGACATCATGGGCATCACGTTTTCTTTGTGATGCTCAAGACAAAACGACAAATGGCCCTTTGTTGCGTGGGTGCTTTCTTACAACATTTGAAAAATTAGGACTAACGAAGAATACGTCTGAGTACGGAATAATGTCGGATGACCACATTATCTGAACGGAGAACACAACAGGCTTGTAAAAGTTCCATACACCACTAAGGAAGGCAGTATAATAATTATGCAGGGGAGGATGGGCATTACAAGTAAAATGACCGTCAACATAGCTGCACTTTCTGTCCGCGGGTCACCGTTCATTTTTACATCTTAAAACATGCCCCACACATAGACACACTTACACCGCGCGCGCAAATGCACGCACATGTATCCCTCCTCCCATTGCCAGGTTAACTTTTATGTATTTATTGATGTGTTTGTTTTGTTCTAGAATTCAACCCCACCCAACAGATAAATGCAGTGTTTAGGCTACCATTCTGATACTGTTTGAACAGTTTACTAATTAAATATGCATTTTTAACTATTTTTTTTTCTTTTAGGTAATGTCCTAAATTCATATATATCCCCTTGGTCCCTACCCTCGACTATGATGCATACTACCACTGCTTGTGGGGGTAATATAAGAGTATCTTTTTATGGTGCTTTGTTGGGGTTTCACTGTTTACTAGAAACAATCTCATCTTAAAGAATGTTAAAGCAACCCTTGGGGACTCGTCATGCTTTGTGTTTTGTTCATCGGCCGCACTTGAATTAGACGGGCGGGTTTCTTAAGAGGTGCTTGTTTAGTCAGTAATTACGAGTACTTGAAGAAAGTTTTTTGTGAAGTTTTTTCTACTTCAGCTATGACGTGGTTCCTCCTTCCGAGTTGCTGAGAAAGTTGATTCACTCTTTCTCAGGCAAGGACCGCTCCTGAACCATTCTGCAACTCAACGCGCAACTTCGCAAGGTGAGCAAAACTTTTTGTTGGAACCTGCCGTTGTAAAGTAGTCTAGTCTTTTTTAAAATGGAGCAGTTTGTTATAATGCATTACTGAAGTGTTTTTTATTGATTCTTGTCATCTTTCATTGGCCAGAAATGTTCTAGATTGGGCATCTCTATGTTTATATCCCAAGGTCTTCACAGTATTTAAGGGAATGCAAGGGCTAAGAATTAATGGCAGTGAAAATTATGTTCATATCACTATGTGTATCAATTTTCAATTTGGAAACATGTGTAGTTGTAGAAATTTGGTTGAAGATGTAAAGATGTATTTTGAAATACATATGCACTGTACTTTACAATAAAACAATACATTATTATTATTATTATTATTACTACTACGATATATATATATTTTTTTTTATTATTATTTATTTATTTATTTTTTTCGGAAAATGTGTTATTGCTGTTCTATGTGTTTGTAATTGTTCTCATGTTGCTATCATCGCCCTTTTTTTTTTTTTTTTTTTTTTTTAAACGAACACCCCAGAGTCCACTGGTAAATACAGTGGTTTTCTTTTGCCTTTTCCTCAGCCGATCATAAATTGATGAACACGTCTACCATGGCGTTCTTACTATCATACAAAACACCCATGGTGGGGGCCCTGGGAATAGCTGAAGTGGTTTTTGGACTCAGTCTTGCAGTATGATGTCATAATTGTAGCGGGACCAGTGAGACTTTGCTTGGAACATGTACAATGTAAGCGATACTAAACTGACAACTAAGAATGTTCAGTCCCCTCCAAAAATTCAAATTACATCGCAGTTTATTTAAAACCTCGCGTTGGGCAAAATATTACTAAAATGCTTAGACTATGTGTTTTACAAAAATGTACAATGTTGGCTGATTTCACAAATTCAGGCATGTTTCTGCGTGGACTATTAGCAACTGCCTTGTGTGGTGGGAATTTCAAACCTGATGATCCTCCAAATACTTATATATAAATTATCATCACCAATATCCAATCACTTTATACTTAATTTCAATGACGTAGACATTCATAGATGGAACCCTACTTCGAGGGAACAGTTTACCTTAACGCTGTCGAGTTAAAAAAAAATGAGCTAAATTAACGTGGTTAGTGTTTTCCCCTCAATTCGCTTCTGTTGATTCGCATGAATTATGAGACTGTTTGGCTCCGCGAGAGACCAGCAAGTGCAGTCCGCAATCGAGTAAGTGAAAAGACTGCTTGTAGTACTTATATGGTGACAAAATGTTCTTTTGGGGCAAATGGTCTTGGGGTGTATTAACATAAGGCCCACTTCTATACAGTTGAAAGCACACCGGAGGAAACAGCTGGCTAAACAAACATCGAGGGCAGTGCTGGTGTAATGGTATAAATTAATAAAACGCTTCTTTATTTACCTGATGAATGGAGTGTTTTGTGGAGATAAGTGAGTTTAGTTTGCCATCTACTGGTTTTAAGCCGAATGTAAGCGTCCCAGGGAAGTGTCAGGAATACAAGTATTTGAAGGACAGTGTTTCTGGAGTTCTCGCCATTTATGGTGAGAAAATGTTGTTACGTCGGCGCGGAAGTTCAGTAAATTGGGAGCCTGATATGAGCTACGGCAGGTAATCAGCGCTGTTTAAAGGTCCGTTGATAGTTTAATCTCTCAGAATTATGAATGCGTGCACATGAAAGTACACTTTTGTGCGTAACAGCCTTTTAAAATGGCATCGCCTTTACAAAATGAAAGAGGGGTAAAATATGATCAAGTATTTGCATTTATCCAGTTCACATACGCCCAGTGTTTTCTCAACCTTTTAGTCAATATATTGGTCTAGCAACGTGTGCAGCCTACGCATGTACGTGCAGGCACTGCTATCAGTACCTGGGAAATTCATCATTTGTGTAATGTAACACAAAGTGAATAGGTTACCCTTACATTCAGAATAATACAATTACTGGTTTAATTAATACTAATTATTTGATTTGGCTAAAATTGTGCCCCCTTGTGGTAAAAGCCGCATTTAAGATGCCTTTTTATTGTCTTTTGCTCTTCATGTTATATGTCTGCAGATGCCGTTATATTAGCATATATTATGTTTTGTCCGTATGGATGTTAAGATTATCTATTTTTTTTACAAGAGGTACAGTCTAGCTGTTGAATCCAGTAAAACAAAGTAAGTGTGTTTTAGGGTTAGAGATTTTATTGAAGGGGCCATAGAGACAGCCAAGGCAATTGGTCAGCTTTAATTAACTGGATTAATTTGGCTATATGGCTATGCACATTTTTAAGGCTGCAGTGATACAACAACAAATACCAATCCATTCACCATGAATTCTGCAGATGGAGGTTTTCGGTTCAGCATGTGTTGATTTTACTTTGTACCCCATGGCGTTCCCTGTCATTCCCACTCCTGACTGTCTTGACATTGCTGGAGATGCATGATGCACAGAAAAGAAGACACATCATAGGCCGCAAATATAGCTGCAGCTGCTCTTTCAAGGTAGTCCAGCGGGAATACAGGTGTGCTTTGATACTGTGATGTTGGTGATCACAGCGGGTTGGTGTTTACCAGAGCAGGGTTCAAAACGAATAAATGAGAGGAGAGAGGCCCTTCACTAAACGTTTTCCTTCACCCAAGGTTCCACTGTAATGTTCTGTAGTGGTAAATTCAGAGCCCTGACTCTGTGCATGGTAAAATCCTAAGTACCAAATGAATTGTATTGGAGTGCATTTCATTCCCATTAAATCTGATGCCTTTCAGACTCTCTTATAGTTGAATTGACACTGAATGTTTTGCTGTTTGTCACTGTGTTGCCTCCACATGCCCAACACTGGGTGCTACCTGTGCTGTGAAAGGCAGGGAACTGCCCCCTTTTTATTACCTTCCTGTGACCAGGTGAGGTGACGGCCTGGAGCCGTCTGTCTGCATGCGGCCGTTTCAGTGATGACCTCTGTCACCTCTTGGCAACCCCCCCCCCCTCCCCTCCCCTCTCCCCTTTCACTCAATCTCCAGAACCTCAGCCCCTGCTTACCTTCATTACCAATCGTTGTGACTGTAGTCATTGCTCAATGTCAAAAGATAGCAATGTTTGCATTGCGAGGACATTGCTAAATCCATTACAAGACAGTGTCTCAATGTATCCTCACAACTCAGTAAGCTTCAGGTTCGGCTTCAGTCATTTATTGCTGAAATCATTTAGACAGGTGATCTTCCTTTCTTAACAACACTCAGGTATAGCTAAGGGTAGAGGACAAAGTGCAAATCCTTTCAGAAATCTTCCATGATTTCGAATTCTGCCTGTTTTCTTTTCTTGTTAGCTTGTCCTTGCTACAGGAACAGGTCTTGTTTCAAATAGGAAGTGTCCGCAGTAAGGGTGAGAAAGGGCAAGAGTGTAATTGCTTTAGTGCTCATGCAGCCTGTGGTCTGCAGGATTTACAGCACAGCGTACATGTGTGGTAGTGGCTCGGTGCAGCAAGAATATAACCGTAAATGTGAGGGGCTTTTTGTGTTTCCTAGATTTGAGAGTCCTCGGGTACTGACATGATAAATGACCACCAGCTCTACCATTAAGAGGAAATTCAAACACTTCTCTTATTACCCAGTCTATAAATAACCGTGTGCTGTCTCTTCAAAAGGAATTTATCAAGAAGTGTTCATGCAGTGTACTCTTCAATGCTTTCTGGACAGTGGTAATTGGCTTTAAAAGAATAACAGTTGAGGTTTTGCACAGTGAAATAACCTTTTTACAGTATTTAGCTGATTGAAAGCATTTCCATCAATTTTAAGCATGGCTGGTGTTGTCATCAGTAATAGTGTTAGTTGACCTAATCACAGTTCTTGGCATGTGTCTTTTCAGCCTCAGAGACAGTTTTCTATTTCCTTTGTCGCTCTCACTGAGATTAAAAAACTTCTCTTGCGAAAGAGACATGGGCTCATTGCTAATCGCAGAGATCACAGAGCTGTTATACCATTAAAACTCTTGTCCTTGGTGCGCTGATATGTCCTATGGTCTAAAATAAAATCTGGTCAGCACTGACTGTGGGCTGAAGTCTCATAATGCATTGCACTAATGGTGCCAGCATTGCCTTGGGAGGGAGGGATGCAGTCAGCAGGGTCCCCTTCTTATGACTCAACAGTGACCCCTCTGGTCAGCTAAGTGTGTGCAACCTGCCTGTTGCAGATTCAGATGCAGTGTAGTTTTGACGTATTGCGTAGTCCAGCTGGTAGACTGCAAAGAGAAAAGAATTGAAAGAGAATTCCCTGGTCTCAAGCCATTGGATAAACCTACAAATATGACTGAGTATTCCTAATTTGGAGAAAAAGGTAAAAATAGAGCATGAAAATTAAGAAAAAAAAACTCAGGCCACCAGGCACCTTATGGTATTTGTAATCTGAAGTGACTGTTTCACATTTCAGCAACATTCCCACACCGGATTTTGAAGGAATCTTTTATTGAAGCCAATATGATTTTCTGTAATTACATTCCCTGTCCAACTTGGAAGAGAGTCGAAAGGACATTGGCTGACGTAGTGCTGTTAGTCAGAGTTGTGCAGATATTTTGGAACTGAGAACAACAGTACCCATAATTTGTTCCCCATATTTTTACTGCAGTGAGCTAAAGTGTTAACAGAGTGAGGTAGTCATTATCATTTTTTATTTCTTGTTTTGAAGAAAACTTGATGTTTTATTGTGCTAGAATTAGTTTCTTGGAAAGTGGGCAAATATCATTTGTGAGCGCTCTTCTTACTGGAAGGTGAGACGCAAATAGGTTCTAATCAAGGTTTCCGTAGGTTACTGTAAAGGGCGTTGAGGGCGTGGCGGACTGTATGTGAGGTGTGTATGTGTGGTAATGGTGGAGTTGTGGGGTGGGGTGGGGTGAGGAGGGGCCATGGGAGTGGCTTGGAAGGCCCGGGGACTGGAAGCCAGGCGGGAAGCCAGTCAAAACCACCTTGATCATGGAATGATGAGTTCACTGTACCTGGACACACTGAGACCTCTTTGTGGGTGAAAGGGCGGAGTGTGAGCGACGCTGAGGACCGCGGACTCTCTGAATGGAATCCTGTGTCAGTGGACTGGGGTGAACCCGCTCTTTTTCACCAGTGGGAAAAATATCTGCTGAGCTACAAGAACCCACCCTCAAACGTTTTGCTGTAAAGGGTTTGAAGTCGCCTATGTAGTGTTTCAATGAATGCCTTGTCTTTGGAGAAACGTCTTTCATGAATGCTGTGAAACGTACTCATAATGGTCAAACCTTCATTTTGAATAAGAGATGGTTATAATGGTGCTGATGATGATGACTATTTATGTAATATTTACAATAATAGTATATTGTTGTCATTGCTAATAATTTCATAGCGATCCATGAAATTATTATATTTTACATTTTAATGTAATTTTCAAACATACAGTGTGTGTGATGGAATACAACAAAATCCATAAAGCATGTAATGAAAATAGTTACAGATACATACAAAGAATGAAGTCAAAGATGGGAAATAACTATTGCTTCTCTGAATCCTCCTCTGCATCAAGTGATTCAAAACAGTGCCTTCATCCAAGAGACTACACAGCAATATAGTTTTTCGGTACTCTCACTTTAAATGGAAGGGGTATCACTATGAATAATGACGTCATGGTAGCATGGTGCTAGTCACTGTGAGGAAGGAGCGCAGGTTTTTCACATGTGTAGGACCTGCCTTAAATTACATAACCAATATCAGCAATTCATGAATGAAGATGGACTCAATAAATCAGAAGCAAATCTATTAACAAGCCCTTGTGTTAACCCATGTTGTCTACTGTAGCATGGCCAGTTAGCTAGCTAAGACTGTACATGCTAAAGAAAGCATGCCGCAGATATTAACTAATGAGTGGCAGATTGGCAGTGTGGTCATATTCACCATTTCTCTGGGCAGAAGGGTTGGGTACCCCAGCTATGGTTTTTTTTTTTTTTTTGCACATTTCTGTGTCAAAACACTTAGGATTGTTTTGTAGTTTCAAAAGTTTTTATCAGCTGTAATCAGAAGGTAGTATGCCATGTTATTATGTTAGCATGAGTCTTTTCTTTCAAAGGTCGAAACTGAACAGCAGAGTGTAAAAGAAAATAATAGATGCTTTAAATTCAACGCTAAAGTTAAAAAGAAAATGTGCTTCTCTACAGGCAGCACAGAAAAGAACATTTGGATGTTTAAAAGACATGAAAATATTATCAGTTTGCAACTACAAAAAAAAACTAATGTTTCAATGAAGAAAATGCTTTGTGGTTTGATAGAGACCAATGCAGTACAGTCTTTATAAAGTTGCTTCACTGTTCATAAAAAAAAAAAACTTTTACCAGTTCACTGCCAAAAAAACTCATGGACGGCCCTCCTCCCTTTCATATGTCTGTTATTTTCAAAGCCCCACTGAAAACACGTTAGCTCAATCCATTTTGAAGGTTGATGGGTAGGGATGTTTTATGTGAACCTCTGTACAATATTATGATTCAAAAGTTGTACGCACGGCAGATTTTTATCAGTCAAATCACGATTTTAATGCGTGCATCGTCAGGCTGGCACTGCTCTGGAGAGTGACTCAGCAGAAGTGATTCCATTATTGGATGTGAAAGATGGATGTTATACATAAGAGTCAAGGACTGAGTGTCATATTTATTGTTTTTGGGCTCTTTTGTATATCCGTGTGTTTGAATGTTTGTGTGCATGTGTGTGTGTGTGTGTGTGTGTGCATGTGTGTGCATGTGCGTGTGTGTGTGTGCACGTGTGTGCATGTGTGTGTGTGTGTGAGAGAGAGAGAGAGTATCTAAGGGTAAGTTAAATTTATCTGAGGGTAAGTTAAATTAAAAAAATCAGAGGTGACATGCTTTTACAGTATTAATACCTCCATTCATATGCTTACTGAAAACATTCTCACTGTATAAGATGAAAGAATTCCTTATTTTACTTGTTAGAAAACCCCTTTGGTTAGAGCATGTGAACATGGGTTCAGTCAGTTTTTTATAATGGTCTAACTTGAAAATATTTAGTACACAAACACTGTACTTAAAAGGTCTCTAAAATTATTGGAGGTTTTTCTACTATTCTAGTCTCTTTCCAATGTTATCCTGCATTTTGAGAACACTTGAGGCATTATATACTTTTAAGAATGTATTTAAGATTAGGATAACTCTTGATATTGAGTTTAGAGTTGCATTAGCTAAATACGGGTCTTGAAATAGCATAATTCAAGTTTATCGGGAATAGACTACGGAATAAAGAAAACAATGACACCGCAAGTAACAAAATCAGAGACAGAGCCAATGTTTTACAGTCTCATAAACAAATTTCCAAGAACAAATTGTACATGTCATAGTAAATTAACATCACCGAGAAAAATAACTAGAATAAAAAAGTGGAATATATAAATTGTTGAAAACTCAAAGCCACCCCAAAATATAAAATAGTACCTTGTCATAAGGTTGATGTTGCATATAGTTTTTCATCTTAATGGTTATAAATATTTATAAGTTATGGCATATACTTGAAACCATCCATAAGACAGATCTGTGCTTCAGTGCATTTTCCACATAATTCATAAATGCAAGAGTGAAAGACTTACTTAAGCACATCTCTGAGTTCAGTCTTATGTATCTTATCCCTTAAATTAGTCCTTTCACTGACCACCAAGAGTCTGTGAGCTTTGCTATCTCCCGAGATTTCCACAGTCATGATGTGAATTGAGACGAACTTTAAAATTGTTCACTGTGCAGTATATCAAAAGTCTCAAAGCATGAGGATGCAGTACTTGGCAGCCAAAAATGTGCTTATTAAATTGTGATCGGTTGGATGACCAGTCTGCAGTCCTGCATTTTTTTGGGAAGATAAAGCATTTGGGTGTAGTGCTATTATGATCTTAATAACCTGAACCTTATCACATGATTAACTGGTGGTGGTCAGTGATGGGGGTGTGAGGTTTCATTAACCAGGAAAGGGGAGGAGCTACCAAATCATATTGGGGACTGGATGTGGACCAGTGACCATGTTGGCTGTGGAAACAAAAGCATGGGGATCCGTGATACCTCATTTAACCCATTACTGGCCATGGGTTTTACTTATGGCAATATCCCATGGTCATGTCTACCTGCCTGATGAGAAAACAACTCCATGTCTTGGGCTTGGCACTGTGCCAGCCGGCCTCATTTGAAGGATGCCAGGAGAATCATGCTGACATGTTCCTCTGTTTCCTGAACGCATAAACCAAGAATGGAACTCTGGTAGACTGACCCCCAACCCTGGAATTACCAGGTCAAATGTGTCCAGTCCCTGTGGCCTGTCAGTCATCGTTAGTGTGCGACATAGCCCAGGCACAAATCTGCAGTTTATCAGATGCTTGGCCCAGCCTGTACTTGTGGCAAGTGGATCTACTAACGTAGCCACTCAGTTATAATCTGTTTTAAGCAAATGTTTTTCTACATGACTGATGCAGCATGTCCCTAACACATGCATATGTTTTATGATATATTTTATGTATTTTAATATATTTATATAAACTTTAGTGGAGTCGTTTTGATTTTTCTATCTGATATATGACATCTCATAGTCTGATAACAGTGTTGCATAATGATCAATGCTCCAAATCTGAAAATACATATTTCAGTAGAACTAATGCTGGAAAATTTAATTTTGTTACTTACAAATTTAAAATGATTGCATATGATGTAACTATCCTGTTCATAAAGTTGAGCCTAGCAAAATGGTGGAGAGCTATTTCACCAGCTAGTTCCATCAACACCCTTTGCTTCTGTTTTTCAGGAGCAAGAACATAAAATTGGCTGGAAAAGGCCTTTAACATCTTTCTTTATCACTCAGTCAGACATCACAAGACTTTCCCCTTGATCATAAAAGTGTTATGAATTTGTAATGACAAGCTATTGGTGGTGTTATGTATGCTTCACTCAGTCCCAATTTAAATCTGGCCAAAATCTAATCTGAATCTAATATTCAGGCTTCCAACATGTTTGTCCTTGCATGATCTTCCCCTGAAATTTCCAGCTGTGGGGAAAAGTGAATGTAAAAAAGTAAGGCTGGGTCCTAATCAGATGCTCTAAGGCAGGGGTGTCAAACTCCAGTCCTGGAGGGCCGCAGTGTCTGTGGGTTTTTGTTCTTTCCTTTCGATTGGCAGTCATTTTAGGCCTTGGAAACCAGGTGTGTGGACTCTTTAGCCAACCAGTGATTTTAATTATTCAATTAAGTGCTAAGACACACCAAAAACCAGCTACCACTGCGGCCCTCCAGGACTGCAGTTTGACACCCCTGCTGTAAGGCATATGCAATATAATCAAATTAGACTCAACATTATAACATACATTTCATGGGGTTTTTTCTATTTTATTAGACACAAGCAAACATGTCATTTAGAATGTGTTTTTTCATTATAAAATAGATTCATATATATTCTTAAAAATCAAATTTGATATAATTCCACATGATCTGAAAGAGACTAAATGTATTTGAAAGGGTCCTGCCTCATGTCAGGAAGGCAAAAGGCATGTGTGTTTATACATGTACACATAAGTAGTGTGTTGTAATCTGTTTCTCTTTCAATGTATGTGCAAGTAAGATGCATAAGTAATGGAACAATGAAGTAACTTCCTCCTGAGACTGCCCTGTTGTACTCTAAGGGCCCATTAATATACAGCTGATGGAAGGCACTGACATTGATTCTGAAGATGTGGCCCCGTAGGTAAACACAGGCGAAGGCCTCAGAAGGCTTAGCCTGAAACATGAGGTCACACTCTCATAGTCCCTGCCTTATGCCCAGTGTATGCTGGGAAATCCTCCAGCCCCCCTCCATGACCCAAGATTGGATGAAGCGGGTTTAGATAACGGCTGGATGGATGGACATTAGGTCACTGGGGATGGGGTGTTTCAGGCTGGTCCAGGCAGATCACAGTAACTGTACTAAGATCAAGCAGACGATGCAGTTGATCTAACACAGACTGTAGGTCTGCCTCTGTATCAATGGCATGCTGGTTAAGTAAGCATTCCAACATCTGTTATTATATTGGTCTCAAAATAAGCTCAGCTCTTGCACATTATAAAGAAAATAGTGTTTTGGTCATTGCTGTCACCATGCTGCACGTTATACACATTGGTGCCAGCCAGAAAACCTCCAAATGTTACACGATTGTAAAAGAATTTTGTATTTTTTTCAGAGTAATTGCAGTAAAATAAACACCTGGGGTGTAAACGTGTCTGCTCTTAAAGTGTGACTACTTCACTGATGGTTAAACTCTCAAGAGTTTAATGGAATATTGTTTGGAATGATTTAAATAATGACAGACTTCCTACATGAAGTAATGTTCTAAAGTGTGACTTTTTCATTTTGGAAAAGTATTTCAGACGGCACGTTCAGACGTAAGAGCATATTAAATCAAGAGCCTCTATTTGCAGTGGGCTGCATATTTTTGTTGTCAAAGTGAAGCAACCGTGGGGTCTAAGGTGTCTAAAGTTGCCTTTGGTTGAGTGGCAGTGAAATCAAAACCCTTTTAACATTGCTATGGTATGGCCAACAAAGGTAAAGACCAATTTGCAAGGAATTTCATGAATTTGGTGCCACAGTCATGTTGAGAGATGGGTTTCAGGTAATGGTTGGTCAGAGATACAGGCCATCTTCACATCAAACAGGGGCCTTTGGGAGAGAAAATTGATACCCTTTCTGTCAATGTTGTCGTTGGTAACTTCTGGGCTGACAAAAGCTTGTCTGTCTCTCTTTGTCTCCATCTGTCGCTGGCCATTATCAGCCTGGGGAAAGAGGGTCTGTCGTCTCAAATAGCAGGAGTTTGTCTGAAGGGAGTAAACATCCACTTTATCAGCGGGGAAGTGTGGAGAAGAAGCGCCGGCCGTGTCCACCATAAAACAGCCCGCCATAAACTGTGTGCCGCAAGATTAGATTAATCGGTCGCCGAGCAGAGGAATGTGGATGCGGTTTGGTTGAGTTTGCCTATAGAGGTTCCTAAAACATCCACTTCGCAGCCAGATGGAGATCGAGGTTTGTCATGCGGCCAGCGCGTTGTACGTTCTTGCCAGAGACCGAGGAACGAATCCGCAGTCTGCGGGAAAGTTTCGCCAGTGGGGTTCATAAAAGCTGCACCTGCATTACTGCTAATGGAAAAATCCTTACCTAGTTTGGCAGTGAGAGAATTAAAACCCCCGTCTGAAAAGAGATAAGATCCCCTTTGCTGGACTTTTAATAGCTCCAGGAAGCAGATTAATTATCTGCGCTGTACCTGCATTTGAAGAGGGCCGTTGTGATGGGGAAGGGTGGATGATTGTTCAAGACCTAAAATCTGAACCTAATCATGCATGGCCTGGTGTTATTTCTCATTACTGAAGGAAATCATTTTGGTTCTATCACTGCCACTGGAGAGATTTTGCTTTGATGAGTAATCGTGAAGGGAATGGAGGGACAAGAGGAGGAGGGGGGGTTAAAATGATGTCTGTCAGCTGATGTCTGTCTCTGCTATTCCCTTAGGAACCTAATTGGCAAAAAAAAAAAGTCAATGAATTTTAACTTTAAACAGAAGAGTGATTTTAGGATGGTTTTTAGGTAGAAAGTAGATCGAAATCATCAAATAATGTGTAAAAAATGAAGTGGTCTTGAGTGTTTGTTTACATGTTTTCTTTGAAACCCACATGAGTGCTGAAGGCGTGTTAGACACAGCTCCTCTATGTCTTCAATGACCATGTCTGAGGCATCAAAGAGCTGGCCTCTCCCCAGCTTTTGACAGCACCCAATCAGCTCTGCTCGTCAGCACTTCCTATTCCAGGTGGTTTTGCTGTGCAAGGAATCCCAGCCCCCCCAGTGACTGGTTTGGGACAGCACCTCTGATAAGATAATTACCCCTGTTACATTAGCAGACAATCTCTTCTCCATGAAGTTCCAGCTGACTGCTTTTCCTAATCAGGGAAGTACCCTGTTGGCGTCCCATGAAATGCGGACACGGGATGGCGTGAGAGTAATCCAGCGCCCCCTTGCCTGGTTTGTTTACCCCCTATTGTTTCATGGAGGCCCATTATTGTTTATTGCTGTTTTCTTTTGTTCCCAGCGTGAACAGCTGATAATGTTGTGATTGTTAGCATCTGCTGCATTCCTTGTTCTTAGCCTGGGTCAACTTACCTCTACAACCTCTACAAAAAACATGAGGACTTGTTCTCGAAGAATGTCTATGGATGTCAGTAGTGGACTGAGGGGGAATTGTCCACATTTTTGAATATAATAGTTTATTTGGTTTTGGATCCCCGGAAGAAGTAATGTACTTATCAAGACCAGATTTTGTATGCGAAGTGGCACAGGGATGTAGTGAATATTACTGTGTAATCAAAGTTTTGAGATAGCACTTACATTCTTGCTTTTTTTCCATCATGGCATGGTATGATGAAGATTTTTTCCCTCTACAAACTCGTACTCTACAAATTCGTAAAAGTGACAACCACTTCAGAATGAATCAGTTTGCTCTGTTGAAGCAGTGTATTTAAATCAGTCAATGCTAACATTACCTTGGAGTGAAACTTTTAAACAAGACAGTTTGTAATACTGGAAATCAACCTCAGCTTTCCAAAGGTTCCAAGGGTTTCTTTCAGAATTAGTCATAGTCAATTAATTAGGTTTTTTTTTTTTTTTTTTTTTTTGAAATTTCACTCCCTAGAGTTCTTTGGTGAACAATGCATGCTGGAAAGAATTTAGCAATTCATACAGACCAGATGTTTTTGGGTTCACTCAGTTGTTCTAGTCAATAGTCAATGTCCATTTGCAACATGAATGAAAGTTACCAGGAAATTTACTATTTCACAGGTGACATACACGAGGTAACATACGCTGAGGTGATATGAATGCACATTGAATGTATATGTTGCTTTTTAAATTCTCTCTCTGAGACACAACTCAGTGGCGCTCCAAGACATTGTGAAGTGTTTGAAGACCTTTACTGAAGAATCTTAGTAAACAAGTCTTTGTTATGTTTCTTGGCTGAAATGATGTTGTATGACATCGACACAAATTCATCTGAAAAGCCTTATTGTATGTCCTAAATTCAGTGTGTCACATCTTTGTTCACAGAAAATAAGACTTTCTTTGGGGCACTCGTTCTAAAGAGTAGAATAATAATGACTCATTATTCCGCAAACATACATGTCCAGCCAAAATCAACAGCAGCGATTTCAAAAAAGCACAAAACGTGGATTGTTTCCATGTTACCAAAATCCCTAGATTTTGCAAGAAAAATAGAAACGCGTGCCTGACTATGTTAGACTGAAGGCTTGCGTCCAATAATGGGTAGAAGGGCATGCTGTAGCCCCAGTGTCTGCCCTTGTTAAACAAGACCCTTCTGGAACTCCCGACTGGCACTTTTGGCAGACAGCTCTGTGCCCAGCCTGTCTGGTGACCGTACTGTACAGCAGGTGTTTCCAAACTGTGGGTCAAGGTTGGCCTGAAAGACGCATGAGAAAACTATCTACTGTACATCACTGTGCATTGTGCTCTGTCCAGAGACGGTTAAAGACTTCGCTCTTTATGTGCATAATACTAGTTACTGTGCAAATGTAAAAGGCTTGTTTGCATACGTTATAAATATTTTATTTTCGGAAAATATTAGGCTGTATTGTAAGGATGGGTGGGTAAAGAAACTGTATTTGCTCAGGAAATGGGGCTCGGCCTGGAACATTTGAGAAGCACTTCTGTAAAGTACGTGGACTGAATGCTGGCCTGAGTACAGATAGGGGCACTTGTCATGTCTGTGTACTGTATGGTACAGTTTGGCAAAGCACATTATTTTACAGTAGGCATCCTTGAAATATTTAAATGCCAGGGGTTTCCAATGTTATTTGAAAAGGGCCAATCTGGATGGAGGTGCTTGTTATGGCCCAGTACTACAATGTCAGATTCATGTCACTACCTAACCATGGGCTTCAATGTCGCTCTCAGTATGCTGATTCAAAGGCTGTACTGCTCGGCCACAACACTAGCCTCTTCCTGCACCAGCCCCTCTCAAAGTCCATTGGACATCGCAGTTCTACATTGAGGTGATTTTTGGAAGATTAGACTATGGAGACTGATGAAACCTCTGTCCATTGTTGGATGATTGGCCTTTGGCTTGTGACGTCGGAATTTGAATGACCTCAATTATATGCTGAATACCCCCTAAAATCAACGACTGAATCGTCCATGTAAATCAATTAAAAAAAACCATTTTGATTCAGCTTCCACTGTTTCAATGTGCTACTATGAAATTCTTGCTATAGGCCATTGTCGGTATCAGCATGTAAGCTTTCAAAATCTGAAGGTGACTTGATTGTGTCTGAATGTAGCTGGCAGAAAATTCATTGTCAGGCTTCATCTTGCATGACATACTTGGAAGTATGTTCTGAGTGACGACGATTAGCTAGCCACCAAACTGTGCTCAACATCACATGAATATTGCTGTTTTATGTGGAATTAATTCATAAACACCCTAGTCATAATTTCATAAGAACTGAAATCATTGATTTAAAAAATGTAGGCTTTTTAGATTTTAAGTGTGTGTGTGCGTGCGTGTGTGCTCGCGTGCGTGCGTGCGTGCGTGCGTGCGTGCGTGTGTGTTAATTCTACGAAATGTATTAATGCAAAACCTATCCAACCCTCTGTTCCCTTCTGCTTTGGAATTTTGTCAGTGATTTGGTCGAGGGCCCACGGAAGTTGTCATCCACACAACTTCAGCGAAGTTTGAAGGATGTAAAAAATGAACTGATGTCTACTAATGGCAGTTATTTTATCACGACCGGCACTGTATTTATACAGTCCATTAATACAAAGAAAGAGATCGACCATGAAAACGAATTACAGTCGCTCATTTCTCAGTGCCAAGGGGAGAACAACCATCACGCTATTTAATATCACGAAATAATGACTAATTAATTCTGCCTCTTATGCAATTATGACTTGGCTGCAGCAATACCAGGGCCGGGGGAAGCTCCAGCTACGGCCAAAATAAAACACAATATTCCCTCCGAGGCCTGGGACCAGGGCGTTGCAGGGGCTCTGAATTTGTTCCTTGTGAAATGCTGGGATTTCACTGGGAGGATATTTTTGGAAATGCCCACCAACCTGCATCATTACTGCAGCAGAGACCGCACTGATGCAGAGAACAGCGCTGCGCCCTCTGCTCTCTGTGGCAGGGCCCCTCCATCCATTAAACATTGTCTTGCTGTGAGCTGGGTGGTAGGCCAAGAAGTTGGGGAGGGGAGTTAGCCAAAAAACGCTATAAATAATTATGGAGTTTGGTGAAACAAAAGTTTGGGTGAAGTATTTTCAGACAACCCCTAATTCAAATACCTCTGTCCATCCAATCCGGTTTTCTCCACAGGTATTAAATCACCATATTAAATTATCTCACTGTGAGATCATGCTCACTGCTTCCATCATCCCTCCCCGTCTCCACCTTCATGTCTACTTCCTTTCTTCCATATTTCTCTTTCTCTTCTAGTGGTCTTCTGTTGGGGGGGTTCACCTCACTCAAAATTGTGAGGTATGATGCTGCCCCCTTGGACACCAAGCCCAAGATCAAATGTCTGCACCATTGTACAACCTGCCACATCACAATGAACTCCTTATAAGCGCACTCAATGTTGTCTGAAAACTCATTCTACTGAACTGTATGTTGTAGCATACAGTAATCCATGAATCAAGTATTCAGCTGTGACCAGCTGTGGTGCCAGACACATATTCTCAGAAAAAGCTCACACAGATATTTCATGCGATAACATCCTTTGGAAATAAAGCGATTTAATAGAATGTTCAGTTTGCTCTTTTGCCATATAAAGTTGAAGAACACCCAAGTGGTTTTTATAGGGCATGGTACAGCCTGAGTTTACAGTCACCTCTTCAGTCACGTTAAGATCCACAGACGTTTTTAATGACCGTATTGCTGGACGCATTCCCGTCCCAAAGACGGAAAGCAGATGGATGACAGGAGATTCTTGTGGATAATGCAATAAACTGCATGTTCGTGTTGAACCCTCAGCAAATAAGAACATATTACTGACAGGCCCCCAAGAACCTCTGACGCATCAGCTAGTCTCGTTTCCCTTTAGCATAATGGCGCTGAGCCAGACAACAGCCATGCACCAAGGAAAATGATACACAATACAGGCCGGCCAAGGGTGGAATGCCCTGTAATGAAGAGCTTGTATTGCGAGTTTGCTCATTGTAGGGATATCATACGGACCAGGCTAGTAACATGGACGTGTAGTGATTATCTTCCTGTCAGTTTAACACAGAACTGCATAATAGCATGCAGACCAGCTTAGCACAGCACCATATACAGTTTAATTGTGTATAAACCAAGGAAGCAAAATAACACTTTGGAATAATAACCTTCAGAGGCCAGCTCATTATACATACAGTATATATCCTGTAATATTCTGAAGAATATCTTATTATGACATCATTTACTGTATAGTAAGCCAGCTTATTACAGAACAATGTGATAAGCAGCAGACTTATTATAGAATAGTGTATTGTTTAATCACAGCACCAAGTAATAGGCTACATGTCAATCTATTGTACAACTTTGCAGTGCATTATGGGCCAATTTTTCAACACGCCATATAATGCACACACACACACACACACACACACACACACACACACACACACACACACACAGGCACTTCATTGCCATGTCTTTGCTGACACTGCTGGCCCTTTCGGAGAGTGTGCGTGTGTATGTGTGTGTGTACGCACTGTGACTGCTTGTGGAGTAAGCTGAAAGCCAGTGAATTGACTTGCTGTTTACTTTGGGCAGGCCTTCTCTCTGACTCTGAATGACTGCTCTCCAATCCAAGCTCTGATTACTTGGCATAATTTATAAAGAATGGTTGAGAGTGACCGTCAGAATCCCTTTGCATTTCAGAGTTTCTGCCACACAGAATAAACAAGAAGAATAGATTATGTTTTTCCAACCAATTTCAAACAGAAGACCTCACCCTAACCACACCCTCAAAAACATACCTCCTCCCCCCCTCCCACAAATAAACCGACACAGAAATTCAGACATGCTTTCTTTATTGTTTCTCTCAACAGTTTTTCCAGCTGCATAAGCAAGCAAACCACCAATCAACAAGTCAAACAGAAGAGAAACCGTAGACAATCACAAGTTTCTCATTTAGGCTTTTTATTGAGGAAGCTGCTTTTTTTGTTGTTGTAGGGGTGTCAATACAGGCAAGACTTAGTTGGACATTTCAAACAAGTTTAATGTCAATCTTGTTCCACTAAAACATAATCTGTCCCCTATAGCTGTCTTAGCCAATATAACAATGGCTTACATGCAGTTTGCCAGAGTTTACAATGTACATAAATATTCAATAACATCACAGGCTTCCTTCAAAGTGAGGAAAACGGAAGCAAAAACTAGATAAGATTTATAACATATATTTCCCAATGTTGAAAGGCCAATATTTTGTTCAGCTTGGGTAGATATTTCCTTTAGGATATTAGCTGTAGTGTGGTTTGAACTCACAGTCCTGCAAATATCCTGAAGGCATCTGCTATCTTCTCTCAACTTCTGCAAATGCTGTAATGACTTTCCCCTGCAGAGCACAGGCATGCTATCCAAATAAGAGAAACCCCTGCTCCCAAGATTGTTCCTCTGTCAGTTTCTCCTCTTTCTCCCCTCTTTCTTTTTCTCCATCCCTTTCTCTCTCTCATATTCTGTGACACTGACTGTATATCCTTTAGTGTTTTCTTTTTTAGGCTTATTTAGGTATTTGTACATGAAAATTGCGTCAAAATATGGTGACAAGCCTGTGTATTTAATACAACCTGTATTTGCAAAAGCAAATGGCTACCAATACAGTTGCCAGTTTACTGTACATACTGTACACATGTATACATATCTACATACAGTGACTCGTTGCAACAGGGAAATCACTCAGTGTCAGTCTACTGTCAGAGTGTTGGTGGATAATAACTGCAGTTAGAGATTTGGATTTGGGACAGTGTTTGCTATGGAAAGTCTGTTTTGTTACAGCTGAGCAAAGGGGGGTGAGCAAAGCCCCCCAGGTCTAAAAACTTGTTGAAAAGAGTCTTGCAAGGCCAGTTGGGACTGTAGAAATCTATTCGGTGTCCTCCAGCTCTTGCCTGCCTAATGTTGCATGTGTCTTTATTGATGGAGGGGTGCAACTCTGCATCGCCCCTCTCTGCAGTGGAAATCAGTTTGTTTTCTTTCTCTTTTTCTATCTTTTTTATTTAAAAAAAAAACAAGAAACTAAAACTTCATCACCAACCCTCCAGCTGCAGTTACTGCACCTCTGAAGGAAACTCCGTCAGTAAAGCCGCAACTCTTTCCCACTGACAGAGAGAGAGAGAGGAGAGAGAAAAGAAAGAAGAAAAAAAAAAGGACGTTTCATCACCCTGTCCTTTCCTTATCGGCCTCGGATCCTCGTTTGCGTAATTACCTTTTTTGGGCTGGCAGGGTGGGAGTGTGGGTGGGGGTGGTTGTGCGTGTTGGGGGAGAGAGGGGCTCCTCCGCAGCGCTCTGCTATACTGCTGACTGCAGAACCTCTGCCTGGCACAGGGAAGCTGGGGTGCGTCAGCATTCAGGGGTAGAAATGAATGAAAAATCAATCGGTGTGACTGCAGTGCAAGCCCACACAACTCATAACCTACTTTGTTGCCTGGCTCTCTCACTTCAGCACGCCCTGAGCAGGTGCAGGTGCTCTTTAAGATGGTAAGTCCCCCCCCCCCCCAACTCTCTCTCTCCATTTTCCTGGGTTTTAAGACTGCCGGTGAGAGGGAGAGAGGGAGAGGGAGAGAGAGAGAGAGAGATGCCGTAGAGGGATATGCAGCAGGAGAGGTGGGGGATTTTTTTCGGAAAGTTTTGCTTGGATCTTCGAATCGGTCTTTGCGGGGACAAGCAAGTTATTGTGAGTTGGCTTTATGAAGTGGTTTTTTCTCCTTCTTTATCATCCTCTTTTGGGTGAGACATATTCCTGCAGCATAGACTGATATATGTCCCAGTAGCAAAGAGGTCCCAGAGTAATGTGTGTGTGTGTGTGTGTGTGTGTGTGTGTGTTTCTTTTTTTACTTCAGGGCTGTGATTTGACTCAGGTTTTATAGTCGCAGGAATAGCGTAGTCTCTGTGAAGAGTACCTCTGTGCTATTCTTGGCAGTGTTCATTCGTCAATGCCCCATTTTGTGGTTTTTCTGTCGCTGCCGCCGCCGTTTGATGAAGGACTGTGCTGACATTGAAGGACGCCGCATCTCTGTCGCGCAGCGGAGGATGGCTGCAGGGAACCGCGCGCGGATTTTCTGTAGCGATGCATGTCCTTCACGTGCTAGCCTGCTGCCAGCGTTAGCGCAGAGCAGTGCTTGCTAACCCTTAGGGGTGCTGGAGAAGGGTCGGGGGGGAAGCATGAGGGGTGAAGTGTTTTGGGGGTGGTGGTTGTGGGTGGGTGGGGGGCAAGTTTTAACCTTGCAAAATTAAAACAAGTCACTTTCCGGGATGTTTTAAACTTTCTTTCATACAGTAAAAAACTCTGTGCTGATTTACTCCAAAAACTAACCCTGTAAATGAGTACAGCTGGATTCTGAGAGAGTCCAGTTGAGTCCAGCACTCTGAGAGAGTTGATTTAATGCTGAACATTTAGCTGCATGGGTGATTCTTGCAGTTTTATGCACTGGGAGCTGGAGAAGAGAGAGAAAGGTGATCACGCCACCCAAAGTTCAGTGCATCACTGTCTGCTCCGTTTCTTCTCGCCCTCCTTTTCGCAGTGAAGAGGCCCCCCTCCTGGTGCTGTAAAAATGAACTCCCTGCTTCCCTCCGGCTTTCTCTTCGGATTGGTCGTCTCCCTGTGCCTGGCGGACAACTTTGACCAGGCGTACAGCGACCTGGAGCACTACAGAACCATCTATATCTCAGGTAGGAAGAGCGAGCATGTGTGTGTGTGTGTGTGTGACTGTGTGACAGTGTGTGTGTGTGGGTGGTGTACAGCATGAAACTTGTTAGTGCAGGGTACGGGACAGAGAGGAAACTGCAGTGGAGCACTCTCTTTTTCCCATAATGCAGCACACAGCTCCCCCTGCCACCGTGGGACCCCCCCATGGCACCAGCTTCAGTGAGCTGTCACCTCAGCGGTGCTCCAAAAACCGCATTGTGCCAACATGCCCCCCTTACCCAACCCCATCCCCACCCCTGGCCCCCGCAACGTAACCCGAGAACCACCCTGCCTTACTACAGATGATGAATAAATGATAAGACCGGTGATGCTGCCACAACACAATTATCTCAGCCCGCCTTATCTGTTGACCGCGTTATCTCGAGTCCCCCGCATGCTTGGCTTTCAACCTCGTGTCACGAACGTCAAAAATGGTCTGGAGTAAACGCAACTGCATATAAAAATAAACCTTGTTTTCACTGGCCGTTTCACAAAGGAAACTAAAGTCAGTCATTGCCTATTTATATTTTTATAGGATTATTTAAAGTATATTTGTAAGGATTTTCCATTTTTATGTCTTCTTTTGGACAGCCTTCGAGAAAAAAAAGTGTTTTCGTTGAGGGTAATCTGATGCCTACAATATGAGTAGTAAACGCTCATGTGGGCCAATGATGTCACCGGTCTGGGTCTCTGCCATGGTAGGGAGTTCCCAGGTCCTCATGGGAAAAAAATTGCGTTGACTCGTGGACATTCTCATTGACTTGCTGACCTCGCCTTCCGCTCCAAATGCTCTGTGTCATTTTATAAATAAAAAGGACTTCATTAAGCTCGCCTGAACACCTGCATGAATCCTGCACTGTATATATAACTAGGGACTAGGGAATGAATTACAGGGTTTGCACAGTGCCTAGAACACGTTTCCATATAAGAGACTGAAGTGAAGGCTGACGGCTCTGCGCTGGCACTAAGAACCACCCAAACTTCACTTTGACCTTGAGGAGTTGTCAGTAAAGTAACAAATTGACATATGGGTTCGATTTTGGGCCAATGAAGACTGTGCTGTTTTCTCGATGACCTCAAACAAGGAACTGGCCTTGTTTCCCATAATCTGGGCTGGTCTGCAAATAATCAAAGTTTTTGGAATTTCTGCCAAATATATACATTTTTTTTTGTATTCTACTGGGCCTCAAGAAGGAGTTCTGGTGTGTCACTTTAGCACCAAGTATGTGTTTGTGCTATTCCAGAAATGCTCTGAAAAAATGCAGATTTTTTACCCTATGTAGCAATGGTAAAATTTTTGGAGTGGTTTTGTGGTCTCCAACCCCTCTCTGAGAAACAGATGTTTTCAATCCTAAGACAGCACACAGTGTTATTGTGAGAGATTGGACTGTGCGGTCATAAAACGTCCGTAAATGGCTTTTTAATTGACAAGAGAATTTCACTGCACTGTATCAAATGTGTTTGTTTATTTTGTGCAAATATTCTTCCCCTTCCTTGTTCTTTGCTCTCACATGCTAGAGAGAGCAGTGATGAAATCCTCTTACGAATGGGGTTACATGCCAATTAAAAGACTAAAGACTCATATGATTTAAGCGGCATTGTGTAAACAAGGCACAGCATGGAATATGAGACCATAAAAGCTATGCTGCCAAAGAACAGAGCTCTCCAGAGCTCCGTGCTGCACAACAGACAAGCATCCTCCACAGGCGCTCAGCTACAAACAGTTTTTCTGTGATTTTCTAGGTGGATTGTGGGAGTGGAGGTCTGCATTGCTCTGCATTGCACCTTTTAATTCAGCAAAGGGTCGCTCTGCTAGAGCAGCCTCTTCCTCTGACTCTCGTCCCTGCGTTTTCCGACCGGTGCTCGGCGAGAGTTACCTGCAGGCTGAAGGGATTCTATAATCTGTGCAGGAGCCGGTGCAGGCAGCTTTTTCCACTGACAGCACTAATGAATTATTTAATTTACAGTAAATAACCTCTCTTTTTCTTCAAATCGCTAGCTCGTTTCACTAACTGTAACTCATAGCATCTGAAATGGTTTGTGATTTACTCCTCAGCGACCGCAGATGGCTGATTGAATCATTCCAGGTATTTTGTCAGTACGGTGTTGAGGGAGGCGGTGGTAGTTTATGGAGGGACAGTACAATGGAGATTCAGGAGAGGATTATTTTAGGGAGGACTTAAAATGGTGCTACAGAAGATTGTGTAATAAAGCTATCAAAATGCACAAGGACAGAAGGACGGCCCAAGGGAGTATCTCTGCTTGATAGTAATATGGTAATTAATTAATTTGTTATAGCAATTAATTAACTGTTAATTTGCTTACCTCAATATCTCCGTATAGCTAGTCTGTTATCGATTCAACTGTTACAAGTACTTTCTCTAAATGAAGATTTTCAACAACAAAACAATTATGACAAAAGGCAGTGATTCAATAATTATTGAGCAAAATGAATTAATAATAGCGCTTACCTCAGTGGACTGTGACAGCATTCAGTTAAGAATTAGGGATGCAGTTGAATTAAATCAGTCAGTTTCCATGGAAATGAACTCGAACAGTTCTTACTGAGGTCTAGTGTCTTCTTAAATAAATAGCACCCAAGATTGCTCCTTTTCTTAAAAAAAAAAAAAACTCTTGCATGTACTCAGACTGTGACTAATTCATGCTTAATCTCGTTTAAAAAGTTTAAATTACTAGCAGGAGGTAAATTCAGAATAAACATGCACACCCATACTCTTCTGTAAACTATCCGGCTTTTTTGCATTTTCCTCTACCCTGGACACGTGCAGATCATTGAATCAGCTTTGCTTCAGATTACAAGATTATAGTATTTCTATACACAGTGTGTCTAAGTGCTGAGAGGAGCACATTCCAGTTTATTGAAGTGATACACAATCCAAATATGTTTTGCAATCAGTTTTAGTCAGCGACATTTAGTCAGCTCTAAGGATATTTTGTTGGACACCCTCATTGACAGTTCACAAAACAAAACACCTGCATATTTATATCAAAACTGTGTAAATGGTTCAAACTCATTGTGCAATATCCAAATTGAATGTTATCACCATATGTATTCCAAAACTATATCCTTGATTGCTTCATATTCACACAAAAGTAGAATATAATAGTTACATGGCTGCAAAGGTTACAGACTAAAGTGCTATAAAATGGGCTTTATCCTGTAGCACATATCACATAAATCAAATATATGAAACACCAATTATTAAATGTAATTATGTAAATATAATTTGTCTCAGTATACAATGAGTTTGGACAGACAACACTGAGCCCTTTCCTTCTTTCTCCCACTGGAGATATCTAACTAACAGCGTAAACGTCACGTTGGGACCCAGCCCACAGCTGTGTTTTGTTCCAGAGTTAAATATATGTGGTACAACCAGGCAAAGAGGTCTGTCAGCACTCATTCTCACAGGCAGCGTTGATGTGAGGCTTGTCATCACATAGTTAGTGCTGCTATGAAAATGAAGACCTTTTGAACTGACCTCAAGGATATTGCCAGTCAGACAGGAGAACGGGGGACAATGAAATCCATCCAGCTAGCAGTTTTTAGTGCGTAGATTGTTCCTGGAACATAAGGGAAGTTACAGTCAACCTTGCCAGTTTCCTTTCAGGTATATTGTGAAAACAGCCTTGAAACAAATGTAATGTTATTCAATTTAATTTTACCTGTTGAAAAGGTACATCAATTGTGATCACTGACATTGAGATTGTCACTAAGTTTGGCTAAATTTAACAAATCTGCCATGTCTATAATTAAACATGATTAAATGTTATACTATCCACCACAAATTTTTCCATTACAAAAGGATACCATCAGGGGATGGAACCAGTAAGCCTGTATGAAACATTTTCATTTTTGTTTTGTTTGTTACGGTAAATATATTCCAACACTATCTGGGGAACGTTCAAATCATAATGCTGTTTCAGAGATCATTTAAAACCGGAATGGTCTGTAACATTCTTGAGGCATTTCTGTGTGTTGGGTAAAAACATTAGTGAACTTTGACCTCTGTAGTTATGTATAATTTGTATGAAGACCAGAATTTATATAATGAACTGCATATGCAACGGAAACACTCCCATTTATGTAGACTGCCTGCTATGCAATTAGGAATTTTATGATTTTCATTTATTTATTTATGTATTTATTTTTGGTCATAAGAGAATTTCTCTCCAGGCAGAAGTGTGGAGAATTGCAACATACAACATGCTGATCACCTGCCAAACAAATGTTTGGCCTAGTCCCATGCAGTCCAGAGAAATGTAAGCATTCCGTGTCACAGGCTAGTGTGAAGTCATCTGCCATTTGATAGCAATTTACACTTGTGAGGGGAGCATACAGAGAAGCAGCTGCTGAAATGAACTATCGGCTGATTCCACCTCTCATAGCAGAGCCACCTCGAAGACAAAAGGCCCATTGTTTAAAGAGGACTTTTGCAGGGGACCATGTTTCTGCAGGCTTGCAGTCCAGCAGCATTTTGCAGATAAGACCTGCAGTGGTTTGCTAGCGTGTAGTTGAGACAATTTAGTCAAGATGAGGACTGGCTGTTAATTTGCCTGACAAACCACAAACCCAGTCCATGAGAATAAGGATGCTGAACTTAAGGGATGTTTTTGCTATTAAACCAGTGCTAAGTTACCTCTACTGACAAATAACAATCTCATCATGTAGGAACAATACATTGCAAAGTTGAACAATAGCAGACATGGAAACTTCTGAAATTTCCATATTAGCAAACCACATGGTTGGATATTCTGATCTAACATTGCTGGAGCTGTATTACTGCCAAGATAGATGATCAATGTCGATGAAGGAAGTTTAATGGAAGTTAATGAGTGCTTTGGGGGAGAGGTGTGTGAAAAGATACCAGACCAACCAATCAAATCCATCCTCATAAACCAGAGGTGTGTTAAAAGATACCAGACCAACCAATCAAATCCATCCTCATAAACCAGAAGGCAACAATCAAGTAGAGGGCAGCTTAAAAAAAATGATTTCCAGGCTCAAACACAGACTGAGCTTCTTGTGCTTGAGGCTAGCTGTTAATAGCATTCACTGAATGATCCTGGCCCAGATCTTGCTAGCTGAATAAGGTTTCACTTTTATTTTAAAAGGACAAAATTTTAACTCGGATTGCAGGTTTAATTACAAAATTAATTGCATATTGCTTTATCCCTGACCAAAGCTCTTAACCTGGTCTCAGTAAAAACATATCTCTGATGAGACAAAGAGTGTACTTGCTGGTTTTGAGAATGGCACTGCAGTCTCCACCTCTGCAATGCAGCGATATTTCCTTGATATTGGAAGAGGATGTCTGCTAAACAAATCTAGCTAAAACAACTATTTTCATATTGTAATCATATGTGCCACAGATGCTACAGGATTTGCACAGTGAATGTTCTACTTTGTAACTCTGTGTTATGTTAACAATGTCAGCTAAAACAGTTGTCCTGGATGACAGTGTTTGTTAAGAACAGAATGTGATGTAACTAGGACATACTCCATTGTATGTATCATATATAACCTATATAACTATCCATTTCAAATTTCAGAAAATGGCCCCCGCCTCTCGGTAGTGACAGAGCAGGCCAAAGTGGTTTCCCGCCGCGGGGGTAACGTGACCCTCCCCTGCAAATACATCCGCGACAGCTCAGCGCCTCCCAACCCTAAGCTGAGGATCAAGTGGACCAAGCTGACCGCCGATTACCTGAGGGAGGAGGATGTTTTCGTGGTCATGGGCTTCCACAAGAAGAGCTACGGCAGCTTCCATGGGCGGGTCTACCTGCAGGACGCAGGTGAGAACGACGCCTCGCTGGTCATCAACGACATCACGCTGGAGGACTACGGCAAGTACAAGTGTGAGGTCATCGACGGCTTGGAGGACGACACTGGGGTTGTAGCCCTGGATCTGCAAGGTAAAACTCCCATTATTCATTTCTCTCTCTCTCTCTTTCTCTCTCTATGTAGCCAAAGGCCAATGCAGCGAATGCAAAAGGGTCCCAGAACAAAGGGAGAGATTTAACTTTGATTCTTAGTTTTCTGGGAGATAACATTGTGACAAGAATGTTCCTCTAAGGAGCAACTCCAATCAACTCGATCTCTCTCTGAACCCAAGACAGCGGCCTCATTTACGAGGTGTGACCAGTTCACATTACTACAACAGATACTACCTCTATGACTAATTTATGTTGGACCATACTGTCCCTGACGAAATCCAAGATTGCAAGAGATGTATGCAAGAAATCATGGACTGCGTAAGTCAACCAGATCATTACCAGAAAGCTGCTGACGCCAGACTTCAGAAAGCCCGGGCCAGATAAGTTAGCTTTAAGATCTCTTCACTTCTCTCATAGACTGAGGATCTGGACCCAAAGATCCCATGGGTCTAACTGTGTGTGTCCACATGCATCAGGGGGTGTTTCACATATGCTGCTGTTGGATGGTACAATTCATGCATGAGTCATTGGAACTGAGAACATTACTTCAGAAGTATTCCCAGAAGAATCTGCTGAAAATGAACTGTGGCAGAGAGACTTAATGAATAAATGAAAAGTTCTTTTGTCCCTCTGAGGGGAAATTTGTACTGCACTGATAACAATGTTGCATGACAAAAACAAGACATGGAACGCATTAAAAAGCATTTCGTAATTTTGAAAACAACTGTATGTCACTGGAGGGAATGAGGTACACAGGTTTTAACTGGGTTTTGTTAAATCATGTCAGATGCTCCAATTTAGTGGCATAGATATGTATCACGAAGACTATTTGAAGGTGCACATCCTTCTGCATTGGTAAAAATTGGTGAAAGTTATAGATAAAAAAAGGCTACTGTAGAATCTGAGGACTGTTTCTTCAGTACTGATTGGGCCAAGTCCAGACCATGCACTAACCTTTGGTGGAATAACATTGTTTATCTTGTCAGAGAGTTCAAACACAAGATCCAGAAACATAATATTCTTCAAGAATACCAGATATATATATATATATACAGAAAATATATATTGTAGCAAAAAACAGGTATAACAAATTAGGATTCTGTTTTCCCTTGCCAGAAAACATTCCAATACAGCACGAGCCACAAGTGAGAATTCATACCCTTTTAACACGCACACACACACACACACACACACACACAATTTGCAGTTAAAGAAACATCTATTCAGAATTTTGGATTCCCTATCAATTAGCTCTTACAGAGGGCACCATGCCATTTTTTCTGCCCCCATCAGTGACTAAGGCTTGGAAGGGGGCGGGGGGGAAGGGGGGTTGATGATGTCACCAATTGATCCAGTTAACAGATCTCACGCTTCTTGAGCTGAATCTTCTCAAAAAGACGCCCCCTTGGGCACCCACAGTAATGAGGCTTTATAAACTGGCCATATGTCTGCAGAACAAATTCAGTCGATATGGGAAAAAAAAAAACAAAATAAAATAAATCCTTCTCACTAAAATTCAATGTGAGACTCCCACTAGCATCAGCACAAACCATGCAATGTTGTCATTCAGCCAGAGAGGTATGATAATACCCAGGAGGGCATGATCCGATGTGGGGCTACAGAAGAGTGGCACTGCCCTCTCAGCTACTTTTGCTGGAGCATTACCAAAGAGAGGAATTCAAATGGTGTGCCTCAAGGCACAGAATAAGGAACCTCTGCTTTTCCAAAACAAGCACTGTGTTTGAGCCCAGTCCCCTGAGGTTCTGGTTTGCCTCCTGCTGCCAGCATAATGCGAACCAAATCCACAGAATACTGGTGGCATTTGCCACTGAAGAGGCTAAACAGGAGCATGGTCTACCTTCCCACAAATACACTGATAAATAACGTTGGGCTTAAACTTGGCTCCAAGGTGAGGTCTCCATCTCATCGGGAATGGTATTAATCATATGCAGTAAAAGAGAGAACTGGTTCCGTTGTCCAGTTAGGATACAAGTTTAATTAATGAAAGAGACAGCTCTCATCCGATCCATGCAAGCACTCTCCTGTAGCACTGTGTGTGTTCTGTGGTATACAATAATCACTGGTCCATCAGAGGACTGTGCTAGCTCTAGCTGCAGTGCAGCTTGCATAGATTCAGGTACAGTTGTAACTCCAGAGGCGTAATTTTGATTCCAAAGAAGTCCAGTTTCTATTTTTCTGCACCCCCAAATGTCCTTACTGGCTGAGACTTATGCCATCTACATGGAGACTCATTGTTATTGGTCAGTTATCTGTCAGTGGTAAGATGGAACCTAAATATACTGAAAATATTTCCACATGTCATTCAATCACAATAACTTTCCCTCAGAAGGAAAATTATTTTTTTAGAAAGCTTTGCAGGTCGTGTCTCAGGCACGTTTTCGGTGTTTAGCCTCAGCCTTAAAGGTAAATGCAAATGTTTATTTGCCCTCAGAAAACACAAGTTCATTTATCATGAACACTGATTCACCAAAAAAAAATAGGAATTACACTTCACTGTGAGCTAAATTTAGGAGCAAATGTTTGTATTGAACTCATTGAGTACCGTGTAATGAATGCTTCGGCCCTGTGCTGGCAGGGGCGTTGTTACCTAGTCCAAAAGAAGCAGAGTCTTCATCCATGAACACATGAGTCCTGTTTACCTTGTAAATACGTTTTTAACAGCCTGTCCTTGTAGGATTTTGCAGAGGCTAAATTTAGTGGCTTTGACCCTGGCTGGCGGCGAGGAAGTGTCACACTAAAATAATTGGAGTTCGCTTCCCCTGAGTTTCTGCCCTGGCACCCCTCCAGTGCCACCCTGTGAATTACAAAGGCAAAGGGTTCCCATTTTATACCAAAAACAAGAGGAACCGCTGTCCATTTTACAATACTCTATGTACAAGAGAAGAGCTACCATAGATCATAGAATGTACAGAAAATATATCACAATATGTTTTCTTAATGCACATTAATGTAAATTGTTGGATATAAGATATACAAACAAAATCACATATCACAATATACTGTTCCAGACAAATTTTATTAAAATTGGCATGCAATGTACTTCTATACCAAATGAGAAGTTGCCTGTCAGTTAAGGGTCAGAGACCCTTGGTGTGTTCTAGCCCAGGCTTTATGCTGTACTGGATAGTCTATATATTTTGGGGAAGTTATTATTTGTTTGTATTTATCCTGGCATCTGTGGGTACATAATGTCAGTGTTTTATTTTTCCCAGGGATTGTGTTCCCCTATTTCCCTCGCCTGGGGCGATACAACCTGAACTTCCATGATGCAGAGAAGGCCTGCCGAGACCAGGACGCGGTGGTGGCCTCCTTCGACCAGCTGTACGAGGCCTGGAGGGGCGGGCTGGACTGGTGCAACGCGGGCTGGCTCAGCGATGGGTCCGTGCAGTACCCCATCACCAAACCCCGAGAGCCCTGCGGGGGCAAGAACACCGTGCCCGGAGTGAGGAACTACGGCCAGCGCGATAAGGAGCACAACCGATACGACGTGTTCTGCTTCACGTCCAACTACAGAGGTGAGCCCTGGCTTTGGCCGTGATTCAATCACACACAGTTAGCGCTCAGTTTCAATGCTGCAAATGCATGCCAGTTCAGGCGCTGCGGCAGTGATCATTTCAAAACTGCATGCCTCCAATTTTACACAGCCAGAATCTGACAGTGATGTAGTTGCAATGGTTACATTACCACATCACCTACTGTTGTTGCAAAATGAACTTTTCCCTGACACGAACATCAAACAAATCTGGGTTTTGATATTAATGATGTAACTGTTATTCAATATATAATAATATTCAATATTGCCTTTTTATGTTTTTTTTTTATATCTGAGCCACAAGATTGGAATTGCAAAACAGAGCTCTGAAACTCTATGGCCTGTGAAAAAAACTCTTCCCTAATTAATTTGGCACCATATCGGAGAGTCTGTTTTTCTTGCCATATTTAGACATGGTGGAGGAAGTCAAAGTTCAAGCCTTTCACTGAGTGACTGACACAATTCGTTACATCTAATTTGTCTGCAGCCTTTTCATGTTAAAATGCAAGAAAGCTAACCCTTTTATGACATGGGGAATTTATGCACTTCAGTTAAGTCACTCTCTCATCACTTTTTCGGTAGCCATCGTCTCTTGGTAACCATTGCCAGTGCAGTTTGCAGAATTGATTCATTGTATTCTTGAAGACGTTACTTAACTAATGGTTATCTAATCTGTTTAAATTGATCATATCATGAAACATTAATCTATGTAAAATGTTCTTGATGTCTAAAATGTCATATACATAATGTCCTTTTGTTCAGGGCGTTTCTACTACTTGATACACCCGACAAAGCTGACGTACGACGAGGCTGTTCAGGCGTGCCGGAGGGATGGCGCCCAGATCGCCAAGGTGGGACAGATGTTCGCCGCGTGGAAACTCCTGGGCTATGACCGCTGCGACGCTGGCTGGCTGGCCGACGGCAGCGTGCGCTACCCCATCTCCCGCCCTAGGAGGCGCTGCAGCCCCAACGAGGCAGCAGTGAGATTCTCGGGCTTTCCCGACAAGAAACACAAGCTCTATGGTGTCTACTGCTTCAAGGCCCACAACTGAAAACAAAACAAAAAAAAACCAAAAAACCAAAACAAGAAACGCAACACTTGAGAAATTACTTCATTTTACAAAAAAAACGAAAACACAAGTGGGAGTTACACTTAAACTAGTACGAATGCATTTGAAACTGTGATAACGTCTTTTTTCTTTTGTAATATTGTCAGATTAAAAAGGTAAAGGAGAAATCGATCATTTTCATACAATAAAAAACAAAACTTTTTTTTTTTGTAAACTGAAACAAAATGTTATTTCATTGTTAACCATTCTCAGATATTTTAAATTAATGTAATTTTAACAGGAGTTCTATATTAAAAAAGAATAGTATAGCAAAACTTCAGGGGTGGGGGGAGGTGGGGACAGAGAAGGGGAAAAGAGTTACATTAAACCCGATATCTTCCATGAATTATCGGGGTGTACATTAGCTTGAGAAAATCACTGGGACTTGAGAGGAAAAAAGGAAAACAGTAAAGCTTCTCAAAGTGGGGCCTGATAACTTTGGGCACTTAGTGTTGTCATTTTTCAAAAAAAATCTGACATTTTAGGAAACGAACACACCAAGACATGTTCTTGAGAATGTATCATGTACTGTCTATGTTGGCACAGGAATAACTTTTTGTGAAAGATAACTCAAATTCCTGAACAAACCGAGGTCTGATTTGTCTCTAGGTTATTTCTGTTCAGAGGCGCTGGACTTTATGGACAAATTAGCACAATAAATAAAGAGCACCGCTGCTGTCCTTTCTGTAACATCTTCTGGGGTGCTATAAGTATGATGTACTTTGGTCATACCTTTGTGTATTTTGTTTTCAAATACAATATTAATGTCTGTGGACCAAACTGCCATATTTATATCATAATCATATGATTGCATACAATTATGAATAAAAATGAAGCCATAGATACATGGCTTTTGTGTCTGTCTGTCAACCTGTAAAGAAATACTTCCCAGACACAGGGGCATGCAGTCCACTTATGGTGACTCGCACTCCTTCTGATGACCTTTTCCTCCATGTTATCAGATATGTAGAGGCGAAGCATTGCTAAGTCTTATCAACAGTACATACAGACAGTGACACAATTACAGTGCATGAGTGGGTAGTGAATGACAGCTATCATTTTAGCCAAGGACAGCAAAAAATAAAAAAAAAAATTATTTAAATATAAAGCCATCAACTGCAATCCTGCAGCAGCACGATTTCAAAAATGCCATTCCCACTGCCTGTACATCTGCCATCGTTGCTTTGCAATGGGAATGGACAGTGTTGACTCATCCAGACCTCTCCCTCCTTGTGTATGTCAAAGAGTAGTGGCTATTACACACACTGGATCTACAGGCCTGAGCAGGCTTTTAGCGAGACGTAATATGCTGCTAACGAGTGATGTCACTGCACCTGCCGACTGCATTGTCATACAGGAGGTTCACCTGGCTTTAATGAGCCAGACAAACAAAGATGGGAGGAACTTCCTGTTTTATTTGTTCCTCCCAATCTCCATTTCCTTCTGTGCTAGCGCTAACAGGCCTTAACAGTACAAACAAAACTCAAGACAGACAGAATTTGTTGTGCTTTCTGATGCATTTGGTACTCATTAGCAAGATGGAAATAGTGAAAACAAAATTTCAAACAATATTCTGGTTAATGTAGCCCCCACAAAAGTACAGATATACCTTTGAGTAGCTTTCCTGTGACACTTTTTTTTAAGTGATAATACAGTAGTGATTTTACCCACATTAACCATGAACTCAGGGCAGTTACTAAAATCAACTGCTGGACAAAGACACTTTTTTTTAAAGCAGCTTGATATTTCTTAGTTTTAAAGAATATTATCCGACCAAATATCTCAATAAAGTATTCTAATTTGTCTTGCATCAGAATACTGTGAAGGTCACAGCTTTTGGAACTGTAGGGGTAACAAACTGAATTCGTTCTCATTATATTTTGACTCTAGCCACTAAGAGTTGCGAGCAGAAACCAGTTTTGCTCAACAGGAAAGTGAGTAGCCGGAAATGAGAGGAAGTGCCATTGAGTTGTCGTTGTTGGACGTGCCGTGCCCTCACCAGCTTAAACACGCTCGCTTCTCCCCCATCTGGCAGCTCTTCTGGCAGAATGTGTTTGACTGACAAAATTGGGTCGGCTGACCCCAGACAAAAAGGAAATGTAACGTGACAGATTACATTTGAAAGCCATGATATTCAGAACAAACACTTATTTCCCAATCATTTTGTGTACATAAAACATTACTTTGTGGAAGTATTGTTTGTATCTATGTAAAGTACTTTTTGACCCAAAGTCAACATGAAGAATAAAACCAATTAAAACATTTTGGTGCATGTTGTTTATTTACTGTATGTGTGAATTATAATGCGATTTCATTTGTTTGGGTGGAGTGGATTATAATATGACAAAATCAAACAAAAGATGATGAAAATACTTATTTTGTACAACAAACAACATAACTGTGTTCCTTTAGTTGCTATATGATGAGCTAAAACAACAGTTAAACTACAATGTATGGAAATCTTTGTTACAGAGAAAGAAGTGGAGGTTTCAGAAAGAAAAGAAACGATGTTCTCAGTCATCCTAACTAGGTTCCTCATATGCATATCCAAACTGTGGATGGTTCATTAGCTTTTGGGTCTTGTCACACATTGTTTTGTTTTATCTCTCTGAAGGGGCATTTGCATAGTTTCACAGGGACTGTTTCTTTGCTGGAGGTATGTTGGAACTGTCAATAAATGGAAAAACACAGTTTTATTTTTGCATATGTAAGCAGACACGGTTCTGTGATTCTAATAAGGTCTTAGATGAATGCCAGTACTTGCTGACTGTAACCAAAAGACAAGATATGCAGCTTAGGGCCCCTTTAAATCAAATTTAAGCTGCTTACTTCCCAGAACACAGCCAGGAATCTAAGGCAAATGGAGAAGTGGTCTATCTGTCCTTCCCTCTCAGTGCACAGGCCATGGAACACGGACCATCATACAGTGAAACTCTGGCCTGGCGTACATTAGCAGACGTGCAGTTCTGGTTTCACATGAAAATATTGCAAAATATTTATTCCGGGTTTAAAAACACGGAAAAAAAACAAGTAACAAGCTCTTACTGTATCCCTGAGAGAGTTTGTGTCCTCAAATGCAGGCGAGCTTTGCCTGCAGTCGTGTCGCAATAGTACTGATGACGATTTAGCGGAGGAGGTTGTTTTGGATGAGGTTTGTCAGGGGCTTTTACACCTAGAAAGAGTAAAGCGCCACACGTTCGCTCTTCTGGGCAAAGCCAGGGGATGGAATGGTACGGAACACATCTGAAGGCCTGTTTCTAACCCCTACAGTTCGGCGGCCTCTAATCAGCACGAGAGCGTTCTGTAATTACAGGGCACCAGCCAGAACCCAGGCAGCTCGGCAGAACAAACAAATTACAGTAACGTTACCTCAATCGCACTTTCGGTCGAGGGGAAAAAAAAAAGACAAACATCAAGTTCTTCCTTTGTTGCTGCCGTCTTTGGTTGCCTGACAGCCCCCTTTATCGTAGCCTTACCTCATTCGGCGCTCTCTCAGCTGCCAGCTTTCAGACCGGCTCAGCTCCAATCTGCCATCGCTCCGAAACCCGCCGCAGCCGCCAACGATCCCCAGGGCACTTATCGAAAGAGAGGGTGTGCTGACTGAACGGGGGTCCATGCCATTTACCCTATCTGGATCTCTCAATCTGGTCTCCTGATCTCCCACCCCACCCCCCACCCCACCCAGCGCTTAGTTGGCAGCGTTAGCATTTGCATTCTGTACCCTCATTTCCCCGGGTCATCACAAACAAGAAATGTTCTCAGCTGACATTCTTGCATAAATAAAGGATAATTGAATAAATAAACACATGTTATTGGTTAAGCAGCATTGTGGATAGATGGTCTCACCCAAGGCCATACAGACAGCATGTATTGCTCATGGCATTTTTTGCATAGCTTGCAGATTTTACTAGTTGTATGTACATATCTTCCATTGACACACCAGAAGTTTTTTTTTTTTTTTTTTTTTTTACAAAAGCTTTTCAAATAAAACACCTTTCTTAAGGGTACAACAGCTGTATCCCACACTGGACTTGAACATGCAACCCCCCACCCACCCCCCAACTAGCTCTAGGTAAGGATTTCACACTGTCATTCCCCTGTCACTCATTCTATTACAGTATTGTTAGTGGTGCAATCATGAAACATTAGTGAATTATAATTTCAACAGTGTAATAATTAAACATTAATTTGCTGTCAGGACAGGAGTAGCAGCATAAAATGCATAATTTAAAGATGTTAAACTTGTCACAGTCTGCATTGCTAAACCGCACAGAGCAATGTTCTTTCTCAACTTAATTGAGCTAAGAAGACTAATTTGGAAGTTGCACAATATTTTAATAAACCCCCCCCCCAAAAAAAAAAAAAAACCCAAAGAAGCAAAACTTATTTTTTTATATGTCTGGGGAGTTTAAGTACGAAGGGAAAACCAGTGACTATTGATGTGATAATCTTGTCTTTTATAACCTGCAAACGTATGTGAATCATCCTGTAAGTAGTGACCTGAACGAGTATTTCGTCTTACATTGCCACCTAGTGGTTATTATGATGTAGCACATCCTGACAGGCAAGCGCACTCCTCTGAACTGGGTGGTCAGTATGGCCATGTATATTTTTGATATGCTATTTATATTGTTTCTTGTTTTTGCAGTTTTTTTTTTTTTTCATTTTTAAGAGAGTGAGTGAATACAAACAAGGGCAGCTATAATTTATGGACATTTCTGGAACAAAAACATGTTAGAACAAAAATATGCCAAATGTGTAATTTCACAATAGATGACCGTCAAACTGACTGTACTATGAACAATAGTGGGGGAAAAAGTCATGAATATGTAAAAATAACCTCAATATTTAATGCAGCTGGGGACCACAGCAGAACCTAAGCACACAGTGACTCACATGGCGTTTTGGTATAAGTTGGAGCGTGTGAGAAAATGAGCTTGAAATGCTTACGCTCAGAGTGAAGTCTTGAGATGCAGGCAGTCGTCAGATGCTGGTCTCTGAGTGAAAGTATTGAAGTAGTAAGGTTATTTAATGGTCATGATAGTAAATCTATATAATAATCCCCACCCTGTGGAAAATGGCCACAGAACAGCATGTCTCAGCACATTTGGCCCAGAGGGAGAGGGCATGGCGAAGCTCTGTAGTGCTCGTTTGGCTTGTCTGCGGGACAAATGTGCTTTAGAAAATCTGTAAACATGCAGAGCTTTTATCGTTCTTAAGTGGAATAATTTCCAGTGAAATCTAGATTTAAAATCATGAAACGGTACAGTATATTCGTTTACCCTGAATGTATACCATTTCCCCTGTGATTAGGTCAGTGAGCTGTATTGTTTTGTATTGTACTGAGAGCTTTTTTATGAAGTACCATATTTATTTTGGATGCCTCCATTTGCAAGTTTACTTTTCAAAATTCGAAATGCCTTCGGTCCCCATGTCATCAATCAGAATCAGGAATATTGCCCTTAACTGATATGATCAGGTTTTTAATAATCACACATTTCATTATGAAATAGGCTTGTGTATCAAGAAAAACTGGGTTTCCATTAGTTGATTGCCATAGATTTATCTAGGATCTATGACCAGCATTCCATTTGGTAAGTTTCTTATAAAGCCAACTAATCCCTGTAAGCATAATGTTTGAATATTAATGTTTTGTTTTGAGATACTTCCTATTTTGTTGACAGTTCTCGCAGCTAGTCACTGTGTACCCTTCTGAACTCCACTGAGATTACTCCAATACAGCAGCCAACTTGTATACCCTACTGCTTACAAAATGGATGCTTTTCCATTATCATCAGTGCTAAAAGGGTGAATAATATCACTAATACTGATATTATTCATTTTAATTTTATTGCTACTTATGTCCCAATTTGGAATGCCCAATTGTATTTACAGGCTACGTTCATTGCTTCGCCCGCCTCTGCAAATTAAGAAAAGCGATGAAATCAACTGCTTCAATTCACACTGCTGTTCACAAGCAGAGATCCCAGAGTCTGGGAAGAGACTTCATGCGCGGCTTATTGCAGGAAAACCATGCATACCTGATTGACCACTAGGGGTCGCTGCAGAACGATAAGACACAAACATCCCTACCTAATTGGTCCCTGCCTCCCAGAGGGATGCTGCAGCCAGTTATGTCCCCCCATAGGACTGATAGTCTGCACTGGCATGGACTGGATTTGACATTGGACCATGGGGCCCATCCACACACTGGAACAGTGCCTTATTCAGGTGATACCAGACCATGGGGCCCATCCACACACTGGAACAGTGCCTTAATCAGGTGATACCAGACCATGGGGCCCATCCACACACTGGAACAGTGCCTTAATCAGGTGATACCAGACCATGGGGCCCATCCACACACTGGAACAGTGCCTTAACAGGGTGACACCAGACCATGGGGCCCATCCACACACTGGAACAGTGCTTTAATAAGGATGACCATATCCACACACTGAACAGTGCCTTAATAAGGGATACCAGACCATCCACACACTGGAACAGTGCCTTAATAGGGTGACACCAGACCATGGGGCCCATCCACACACTGGAACAGTGCCTTATTCAGGTGATACCAGACCATGGGGCCCATCCACACACTGGAACAGTGCCTTAACAGGGTGACACCAGACCATGGGGCCCATCCACACACTGGAACAGTGTCTTAACAGGGTGACACCAGACCATGGGGCCCATCCACACACTGGAGCAGTGCCTTAATCAGGGGACACCAGACCATGGGGCCCATCCACACACTGGAACAGTGCCTTAATCAGGTGATATCAGACCATGGGGCCCATTCACACACTGGAACAGTGCGCTAAGTAGACGAGCAGCCCAGCATACTGATATTGTTAGCATCACCATGAAAGCTACCAGAAAACAGACACAAGACACAAAGTAATGTATTTAAATGAGAGGCCTTCTTTGGTGACATAAAGCATGTATAAAAAGGTAAAAAGTCTTTACAGAGCATAATTCACAAACATCCCAGACATTCACATTATACAATAAAGTTATGATATAAATACAAATAGATGTGCATTTTAATGATAAAACACCACAGACAAAACAAAAAAAAAAAAAAACAAAAGAAGGAAAATAAAAGAAAAACAAAACAGGTTTAATTAAGAAGACATTGCTGGCGGGGACGAGATGAATGGATTGGCATGAATCCCTTGTGCAACACAAGTTTATAACAAGTTTATAACACGTTTTCAGTGTTGAGCCAGAGATGGTTGAGTTTTGGGCTTTGGTTCAGCACCAACCACCTGACTATAGCATCTACGCATCCCTATTAGTGAACGCAACAGCACTGCATCATAAAGACTTTTTGCACTTCGGCCTACTAAGCCTAACCTCAAGCTTTAGCCTAAACTCTAAACAATGATAACACTGCCTCACCTTTATCTGATATCCTTGCACAGCATCAAGGCAGGTAATTTTAATAAAAAATGTGTCTTTAAAAAGGCAAGGATTGCTTTTATGCATTATTCAAAATGAAGGAGAAAATGGCATTACGGCTATATGGGATTGGAATGAGTCCTTTGCTTTCACCAGTCTCCTCCACTGCATAAATAAATTTCTGCATATCTATCACAACTGTCCCATGAAGACATATGATTGCATCTCCAGGATACCTGGCCTTGTGAAAAAAAAGAGCAGTTTGAAAAATAAATTATTTGCAGCTCTCATTAAAAGCAATTGTTCAAGTCTCTTTGAGTTTTTCACAAAGTACATTCGATTAATCGTGGCTGTAACTCATTTTCCATAGAATAAGAAGTGTAAGTGTCGCACGAGCAGCTTTCAGTAAGTAAGACCCTCGGTTACTTGCAAAGCAAAGTCACTATTAAATATGAAGGCAAAATACCAGTTTTATATAAACATAGAAAGGAATTCATAAGCTAATATTCAGAAGTTAATAAAAATTTATATTATCTTTATTAAAAAATTCACCTTTCCCCATGTGTAGGTCTATGTATCATATCCAATAAATCCAATCTCCGTGGCTTTGCTTTAACTGCTAATGTCATAGTAGGAAGCTCTCTGGACTCAACAGTTAGGCACTCACATTCAAGACAACTTATTTTGCAATTTTGCAAATTTTTTTTTATCATACCATACATGAAAACAAATGTATTAAAATGGTTATATACACAAACATGAACCCAATTTTTAACTTACCATAAATTCTATAAGAAAACCATTTAAAATGTAGATTCCCACTTTTGTTTTTTTTTTAATATTATTTTTATTTTTTCATATGCGCGGTTCAAGAAGCGGTTTAAAATAAGCCCCTCCCATTTCTCGTTCTCCTACTGGAATCTGAAATCTGATTGGGGCAGATGTGCAGTCGTCTAGGCTTTCTCCTCCCACTCTCTCTTCCTTGCTCACTTCAGTACATCAGTACAGACCGTGCCATCTCCCTCACCATACTGTACATGTTTGGCCTATTACTGCGAGGAGCGTCACCCTCATTCGCAAACTTAAAAACTTAATATCACGATACGTCAACCTTGTGCATCGCCTCCTTGAAGATCCCCTTTCAATGTCTGACATTTGAAATACATATATATTTGTATGATAAGATAATGCTTTCTGCCTGTCACATTATATGTTACTGTAAATGTTAAACTGATAGAGCTACTGAATGTTCAGCCCATACATGGAGCAGCAGTCAGACTCTCTCTATCAGAGGGAGAAAGTCTTCAAAACCAGTTTCAAGCGGCTAACATGTGATGTGTTGATTATTTACATTATTTAAGCTTTGCATCGTTTTTTTCCTATTTACATACAGTATGTTGCTAATCCCTCGTCTCTTTCCCCATCTATAAAAGGTCCGGGCATATACGCCACAATGGCGGTTTGGAATCATCGGCTCTGAAACGAACAAGAGTCATACAAGACAACTAATTCCAGCTAAAGAGAGAGCAAGAGAAAGAAAAAAAGGAAACGTATGTTGCGAAATTCTCCAGCAATGGGACCTTGTGAGTCAACCAATGACGGACAGACACAGAGAGATTTTTCAGGGCCAGCTGACGGAGTCCCTTTGGTTGTCCTTTAAAATACTGTCTTTAGGGGAAAAATGGGGGACAGAATGGTTTTGGAACATTCGAAAGGCACTTTATACTGCTGTGTGTTTTGCTATTCTGTGAGACCTGTAGAAACGGGCTGTCTGTGATGAAGAGGCGTCCTCCGCGTGGGCGCCGCGGCGGTGGGGAGCGGAGGAATCAGTGTTTAGCGTTGTCCTGTTGGGACCAGCGATGGCGGTGGCGTGACTGCTCGCTGGGTCTCCTCTTGGTATTGTTGTAGAAGTTGTACTGTCTCTGGGACTGTGTCCTTTGGTAAGTAGAAGCTGGAAAAATACACAGAAAAACATTTTTGATATATGATATAGGTGGGCCTGGGAGGGTGAATGAAGGTAGTGGGACCCTGAGAGCATCTTATAATAACAGCACAATACACTGAAAGATATTATGGTACCCCACATGGTTCAGCATGGTTCAATGTTTATTTAATCTTGTGGGTGGGGGGGGGCAGTGTTTAGGTGTTATTTGTATGTTCAGAATCTTACTGTTTATAAAAAAGCTGTCATGGACATGTGCTGTTTTTATATGTAATAACTGGCAAATAAAATATGAGTTCATAAAAAAATGTTATATGATGTTATTCCACTATATTATGAACTTGCCAGTTATACCCACACAAACAGCACTGTGGGTGAAGTGGACGCCCTACTCATCATCTGTAAACCGGAGACTGTGACTGTGTGTAAATAACAGGACGGAGGCAGGGACACTCACGGCTGATGCAGGAGATCTTGGGCTCGTCCCATCGGCCGTCGCTACGGCAGCGGATGGTGGGGACGTGCCTCTGGATGAAGCCGTCCTTGCAGTGGTAGCGCACCAGGGAGCTAATCTCGTACCGCGGCCTCATGCTCCCGAAGATCCGTGCATTCTGCACCACCGGCGGCTGGCCGCAAGCGACTGAGGGGAGAGGAGCACAGAGCACTGAGCGACTGAAGGAGCGCTCCCATTATCTCTGATCTGAGCAGGAACACTGGGAAGGGTTATTTTGCAGCGCGAGTGTCAAACTCAACACCTGGAGGGTTTCACTGCCTTTGTGTTGGTTCCTTTCACTCAGCAGCCAGTACAGGCCTTTGGTGTAAAAGTGTGTGGACTCTTCAGCCATTCAATAACTTCAAACAATTCCTGAAGTTCTTGAAATTTTGTTCCCACTGGGAAAAATGAAGTTATACTGTTCTACTACATTCTATCGACCATCACTGAAACACATCTAAAACCAGCTGACAGTAAGCCCCTCTGGGCTAGGAGTCTGAAATCTCTGATCTAAGGTATGACAAAAAAAAGGGCAACAGGCCAATCATTTTCAATGTATATGCAGGGAATAACAGCCTGGTGCTCTCATACCTTCAGATCCAGTCAGAGGTAAGTCACACTTATATTAATGCTGAATTTGGGGTACAACTCAGTTTCCAAATAAAGAGTCAGTGTATTAAATGTATGCATATCTGTGCATGCACATTTACAGAAATGCAGGAACTGGCATTAAAAGAGATGGCAGTTATTGCGCAGTTATTGTGCATTGACAGATCAAAAGCAGTCACTGACAGATAAACACACAGCGGAAAGCATGGTGCGGATATTTCGATCTCCATCTGGACTGCGCTCCGCTCATTCTGCCGAGGGGCCTCTTACCTGTGCCCTTCTTGCAGGTGAAGGTGAGGTGGTAGTTGCAGGGGACATCGTTCCACTGGCCACCCTCATGCCAGATCATAACCACGCAGTCCTCGCCCGTCGAGAAGAAGCTGTCGGGCTGGTTGGGCCTCCAGTTCTCATATTGCTATTAAAATAAAATCAACAAGTAACAAAACGGGCATCAGTATATATTACCAAATTCAACGATCTGGCTTGTTAATTAAAAGTAAAAAACAACAGCATTAAGGAACACCTCATTAAACCTGGAAGTGTGTTCTTTGCTTTTCGGTATATATTTATTTCCCCCGAAACAAAAACCAGTTATCAAATTGTAGAGGAAATGGACTTGGCCGTCAAAGCAAATGACACTATTTGCTGGCGTGCGTTTGCATTTTGCATTTGCGTTTGCTGAGCCACAGAATGCTGTGATTATGGGAACGCTCTGTCTCCAGTCTATGACCTATCGCGTATTCAGCTCTAAATGAGCAATCAGCACTTTCCCTGCCGTTAGGCCAATCTGATCAGTATCAAGCAGCAGTTTGGCACTATAAAGACATTAAGGGCGAGTAATGCAGTCATTGCAAGATGTCACATCGCGGCGAGCCCCGGAAAACCACGCAGGATTTACTGCGACTGCAGGGGGGCACAGAAGAGCTTAGCCCGACGATTCCTGGGGCATGACTAAATCCGCTACGTTGAGATCTGATAAAGTCATCTAGCAGAGCCATTTCGGCAGTCAGCAATGGCAGCAGCCGTTTCTCTCTACACGAGTGGAGGCATAACACCCCACCCAGACAGACACACACACACGCACATTCCCACCCAGACACACACACACATTTTACACTTCATTTCCACTCTGGTCACTCACAGGGCTAGCTCACCTCTCCAGTATAAACCAATAAACCTCTTATTTACACAACGCAGATTTGGCCTCTACACAACCTGGGCCTAAAAAAAGCCCTGGTGTGAAATATAAACTCCACAAAAAACTACAAACCCCAGAGCTCTCCTCACCCTGCCCCACTGCCTCCTTCAAATGTGCTGGCTTGCAGATGCTCAGTGGGCCGCGGGCGCAGAGATAAGACGGCCATGCACATTACCTCAGCCGCAGCAGGCTGCTCAAGGACAGGCACAAATACAAAATGTAATGGCAGCTTAAATGAGTTTATGCAGCCACAGATACAGGGCACTTCTATGTATATATTAGTTTATTCTGTGCTTCCTTATTCTGAATTTAACAACTTGTTTAGAAACATTTACAAATTATAAATAGCTTTTTCAAGGCAGGAGAGAGGACACAATGCAGCAAAGCTGCAGACACCGATGTGTCAATAAGCCTTAATACTCTGAGTCCTGTTTATCCTGGGCATTGCTTCCTTATCTCTCCCTGCAGCACTCAGTCTCCCGGGGCAGGCCAGCAGAATATCCTCCGGTTCCCCACACGCTTGGGCAGGATTACGCCCAACACACTCTCTCTGCATGGCCAATGACATCTTCAGCTCATCTAGTGAAGCCAGTACAGGGCTGTGACAGACCATGTATGAGCTTCTGCTCTGAGACACTGCACGTTTCTCTAAAGGCTTCCAGCAGCATGAAATGGAAGCTGCTCAAGCTTATGCCCTCTGGGTTCACTGAACACACAGATGAGGGCACTCGTGAGGAGTACTTCTGCACAGCTCTGAGAATTGTCACCAATCCCATTCTAGGTCATGCTAAAGATTGTCCGTGGTGCTGTGGAGTGACATGGAGTGTGTTAACAGCCACCCTCGGCAACTCCACAAACTCACAAATGTTATTTATTTCACATTTTAGTTTAGATTTTTTAACGGTGCTTGTGTCTCCCTGGTGTATTTCAATATTTAACAGCAAAATATATATGTTGTCATTGTGCCTGCAGACATGACATAATCCCAAACCTGACAAGACTGCATCTAAACATATGATTTTTAATACACTCAATCCTAGTAAGATGTAAACCAAATCAGCATAAACATTGTCACTGACTGTCATTGTCTCCTTCCCATGAATCTAGGATGATCAATATCACTGTAAGTCCTACTATTTTCAACCCACAATATATACCCATTATGTGCTTGCAGTGAAACGCCCTCAAGGGGGCGCACTTGCTCTTCCTCTGGCATAATATTGCAAAAACCAGGATGAGCAGCAGACTCAGAGATTTACACATAGCTGGCATTTCTCTTGACCCAAATGAATGCTGTCTTCTCACAATCCAAGCTAATTAGCAAGGGGCAGACCGACCCCACAAAATGTTTCCATAACACTGGAAAAGGTTTTAGTCACATGCCCATTTGGTTGTGAAAGAAAGTTATGACAAGAATGTTTCTCAAACAGTCATAGAACATCATTTATTTTACAGTCACATAAAAATGTACCAGGAGAATAAATCGCAAGGGACAACCACTAAACTGGACAGATTTATGTGTTGGCAGCGTTTACCTACACGTCCCCTGGAATGTTCTGGAAACCCAAAATTGATACCTGGGGAGACCACTAAGTAGGAGGTCTGTGTTACTGCAGCTTTATCAAAGAGCAGAATAAAACCAAAGCCAGAGACAGAAACCACTCTGCGCTTTAATCTGAGGGATCGCTAACTGCTCTGATACACTTTCTGTATTGTCTCGTCTATGAAGGACCACACACATAAATTAAAAACCTGACAAGGCATAAAAGCATGTCCTGTTAATTGGGCAACGATGCAGTTGTGTAAATAATTCCAGACTGTTCCCTCAGATAATAAAACCACACTGTTCTTCTTGCGGATGCGAAGACTATCATCCCTGTAGTTCATCTTAGAGTAGACTTTACAGTGAATTAACTTTCAAACCACCAGAGGTGAAAGCAGAACAGTTTGTGGTGACACTGAATAGCAGGGTAATTACTTTGAGAATCCACAAGAGGGCGCCTTTTGCATTTCAATGTGATGTGATGGGTAATGCTGTACCTAGGAGAGAAATGTCTGCTGTTTGAGCTAGCTAGTTAGGGTACTCAAAAACAAGAGCTGAGAACCACGATGTCAGGCCATCTGTAACTCAGTCCAAAGGCAGTTGCAACTCTCCAGTTACAAGCAAGAAATGAGATGCAATACATTGTGTAAGAGGACGCTCTATTCACCTTTGAGGGAAGTAATGACATATAGCCCAGCTATGTCACAAAAAGAAAAAAAAACAAGACAAATCTACAAGAAAAAGCAATGTTCTACTGAATAGCAGACACTGAAACAAGTGACCGAAGACGTCATAACATCTTTTTCTCACCCATGTTGCATACCTGAGGTTCTAATTACCAAGAAACCACAGCCATCAGTATCACATACCTCAGGCCAAGAAATGCACAGTTTGGCTGCTGGAGCAATAGCGCCCCCTCCTGACTGAGCACTAGTTAGCTGCTCTATGGTTGCTTTGGAGGACTAACTCCAGCTGCAGCCCACAGCTGCCGATGCGCAGGCTGAAGGGTGAAGACCTGGCGCACCGCAACATTTTCACTCCCTACTGTCATCGCTTTGCGTGCTTTGCATCATCGCTTTGCGTGTTCTGTCTCTGCACCTCACCTCAGATCTGTCATCTGGTCCTTCGATTGCTACACCCTACTGCTGAGACATGGGTGTTCATTACCCTCCCTACAACAAGGAATCCATTACAATTTCATACTTTAGCCATTTACCAGGCGCTCTTATCCAGAGAAACTCACACACACTGTCCATTTATACAACAGGATAATGAACAATTTGCTTCAGGGTCCCTGTTTGTTTCCCAACCAACATAAAACACGTCTGTCTCAGATTGCACAAAAAATAAGCTTAGTCAGCAAAGCGGACAAACTGACTCACCCAATAATTTGATCTACAGTCTCACTGAATGTTAGTACATGTCAACATCCTCAAAGTGAATTAGAGGGCACTGCATGAAACTTTGTTTGGAACTTCTGTGTGTTTTATATTAAAGGCAGCACTGGTGTGTTTGTGAAGTGCTTTCAGGTGCGATCTGAAGGGAATGCAAGTAACTGCTGCTGGCTACTGATCTCAGTATCTGTCTTTCAGCGAGCGCGAGGGAAAACAAGCGTGCAGCTTCCTGCTCAGCTGATCGATGCCACATTCTTTCCGGGGTTTTCAAAAGTTTGCCGTAACCCCCTCATGGTCCCCTGCTCCTTCGCCCGGGTGATTCCGCAGACAGGTGAAGCCCACCTGCTCCAGCCGGTCCTCATTCCCCTGCTCTCCAGTTACCTGTCCTCACCTGCATCGCTACCTGTACCCGCCTGGGTCGGGCTGCCTTCCGTTCAGCCACGGCCATGCAGGGGAGACCGCTGAGAAGGCCTCTGCAGGTGGTCACCGGCCCCCCCGAGCCCCCTGCCTAGCCTTTCAATAGTGTCCTCTTTACACGTTTACTATGGCTTTGAAGTGAAGGCTCACTGACTCGGGTCCAAGGCCCAAATAGCAATTAGGCACTTTTCTGACGTGGAAGAGGAAACCCTCAGACAGGGTTGCTGTTTTAATGCGCTCCATTACTCCACACCGCTATGTGTACATACATACACAGACACTAATGTGTATATAAACATGCACATCCACACACATGCACAAACATACACCACATGCACACACATACTCACCCTCCAACTCTTATGCACCCACATACACACACGTAAGCATGCACACACATACTCACCCTCCAACTCCCACATACACACACATGTGAGCATGCACACACACTCACAAACACACTCAGGCTTGCACTCACTGACACGTGCACACACACAAATACACAAAGACACATAAATATGTACACACATACCATGAGAAAAGTCAGACAGCTCTTTGTTATTTCATACAGGTTGTAGTGCTAACGGAAACTTATCAGTAGAACAAATGGTTCTTACCATGGGACGGCCATCTGTCCAGCGGAAATCGTGCTCAAACATCTTATCGTTCAGGCCGATCCACTGGTAGTCATGACCCAGGCCTGTGAGAACAAAATATAAAGTCAAAGTCAATAATGGATTCCTCTGCCATATTAAAGAGGAGATGTTTTTTTATACTTTTGAATCACACCTCCTAAGAAAAAGCACTGTTTTTTCAGTCCCAACAATTTCCTATGCTTCAAAACACCGCCAAATTTAGCTCAATAGCTGTAATTCTGTTAAACGCCTGTTAAAATTATTATACTTATTATACTAACTTACTTCAACTTGTGATACCAAAATACTCAGGTGATTAAGGAGTTATTAAATTTGGGCCTAAAACCATGTCTGAATTTATGGGTGTGAATCTGACTTCTGCGCCAAAGGCCTTTTCTGAAATATGTAGGGGGTTCCCTAGTCTCTTGGCAAAGTGCCCAACCCGTCTCTCGTTACCGCCCACCTAATCTTCCCCCAGTTTAATGGGCTCCTTCCTTTTCCAGCTCTGCTGATGTGACAGAATTGCTGCCACACATCACCCAGACAGGCGCTACACACTGGCGGCCTGTTCGTCCTGTTTCGCTCCTTCACCGTAAAGCGATTCGACACCGTGAGATGAGAAGCACTTTATAAACACGGCCCACTGTTATCACTGAAAATGTGGACGCATGCTAGAGCGATTAAGCTAAAGCCACCCTGCTGAGGGTGCACGGCGGCAGCTCTTTGGCCATGGGATCTGTTCCCTAAGCGCTCAGCTACAAGGCTCCTCCGTCCATCTCATTTCCACAGTAGCTCAATGCAATGAAGAGGTTCACAGTGCATTATAGGATTTTTACTCACAGTACTCTTAAATTTACATATTACATTTTAGGCATTTCTCCTTTATGATTCCCCAGCGATGCCTACGAGGATTCTGGGAAGGATCCTGTGATACCTTGTATATATACCCCTGACTATGCCACTGGCCTCAGCCAATAACGTCCTCTGTCAGTCACTATTATGAGGAATTGAGCCAATGGCGGCAGACTCTTACGGTTGACGAACAGCTGCTCCTCCTGTGACAGCACGCTGGCCAGGTGCGCCCCCTGCAGGCGGCACTCTCTCTCTGCGGCATCCCACGTGCGTCGGTGGGTGAAGTATTTGTAGCAGTGACCTTGGAACTTGTGCCAACCGTAGTCACAGGTCTCCGTGTCTGAGACAAATAGAAGAGAGAGCGGATGTCATCAATCACTTACAGTACATCCAAACTCAAACAGCACTTTCATGTTGGACAAGGTGTTACTTCAGGTTTTTGTTAGTGCAGATTTTATTGGCACAACTTCACAATTAGAAAACCAAAATGAATGTTAAACTTAATTAAAAACTGCACCTTAGTTACATGGCCAAAACATAATCATAAAAATGAAATGTACATACAATACAAACTACAATGGAGACAATAGTTAATGTCACACAAATGTATGAATATAAAATTTAATTTAAAATCTACCTGATCTTATTTTACTTCTTAGCATTGTATTTAATTAGAGGTAGATTGAACCAGAAAAACAAAGATAAAAAAAAATCAGTACACTTCTAACAATCATACAGACATCTATACATTGTTTGAAATGTGCACTGGCATTAAGAACTACTGGCCAATGAGCTTTCAGCATCTCTGTCTGGTGCGCAGCATCCTGATCTATGCCTGCTGGGAAGGCCAATGCTCAGGCTAACGGAAAGCAACGCTCAGCAGCCCTGCTGCAGCCACAGCAGCGGAACCGACCGGCACGCTACCGCTATTATGCTTACCGCCACTATGCAAATCAGCCAGAGTCATTTAGCCCAATCATTACTGGGATCTGACTTATCATCGAGCCCCTAACGACTTCAATATCCACAGGGAAAGGGCTGGAGAGGCCAAACAATGTCCGCCATACAGCTGTTGAAGAATGAGCGGTTTAATGAATGAGCTCGTACACACAGCGCTCGATTGTGCTGTCCCGGGACGCTGGCAGCCCGTCACAAACCCCATTGTGCTTTCGTCCTCAGGCCACTTTTATTACAGCAGTGGAGGGTGAATTAGCTGCTGTTAAAGCATACAGTGCATCACTGAGCCATCGCTACAAATTACCGACTGTGGCTCGCAAACAAACTCTCATTTAACCTTTGTCATGTCCAAGCCCACTTTATACCATAGATGACTGATGAGGCACTTTATTGGACTAAGAACACTGAGTTAATTAACTGGGCCGAGTTAATGAGGTCTTACAGCTGATACACGCGTAACTCCATTACTTACGACAAAACGTGCAGATTAAATGAATATCCGAGTGAAAATGTTTCCTTAGGACTGTTGTTAATTATGCGAGCGATAATAGTTTGTGTTTCATTTATTCTGTGTGTATAAACAAATGGTTTGAGTTCTACGCCTACGATGCAATTACTCCAGAAATAATGCTCTCAGACTTACTGCAGACCACAGAATTTATTTAAACATCGGATGAACTTGGAAGCTCGGTTGAGCATGCTTTGTATTACGGGGATCATTTCAATCCCTTTTAAAATGAAAACATCCATGGCAAATGAAACTCCAATGAAAAGCCCTGCTATTTGTATCAACAAATTGCCGTAAATTAGCACTGCTGACCCCGAGCTAAAGGGGGTGATTGAAACGGCAATCTGAAGAAGGAAAAACCTGGTATCAGTTTTGGCAAACCAGCAAAGGAAAACGTTGACCTTTCAAAGGGTAATAAAGTCTCACCAAGTTCTTTTGTTTAAATGAGGACCTCAATCCTACCCTGCGGTTAGAACTATCAAGACACAGTGCCCTTAATTCAAACAAATTCAATGAAAAATTAAGCCTTAAACAACTGGAAAAAAATAATTGCATAGCCAGCGGCATGTATTTATGTGGTGATATATATAATTACAGTATTTTTATCTCCAAACAACAGATAAAATATGATTTTTTTATTTGCATCTTTCATGAGGATAATAAACCAAATATTGGTATTAGAGTCATTAAAAAAGAAACATTGTTCCTCCATTTTTGCCAGCACTAAGTTTGAATAGAAAACTTGCATCACTGTGTGCTGCCATTGTTACATGGCTCTGTAACCAATAAAACAAATTCAAACCATCATACAGTAAAGTTTGCCCAATACAAAGTAATTTAATAATAAAACATTTTTTTTATGATTTCCTGAAAAAGATATCTTCTTTGGACATGCAAGGTTCTTTGTTTTATGGTGCTAATGAAAGAAGGTTGGTGTGGTAGTGATCGATGGGGAAGGTGCTACAGGACGTGTGTGTGTGTGTGTGTGTGTGTGTGTGTGTGTGTGTGTGTGTGTGTGTGTGTGTGTGTGTGTGTGTGTGTGTGTGTGCCAGAGACGGGTGAGGGAAGCTGGGCTCCAGGCTGGGACTGGGGGGTCACAGGGGGACGGATACCAGGGGCAGACTCCAGGTCTGGTGCTGGGCAGTGGGTGCCCAGCGCACTGACTAGAACCCACACTCTCCAGAACAGCTAAACGTGCCAGTTTAACTGTCAGGAGATCTGACCTCACAGGAAGTCTGGAGCTGATGAGGGACAGCCAAATAAGGGCGTCCCAAAAGGGGATCATGGGAAGGTGGAGGGGGGCACTGTGTGAACCACATGGCAGGCTGTGCCACTCTGTGAGAGGCCAAGCCAATCAAATGCAAGAACAAGAAAGAGCCCTTATTTAAGGCGAGGGCATGAGAGGTGCAGTATCATCTAGCTGTGTTTCAGCACTTGCTTCATTCAGGTCATTGACTGGCTATAGAGTCGACATGTTCCCAAGGTCTAAAGTGACTCCTGATTACAGGGAAGCCAAACACAAAGTGCAAAAACCTGCAGATACAGATGTTTGGCTGTGCTTTTGCTGGTCCCTTTGTCTGTTCCTCTGGAAAAATCAGAGACCAAAACGGCTGTGCAGTACAATCGCATCAGATGAAAACTATTTGTGTCAATTCCTGTTGTATGCCATACAACATCCATAAAATCAGCTCAAATTAATTAATGCATAACTATGCTTTTATGCTATTTCAGAACAATTCAACAAACAAAGACAGTCATTGAAAAAGATCATTTGTGGGAGAAAAAACATAAAGTTGGAACTAGTCTTAATTAAACGTGCAGAAAGAATGGTTGCTTAGAGAACCGTATTGTTCAGACTCAATTATCCGCGAGCTTTATAACTGTCCTAAAATCAGTCAGTTCACTGCACTGAAACACCAATCCAGCTGTTTATAACCCCTTTTCTCATACCACATGTGAAGAGGAAGAAGCATTTGTGTAGCTTTTGACCAAATACCTAACAGTGCCATTTTTTATACATTATGGTCCCCGCCACAGCTGCAGAACTCCTCTGAAATGTGAATGGGTCCTTTTTCCAATTCTTTTTTTTTTTGGTCTCTTTTTTTTCCCTGCCTCTTCTTTGGCAAGCAAGCCTGAGAAAACAGCTGTTGGTGAAATGATCGGGAGCAGGAGGGTTTTGGGGGGACAGGAGGGGTGAGGCTTTTCTCTCTTCTTTTGGGGTGGGGGGGTGGTCACTGCTGAGTAATTACAGCCACACTTAGAGTGGAATGGGGCTGGAACCAATTCATTGAGTGGGCAGGGGCAGAGGGGGTGATGTCTAGTGTGAGAGCTTTTTAGGTAGGTGTGTGTTGGGGTGGGGGGGGGGGGTCTGTGGCCTGCCAGTCACCACAACCTGAAATGAAATACAGCCATTCTGACCTTCTGAGTTCCATTCTGACCGACTGGTCGTATATCGGAATGGATGTAAGTCGGATGTATGTTAGCATGGCAACAGGAACTGAGAGACATGTTGTGATGTACACAATATTGTCTGACGGTCACTATCTTATGCATGCAGCCATTAGCACTGGTGGACGTACGACCAAATGTTATTTTTAAATTTCCATTTTTTTTGCTTTATTTTCTTTATACTGCTTTTTTTCAGTCGTCTGAACGGATAATCATAAGTCGCATAGGTCGTAAGCCAGGGAGAGGCCGTAAAGCCAACCTCTCGTGTTTTTAGACGAGAACAGCTGGTCAACCTAGCAGTCAAACAGACTTATACAGTCACCAAAAACACATCCAGTGTATTTTGTATTGAAATCAAAAATTGGAAGAAAAAAAACACAAACATGGTGACAGGACAGGTGTTTGTGATTCTACTGGGATGCTTTTAGTGGTAGAATAGAAGTGGAGGTGTCAGGCTAGTTTAAAAAAATGAGAGTAGACTCATGTTCATCACCTCTGGGTCAAAACTCATTTTGCATGAAAAGTCCTATTTCAACAGTGACTCATTTACTTGGACAAATCACAGTATATAACAAAGAGTGTTAATGTGATCAAACAAGTCAATTATTGACAGCTCCAATAGCTCCACCCATAAATGCCTTTTTTGCCATCTAGTGGTTAAATAAAAGTACTGCCTTTAACTTTGGTGGGAGGTGCTCACTTGGTCAGACAGTCAATCAGAAAAGGAGTGGGTAATGGCCACTACAATTTCTCTGTCTGTTTAGTCGCAAATGGAAAGCTATACAGAGCATTGCTAAATTGACTCCAGCTGCGTTTGGGGGTTTACCGCACTGAGCTCCTTCCAAAAAACCGTGTGGGGCCTTGCCTCTCCTCTCCTGGGAATGGCCCCACCCACCAACAGAGCGAGGAGGTCGGAATCGGTTACAGCCGCACTAACGTCAACCCCCATCCCTCCTCCAGGAAAAGATTTCGATTTGATCAGTTTCAGAATGTCCCAGCTCTACAAAAGGCACTGTGTCACTGTGTTTTATTCCTTTTTATTTTCTCATTTTGTACTATTACTTTATCGTCTATGGAAACCACACCAAGAGACCAGTCAATCAACACTTTGTGTTGGAACGTTTGTGGTGGAATTCTACAATGAACTTTTGAAAACTTAATGAGACACTACACAACTCGTTCTGTGCCTATATATGGCTATTGTTGCATTAATTACTTGTGATTGAATACATTACAGCATGGCTTTAATCACTTCCATAAGTGCATGCATCCTTAATCACTGTGTTTGCACAAGAACCTTAGACACCTAAAGCTATGCGGTAATTGGCCTTCAGTGTGACGCTTTGTTTGGCTTTAGTGGGTATGTAAAATAATTGCCTTCATGTTAGCAGACTCACAGAATGTTTGAAGACTCAACTTACTAGAAAGTGACTAATCCATTCATGTGCATTTTATCCATTAACATGTGTATAAAACATTTTCTGATTTGACTGTATTTGTTTTTTTTTTATTTTTGATGGGGAGGGCAGTTTGGGACGCATGTCTCCTAGCACTATGGATGGTGATGTGTGGACCACAGCCAGAACAAACACTGCTCTCTCTAAATGTGTACATGCTTTACTTAATGCATGTCTGCCTTGCTTGACATTTTTTCTTCACGTTTTGTCCTTGACAACATGCATCATCGTCTCTGTTCCCAAAAACTGGACAACTTCACCAGATGTGTGTAAAACTGTGGTACAGACAAACTGAGATTCTTCTTCTCCGTGATTCTTACTGGTGACATAAAGCTGAAAGGCCCACTTAAGCCAAATGTACCCCCAATTTCACTTAAATAAAAGCTCATTAAACTGTAGAACAGAGTTGCGATGTAGGATGTCAAAGCAAGGTGGAGAATAGTTCCCTGTCATTTGCTCAGTAACTTTGCGAACAGGATCGCCACGTCACACCTTTGCTGTAGGCAGGAATCAAACCCGGACACCACATTCTAACTCCACTCAAACGGGGATGACGTTGAATCCCACAATGAATTTTTTCAACATGGTTCACAAAACCAAAAGAAGAAACCCTGAACAGGGAAATAAAAACCTGGCTTACAATAACCACTGAAATTATGAAGATTGAACCATGCTTTTAAAATCCTTTTTTCTTTCTTTTCTTCTTTCTATGCAAATAATGAGAACCATGCTGGTGGGGATACTGACAGAGAAAAAACAAACTGCTTACTTGTAATATAGCTCAGTTGTTCTGTATCTAGTGTCGACAAACACTTTTATTCTTCAAAAATTGTGAGTGCAGAAAATATTTTAGCTGAGGAGGGTGGTACAGTCTGCTCTTTAGGCTGCCAGCCTGAGCACCACGGGCATTCTTTCTGTTTCACTGCATTTCCAAACAGTTTAAGTAATGCACCATTTCCAGACTAAATATGAGTTAGCTGAATGTTTTCTGTGGTCAGCCATTTTAAATTATCCCCAGAATAACAGCTGAAACGTACCTTAAGGAGCAACTATTATAAAACTTATCTGACAAAACGGCCACAGCAGCTGGAAATGCTGCTGCACCATGTTTGAGCAGGCCCGTAAATGGGAGATATACTTCTACATTGACATATTTTCATTGGTAGTTATTATTATTATTGGTAGATATTTTCCAGCTAGTATGGATTTAGGATTCTGCAGCTGACGATTAATTTTATTATTGCATTTTTTATTTTTAATGATGATGCTTTGGTGCTTAAAATAGTAGGTTATATATATATATATACACATATAGTTCACTATAAGTTCACTATAAGGATGTTGAAAAGGTTTTCTAAGACAACATAAGCGTTACCTTGCTCACAGAGTGCTCCTGAATAGCTTGGCAGGCAGACACATGAGAAAGAGTTCAGTCCATCTATGCAGGTGGCTCCATTCCTGCAGGGGCTGGACTGGCATTCATCGATATCTACACACGGAAAACAGAAGGAACATGTTCCACCAGCGCAACTCAGATTCAAAGGGCCAACGTGATAATGAGAGTTAATACCCTGTATTATCACGTACAGTCTAAATATTAAATGTTATACTATAATGATAGAGCTGTAGTTTGAACCATTCAGAAAAAAAAAAACTGTGATTAGAAACTTGGAGTGCTGTAGAACATATAAGAGCAAGCAAGAGCCAAGACTTGCTGGATAACAGCATTGAGTTTTGTTCTTTGAAAGGAAAAAATCCTTGAATTGATTATTGTATTATGCTGAATTCATCAAAATGCCCTGACGTTACAGACCTGGCTCAAAGACATTCGTGCAAAGGAGCCAGTGTATTGGCTTAACACAATAGAATATAAAAGTAGGGGATCACAGCCTGTTTGAAATAGAACGCAGCTCTCTCTGTTTTGAATTAATGGATATTTGCATTCATATTTTACTCTTATAATGCTGTTACAATCAGAAAACACATTTTAACAGAAAAATAGTGCTAAACAAAATACACAATAATGTAAAAATAAGTTGTTCTGACCATTGAAAAAAGTATATATTTATTTTAAAATGGTATTCCACAACTTAGGGGACGTCAGTATGAAATAGTTCCTTGACTCAGATCTGTGACCGTATGCCATGAGGTTTCGTGCCAGTGAGTGATCCACGAATGCATGCGACTCACCGGTTTCGCAGCGCGCCCCACTGTAACCAGGGGCGCATGCACAGACAAAGGCTTTGCCCCTTGTGTAGCAAGTACCTCCATTGAGACACACGTCATCAGTACAATTATAAACACCTGCAATGGAAAAAAATGGTTATGAATTATTTGAAAAGTGACATCTTTCAAGCAATAATTAATATAAAATTGAGTTGTTAACAATAAAGACAGTGATAGTTTAATATCTTAGTAGCTGCTAATGTTTTAGATTGGATTTGTCTTTCCATTTATATTGTTTTATCATCTTGGAGAGCAGACAGTTTCACCAAGCACTTGATTGTAAAACAGCACTTGCCCGCCATATCAACAGTCTGAGCCTCGATGGTGTATCCGAGGTCAGTTCCTGTCTCGGGTTCCATGGTAGTTTCAGGCCCACGTGGAGGAGGCGCACCCTCAACCAGACGAGGTGTTGAAATACCATCATAGTCCACAAATTCGTATTTGGTGGGCTCTGTTACGGTCTTCACTTTCTCCTCCTCTTCTCCCGAGAAGCTCTCAGAACTGGTAGAGTCCAATTTGAGACCTGGAGGCAGGGGGGATAAGGGGGACCTTTGCTCTTCAGAACTGGCCATGGATTCAGAAGAGGGCTTCTTGGTCACCGGTGAGATTTTCCCGGGGACACGATCTGTGCGTGGCAGATGTGTTGAGGTGATCTCAGACACTGCTTGCTGGAATGAGTCTTTGGATGGTGTGACTCCGGGTTTCGGGATGTCCGTGGTGCTCACGTAAACTACCACATCGGGCCGGGCCTCTGTCGAAGCCTTGGCCCCTTTGCTGGAAGATGCCACCTTGGACTTGACAGCAGTCGCAGGGGCAGCTGTCGAGTGGGTGGTGGAGGAATCCGATGCCACTTGGGAAGAGCCATGAGCTGAGCCTTCACCGGATCCTTCGGGCTCCTGGACCTCTTTTGATGGGGTTTTGGGAGTCATGGTCACAGCGATCACAGCACCCACCGCTTCCTCGGTTTTGATGGTGGTAGGAGTTGGGGAAGCCTCGACCTCTCTAAAAGTTTCCACATTAATGACGTGGTCCTCTTCAGAATCATCCTCGTCCTTCTTTTCCTTTGTGAATATGGGGGTGGACGGGGCGGTGGTTGTCTTTTCTTCTTTCTTGCTTGTCGGACTTGGTACCAAAACAGGCAAATGGGCCTGCTGAGTGCTGGGGACTCCCAGTGGAATCACGGTTTTCCTGTCAACCTCCTTAGACTCGGGCGGATACACCTCCTGAGCAGAGCCCTCATCCTCGGCCGAAGTCGAGCCTTCGAAGTCCTCTGGCCTGGAGCCGGTGTCCTCCACGTGACCAGCAGCTGGGTCAGAGATGGCTTTTGTCGGGGCTTTTGTGACAACCTCCACCGGCACTCCCTCTGGCTTCTCTGGATCCGCTATTTCCGCCTCGTCCGTCGCGACTAACATGGGAGACTCCTTTGTGGGAAGTACTGAGGACTCTTGTCCTGACCCCTCTGCCCAGAGGACCCTTCCATGTCTGCCTCAACGGGGGTCTTGTGTGTTGGTATACCTGGGGACTGCTCCATGGGCTTCTGCTTTTCTGCTGTTGTCCCTGAGGTGATGTCTTTTCCCATCGAGTCCACGCAGTGGCGTGCTTTGTCCAACTGTCGTTGGGGCCATTGACGTGGTCTCCATTCTTTTAGGCACTTCGGCCAATGAATGCTCTTTTCCTGCAGGTCTGGGAATGGCTTCTTTGGCGCCATCTTTCTTGGGCACTGCCCCGACTTCGACATCCGAGTAGTCAAATGAGGTCCCCTTTTCCTTCGAAATATCTCCAGGCCTTTCGAAGTGGGTCACTTCATTCTCTGAGGGGGACACACTCTCAAACTGGTCTCCTCTGGCTTCCTGGATCCCCAGGTGGTCCTGGTTCAGGGTCAGCTCCTGCTTCCCGTTGATGAAACTCAGGGTTGGGGTGATGGTGGCAGAGGGGGCAGGAACCAGGTCATGGTCCCCGCTTCCCAGGACTTCCCCATGAACGGCAGGATGCTCTGGAGACTCAACGTCTTCATTCAGAGCCTTCAAAATGGGATCGACTGCAAAACAAACAAGATAATTACTCAACGGACAAGGCGTGTAGAATTACACTGAAATTATTTTAAAAGAATATACATATGTAGTGTTTTGTTGCTTAACAGTTCCTTTCCCTTTACAAATGATACAGATGATTTTCAAACAAGTGATCAGATTTGCATGAATGCACATTTTGCTTAGCTTTGTGTTCTCAGAGACATCCAGCTTGAGGGTCACTGAGTAACTGAAGGAAGTTGAAGTTTCGCTGTGTTTTGACTGTATTATATTCTCTGATGCAAGAATATTAACTTTACTGCTATCACGGATACATTATCAGAGAGCTGACAATCTCACGATTGCCTGATGTAGAAAAGAAATATTGAAACCAAAATGAAATATGAAATTTTTTCCCTTCCACATTTCCATGTTTTGTTTTTATGCATAGCTGTTTAAGTAAGTAAAATTATGAGCTGGAAAGTGAAGAATGCACTGAATTACGGCAGAGAGAGCCATGAAATCGTAAACACGTTGAAAGGTAGGGCCGGACTGTTTCTTAGTCAGACTGAATTGCCCCTTCGTGTGCCAGACACATAATGACGTACACGCGGTCCTGAGGTCCTTCAGAAAGGTGGGTTTCATAAAGAAAATCTATGTATTACCATGGGAACTTCCCGTGAAACATATTTAATACTAATGAGAGAGAAAAAATTCCAATGGCTACCCCAATATCTACTACCACTACTTCTACTACTACTACTACTGTTCATTATAAGAACTGGCAAAATTTTAATTCATTATTATTTTAATTAGTCTAATACTTTTATGAATATTTTGGTCTGTGGCTCATTAGCAATGACTAATGACCAATGATGGTTTTTCTCAGTGACGTTTAATTAATAAGCAATATTGGAGTATTGTAATGGAACACTTTCAACAAGTCTGTAATGTTATTTTTTCTACTGGGAGTGTCACACTTCACAGTTTTAATAACTCCAGATGCAGGTAGTGTTCTCTATGAACTGGAGCAAAACTCTGTGACCTCAGTTCCTTGAATCTGTAATACATCAAGGTTAACTCATGTATAGTGAGCTCCTTTCTACACTTAAAAATTCTGTTCGGCAGTTTTGTGAATTTCAAGCCCCACAGAGAAAAGATTGGGAAGTACTGTATGAACTATTACATTAAGTGTTGCAAGCAATGTCGTTGGTATTGAACGGCATTGCCTTCATCAATGGCGTTGCTTTGATAGAAACGGTGGGAGCCCAGAGAGGTAACCTGATCATTGGAGAGAAGGCAGGCTGAAAGTAATTAGCTAAAGCTGATTTGATTGCTGACTGATGTTTTGAGGGCGGGCCTTGCCATTTGGCCCTGGGGTCAAATACCCACACTGGCAATGGTCACACACAAGAACATGCCTATAAAATGGTGGACAATGACATGACGTTGAAAGATGACACACCGGCAACAGAATCACTTGTGCGACACTGGGGAGGGGCTACTGGTCAGCCATTTTTCTATGCTGTTCCAAATGTCCATACATCTTAAAAATCTACAACCAGTAATGCATGTGCAATGTTTAGGTATGCGTGACAATGAATCATTTTTAATAGCACCATGCTTCTCACCTTCTCACTAGGCTTGTATAAGTGGCAGATTTGGTGCCAAGATATATAATTATTTATAACTCCCAAAAGTCTTTGCTTTCCAATAAGAACACTGTTTTCAGAGTTAAACATCATACTGAAAAAAGAATAAAAATCTTGTTCCTGTCAGACTAAAATTTTCATAGATTACAGATTAAACAGACCGCAACCTACGATGACCCTGGGTAGCTGAAAATAACAGAGTGGTCTTTTTCTCTTATTTTGAAAGAGGAAAATATGTTTTCATCTTTAAAAAATGGAGCCAGTGCCATAAGCTGTCTCCAACTATTAATCCAGGAGTTCTCCATTTACAAAACCAAGGTGGGTGGTGAAAAATGTGGACAGACAGAAAGACAGACAGTCATGTCTATCTTTCCCACTGAACATGTCTCCATCTGCTTTCTGTATCCTGCAACCAAACCTTTATTTGTTTGCAATGTGCTTCTTTTGGAAGCTGACTATGGGGACAGAAACGGAGATAAATTACTGTGGTCTCTGGACCTGGAAAAAAACCTGGCCGTGGCCCACAAGCTGCACACCTGTGGATCTCAGTTCTGAAAATGGGGGCACCTGTGTAGGATGGCCGGAGCTGGGAAGATCCGAGGCCTGCATAGCCTTTGGGCCAATGGAAATGGACTGTGCCCAAAACCACGGTGCCATGTGAGGCATCTGTTAAAATAAGCTGCGTCAAACAAAAACATGTCAGCACACAATCCTGAGGAAGGCCAGAACCTTGGTCCCGTGGCGCCACATCGAGGTCGAACATTACCTCAGCTAGACTGCATGCCATATGCCCAAAACTGTCTCAGCAGAAATATAATATTTATTATTTTTTTCACTAAAGTTATATATAATACATATTCTTACTCTTATGACTTCTCTCTCAGTACCCAAAACAGGATTTCACATGTATTACTAAACCAGACACTTTGATGGTTACTTATCAATTTCAGGCATTTGACAGCTGAAGATACACATTACATCAACAGCCCAAGACTAATAATAATGACAGAAAAATGTATTAATTATAGTATTACAGTATTTTGACATTATTTCTTTACAATGGACCATAGCCCCAAAAATGCTAAGAACCAATTTGAATTTCCATTTTGAAATTTTTGGCACTTCCACATAACTCTATCTTTATAAAATTGATAATAAAGTCAGTATAGTATAATACTTGTAATATAATATTAAGTATATGAACCCATTACAGAAATGGAACAGAATCTACATAGCTGACTTATGCTATTATGTGCAGGTGTGGTAAACAGCTGTCACTGTCAATAGCATCTACAGGCTACACTGTACATAGACATGCTATCTCCCTCATGATAACCAACAGCCATACAGAGGATGTGGCCCTGCTACTGTTTAACACATCATCAGTGTTTTTAATTACCTGATAAACAATTGAACTGCCTGGAAACAAATATTCACTCCAGCAAAATAATATATATGCAAACTGGTTCCATTTCAGTCACTGCAGGTAAAAACTCTGTAATTTTCCTAATTCATTCTGAAGTATAATCAGGCAGCATTCTTCACAAAAGTAATATAATATTCGGAAATTCCTAGTAGGCTACAGCACCCCGAGGGTGCCTCTCTGGACCGGCCTCTGCTACATCGAGTAACACTGACGCAACGAATTCTCCCCAAAGCACTCACTTCCACCGCCCCGTACCTCAGCTGAGAGCCTGACGTTTGTGATGACATCATCCTCCTGCCAAGACAGCCATATTTACACAGGTAACCTGCCAGGCCGCCGGCCCGTCCAAACAGGGGACTGTAGAGGGATATTTTTACCCACCGCCACACGGAATAAAACAAATCACAAATTCCAGAAGCAGCTGGGTTTCCTTTCACTGTCCCGCTTGTTCCATCACACTGTCATACCTATTTCACTATAAACACGCAACATGAGTATTGGCAGGGACTGCAATTAATCATGAATTCTGAAATGCTGTCATATTTTTAAAACAATTTTTACCCCATTTCACCTTCCATGTGTAATCTCAGATAATCTAGTTGGCACTGTGCCACCTGTATTCCACAAGCAGTGGTGTGCTGAATTCCCATAATTCCCTGCTGGCCGATTCTCTCACTGCATGATGCCTCCAAATCTCACATTACATTTAGGCATTTAGCACAGAGACATACCCATAAACGCTATCCATTTCACTGAAGCAATTCACCTTGAGCATACAGCAGCAGTTCATTGACTGCACCCTCAGAGTTACACGCCCAGTGTGTTAGTCATTGTGACATCATATTTCTGAGGGTGGGTTTGGCCAGCCATCAGCAAAGGGAAATTTCAGGCTTCAGATTGAAGGCCCATGTATACAAGATTATTGAGAAGTAGAAACTGACATACTGGTCATTATTGAAGAATTTGGGCAGCATTACATTACAGTCATTTAGCTGATGCATTTCATCCAAGGTGATTTACAGCTGATTGGGCCAGTTCCCTTCAGGTCAAGGCTGTGGGCCACAAGTTGCCCAGGACTGGGGCTTGAACCACCAACCTCAGAGCTTCCAGTCATGCATCTTAGCCACTAGACTACCGGCTGCCCCACATGGCATTCTGTGCTTTGTGTTACCATGACAACGAACCTGACGGGTGAGGCAGAGATCCGCCACTCGTCCTGCACCGCAGATGTGCGCATGGGCCGCCAGGCGCCGCCGTAATGGAAAACAAGCGCAGCGCGGAGGGGCGCCATTCCACTGACCTCAGAATCCGTCAGTCCCGCGAGCAGCTGCCGACTCGGAGACCAAGCCCCTCTTTCCTTACGCCTAATGTTCCCACATCTGTGCAAACAAAGGTGGTCCTCACACTTGCAAGCTGACTGAGAGCGCTTTTCAGCGAGTGATACATCGGGGCAAAGACGCATTAATTAACGTGCCGGCCAGATAGCGACTAAAAAACACAGAGCTTGTTTTCATTGCTCCGGTTTCTTTGTGTGGATTGTGAGTGACCTTTTGATAACTCCATCTTAGTGAATACATCTGATTTAGAGGTAATTGGCAGAACTTATTGATTTTCCTAATTTGGCTACTTCACATAAGGAGGGTTGCCATGTATAAACTTAAAATGAAACCTTAATTAACATACAATTAAACTATTGTGTGGAATTGCAGGTTACAACCCACAAACTCATTAACAAACCTACCAACCACAGCAAAATCCTGGACACTCTTATGCAATCGAAAATTCAGCTGGGCAGAGAGAGTAAAGGACTGAGGAAAAAGGACATGTTTGAGACAGAAATAGTTGCATGGTGACCCTGCATCTATAAAAACTGCTGATTCAGGAACTTTCACTTTTGCACATTCACTCTTCTGTAATCAGATTTCCCACTGCAAGCTGCACACTTCCTTCAGCTATTTGGATTAACTACACACTCTCTTACACTCTCCTTCTTTCTGCATTGTGTTATCTTGCATTTCTGTTTCCATTTTATGCTTGTTTGTTTCCAGATTAATGATGTTTTGCACTACTTTATTGTTACTTTTACTGTTGTCTCTTGCTGTTCTGTCAAATTGTCAACTTGTTTTGCCTATTTGACATTAGCTGTTACACTGTGACTTGTGGGAAAGCAGTTTCATTTATTGTGTGTATTTTTATGAATGTCAAGCAAGAACTAAACATACAAGCGGCACTTATTTAACACTGAATTCTGTCTCTGGCAGTCAGCCCTGTGGCTGACAATACTAAGGAGTGACAGGTAATTGGTCATAGCAACTTCCAGGCAGAAAGAGTTTCTGTCAGCAGGTTATTTCCTCCTCAATAGCGACTACGCTGAGAGACCATGGCCTGTCTGCAGTAGATGCATTGGTTTTGCAGTCCTACGGCTTAATAAACACACAACTCAGTGGGTGGACCGCAGAATGATAATAAGCACCACAAGGATGCAAGTGATTAGCAGGAGTCAGTGTGGGCACTGCCTGAATTTTTGGAGTGGTCACAAAAACACAATTTTGCATTTTGAATAGAGGTAAAAAAGAGAAAGCTGGGATTTGAAAAAAAAGCCTTAGCAGGTTATCTGTGAGAATACCAGCAAAACATTAAGGACAGCATGGGAAGAGTAGCTGGGGAACTAAGGCTGGATCCATCACTGCCTTAAAAGACTCAAATTTCAATGCGTTCCTAGCGTACCCTTCAAGTTACATCAGCACAACTTCCCAAAAGATCCAGCTGTACAGAAGGATAAGGCGTGATATATGTGAGCCATGTCAAACACCCGGGATCAAAGCGCACGCCAAGCAACAGGGAAATGCGAAGGTTCAGTGTGCTTTTGATGCCTTCAGATTCAAAGCTGCTCCCACACCTTCAATACCACACAGTGTTCAGATGGTGGAATTTTGCCAAGACGGTCAAAAAAAAACACGACATGACTTAAATCTCAAAACGCGGAAATGAGTGCGTGTCTCAAACTCCATGCCATGAAAGATTTATTGCGCCTCTAACATATAGGCTGGATTAGGTCATCCTGAACCCCGAGGCAGTTACCATGGTTACAGCGGCTATACCCACGGCCTGTGCTTATGCCAAAGTTCTGCATGCAGAACGTCTCAGGTTTCCGCATGCTTACCATCACAGGGTGCATGGGAACGTATTGCAGGAGCTCTGTTAATCACTAACGCATGGCTAAAAGTGGAATAGTGTCCCAGGACTATTCACTAAAACTGCAATCCTTTTCCTCTGTATCTGCTTTGATATTGCAATGGCCAATTAACCAGCGAAATTCAATCAGGGGTATTACATTTAATCTCAACCAAAGAAAATGACTAATTCCCATCCAGTCTATCTTTATATGCCACATTCTTGCAGTCGATACCGAGTGACATACATTAAGGCGCCACATCTCATTTCTATTTGAAAATAGAATCAATTGAATTCTAATTAGATTTAGAGCATGCGGTCCGAGTATGTGCTGCTGGCCAAATTTAGCGGTTGGTAAGACTTCCTCACGCAAAAACTAAAGCTTGCAAAGAGTCACCGAAATATAAATTAAAAATTGGGCCAACTCAACTTTAACTGTAGTATCAATGACACAGTAACCTTCCACAGGTCAAATGTATCAGTCGTAAAATTCCTATTCCAAATACTAGCAGCAAAATGAAATAAGGCACAGTATTATTCTGGTCGTATGCTCTTTCCATTATTCAGCTTCATTACATGGCTGCTACATACATTAGAGGACACGTTCCCCGCGCATTCACCTGGTAATGGTGTCTGTACTAGTGGTAGGCCCACATATTCCACTGGATGGCAGGTGAAGATACAGTAGCTTCAGCACCATGGACAGCCACACCTCCCCATGAGGAATTCTCAATCAGTAATGGCTGGAGTGGCAACTCGCAAACCTGCGGCGCTACATTTTTACCATTTCACCCAAAGACCAGCCCAGCTCCTGCCAAAGACTCCAATTACCACCCTGTGTAGTGTAATACCACCAGTTTCAGAAGGCTTTAAAATCTTAACCAAGTGCAGTGAACATGAGCGACTCCTACTTATATACACTTGTCTGGATCTCTCAAGGTAAGTGGAAAAAATTGACTATATGTTTGACAATATTCTTGCTGTGTCGTAAAAAATGATGTAAGAACTTTAAGCTCACCTGATTGGTTTTTGCCCTGTACGGTGATGATGATCAGACGGAATGGGGGCTTGGTGGGAGTGTCCGATTCCTGGGCACCCAGCGGCCTGCCTGCAGCGTAAGACACCGGGGTGGGACGGAGAGAGTCTGGGCCCTCACGGGGTGACTGTGAGGCCGACATCGTGGTGGACTCCTCGATGACGACGACCTCGGTAGTGTTGCGGGCGGGCTTTCCCCTGGAGGCGTCTCTGTGGGCCGAACCCTCGCCGTCCTCCTTGTAGACGATGGCTGGCTTCTCGAAATCGTGGCGCAGGGATGAGGGCTCGTGGATGACGGGCACTGGCGATACCTTTTGGCCCAGCAGCATAGCGGGCGCGGTGGTTGTGGAACTCACCCTTCTGTCCCCGGCTGAGGCCTTATCCGCTGTCTCAGAGCCAGATCCAGACCCAGACTTGTCAAAGTCCTCCCGCGCACCAGACGCCGGTCTGGAGTCTCCCTTGGTGGCAATGTCAAGGTGAGGAGGGCTGCTCCTCATGGTGGGGAGCAGCGGCAGTGTGTCACCCCGGTGGGGGATGGACTCCACCATGCCATCGTTGTTGCCGATGAAGTCGTCCACGTTGAAGTCGTAGGGGGACATGCTGGTGGAGAACATGGAGTGAGGCTCTGCTGTGGATCTACTGCCAACAGGACGTGGAGTCATGGAGACCTTAGATCCCCGAAATCTGGGTGCAGTTGTAGTAACCGTTCCCATTGTGGTCTCTACAGCAGTTGTTGTTTCAGGCTCCCGTCCTAACAAAAAAAAACGTAGTTTTTAACATAAATATAAAAAATCCATAAATTCTTGCTCTGAATTGGTACAAGTAATGAGTGGGTTAAAAATGAGTACGACAATGAGGCACACAACAGACAATATGCAGATGTTACACAGCAAAGACATTGCTGTGTAACATACAACCATTAAAGAACAAATTCATATTCCTGAATACTCTGTATACTGTATACTTGCATATGAATGCTGTGATTTGATTCCTGACACCTGACGTAAAATGTAGACAAAAATGGCTCACAGTGTTGACATTGGCTGTGAACACTCCTGCTATAGTACTAGTGTATCATCTGCTCTCAGTTTTCCTTCTATGGGCAGTTACAGTCACACAGAATTGTTATAAAACTGGGCAGAACCAGTGCCCAGTTATTCACATTGTTCTACCTTATTTACTCATACCCCAAAAAACAAATAACCTCAAACTTTTATATGGTCAGCTTAATTACTTAACACTTTCTCATCACATGCTCTATCACATGATTAACAGATTTAGCATCAAACACATTTTAAAACAAATGTGTTTGTGTTGATAAACATAATAGTAACAGTAACAAATATAAATGTTGAAATCCATTGGTTGTGATGTTTTTTTTTAAATCCTGGGTCTGGCATCTGAAGTGAACATTTTTATTCTGGGAATTCAGATTGCCAGAGATGTCAGACCCGGTCAGAGAAATTCTGTGCAAATCATTTCTTCAGCCAACGGCCCTTTATTTTTAGACAATGCACCGTTTCATCAGTGCTTAAATTGGCTGTTTCGTCTTATTTTAAACCCCCATTTCCTGCTGGAAATTCTCTGGCACAGGAAGGTGGCATTACTTCAGGCTACACTGATATGGGCCGAGATTCAAACATCTACTCCACACACTCCAAAAATGGAGTCAAACAAAAGTATGCATTCCTTTATACCTCTGTCTTTCTCTGCATCATGTACAACATGCAGATTAGGAGTTTACACTTCCTCCCCTTCTTCATCTCTGTCTCTGTTTCTCTACGTTCTCCCATCTCTCTGCATCATGTACAACATGCAGGTGAGGATTTTATACTTCCTCCCCTTCTTCATCTCTGTCTCTGTTCCTCTACGTTCTCCCATCTCTCTTTCTTTCTTTCTTTCTTTCCCTTCTGTGTCCTCATTCTATCCTACTTTTCTTTGAACAGTACATTTCAATATGCTGTCCTGGCAGCCCTCCAGACGCTGGTGAGTGCAGACACCACAGGGAGGACCCAGCTCTGCTCATGTTTAACCAGAAGAGCATGCCTTAAGGTCCGCAAACCACATAGACTTAAAGACTTAGGACCCATCCATCTGTGATGGAATATACTGGGTGAACACAAGCCATCTGGCTGTAGCCATAACCTCTGAAGCAAGAAGTACATGGGCTTGCTTGTAATGTAAATCATTTACACACTTTTTGGTTTCATAGAAAAAGAGAGAGAACTTCATATAAACTGTGTCCCCTCCCCATTAGCTGTGCTTTTTCACCTGTGGATCCTGGCCAAAACAAGTACTCACTGGGAAGAGGTTAAATTACTTCAGTGGGCAAGAAGTGAATATTTCTGTGCTGTGCACCATGAATTTTAAAACGAGCAAAAATATAAAGCGAATGAAACTCAGAATTAAACAAGAGAACATTGGAGCATTTCATTTGATTTGTGGCTTTTCGTTTAGCTGCAGACTCAAAGAGGCAGGCTTTGTATTACTTGCATTTGTCCCAAACTGGGGAAATTGCGTGCAGCGAAGGATAAAATCCATCCTTGATTTCATTATCAGGCGGGTGTGTTCCCTGTGACTCCCAGCCCAGTAAACTTAAAGTCCTTCAGCAATTTCCCTCAGAGCAACATTTACTTTGTGCTCCCTTACCATGTCTCTACTGTAACAATATAAAATACAGTCAATAAACTCTTGTGTTCTATAGACAAAGGGTGGAAAGAGAGAGCCCAACCTGTTTTGAGTACTTATGTCAACTTCTAGTCTCAATGACTTATTAGACCAATCATTTACTTATATGCCTGTATACAATATATGAGTTTTTACTATGGAAACTAACGAGTGAAAGGCAAAGGTGTATACAGCTTAATTGGTTAATTGATCCAGGGTACCTGATGGAACCAAACACCTGCATACATAAAAACTCTCCAGGAACGGAAATAAGACCTCCTGCTGCAGATGCTGATCATCAGTGAAACCACTGAGCAAAAAAACCCTGCCTTGTTCCACCTGACCACCCACAAAAAACAGGCCCTTATATACCTGGTTGGAGCTACTTCTCTCCATTCCTCTGAAAATGTAGCGCAGCCGTTCAGTGATAAATTACCACAGTGGTTATTTGGACCTCCCAGAGGAGGGAAAGCTGGGTGACGGATTAAGGTTAGCCCCAAAACAATAACCCCATGAAGTCCTCATTCTCAGAGACCGGAGCATTCTACATGCTCATTAGTTTTCCCTGCCACTCTCTGCCTTGTGTGGTGATGCTATTCTTATCCACTAAAAACACTGTTTCACTATCTTCACCCAGGCGCTTGGGTTAGTTTTCCTCGAACAAAATATCTAAAATACTAAATCAACAAAAACGACATTGCTTCACGATCCCTGACTCTACCTTCTGTTGCATAACTTGAAGGAAATCCCCAGATTTTAATTGTTTATATTGCCAGCTATTTTGGGAATTTTGCTGCGAACACCAGATTTAACAGTGACCTGGACTCAATAGGCTACGCTCTCCTATTTTGGGGTCTTGTCCATAGTTCTGCACTGAGACTGGTCTGTGTCTCCCCTCAGCTCTAAATGGTCCATATTGTCCCATGTTGGTATGGTACCAGCCTTGTTAATTTTCTTTTTTGATCTGTCAATCCAGTCTACCCTTAACCAGTAATGGGTTTTATTCTGCATTATGAGTTCCTATATGCTAGTATCATAGGAAGTACGGCTCAACACAGTTTAATAAAGGCACTGTCTGTTCTGGCAGGTTTTTTTTTTTGGGGGGGGGGGTCAAGCTGTCTGGAACAATGGAGCACAGAGGTTCCATTTTTATCGCTGTTCCAGAACCCCCGTAACCGGCCCGGCACAGTGTGGCCATTGAGGGAGACCTCTCCCCCAGCTGACTGGAGCAGGGGGCAGCTGGTCTGCATTAGGGACACGCCCAGTTTCTCAGCAGCTATATCTCTGACGCAAGAAATGAGGCACGGTTTTCCCCCCTTGTAAAAAAGAAAAAAAAAAAAAAACACCAGCACACACAGACACATGCACACATACACACGTGCTGACCTATTAAAGAGCACAGGAATGATGTGATCTCACCAACAACTGTGTACTGTTCAGGAGAGGGTATTGCCTTGTTTGGAACCATGTTGTATTTGTTGCATTTACTTGTTTCCTGATTGACAAGAGGTGGTGAAGAAATGGAAAAAGGCACTTGAAAACACTGAGGGAGGTCTGTTGGGGCGGGGGGGCAGTACTCAGGTCTTTTTTTTTTTTAAATGAAGGACATTTGTAGTACAAACAGGGGGGGTCAAGGGGCAACCAGAGTCTTCTCTAAAATGTAAACTGGTAGTGTGGTTGCCTGACCCTTTCCTAGATTCCTGGTGAAAATAAGATTAAAAGCATGAATAAATGGGGTCACTAAACCCATATGCCTGCACCCAGAAGAGGGCCAAGGAAGCAATGTCTATTTCCGCCATGTCTCCATCACCCAATGGTAGACCAGGTAAAAAGCTCTTGTTAACAGATGGATGAAAGTCTAAACTTGGTCACTTCCGTGAAGTAAAATGAGAGCTTCCTGTCCAATCAGAGACCAAACATAAAACAGAATGACAACAGAGAAACAGACTACTCCACATACCAAAGTCAGGGGTTCAATCAGGAAACTGATTTCAAGACACTATAAACACAGTTCTTCTGATCTCGATTCAAAAATCATGGCAACTGGATGGTCCTGACATCAGCTCCAGTTTGAGCTCGTTGCTCAGTTAAAGTGCCTCTCACAAACATGGTAAGGACGCAGGTGCACCTCATTACAAAGTGCCAAAAAAATTCCACATGCATTTTCTGCTCTCAAAAACTCAGTTCAATGCTTGCTTTGTTGCAGCAGAGTTTAAAACTGAAAAGAAATAACTGGAATGCAAACTCCAGATTTGCACTACGTGCGGGTGACTAGTGTTTCCATAACTCAGAGTTCCACTGAGGTTATTCTGCTTCTGACACACAGTACAAGACATGTGTGTTGATTTACATAGCAAACATTGGCAGCAGAATTCAGCTGGCAATGACCATATAAATATGAATGGGATAACTATGCAACCCATACTTGAACACTGTTTACCATGTATAATTGCTAAATGGCGTGTGCATGTTTTATTCAACATGATGGCTGTTGTTAAGAAATTGTTTACTCTGGGACCATAAGTCTGGTCTAAACCCTGAGATGCCATCTGCGTGCTCAGAAAGTCCCAATGGGAGGGAGAATTTCATCTAAGTCAAAAAACACCCAGACATGTTTTTCAGTCCTCAGCTGCTGGTTTACAAATTTGATAAGTGGTGTATCTCCGCTACTTCCATGGGCTTAGCGTCACAAACAAAACATAGCACAGAGCAGTCTCTTGTAAACAAGAAATGTCAAGTTATGATTAAATAACCTATGAAATGTTGAAGGTGTATGTTATTTATGTTTGAGCTAACATTTCCAAAAAGTCAAGCTTCCTGGAAGAGGCCCAAAAAATTTGTGTATATCCAAGTCTAACCCTTTAATCTCCCAGCTCAAAACTGATGACATCATTCTGAATTTCACATGGCATACGTTCACAATTCCAGACAAAAACAATGTTTAAGAGACTGTGGGAGCTGCAGAGAGCCGGGAGACTAGGGGAAACTCAAGGAAAAGTCCCTAAATACACTTAACTCAATACCATCGCCATGCGCACTGATACACACACACACACCCCTACACACGCACACACTCACGAACAGCACATGCAAATATTCTCTCTCACACACAAACACACCCTTTCACACATACACACTCACTCACACACACAAACACACATACAGCCTGCTTGCCAAAATGGCGCTGTACCACATGTGGTCTCATTTCAGTTGAAGCATGCTCTCGGAGGAGAGGGTCAATGGGGCAGCGTGGGTGTGGGTGTGGGCGTCTGCAGACTTACACATTCTCCATGGCTTTAATGTAACTCATGAGAGCTGTATGTTTGGGTGTGTTTCCATGTTCATTACTTGCTTTTATATGTGTTCTTCAGCTCTGTGTTTTACATGTGTGTTTTTTTTTATTGTGGTACACTGTGTTTTTTTTAACCAAGGCTGCACAACGAATCCAAAAAAGATTTTTTTGGAAAGTGCATGCAGCCAACAAGTCTTTATGCAGGTGTTGGATAGGGAGTCAACATATGAAAAAGACAGTGGCTAGATACACTCTCTACTGCACTAAAAGAGCAGTCTCTTCAAGAGCTAATGCAATTCAACCAAAACAAACTGTATATTACAACACCAAGAGTGTTAAATTTTTTCATTCTATGTAGCTGTCAATATAACACCATATGTACTTAAGGTGTGTAACTTTAAGTTACTTGTGACTGAGTCTATCTAAATATCCACAGAACATTACATAGCTTTTATCATATGCGTAACTGTCAATCAATTGACTGATTATTTGATCATTTGCTTCAGAACAGCCCATGTGGGAAGATTTACCTTCGAAGCAGAAGGCCCCGTATTTCTCATTGGGTCGTGGAAAGCCGGTCTGGTTAGAGTAGCGGTACAGGGTCCGGACCCCCAGCAGCCCGCCGCCACACTGGGTGCGGGGCACGGAGACGGGGTACCGTGCGCTGCCGTCCGAGAGCCACCCGTAATCGCAGCGGTCCAGGCCCCGCCTCCAGGCGGCATGGAGCTGGCCGGGGGACGCCAGCACGGCGCCCCGCCCCTCACAGTCTCGTCTGGCCTGCTCCAGGGTCATCTTAGAGGTGGCGGGGGAGAAGTAAACATTGCCTGGGGAAGCAGACAAACCAGAGAGTGTGTTAGTGCTCGGCTCTCTCCAGTCTCAACTCCAGATGCTCAGTCTAAGGAAAACATGCATTGATCTCTTGGCATAGGCTGTCTGATTGGCTCTCAGATTAATGAGGGTGAATATAATTGGCCATTTCAGAATCAGTATCATTGCTTCCAATTGGTGCCCCACCTTAACAACATTATTTAGGCCAAAGTAATGACTGGCCATTGGTTTACGATCAAAGAGGTTGGTCGATGTTTTGTGACAGCACAGGCAGTTATTTGTACAGTTCAATCACAATCCTGACAAGCGATTACTTTTAATACAGCAACTGGCATCATGAAAAAACATTTTTTTTATGTTTTACCCATGTGAGTTTAACATTGTAGTCTTAGGAGTAGCTTATGTCTCTTTTCAGTTCCCATCTCCATCTCTAACTCTGGTGTGCTAACGCTAACTAAAATGGTGTGCGAGCATGCGTTTTCCTCAAATGGACCATACCCTCATCTGCTTTTAATGTCTGACCTTCTTTCCCTGAATGCTTTTGATCCTCTTATTACAGCTCTGTTTATAAGCACTATTACGCCTTTATAAACAACTAAATGATGTCTCTCCCACAGGCAAATTGGTGGAATAAAAAAAACAGAGAGTAAGTAATGGGGACAGAGTGCATGTTTTCATTTAGACTTGGGTGTAACTTTGAAAATAATGACTAAGCGTTCTGTAGAATTCAGTGCATCGAACACTGAAACAATGTGGACGTTCCCCTTGAGTTTCTCATGTTGAAGTTTTCTGTAACAGCTGTGTGACACATTAAACACAATAACACAGAAAAGGGCGTTCTGTGTTTTGACAGCAGTGCTGGTGTCAGGAGAAGCCAAAATCCAGCTAAACATTTGTCCAGAGTCAATCTAGCAGCAAAGACGTAAACTTCACATTTCATTAACTCTGGACTTTTCTCACTTTTTAATATTGTACGTTTTCTTTCATTTTTATTAAGCTTAATTGTCAGATACAGTTTTTCTATTCAAGTTAATATTACTTAATAAATTATACTAATATAAAAACATACAATACTGATATACTTATATACTACTACTGCTACTAAGGGACACTAAACTGTTATATTAATATGACAGACAAACATACATACATACATACACACACAGTGCCTACTACTTGACAAAAGAATTTACAAAGCAGGGAATCAACTGCAGCAGTGTAAGAGAGGTGGAACAGCCTCCCTATAGGAGTGAGGAGTTTTAGGGTGACATCGGTGCATCTGTGTGGCTAGATCGTTTGAGCACGGTGCATACTTTAGCAGAATGTGCATGCTCCCACCGTATCTGTCAAGGTCCGAAGCTGCATAAATCATCAAACAAGCACAGCCAGAACCCTGGGAATCTGGAACTCAGCTCTGGGAACCTGCTGGGTCATTTGAGAAACTCCTTTCCTTCTAGCATAATAGTGGAAATTTTGGGGAAATTTCTGGGGGAAATGCAGAGCACCAAGTATGCCTTGTATGTTTGGCTCCCTCAAAAACCTAATTAAAACAGTTATGTATTGTAGAGAATACATTTTCACAGTTCCCTCAATGCAGCCCATGATTCACAGTTCTCTGTTGTATGAACATGGATTAGATGCTGCACCTTCCTGTATGGGCCAAAATAATCTGGAAGACGCTCTTTAATCAAGCAGATTATGGAGTCATGACTCAACCATGTAGGGTGTAGAGTTCAGAGTGCTGGTAGAGTCAATATCGTGGGAAAACAAGGAGATAAAGTATCAGCTGCTTATAAATTGTCCCTTCATGGGCTCAGATATGTGTGCTGCCTTTATCGCATATTTTCGTGTATTTTTAAAAACTTGGCCTGGTGGACTAATGACCTGCTCCGACGGGAGAGACTGGCAGCTTGTCTAACAGTCGCCAGAGGTGGGATTTAATCTCTTCGATTAACACGACACGGTTTTAGCCTGAGCAATGACTCACCACAGGGGATGCTTATCGCTGACGTTATCTGCGATGGACAAAACGAAACCCGAGCCGCCAGCCCGTTACGCATGTCATATTTTCATCATGACTCTCTCCCCTGGTTCAAATTTGTTAACACTGAAAGCTATCACTGCAAGGGACATTTTTAATCATTTGTTTCACCATTTATGAGGGCCTCAATTCATTTGGATGCGACATAAACTCATCCCTGTCCAGTGTTTTTGCTTACCATGCAGTCTGTCCACGTAGCAGTACACATCATACTTCTCATTGGGGTCGCGGAGTCCATACGTCCGGACACCGGGCCTTCCGAACTTGTCTCCATAGCAACCAGACCTGGGCCTGGTGATTGGGTATCTGTGTGGAGTAAAATGTACAGTGAGCTTTCTCATCACTCAGGAGCATAGCAGGGCATGGGATGGCTTTCTGTGCTCATCACAAAGAGTAAAACATCTGAGTTTCAGTGATTATGCTTGATTTGCTCACCATCCTGGACAAAATCCAAGAGAGGAAAAAATAACCAGCAGCCAAAAGCACAGCTGGGAGGGTATATAATGGATGGTCAGAGGGAGTGAACAGTAGACAATGTGTTTCATTTTGTGTCACTTAAAACCTACACAGTCTGTTTAAATATTGTATAATCCTAATGTCAAACAAACATTCTGTATGTGGAAAAGGCACAGAGAAGAGCAACAAGAGTAGTTCCGGGTGTGAAAGAGAGGTCTACTAAAGAGAGGCACATGCAGGTCCCTGTGCAAGGGAGATTGGAGCAAATTTGATTGATATCTTTTTAAAAAGTCTGTATTAGTGGAAACCATTTCAGACCATTTGCAGATGCTGCATTTATTAACAATAAGATGTGAAATGGAAAGAAAGCTTTCCTCTGCCTTTTACTATTTCTTCCTTTGGTTTTGAAGCTGAGATAGGGAGAATTAGAAACCAGTTATCTTTACAGACACACACACAAGGACCCAATCAAACACAACTCAATCAAAATAGACTTTACATTAGAACGTAGTAAATATGTCCTTTGGAATGTGTTCTTTTCAAAGCACAGAATTGCATATACCCTTCAAAAGGCAGAAATTAATTTTGATTGAATTGCCTATACGCCATAGAGAGACTATGTTTGTTTGATTGGGTCCAACTGGCAGACAATGAAAACACCACCAACCAATCACTATCTCTCACCTTACTGTCTGGTCAGCAACCCAGCCAGCATCACACTGGTCGAACCCATCCTCAAAAGCAGATCTCAGCTGCTCCGCTGTGGCGATTGACGCCCCGATTTTGCGGCAGGCCTCCACGGCTTTGTTGTAGCTCAGGGTGTATCTGCTGGTGCTCGCCCGGTAATGAAAAACGACACCTGAGCAAACAGACACCATGGTTAGACGCAAGATTTACCCCTGGATTCAATCAATACTGCCAGCTTCAGTTAAGGACAAAATGCTACTTATATTGTAACACAGTTTAAAAACTATGCTCAGAGTGATCAGAAAATTTCAATGTAGAGTGAATCCTGAAATAATATTAACCTTTTTTTTGGAGTTTTTGTACGACTGAATAACACATTCTCTTAATGCCACTTGCCCATTATCATTGACTCCCCAGATTATTTGATTATTTTGGTACTTACTGTGGAATTCCCTGCCTAAACCATGCCAAAGTCTGAGCTGCTAATTGGTTTGGAGCACACCCTGGTTTCTGTGGCATAGGGCTTTGATCTACAATTATACTCCCTGGCCAGGAAACCAATTCACAAATACAGCAATCACCCTCAAACCATGTCCTCGTGAGCCGGAGGACTCGCAGCTTAAAATCATTCTTGGGAAAATGTAATCTGATTTTGGTCACTCTACGTTGTTAGGGTGTTATATTTATTAAGTGCACAAGGCATGGAAGGTAAAGCATAAGTTCTGTTGTGCAATTTTGCCCTAAATTATAAGTTCACAATCACTGAAAACAATGATTCAAACTTGTATTTCACAGATACAACAGTGAGTTTTAAAGAAACGGTTCTTAAGCTGTTTTCCAAGTGGCTGAATTATAAGAAAAGAAGGTGAAAAGATTGTGACCTCAAATTAAACAGGGGGCCTTTCAACTGTACACAAACAAATAATCTACAGGCATCCTGGATCATTTCAGAGCCTGTCTGACAGCTAATAGGCCCCCCAAAGTTTTCTGGGATGTCCCACAAGCTTATTCTTACACAGGGCTAGTTATGCTTAGTCTTCGGGGTTGTCCAATATCTACAGTGAGCTCATTTTATGAAGGCTGTGGTCCCTAACCTTGGCACGGACAGATAGAGAAACAGTTCAGTAGCTTTTCTTGACTCACTCTAAACCGTCAAATAAATGGACAACCTGGAAAACAAGTTGCTGGCTCCTAATTGAGCAAATAATGGGTCTAATTATACTTGTTGGGAACAGAGTTGGAACAAAAAAACCCCAGGCCGTCATGGCACCTCCAAGGACCAATGCTACACATTTATGTCCTAAAATGACCTTCTCCAGAGACTCGGTTACAGTACCTCAACTGTAAATTCTGATAATGAACGTGCAAAGGAGACCAACAGAAAAGTCAGCACCTAGTTAAGCAGGGAGGAGATATTCCAGTATAGACTAATTACCCTGGGTGCACATTCAGCTTTATGTTTTTGGCTTTGCTGAAGGGGTGGTTCTGTACAGCATCAAACTCAATTGCTCCACACAGGCACCTAGAAACCTGGTAATTTTTTAACACCTCAGACATAATGTACAGAATTGCTTTGGACTGTGTGTGTGTGTGTGTGTGTGTGTGTGTGTGTGTGTGTGTGTGTGTGTGTGTGTGTGTGTGTGTGTGTGTGTGCCTGCGTGTGTGTGTGTGTGTGTGTGCGTGCGTGCATGCGTGTGTGTGTGTGTGCCTGCGTATGTGTGTGTGTGTGTGTGTGGACCTCCTTAGAGGGACGATGATCACGGCTTCCTTTACTTCTATTACAATATGACAAATTTAAAAAGAGTAGGTCTGCACTCCTTACTGTTTAAAACATGTCAGTGAACTCACTGCTACATTAAAAGGGACTTTTGTGTAATCCAAGGGATCACCAATATTGATAAAGTTAGAACTTGCCAAATCGCCAATGAGCTTGGCAGATTTCACTGGAGATCATAATCAAAGTTATGGATGTTACAGCAAAACGCAAATTGTTCATAAACTGACCTTACAAGCAATGAAAATTCAGTTTGCAGTTCTCTCTTGCCAACAGCTGTAATACGTGTTACACAGTAAACCGTTCACCATGAATTGAAGATGAATCTGATAAATAGCTTTTTAAATAAGTGACTTTCCTGACATGATTAAAACAAGGTAATGGTTTTACCTGGTGTGTATAGTCAGTTGTGGGTTCATCTTAGTTTTCTTTCCCAGAAGTAAAATCTCACCCTTGCCAGAAGCTTGTCTCATTGCTGCTAATGGGCTATTTAAGCACTGCCAGAGAAACCCAAGCAGAGGTCCAGTGAGACTGTGACTCTGGTTCGTTTAATGTCAGTACTTAAAAATTCACTGACTGCACCTAGTGGAAACATTTACCTGAATTTCCCTGGAGAACTGTGTCTAACAAATTGGATCAGACATTGAGAAATCATGTCAGAACCTGATCCACGATGGTCAACCAGTGATTGGCCAGAATTGTGTTTTATGTCAGTGTTATTGAAAGACCATCAACTTTGAGATAAACCTCAGTGTAGGTGAGGTGAGATGAACCTCAGACTGTTCATACTGAACAGATATTAAACTCCAGTTTTCCTTCCACGTTCTCTGCTTTCTGAAGAGCTATGTTTACTTCTGGTAAAGGGTTCCAAACATTACACTGGTTTGATTGACAAATTAGATTTATACCCTAATGAGAAGTTTAATTATAGATTAGACTATGTTACAACATTTACTGTAGGAACACAGCAGCATTCAGCTGATATTAATGGACTCATAAATAAATGTAGAGAATGCCAGCTCATGCAAAGATTGGGCTGATTAAATAAGTAAGAGCAGCAGCCAGCATGAAAACCAGAAACAGATAGATGGGGTCCCCCACTTTTGGTTTACAGGACCAGCGACAAAACCATGCATCAGAGGAGCCAGGATTTAAAACAGTGCTACCGGTGAGACTCTAGCAAAGACAAGACCTTAAAAGTATTACAAGAGAATATCTGTATCACCTAAACCAGTACGTAAAATACTGTTACCGTCAAGACTGCAGAACCAGGACCTAAAACAGTATTTTAAGTGAGACTCTGGATTAGCAAGGAGGACCTAAACCAGTATTACAGATGAGATCCTGTATCAAATAAAACCAGGGCCTGGAACTGTATTAGACATGAGGCACTGACTCAGCAGAGCCAGGACCTGAAACAGTACTGTGAGACTCTGGATCAGTAAGGAGGACCAAAACCAGCATCGCAGATAAGATTCTGCGTAAGTTGCTGCCACAAGTTGCTTCCACTCACCATTGACATCCATGGAAACGGTGTCCTGTGTATCCTCGATGCCATACATGACCTCGCAGCGGTAAAGCCCAGCGTCGCTGGCCCTCAGCCGGACCATGGTCAGAGACGCGTCGCCGATGTCCTCCGGGTGGCTGGGCACGGACACCCTGCCCTTGTAGGCCGGCCCAATCTTGATCACCCCGTTCTGGGCCACCAGCACGGTGCTCTCACCCTCGTCCTCCACTTTGGTCCACTTGATGCGGAGGTGGTCGGCGGAGGGTGTGGTGGGGTTGGGGGCAGGGGTGGTGGTGGTGGTTTGGGACGGGGTGGTGTAGAGGGTGGAGGTGGTGGTGGGGGCAGTGGAGAAGTGGCAGGAGAGCACCACTTTCCCAGCCAATGAGCCGCTGACCGGTGCGCTCTTCTCCACCTTCATGCGCCAGGTCGGCTCTGTGACATCATGGGAGAGAAAGAGAGAGAGAGGGAGAGAGAGAATGGGGGAGAAAGAGAGTGGGGGAGAGAGAGGAACAGAAGTTGGGGGAGAGAGAAAAAGGGAGATATATAGAGATGCAGAGAAAGCAAGGGGTGGAGTAAGAAAGAGAAAGAGAGGGAGGGGGTGAGAGTGAAAGAGAGATTGGGAGTGAATGAGTCAGAGACAACGAGGGACAGCAAAGAGGGAGACAAAGACAGAGAGAAAAAGAAATAGAGAGAAAAAGAGATGGAAGCAGTGAGAAGAGCGAAAGACAGAAACAGAGGAAAAGTGAGTGATTGACAGACAGAGGAAGAAAAAGAGAGAGAGATGGCATAAATTAGCTATAGTTGGAAGGCAGCTGATAACATTGGTTGTGTGGAGCTGCACTCATGTCATTGCCTGTAATAGTGTCTCCCTTCATATTTACCATTAAAGATCTCATTCACTATCTGCGGAGCAACTGGCAAAATGAGAAAATATAGGCCAGACAAGCAACCAATGAATGTGCATGCACGTGAGTAAGCATGCATGTGTGCACACGTGTATGCGGTGTATGTACGCCTTTGGGCCTATGAGATATATGACCCCACTCTGGTGATGGTTAAAAGTGTAGCCATTCAAGCTTGACCAGTCCAAATAGCAGTGCAGTAGACAAAACATTAACTGGAGGCAATGACTGAACCAAAGCAACCAGTGAAGTACCCTGTTACAATTAACGGATAAAGCACTTAAGCAGAGAAAGCCTTCTTTGACGGCAGCGTCTGGGGGGGTTTGGAGGACCATAGAGATTTGATAAAAACAGGGAGGTCACGGCTGATTTCTCCCCGAGCAGCGCTCAGCCGATGCAGGGTCTGCCTTTCTGCTACAGTGTGTGCTCTGGCCTACGGTGACTGACATTATGGTTCTCAAATGAAGTGATGAAGACTGCCCGCTCGTGTGCGCATTTCAGAGCCCCGAGGGCAGCCACTTATCATCCGAAAACATTAAACCAGATGAAAATCAGCATTTAGTCGTGGTCCGGTGACATAGCTAATGACGCGCAGACTGTCGGCTTGGTATGGGAATGACCAAATGCTATTTCTGGCCTGACCCAAAAAAAAAACCCCTTGAGTAAAAGTTTAGGTTTGATGAAGGCCCGAGACTTGTTAATCCAGACACAGCCAGCTGGAGTGTTTGTCTTCTGCTGCAAGGTTTGTCTGGTTATATAACCTGACTGGAAGTTAAGTATATGGGATGAGGGTAGGGATGGGGGAGGGGGTGTTTATAAGATGCAGTATAATGTCTGGTCAGTGGTTCAGATTGAGTTAGCTAAACTTTACCCATCGAATCTGTGGGGGTGGGGGGGCTAGACTTCCTAGAATTATGTTACTATGACATCACAATGAAACATTTGTTCCTGTGATCCAAGTTAATGTTACATAATTGTGCACAATGATTCTAAATGACTCCAGAAGTCCCTTTATATTTAGTATTGTTATGACAATGAATTATTACTCAAATGTTTAATTCAGTTCAGCCCTTTAAAAGATGAAAGGCTTTGGATGCGCTGTCAGTGAATGTCTTCATTGCATGCATGTCCTGCATGTCGGAGGTGTGGCCTTACCATTTTCAGCTATTGCACAGCACACGTAGAACATCCACAGGATGTGTTTCATTTTAAATAGTGTCATCTTTGGCCTGAAAAGCATAAAAAACCACAACATTAAGCACCTGTCTTTAAATAAAAACTCACACTCAACGAGTGAGATGAGCTTTAAACAGGTCAAAGCAAGGAACATTTTTAAAAATGTATTGGCACCCTGACAGGAATCCTTTGTTTCCTGTAGGATAACTCATATTTCACACGTGGGGGAGAGTATACTCAAAAGGAAAGCATTCATCTTAAACCTGAGTGCAAAATACATCTTTTGTTAAAGAGAACATTTCAATTGACACAAACAGTTGCTTCCTTTGTTTTTTTTTTTTTTTGTGACACCCACAGTCCAGGGTGACTCTCTGTGGCCACTTCAGTTTCTGTCATCTTCCGGTGGGTCTGGGGGCAATTTGTCCGTCTGGGGCAAGTCCTCTAAGTGGGTGGCAAAATGACTCCAAATGAGGGTACCACCATGAGGTCGAGTCACAGGTGGGAGGCGGGGGGAAGGGGCGGCGAACAGGACAGGGCACCCTGTTAGCTACACACACTGTGTTTGCACTGTGAGGCCTGAACACACGCCGCCTGAACGCAATGGCAGGTCAACAGCACACTGGGCCAGTAACTCCTAGAGGTGTTGACAGGGGAAGACACTTTGACACTCTGACAACAGGACCCCCCTGCTCCCTGGACTGTGACAATAAATATGCATGAGATGAAAGGGGCGAGGAGACGCAACAGAGGAGAGCTCTCTTTAGAAGTGGGGGCTCTTATTTCGGGAAATGGTTTCTATGAGCAAGGCTGCAGTACAGCCTCTGTTTAGTGCAACAACAAGCCTTTTTCTGAGGCTTGACTTTGCAGCTTTCTGTAAAAGCATCAAGTTATCTTCGTTCATTTAATTGTTCATCAAGTTTATTGTGCAAGAAATGTCAAACATAACAAGGAACACACACACAACTTGGGGGATGAGCAGGAGGCAAGAAAATATATAGGGAGACTCCAGCTTAAGTATACGCTATCAATGGGATCAATGACAAAGAGCTCAGCGACATGCCAACATCTTAAAAAGCATTGATTATATTAACCAAGTCAATGGCCGGGACAAAGCTTGAACTGTACTGAAAATAGATAACAAGAAAGTGACAAAACACTGAAGATTTGTCCACCAAACCTCTGTACAAAGTACACTGTAGTTAGAATGAATAGTGCCCTGAGCTGTCAAGCCCTGTAGTCCCCCCCACTTACCTCTTCAACTAAAAGCAGTAATTTAAGAGAAGGAACAAAATAAGAAAAGATCCTGGGAAAAGAAAATTGCATGTGTGAGAGCTAGCAATGAAAACCGATACAGTGCTGATCTCATTCAAAAGTAATCATCTGCAGCAGATACGGTGAGAAAGTAATCCAAATAAAATCAAGACGTTGAATCATATTTTCAAAAGTACCTATTCAAATTTACAAATGTTATGAAGCCGAATGACGAGACGAACGTGCAGTTCCAGATTTTCTATAGGTTTATATAAGCCCTCATTGGTTCCACTTGGAGTTGAAATGTATCCTTCCTCGTTTCATCGCTTCCTCGCCTCTGGACTATGGCGCCCACTAACCTGATGTATGACCCAACGTGGTTCCGAAAGGCTTCGCTGCACGGTTGTCCGCCGTCACACTTCAGCTGTTAGCTTTTGGCGATTGCGTTTTCTTTTCTTTCCCCTGTGACCGCAAACTCGGCCTCGGGTCCCTCGGGAGTACTTCACTACAGATTAGTACTTATCCCTGCAATAAGTACCGTTGCATGCTCAGTCTATACCCGTATTAACATGTATAGATCAAGTGTCATGCCTTGTAAATGCTGGTGAAAATGCCCAAGGCTACGTATCCCTGTGCTGTCAACTTTATTCACTGTAATTAGTCAACCTGCGGTGGTGATCATTATTGTTTTACAGAATCTCGGTGTCGGTGGGTGGTTTTATTTATTTAGGAGTGACCTATCACCGAGTAAACCAGAACCAAATGAGCTCTGTTAAATAGGCTACCATCAGGTAGGCTAATGATTGCCTTTTGATCATGTGTTTTTAGAAAGTAAGACAGATAATTATAATGAATCACCTATCCCATGGTAAAAGATAAATAGTAATTAACGATAATATGTGAGTAATTATTTATCATGTCTCTGGTTCATACTAATTTCATTGAATATATAAAATACCTACTGTCCGTTGACCCAATATCCACTGGCAATGTTGAAATATCCCACTTCCTATTTATAAGGCAACCCGTACGGCCAGGCAATGGTTAAAAAAGTTAAATGGACAAGAGCGATAGTCGAAGCGTGCCCCGGTTAAACACTAGGGAGCGATACTGGCCCAGTGACATAATTAGACCGCACTGGTGAGAGCACCAAACTGCGCAGCTGGCTTGTACGCAAATGAATCCAGAGTTCTCTGGTTTTAGGCTGTCCCGTCATCGTTTGTAAACATTGTAACGTAGCCTAACAGCACGTCAACGATACATGCATATTACCCGCTGACAAGATTATGAGGGCATTAGTCAAGCGCGATCCTTTAATCTCGGGTAATGACGGGGTTTAGACGGAAACGTACCTCCCAGTGTCTTTTAATTAACGATACACTCCACAGCCGCGAAACATAACCGTTGATGTTAGATCACCATGCAAGTGGTATTTCACTGCCGAATTTATTGGTTTCGCATGTTTGGAGCGCCCGCACAGGATTATTTCATTGTCATGTAGTTTGTATGATATCCTGGAGCGAGTCCTGTATGACTAGACAAAAACAATTGCACAAGGTGGATTATGTGTTATCAAAAAAATCAGCGCAAAACATATCGCTTCTGGAAAGTCGACTTGCACTGGACGGGCAATATAAAAGACCGAAGGTAGCATCTCTGGTTTCAGAACCCTGGGAACAAGAAGTTAGAGCGTGCATTCCAGGCAAGAGTCTTCCAAACAGTGTCACCGTTGTCACATAACAATAGCTGTACTCTGCATTTGAAAGGCGTACAGATAAAAGACTCAAGTACCTATAGATGTAGGGAATGCACATGTAACATATCTGTGTTTTTCTCTCGGGGTGGGAAAATTCCTTTCATTTCTACTGTTTTCTCCAAAACAAGTGACATTTTCTTGTGGTCTGTTTAGGACCTCCGGGCTAAAAGCAAGGCAATTGCCGCTTTTTGAGGGACCAAGTATTAATTGGAAGATATATTCATTATAAATAAAAATTGTCCTCTTTCAACTCGATTAATGAGGAAACATTCGTTTTTGTTCTTGTCAGTGGCTTGCACAACCTTAAGCATTCACATCCGTTAAGTCATTTTATTTTACATATATCCCCATGTAAACACTTCTTTTCACAAATTTTAACTGCATAATTCACCCATAAATTCACAAAATCCAACTACAAGTTAATACTACTACTACTGATAATAATAATAATAATAATAATAATAATAATAATAATAATAATAATAATAATAATAATAATAATACCTCACTTGTCTGTAATTCCAGAATTCAAGAAATTCTCCAAATTATATCCTTTAGTCCGAGTGTAAGCGAGCAAAAGTAGGGGTCCCAGTTGCTTTTCTGTAGTACAAGCGGCCCGAGCAGTAGGCTACTCTTCTCCACAATGATCTCAGATACTTCTTACAGCTCCATCTGTAGAAGGGGTCCGGCTCTTGATCGTTGCCTGTTCAGATGCTGGCCAGAAGAACCAAGAAATCGACCGGCTGCAAGTTCAAATTCGGATTTACACCCATTATTATTTCGTCAGCGCGAGAGGAGGGGCATGTGCGCACACGGCAATCGTAAAAAGTGAGCGGATACCCCCTGAGGAGTTACAAAAAAACTCATAATTTAAACACGTTTGAGGCATGTTCGAGCAAGTCTTTTATGTATTTACTTAGATTTTGTATATTGCATGAGGACTACCAAAGTTTAATTAAGTGACAATACATGTACTCCCTAAACTACTGAACATAACCTATGCTATGTCGAGTAGAGAGATAACAGGCTGGTTGGCCAATTGATGCACGCATGTAAACGCTATCATTTACAGATTTAACGAATATCAGGCGTGTCTAAAGGGCAAAAGTTTTAAAATGCAAGTCTGAATAAATGTGTAGATGTACCTTTGCAAAACGGACTCTTCAGCTGGGAACTATGAGCGGTGCTCCCAGTGAATCACCCAAGCGCTGCGCTCTTTTCGAAGATGCTGAATGCGTGGCGGGGCAGTCAGAGTAGGCTACTCTTGCTCAGAGTTCGTCAATTCTGACACAGTGTAGGTGACACAAGACTTTATCTTTCATTTTTCCGAGCATGTATGTAGATAAAACCTCATTTCCATGCTTGACACCCGCATACACTTGCGGTACAAATCGAATTGTGTTGCAATCACCTCATAAATGTCGGTACCATTGTGTTTGCACTTTTGATGTGAACTGCCTGGCTCGGACTGCAGCAATCGAGCATGCATCGTGTCGTCTTGGGTCATTGCTACAGTGGCTTAAGCATTGAGGAAATTATGATTTAAAAATTCCAATCGTACGTTCTGCAAGAGAGGGCTAACTGCAAGTAGCAGAGTCCCCACGTTCCCCGTTCTTTCCACACGGGGGAGAGGCCGTACCGCAGTTGGTTAACAATATTCAGATGGACACTGTCAATTTCCTGCTACTGGATACTGCCTATACGTTACTGGAGAAGAAGAATGGAAAGTCTGATTTTGCATTTGTTAATATAACTGTGATGTACACTTACATGAATGTATTACCCAATGATCTTTAACTCATCAATGATCCTTAATGGGTTCAAAACCTTAAAATTATGCCAAATAATGTATATTTATGACTCTGTATTTCGTTTTGAATCATAATTAAAAGATTGGTTGTATTCCAGAGAGAATAGTGAAATGACAGTATGGAGTATGTAGTTTGCAGCTAAATGTGTTAGTTATGACTCTTAATGTAATAAGCCTTTGTTTAACAGGTCATCCCACTCATCATTATCATTTTCAAAAGTATTCAGAGCTAGACTGTGCATGATACTCAGCGAGGTCTACAAAGGCTAAAGTCTGCCAGTCAAAGAAAATTCTGCTCCTGCCCTAATGCCACACTCAGTCTTGTTAACAGACTGAATGTGAAATATTCGCAAAGCAGACAACCAGGCGTTGCTCCCTCTCTTCTCTTGCCAAGCTCTCTTTAATTTAAGGATGATAAAGACTTCCATCATGTTCTTTGTCAGAGAATTACAGCCTGCCTACATAACGGCATTAAAGTAATTCATGCATGTGTTTATCACCTGGTATCGAAACAGGTGGAGGTGAGCTGGCCCTGGCTAGGCAGGAATCCACTCCCGTAATCTTCTGTTCCCGAAAAAAGGATGATATTAAGCAGAGGCCATCTATCTGCCTCCCTGAACACCCAAAGCGCACATTTATCAGGGGTTTGGAGACACGGCTTTTTGTTTTATGGCAGTTAACATGACCACTGTGTGACAGGGCAGAGTGTCAGAGCCAGTGTCAGAGTCATCCACAGTAAATTTTACTTGACAGCTACGTGACCCTTGCTGCCACTCGCAAAGCATAGCTGTGCATCGGTCTTTAATATTGACCAAGTCAATTGTTGCCAGAGGCTGACAGGCAGAGGGGGTAATTAGCATTGCAGGAGCCCATATATCCAACGAACAGAACACAACTACAACCACAGCCTGCATCCACACCAGCCCTTCTCAGATCAGATTGGACAGCCCTATTCTAGGTTCAGACTTTTGTTCTACTCCAACAATAAAAAGTCCTGCCATACTAGTTGCTAATCCAGGTCTCCACTGAAAACTGGTGATTGACTTGTCGAATCGGTTATCTGCATCCACACTGGCCCCTCTCAGATAAGACTTGACACCCCTGTACTGTGATCTCATAATTCTTTGACGTTAAATTTTATACCAGGGATCTTAAACCCTGCTGGGAATGTTTACCCATGGTTACAGTGTGAATGTCCCTCTTGGGGATTAATATAGTACAGTCTTTCAATCGCTCTCTTTATCCATCCATCCTACATCCATACAATTAGCAGTATGATGAATAGACGTGTGTGATTCAGTCCATACCAAGCCTAACCAAATCACATGCATGGCAAACCCTTAGTAAAGCATTTTTTGAAAGTTTTTTCTCTTACCTCCTCTGTGACAAGAGCCAATACCAAGCAACACTAACCTTTTCACACAATGCCAGGCACAGACTCTACCCAAATTTATTGCACAACTTTCAAAAGATCTGGTTCTTCTTTCTTTAAACTACCACTTACAGTAATTTGGATGAACAAATCTGGTTTTAGTTTCCCTTTTCCACTCAGTTATGTGTATTGTATTTACACTTTGGTTCATGGTTTGTGCAGGGTTTAATATCAATGGATGTACAATCTGTGTTGTTTAAGGACAAAATCAAACTGCTTAGAGGCTTGTATCATGTAGACTTGGCAGTATGCTCCTCTTCTGTACATATGTAAATGATTTCATACAATACGCCATTATTAAAGCCCCAAGTCCCATCGGCAGTATTAGATATTCTGGCAATCATAAAGTTAGGGACTGGCAGATTAAAGTGTATAGGTGATTTTTGCAGTGTTGTTGCAGGAGGTGCTATTGAGAGAGGCAAAATATCAGCACAATATTATAACTTTTTGTTCACTTGCATCCTGTGTCTTATAGCCTAGTGGGGAGTTCCATTTCAAATTCTTTTGAATACGCCCTCCATGAGAACCTATTAACTTAACCGTATTCCTGCATAGTCATCAGAACATAAATTGTTATTACTGAATTTCCCCTTTAATTAAGATTATAAAAAATAACTATACTCTATTTTGTAGACAAATCAAGATGTCTTTATGACAAAATATAATTATCTTCGTTGGAAAGGCATAAAACTTTTTTTGAAGAATGTCAAGAAGAAATTTTTAGGCACAATGTTTTTTAAAACACACTTTTCTCTCATTTTTATTATTATTTCACATGTAAACACTGTACAAAAAAATCAGTGTAGTGTTAAAGCAGCAGGACATTTCAGACAAAGAGTTTTCGAGTTATGATCTTGTCATGATTAGAAGTCATCGAACAGGTCATCTGGCTCTACGTTGTCCATAGGGATGGGGGCGGATCGTCGACTTGCCTTCCTCCTGCCCTCTTCTTTGGACTTTGCGGGCTCCGTGCTGTGAAAAGACAGGCATTAAACACACATAAGTCACCAAAAATGCATACCATTCAACGTTCAAGTCACTAACTCTCTAACTCCCCGAACAATGATAGTGATCACTGAGCGCATGTAATTCAGAGCAGGACAGTGAATCAAAAGTGACAGGTGGGTCTGTTCGACGTTACTAATAAGACGACGCTAATTGCGTGAAATCAATGCGCCCCCCGTGATTACACGGGCGCTGACCAGACCTGAAGTTGCAGGGGGTGTATCAAGTTAATAGGCGCGGTAATATATTTAACCCCCAAAGAGGGGCACATGTCAAAGAGGCGCTGTGACTTTTTCATTCCTGTCTCCGTTTGTAATCAGTCGCTTAATTATGATTGGCTGCTCTGCGCGGTACATCACCCAGCTGTCTGCCCTCCGCTGTTCTCTCTGATTTGTGGCATTCCTCTGTGAAACTGACAGGGGAGAAGGAATGACAGGCGGTGGGAGGGTTAGGGCAGTGGTACCCAACGTCGATCTTGGGGACCCACCGTGTGTGCTGGTTTTTATTCCGACCACAACTGCAACCCCAGAATCTTAACAAATCAATTGTTCATGCTTTTCATGATTAGAGAGTTAATTTGCCATTATAGCTATGCATGTCATGAAGAAAAAGCTCCTATATTCACATAGTGTTTATGAGATTTTGCAAACAAATACACAAAAAGAATAAGTTTTTATACATGATCAAATTATAGACTGGGGTGAATCTACGCTCCTTAAGTCATTGAACACATGATTAAGCTCCTGATTTTTTCATTATGCTTAGTAACACAATACAAATTTGGCTAATTATAATTACCTTTGTCTTTGTCCAAATGGTTAATTTTAGTGGTCATGTGTCCAGAATCACCACAGTCTTTAATATAAGTTAAAACATTTTATTTGTGTTTATGCAATTGCCTGCAATATGGCACAATGTAAATATAGGAGCTTTTTCTGGTTTAGGAGACACATGTCAGCACACATGATGAACTCGTAGGCCTCCAACTTCCTCTCTCTCCTTATCCACTGCTGATTCAGTTCAAAAACTTTCTTTGCCCTGGTTTTTATCAGACTTTTTTTCTTCCTTAGATGGTAAGCACGCTGATGAAAGAGGCTTGCTGTCAGGCAGACGCTGCGCTGTGAGCAACATGGAGACGAGGCGATAAGAGGAATAGCTTGAGCAGTGTTTGTGGATGACAGCGCAGGCAGAGCTGTTAGGATGCTGGGCTTGCAGCCACACTTGTCAGGCTCATTACCGTAAGTAAGCCTTAGAAGCTTCCTCATTCTGAAGTGTTACAACTCTTCTCAGCTTCTGGGGATTAGATCTGTCAATAAGCCAATGGTCAGTTTCAGTCTCATGGGAGGGTGTGTGAAATGATAGACCACCTGAAGCTGCTAAATCCACCCTGATAACTCACCCTGTGGGCACTGACCGGATTGCAGGAAGCCAGGCCCTGAACCAACCCCCCTCCCACATCCTTCCACGACCCCACCAAAACTCAACCCAAATGACATCCTCCCGCACCGACTCTCCACTTTGTGTGATTCATAATTTATGGAATAATTTGAGCCCTAAGACTGTGCTACATTGGCTTTAGGTTGGATGCTCCGTGTGTGAGTACACCAATCACAGACCCCGTCTTGGTAACACAGCTGGCCTCGCATTGGCCCCAATGAGAGGTCCTTCAACAGCAGCAGGGTTAAGCTCTTTCAGAGCTCTACATGAAAACCGAGACATTTTCCTGTAGGGTTCAGGAGGTATTGAGTATCGTATAGCCTATTAAAGAGGTCTGTGTCTGCCACAGAAACCCAGGGCAGAGAGGGTCTCCATAACAAGTCTTAAGAATGGAAGGTATCAGACAAAACAGTGTAAATGGGCATGTCTATCTGAATAGTTGTCCTCAGAGCAGTTCAACAAGCCAAAATGAACCCAGATTCTCATTAATGCAAGAACACTGAGGCGCACATTCCTGGCAAAGAATTAAGAGGTGAGCTGACAGCGGTGTGAACATTTTGCGAAAAAGACATCCTGCAAAATTCTAATGGCATTCTAATGGTTATGGGAGTCGTTCCCATGAAAACTGACAGCCAGACCCAGAAAATCTGATGTGAAAATCTGTTGGCCTATTGCCAAAACATTTCAAGCTTTTCAAGCTCACAATATCATCAGACATCACTGGGTATGACATGCATGTAGAACATGGCAATACAGAGCAGGTAATACTGCATGTAGCCAAGGAATTTCCATGAATATTCCATGAACCCTGAAATGGCTACATTACATATACATTTTATGTGCCTGACAGATATTAAATTCATAAAGGTACTTACTGATTTATATCATACAAGACAACCATGAGAATGTGAGCTTACCCTGTTCCCTCCACTTTACTGGTGAGTCTAAAAAAAATGGGTTCTCCTAAAATCCATTCACCAGATGCACTGGCAGAAGGGACTACCTTCTCATACTCATGTAGCGAAAAAAGAAAATGACACTAGTTGTTCCTGAAAATCTCATGTAAGCACAGTAATCTGATCGCCAGCATGTAAGACATGTAAAACTAAAAGGAAAATTGAGACGACATAGTGCTGATCAAACGGCTTAACATTACACATAGATGGCACACAGACTACCACCTCTCCCAGTTTTCTCAGCTACTGCATATCCCCCATTATTAAGTAGTAGTACCTAATCCCATGCACCCCATGAGCTAAAATAACGGGGCTTTGCCAGCGAATGCATCTGTCTGCTCAGATGAAGATGGTAGAGATTAGCCTGAATCAAGCAGTTATCCTCTAAAGCCTTGGACCACCCAGACAAGGCTACGGCGGCGTTAAAGCTTGGAGGCTCAACCCCTGGCTCAGAGGAAGATATGACAAAATGTCTATCAGAGTTCAGACAGACCTCCAGGGCTTTTATTATTATTATTTTTTTTAAAACATCCGAATCATCCTTGGTTTCACTGCAGATGCCTATGTGCAAATGGATGAGTCTAATTTTGTTTCAGGGTGCGTCCCTGACTAAAATTAAAGACAGGCATCTCATTGAGCCTTGGTTCATTTCAGACCACAGTACATGATTCAGGGTTAACTCCTATATGGTTTTACAAGTTTATTCCATTTGCAAAGACTACTGTAAACCAAGGAAAAAAAAAAGACTAGAGAAGTTTATACATTTTTCCCTACTTTTAGTTAATGAGGTGACTCTACCATAGAGATGACTCATTTCCTAGGTGGAATGACCGCAGATTAAATTGTTACCTTTAAGCAAAATGTCAAAGGTTTTATGTGTGACGGGACACAAATCACAATGAGAGTCTGAAATAGTAAATTTGTCAAGTGGTACTTATTTACAGAATCCCCATTCTAAATCATTCCCATGCCTGGGAATCGGAGAGAAACACACCATAATACTGAGCTCTGTTAGGAGGTACCCTGTGTGTCTGGCGGCTGGGTTTAAATGCTGTTAGCTTGCGGCTCCGGTGATGCAGGAGTACGGAAAGCTCTCTGTGGTCAATATGACATCAAAGTCGTGGCTGCGAGGGACAAGAAGCAACAGACAAAATTCAGGGGCTGAAAAACCAAAAGACGAGCACTCACTTAATCTGGAAAACAAATGACTTCAGAGCTGATTCAAGTCTGAGAATTTCTATCGATAATAAGTACATATAAAACATAAGATACCTGTGTTGATCTTGTGCCTGAATGTGCTCCTCACAAGCTCGATTACGTGTAAGATCATTGGTGAAAGAGGAGGATGTAAATATCAATTCCATTTCAGAGCAGTCCATTTTTGAAGCAAATTAGTCAACATTAAAGCAATTAAATGAGAAAACTCTCAAAGAATGTTGGACATTTTTTTCAAAGGTATGGATCAAATTTTTGTGGTTTGGTGCATTCTTTAATCGACTGAATTAAGGTGGAATCGGCCTCAACCTTGATAAATAAGACTGAATATCTCTAGACACATGCAGATGGCTCTGTCCCATTCAGTTCCAACGCCCATTTGAACCGAGCCTGGCCTCCAACGCCCAGTGAATCACCCCCGACTCACTTCCCCCTTTCCACAGTGATGTGAATAATGAACTACATCAGTAGGGGAAAGACATAACCTGCATGCACTATTCAACCGTTGGCAAACAATCAGGAAACAAGATCCCTCCTCTAAATGGGGAGAGGGATTTGGATTCTTCTACAAATAGAGGCAAGTAGAAGAAGGCCACTTCTACATAGATGCAGGAAGCAGGACTCCAAGTATAAATATGAAAGCAGGGAGTAGAAGGACCTTTTCCAGAAGTCAGTCACAACCCCATAGTGTGCACTGTCACCTGGGGGCTGTTGGGAAGGACCTGGTCTGGTCCCCACTGAACGGCACTTTAACTTCCCTTTCATCAATACTTACACTACCACTGGGCCTCCTGGCCACTTGTTCTCCAACATGACTTGACCGCAGACTAGTATCTTGAGGATTTCTACAACAAGAGCTACTATAATCATGACTGGAATTCCCAAATCAGTGAGGCCACTGGAGAAGGCAGTCAAACATGTCTCTCTTAATGTGAGAGTTTTGGAATCATTCAGATTTAAGTGTGGGTTTTTCAGCAGTTGTAATGGTGGAGCTCCAAATGGAGGTTGCAATTCAGAGAGAAAAATTCTCTGTTGGCCAGCAACTTTCAGAAAAAAAAATCAGTAAACTAATTTACAAACCAGCTCAAGTAGAACTTGCCAGAACCAATCAAATGACTAATTATTCCAATTCCAGACACTCTTGCTGCAGAGACAGCTGAAGTCTGTATACTAAGTGTGCTTGTAAAAACACAATATGAAGTATGTCTTCTTCCTCATCATCAACATTAGCATCAAACTTCCTTCTGCAATTCAAAAAAATGAAAAAGTCTAATTAACCAGCCCTTTCATCCCATAACGACTTAACTGTGGAAGTCACTGCTCGAGTTCCTCCGTCACCGTCGCGTCACGATGGGGGTCGATGCCAGTAATTCTTTCCACTGCAGGGGAAGCTGAAGTTCATTAACACTTTTACAGTGAACCCTTCACACGGTTTTTTTAAAAAAAAAGCTTTTTCCAAATAATGAGAAACAGGTTTTCTGCTGAACCGAGTGACTCGGCAGTTGTCTGTTTTACTAAACGAAATACTGTATGGGGGACACTTACGCACACGCTAAGACTGTCGTATAAATTCCAAGACAAGATTTTCACAGATTTGGGGGGCCTGGGTGATGTATCTCAGTTTGGTACTAGTGCTTGGAGCTGTGGTAATCCCTGTGGTTAAGAACTGAAGCCTGACTGTGCAACTACCAGAGGCAGGCATATTATTTGCCATAGTGTCAACATGGTGACCTTCCTGCAGGAGGTGAAGGTTACAACAACCCTTACTGAATAAACTGGAATCCTGAAACCAAAATGCAAACAAATACCAATCTCTTGTTCTATGACAATACTATATGAAAACAGGGGACACTGCAAATAAATTTTGATGCCTTGTGTCTCACAACAGCAAGCAGAGATGCAGTATAATGGATAGAGACCTGGCCTTGGAAGTCAGAGGTAGCAGGTTCAATTTCAAGGTAGAATTGATTTTGGGTGGGCCTCTCCATCTCGCAGGGTAACTTGTTGCCTGCGGGCCCTGAGGTCAGGGGTTCAATCCCCAGCCTCCAGCCTCTCCATTCCCAGCTAAGGTCAGCTGGTCTCATCACAAGAGCACCCTCCCTGTCATGCATAGGGTGCCTGCAGCGGCACAAACCGACTGTACACTGACCACATCATTCGTCCAAAATCATGGGCAGTGTGCGGTCAGTGGTGCGGCCACCGATGAAGCAAGAGCATCATCAAGTGAACAAGTGAAACAGAGGAGTCACATGCTCAACTTCTCCTCCCACAGCTGTCAGGGCAGGTGCCGCGGTGAGGTCAACCAGCTCAGTTGAACATTTGGATAGGGAAAAAAGGGGAAAATTGGGGGATTGATTAAGGTACTGGATTGTTTCAGTAAATATTCAGCTGCACAAACGAATATTGCATAATACAATGGAAGTTGAGTAAGTTGCTCTGTTTGAGGGCATTCCCTAAATGTGCACATAATGATAAAAGAGGAAGCACTATAATCAGGGTGTGTCTTGCTTTCCTGCAGCGAGTGAGGTAAGACTAAGATCAGGGCATATCTGGACTTCCTTTACATCACATTTTAGGCAATTAAGCAGATGCGTACAGTTGGATATTTTGAAGTGAGGCAATCATTTAGGCTGAGAACCTTACATAGGGGTACAATGGCAGAGCCCCACCTAGAAGTCCAACCTCCAACCAGAGTTTGGACCCCATTTCTCTCACCATTACACTACGCTGCCCCTCTCTATAGCAAGTGAGGAGAGCGGAAGGACTCAGATTTCTGGCTTTGGTAACTCTGCTTGCTGCAGACACTCTGGGGAGCTCTCTATGTCTGCCAGGAATGCGTCGGGGTAAATCGTTTTAAAATACGACGGACTGCGTACGGACGCCTTACTTCACACCAACGAAAAGGAGCGCCATGGGGGAATTATCCACAGCGATGGGGATAAACTACGTTCGATGGTCGCTGAGAAAGCCATCAAAAATACCGGGTGGGGGGGACGGGGGTCGGTGTTTCAGTGCTGTTGGTGGACGGTGACCCAGATGAACAGGAAATGGGAGTCTGGGAGAGTACAGATTCTGTGTGAAAATTTATGACAAACAAGTCCAAAAAAATCATATGTAATGTGCAAATACATTATGTTGTATGTATCTTTACATCGGTACATGGCGTCAGCATCATAAAAAAGCCCTGTATCTTCAGTAATACTTTTCAGGAAATCAGAAGAACCAAGTTTATTATTACTACATTACAATACACAGGTTTTAGTCAAGTGATGTGACTGGTTCACAGAATCATGGAACACTGGCAGGGAACCACTGCTCATATATAATTCATATATACACATTTTGGTTAGTTATGAATACTACTGACATGTATGTGCATATGAGCGTGTGTGTGTGTGTGTGTGTGTGTGTGTAAACATGTGAACGGCTTGCATGAACATGCATACCTAACAGTAGATGAGGCAGAAGAGTCGATGACAACATAATAATTTGAAGCTGAACTACTAAATGCTTATGACATCCAGCAAAGCAAAGCAAAGCTCGTTTCACTTCAGCCCAGCAGCTGTTTCAAGGCAAACCAACCCTGGTTATGAGAGGATGAGACCAACCACTGGCCTGCAGTCATACAGGCGGAGTGGGGGGCTTTGGGCTGGCTGGCAGATAACTGATGACTGCTGGGGGAGGGAGGCTGTGCAGGGCCAGAATGTGGCAGCTCCGGGGTTTCGCAATGTCACAGGATTTTACGAGCCCGCTGCTTTAGGAGGCACAGGGGAGAGCCCACATCTGCCAAACGCACAAGGCACCACTTCATTACGGGCCGCTGCGATGACACAGCCCGCTTCCCTGCCCACTCCTACGCGCCAGGCCGCCTTTCATGGCCGCATACGTTTCCACCACATATATCAACCACCAATACTTGATACAACGGGAGGCTGGATGAACAGAGGTTTATTTATGACACAGCTGCACTGTCATAAATGCTTAATAACGTGCTAATAACCACATTTATATACTTCATTAAAAATACATTGTTAATGATTCGTCTCATTAATAAATATGAATAAAAAGGTTATTAGGAAACCATTTCTTTGCATGAGTAGGATATTTATGAGTCAATTCTGCTGAATATTTCCATGACGTTATGCTTACAAAGCAGATAAGACCCATCCCAGCACAGTTCAGCAGCTAAACTAGGTGTTCTCCCCGCCACTGTTTTCCTTCGCGACTACAACACAAAACATCCAATAAACCGACACAGCCTCCTTGTGACCAGGGGTCAGCGAGATTTGTTGTGTCATTAAATCCAATCTGAAACAGTCTGGTTCAACTGGCTTCCTTTGTCTGGTTCAACGCTCTTGTCTATGAGCACTGGGAGATACCTCCTTGCTGATCCACAGGGACCGGGCCCAAGTTGCAGAAGCCCGCTGTAAATCCAGTGCATACCGTGCAATCGGCGCTTTAATGACACCTGGAACAACACCCGATTTAAGCTCCCGTCTCCTCAATCCCTCTGAATAAATAATCAGAGCTAGAGGTGGACCAAAAATACCAGACCCCAAGGGGCGAAGGTTTAAGCACCCAGAGGCCAATCATAATTTATCTGGACCTCCCCCACTCACAATGAATCTCTCCTGTGGGAAAGCAAATCTTACGTGGTGTTGTTGAGATGTCACGTTGAACGCTTCACTCAACGCTCTTCTTCATGTGTACACATGAAGAAGCTTGGTCAAATAACATTATAATTGGAACTGCTGTGCTGTTTTCATACAACTGTATGGCCTGTTTTAGTTTGTTCCTTGTGTAACAAATGGAACCTAACCAGAAGATCAGGGATTGTTTGTACTCCAGTTCTGTGCCTGGAAAACATCCTATTCATCTATTCAAAGCTTTTCAATTCAAGTTAAACCCCAATTCAGGTAACAGAAATAACTCTGAGTATAAACATTTGCAAGGGGAGAGCAAACCAATAATTAAAGCAAATGGTTTTAGCAATTATGGAAGTTTATAGGCTCATTTTTAACAAGAGAAATTTGAATTTACAATAAAATAGTGTGCTAAGATCTAACTAAACTCATATTCACAGGAGTTAGCACAATCCAGTTTGTTCTGCAGCTGAAGATTATGGCGTTGATCACAGCTCGACGTGGATTTTTAAAAATAAAGATTTTGGGCGTATAGAAGGGTGATATGGAAGTCACCCTGAAGGAGACTGAGAGTGAGTTTTTTAAAGTCAGGCCATTTTGGTAACAGAGACAGCTTGATACCACTGCTTACTGCTGATTCACAGTGGAGAAAGGTCAAAGGTAGCTATAGATGATCAAACAGGCGCAGCTATGCTATCACTCGTCCCCTTTCTATTTAGTAGGAAATTGGAATTTCTTCTGAGGAGGAAGGGAGAAGGAGAATGAAAGGGAGCAGGAGAGAGAGAGAGAGAGAGAGAGAGAGAGAGACTTGTTTTACTGCTCAGATGTTATTTAAATTCACACACAATTACATGGACCATTCCTAAATAAGCCAGTAAATATGCCACCACATTTTTTCATCCTCTTAAATCCAGTGCTGCATTATACTCTCTCTGAGGGGGTGAACCTCCATCCTATAGGAGGCCAAGGAGCCATAATATGAAACCAGATTCTCAGGATTTTACCCATTATCGGGAAAAGGCAGACCTCAGTGCAAGCAAGAGTTCAGCAAAGGGCACAATGTTAAAGGAAAGGGATCCATATTCACACAAACAAGGCCGAGGGCAACGCTGGGATCAGGAATCATGCTTCCCGGCCTTCATTAGGAATGGTCGGCCTGCCGGCTGACTAACGCACGGAGACGGCAGCTTCAAACGAGGGCTCTCCAGGCGAAGAGGTTACAATAACGGCATCTTAGTCAAGCTCAGCAGGTGGCACTCACAGGAGATTAAAGAGTCTGCAGGCCACAGAAGAGCTCACAAAGTTCGAGCAAATGAGCAGGAGAAACTCGAAAAAAGGCAGGACCTGAGGACTCTAATGGACATCAACAGGGTTGCAATTTTAAAGTGGATGAGGGGAAGAAAGTTACGCTACTGGGTGTTTAAATTAATATGCTAATGTTGACTGTGTTGACTGAATCACAGTTCAATTCTGGCTTGTGATTCTGAATGTTTTATTATTTTCGTTTATTTCACATCAAAATGCAGATATTATGCAAAACAATCTACACCAGCCTTACAGTTCAAATCTCCCTGGCTGGGTGAAATAAAAATTAATACTCAACAGGACTGCCTTATGCACAGAAGTTTGTACAGTTCAGAGAGTAAAGACTCATCGTTTGCTGCATTCTGAATGAACACCCTGTGATCAGTTCTATTTGCATGAATATCAACTGGCATGGAGTAAGTGTTTACTGTCCATAAAATTAAAACAGAGTGCATTCTGGGTAATACTGAACCAGGTAGCAAGTAGCAAGAGGCCGGGCAGGATGCCACATTCAAAGGTGGGTTCTTTATTGGGGTCTTTAGGTTTAGTTTCATGAAGACTGCATGGACAGAGCCCCCCTCCAATTAAGGCTAAAACTTCTCCAGCAGTTTAACTCAGTAAAAATGTCCTTATTGGATTAGGGAGAATGAAAGCCAAAATGATACATGGCACCAGCTCAAGATCGGCTGCATCTGGTCTGCGTTAGCCACATATTTGCTCCATTCAGATAGGTTTCCGTTTTACGCCTGGGGGGTGGGGGTGGGGGGTCAGTAAAACAGCACGTTTGACCCTTAAAAGAAAACTCTCCTTTCTGAATTAATAAGTAAAAGAAGAAGCAGTTTTCTTATCAGTTCGTTTCAAGCTGATTTTTAATAGGAGATCGATATACCCCACACAGCTATCATACAAGTCTTTACCTTCAAATTACATTGAACCTTCCCCCCCGAAGGACAAAATTGGTTGCAGAATAAAAGTACAGCTGGTTTTTGTTTCTGCTCACTAGCTGTCCTTACCCAAGGTAACACAGTTTTTGCTTATTTCACGGCTTTGCCTTTTTTTTCAGCAAATTTGGAACAACTAATCATATTCATAAGCCACACTGATTCCTATAATATTTGCTGTCGATTCCAAAGACTGAAGATATGAACACACCCTCCTCCAAAATGTAAGACAGACACCACTTCTTTTCACACTACTGTCTACAAGTTGAGCTTGGCCTACAAGGTCAATCATGTATTGCCCAGCTGGGCTTCAGGCCACTGTTTGGTGATTCAATACTGGACCTTGGGGCCAATCCACACAATAGAGCAGTGCCTTAACACAATGAGCCACCCAGCAGCTCCACGGCTCCTTTCTCAAAAAGCAATAGTTCAGGTTAACCCTATGTGGTATAGCTGCAGAACCCAGCCTGCATTCCTTAATTATTATTTAGTTAATTATTGTACCATTTTATTGTTAGCCTTTTGGGGACTAGGCTATTTTCTTAACCGCTTATACTGCACTGATACCCTGTTATCATGTTAGCCTTGTAAGCCGAGGGGCAAAGCACAACATTTTAGTACTACTGCTGTGGGTGAACTGAAGACTGCGATCACTTTGGCCAGATACCTTCCAGTAGACCCCCCCGGAGATTTAAGCTCCTGCAGTAGGCTGTGGGGGGGTACAGCCAGCTGTGGCGCTTCTGTTCACAGCCCGGGAGAGGGTCGGCTATCTGACCTCCTTCCCCCCTAACCCCCGAACCTACACTTCAGTCGTGTCATGGTAGCAATAGCATACGATGAGGGGACAAAACCTGACACCTGGGGCACATTTAATCCCTCTGCTAATTCCTGAGTCTCCTGTGGGCATTGATGGCTCCTTCCAGCTAGGTAGGGCTGACCACTTTTGTGGAGACCTATTCATTGTGTGGTCTGAGAGTGACCACGACACGTCAACACTGGATTTAAAATGACCGGTCTGCGCCCGACAAGCTGCAATTAACTACCAACCAAGGCCGCTTCTAGGGGAGTGTTGAAAAATGACCTTTTTAAATTGAAATGTGAGTGTACTGAACAGTCATTGTGGGTCATTTCCACCTGAACAATCTGACTTTAATCAAAACTCTTCCCTACACAAAAATTTAGAGGATTAGGGGTTCCACAAAGTGACTTCCACATTTCCATGTTGTAATATCCTGTCATAAGGTGGACCTCTGAAACAGTATTGAGTCATAGGCAGTGAGTAACCGTAGCCATTTAAGCAAATCATTTTTATAAAGCTAGACAACATTTTGAACATAAATTAAGATCTGTAATTGCCTGTACATTTAGTATATTGCTGGAATATATTTTTAACATTTACATATTAAATTAATTATCTATTCAAACAATACAGTACAAGTGGACTTCAGATGTATGAGAAAGGCAGATGTGAATATTGTACATCTTTGTGTAAATTAATTTAATTTGTGTAACATAAATTAACAAACAGTTTATTCATAAACAGATAGTTTTAAAGGGGCAATTAATTAACAAGGCAGAAATTATACAGCAAAATTGTCTGAAAATAGTATCACAGATCATTTGCAACTTAGCCCCTTACATTTTTCCAGAGCTCAACTTACACCAATGACAATAATGAAGGCATTGGAAAAGATGGTCCCACAGGGGACTGCAGTAAATTAATCTCCCGGGCCTTTGTCCTCCTCTAACCTTACCTCCTGACCAAGAAATCCATGGTTCCTACCGCAGTTTAATTCATACTGACTTTTATTCATTTGACTGCAAGAGTGGGGATCGATTGACCATAAAAAGCCTTGAAATCGCAATAAATCACTGCCGACTATGTATGACCAAAAACACTGGAATAAGTTTAGGCAGAATTCAAGCAGCATTACGAGAGTACAGTTGAGAGGTTAACAGTTGAAGCACATCATGGCATCAGGCTCTGGACTACATGGGTTCTGTGGGCTCTTGCCTTAAGAGGCCTTAGGCCTCAGATCTTCCGGAATGTTCTACAGGAAGAGATGGGGAGTGCAGAGGCGCAGCTAAACTAACTTTTATTGTGCCTTATTTCCTCTTGAAGTAAAATCACTTACTCGGAGGATGTTCTCAGGGATGTGGAGAAATCAGATGGATTCTTGTGTGTGTGTAATTTTCATTCCAAAGTTCAGCAGAGCTCACAACACTCACCACTGACATGCCAGTTTAGCACTGGGGAATTTGAGGACAGGCCTGCATTTTCTCATGTGTGGCACGATTTGGCCAATGGTCAGTTACTTCTTCTGACTAATCACAATCCCAAGCAGACTGGACAAACAGCTATTTGCAGCCGAATACTCTGGTGGTTCTTCTATAATAAAGTTCGACACAGGCCAACATTTCTGGGCCAGCAAAATCTACCCTGATAAATCCGAGGGCACCAATTTTAGGCCTTCAATTGTGAACATCAGTTCCTTTCACTGGACTATAAAGCAGTTTTATGTGACAGGGATAAGGTGAGTAGTAAAAACGGTGTTCCTGAGAACCCAACTGAGTGGACAGCAATGGGAAGTCTGCTTCAGATTAAGGCCATATGTCTTAATGTAGGAAGTACAGTATGTAGCATCTACACCCCCCCACCAGCATGCTAAACAGACACAGATTCCACCCATTACCCTGCCGATACACCACCTCCCTATTTATCACCATTTCCTAAAGACATAAAGAATCTCACTTCCATTGCCCCATGTATAAAAAACAGATGAATGGAAAGGAATACGTACAAGCAGTCTGCAACGACCTTAAGATCTTTCATATTATACAGTGTACACCCAAAGATTTGACACCACAATGAATGACAAATTAAAGCAATCAACAACCAAGGCCAAAAAAAAAAACACCAACTATTTCAAGTCAAATACTGGTGAGTTGGTGATCAGTAATAAAGGACATCTCAATTCAGTCTTTTTTTTTTCCTCGGGCACAGATATGGCAGCAATGGTGTAGAGTTCTATAGAACTTCTGAGAGGGGGTAACCAGACGTTTCTGGGTCTGATTCCCAAGCGGGACACGACCATCTCATTTCTGAGCTACCGGATTTCCCTGGTGACTATCCAGCTACATTTCCCCTTAGGATAAGGAGGCATTCTAAATGAATAAATAATAATTTCACAAGGTCTCGCTAAGAGGCTTCAAAGCAGCCCAGAGACTCTGTGCTGGAGCCATTTTGTCCAGCAGTCTGTCCCAGATGTGTCATCACACATAGCTCCTTGTCTCAGATACTGAGAGATGCACAATTAACACTCTCAGATTTCTAAGTGTGAACTTTTTTCTTCTTCTTCTTCTTCTTCACATATGTTAATGCTGATAGAAAGGGGGCAGACTACTATATATACTATAATGTTTTTTGGAGGCTGAGCACGTCTCTATACATGAATTTAAAAATGCAAACTCATCATAGTCTTGCCTGTCCACTACTGAAGGGCAGCTACTCTAATAATGTGCTATTATTATACTAAGTCTGGGCTGAATATAAAATATGGATGGAAAGAGAGGTTTTAGAACAAGTTAAGTTGGAATGCATCATAGTTCTGCAATCTGTGAAAATGTCGCTACTGTAAAAAAAAATCATTTGTTTATAAAAAATGAAAATCCCTCAGCCATAAACACAATGCTGCTTGCAATGTAAACAGGCACAAATCCCAGGCTGAACTGTGAGCATGACTTGTGAGATCTTCATTTGCAAAACCCATTTCTTCTGACAATGACGAATCTATGGCGCACGGTTCTGACAAACGACAAAATGGTGACATGTTCTTCAAAGCTCCAGAAATACAGACACTGCTTTCTGTTCAGTTTGTTTCGGGAGTAGAGAGAGGTGCTTCTAGAAAGTGCCTGTGTTGGGAGACCATTTTAAGATATTTCCATGCAGCTGAAACATAATCTCTACATTAGGGTGACATAAGATTTTGTTGATCAAATCCCCTAAATTCTAACAAGCAACATTAAGGGGTAACTGGCAGAGTACCTGGCAGATACCTTGCTCAACATTAAGAAACAAAAAGTCAGTACAAAATATTTACAAATGCAATCAGGACACAAGTATCAGTGAAAGAGGAAGCCACAATTACCCCATGTCCTGTAATACCATAAGAGTCTGGGAGATTTAAGCACATATAGTTCCCAATCCCAAAAAAATGTGGAAAACAAGCATGCATTAAACGTTTGTATATGTGCCCTTGTATATTTTCTATCCAGTCACTGTTTATAAGCACAGGTGAATCAACACAGACTAAGCAGGCGATAACAACAAACTTCACCACCAGCGTTTGTTTCTCTTCTAACTATGGTCTGATTGTTCATTCAGTAGACTGGTCCCAGACGAGGCCATGCCTACCGGATGGCAGGTAGGCTAATATTTCTCCAGGGCCGTATATCTACCCTGTGAAAGCAGCTCTTCCATGAAAGCTCTATACTTTTCATGGGAAATGGATCATGGGAGAAAAAGAGGACCGACTGCAGAGAACGGGAGAGAGCCTCGGGGCCGAAGTCAGTCTAGCCGCAATCTGCTCCAGCCTCGCCTTTGTATGGGGTAGGTTCATCAAGCATTACAATAATACAAAATCTTTTCCATCAAATGTCCTGATTTTTTTTTTCTACTTGTGTGCATAACAGAATAATGAACGCAGGCTTCATTTCCTCAGACAAGGTTAGATCAAAAAGGTAAATCAAAGGAAGAGTAGATGCACTTTTTCCAAGACAGAAAAACAATTTAAAAGATTTACATGATAAGATTTAAATTAAGATTTTGATTTAAAAAAAAAACGCTATTAAACATTTCTGGGTGCACAGCCTCTTGTGGAATCTTTTGAGTCAAAAGGGTATTGCAGGTTGTGGCGGATGGTCAAAATTCTCAAAATTCCAGAAAATAATAAACCTATTTGAAAATGTACAGTAGTTTCTTGATGGAGGACCATATGTTTCACTATGGCGGTCAAAGTTCATGGCCCAGGACAATGGGGACCCTGTCTTTCACAGGATATCCCACCACATGAAATAATACACACAGGAAGCATCGCGTCAGTCTCTGTCGCAAGAAACGTCGCAGGTGTGCGTTTAAGTAAAACATGATGATAAGCCGCTAATTTGGCATCCCACTGAGGGAGCACATACCAACGCATGCCAGGCTATACCTCTCAACTCCTCTGCCACTCAGCTGTAAGCCACTCACCGCAGGCCTAATGCAATTTCACATCACATTTATTTATATAATTAAAGTCTCCTCATGGGTATATCCTTATGTGTTCACCACCAGAGAGGTTTTCAGTGTTTAAGGAAATGTGTTAAGCTTTGAGGTAACAAAGGCCATACCAGTGGTTGTCATTAAGTTCAGTTGATGTGTGCGGCTTTTGTAAAGCCAGACAAACATGTCAGAGCATGGAAAGGCATCCTTATTCAATTTAGCAAATGTCAATATTGAAGCAAATGGGCTAGAAGGTGGCAGATCCTGTTGAAGCACTGTTCCAGTGTGTGGATGGGCCTCACAGTCTGGTATCATCCTGTGAAGACACTGTTTAAGTGTATGGCTTGGCTCCATGGACTACTATCAAATCTGTACTGCCTGTCTCATTACTCACAAGCAACCCCAGCATAAGCCACTAAAACAGGGAAAAGAGAAGCCTAGAGAAATGTACTGTGCACTTAACAAAAAAAAAAATCCACTAACATTATATTCTTTGTGTTGGACCTACAAAGTAATTACCACCATAAAAAACATTTTTTTGCTGGCCTAAAAATATAGGACAGTAAAAGCAACATGAGGTCTCTGGTTTCCTGCTCCCTGCAGCATGCCCACAGAAAGCAGGCGAAGATGTTTATCTTGCTCTACAGCGGCTGCGCTTTCCTCCCTTCTCCCTCCTTATGGTCAAAAGGGCAAGACATATTGGTCTCATTTCCCCAGCAGACAGGTGTTAAAAAGGGAGAAAGACAAGAAACACATGGGCGCGCATTACATCACTCACCAAAAACTCCATTCATAGAAATCCCACACTTGAATGCTCGTTTTACTGTATCGCTCTGGTGCACACGGCGACAGGGCAACACAGGGGGGCAAGTTTTCAATTACCTGCATGCACAGGGGCATGACATTGAATTAATTTGGAAGAAAATTTAATCATTGGTGTCACTTAAATGATTAAATGAGGTTTGTGAATATATGAGTCTTTTAGAGTTTGTATAATTCAAATACCGCAAAGAGGGAAGGAAGGAATGAATAAACAAAGGGATGAAGGGATAAAATAATGGATGCCAATGTGTGGGTGGAACAAAGGCAGAAAGTAATGATGAGAGAAAGATTGTAAGGAAATCCATTAGTAAACAAATAGTTTTGGTTTTTTTTCCCCACAGGAGCGCTATGGAGTAGCATTGGATGGGAAGGCACATGAGAAAGTCAGCCAGCCCTCTGTCGGATGGATGGCTCTCCAAACAGTTGTTCTCAGAGTGGACATTGGTGCGTAGGAATGGTCCTGACACCCCCGGCAGAGACAGAGGGGTAGCTGTTCTGGTCTAATGACGGCTGCTGCCCGCTGCTCAGCCAGGCAGCTGCAGGCCTGGGTCCAGCCAGAGCTCACAGCAGGGGGTCTGGCCTGAGATTTCCAAACACACACTCAGTCTTCCCTCTTTCTCCCTCAAACGAACTTCAATTCAAATGAGCTTTATTGGCATGACCATACCTCAGCACAGTGTTGCCACAGCAATCATTTACGTAAACTGAGACAATATTAACTTATATACACATACATGCACACACATACATCACAAAAGAGAGAAAATACTAGTAACAGCAGTATGTTGCTCTCTGTCTCTCAGGCTATGGCATTCCATCACATACTGGGCAGCAAGAGCTGCTGTGTGTCCCTCTCCCAAAATAAGCACCATTTTTGCCATTTTGTTTAAATCAATAAAACCAGGGATTAAATTGTTACATTTTGCAAAGAATTGTTTTTTGATTTCCAAATATTTTTCACAGTGTAAGAGGAAAGGCACCTCCATCTCTACCTCACCTCTCTCTCTCCATCTGACAGCTCTCTCTGTCTTACTCTCTCTGCCATGCAGCTCTGTCCTGTGCTCCTCTTAGCAGTCACTCTTCATCTGTCTCTAACACTTCTCCTTCTCCCCTTCATCATCTCTTTGAGTGTTTCCTCTCTTTCTGCTTCTCTACCATCTCTTTTTCTGTCAGTATAAGACACCTCTACATCTTTCTCTCTCTGTCAGTATATACTACCTCTCCATCTCTTTGTTTAAAACTTCTCTAATATTTATCATTTCCCCTATGTGAAATATTGTTCCATCTCTCTCCACCTCCTGGCACCTCATTCATCCTTTCACTCACACTCTATTTCATTCTCTCCCTCACTTTTTCCCTATCACTTGCACTCTCATGCTTTCCAACGTAGTCCCAGTCTTTCTCAGCTCAATTTCATTTTCAATTTTATAATGCTTCACTGGCAAGACTGCAGGACAAAATAGTACCACAGCACTTGTGAAATAAGACCTGAAACAGTGATAATACAATGAAAATTGTTGGCAGTACGGTACAATTTCTCTCTCTCACTCACACTCTACTCCTCACACCCATTTTCACCTATGACCTCAAGCCCCCTGACTCTCTGTCTTTCTCTATCACCCTAAATTATTTGTCATACTCTCTCACTTAAACTTAGTGTGGGGTTCTTTCTTTGACCCTCAATATGTCTACTGCACATCAAAAGCCACGCCCCTGAACCAGGGCTAGTCCTGCTACACCCAGAAGAGAGCAAAGGTCGCCCCAGCTTCCAATGACACGCGGCTAATTGCCCCCAGAGAGGGGAAAAGCGCTGCCCTGGATTAACCCTTCACAAGGATCCAGTGACCCGCGGCGGAGGAGCGGCGGCGACGGCAGGCTTCACTGATAACTCCTCACCCACTCCACCGAGACCCTTCTGAGCGCGCTCACAGGCAGCCCCTCCCCCTGGGGCTCCAGGATTGGCCCGGGCGCCGACACCGTGGCACAGGAAACAAAGACCACTGTCAGTTCCTCTTCCAGAGCGCCACAACGGCGTCTCTGTGCCTCAGACCCACAGCACGTGCGGCTTTTGTAGGTGGGAAGGCACTGGGCGGCGGCCACAATTCGTCCAGGAGACGAGTCAATGGGCCGCGATTAATGTGGGCAACCGTCCCCATTTGCCCCACCCCCTTTTGTCTCTTGTGCCACAAAGTGCTACAAATCAAAGCTAAAAAGCAAAAACGGTGGTTATATTCTTTAGTTTTGGCGGGTCAGGTGGGGTTTATGCTGAACAGTTTAAAACAATTACATGAGAAGGTTCCTCTCAATCTAAAATGACTGGGCATTCCACACAACATAAGAACCCAATTGAAAATACCCAAAGGAGTCTGAGATCCGTGTAAACACCATTCAGCGGAGTTGTTTACTGTTAAGATTCTTTCGGACAAATTTTCTTTACAAGCCTGAATTCACTTTTGTACATTTTGGCAAAGGGTGGGCCCGGGACAGAGCAGATGTGGGCGTCTGTGTGGTTCACCATCTGTGTGCCTATCGATCAGCCTCCCTGGCACAAGGGCAGCTCCAGCAATGGGCTTGAGGGGACAGGATTAGAGACCCGGGTCTGTGGTGGTTCTGGCCCGTGCTTGGCTCCGGCCACCGTCTACCAAACAGTACCCCTGTTTTGCAGGGGCCATAACTCACATGCCGTCTGCTCGTAGTGCCTTCTGTTGGCACAGCGTCACCATGGCAGCCGTTCCTTCAGAGAAAGCCCATGTGTTCTGTTTGTCCACTCCATTACACACAATGATAGTCAATAGCAACTCTGATGGCCACAGTAGCAAATGGGAAAGGGCTGAGAGCCAGCAGATTTACTGGAAATACTGAGACTGCGATGGGAGCAAAAGGCCAAATGAGGACAAGAGCAAAGGAATAATGGAGGTTCTCTCCTTGGATTGAGCTTCGGGAGACTGGAACTGCTCTCACACTTGGGATGGGGGTGGGGCGGGGTGGGGGGTTTAGAGACTGACAAGTGGAGCCACCCGGCGACTGAATCTCTACTCTTAATGGAAGCAGAGGCCTCTGGGAGAAGCCCCTACTTCCAATCTCCCCTTACAGAGCCAGGGAGGACCCTCAAAAGGTATGTTTCACTCAGGAAAAGCAAAGCCATCAAAGCAGTCAACATCCATATCATTGCTTTGACCTCTGAAAGGGAATACGTGGTGGTGGGTGGGTAGGTGGGTGGGGGATTCGGATGGCCACACACGTGAGTGAACTCGACAGGGCCACTGGATGGAGCACACCTGTTTCAAATCGAAAAGCATTACCAAGGTAAGCCTGGCTCAGTTTGCAGTCAACCGACATTTTCACATACAATCAGTGCCCGATGAGTTTCTTTGTGAGTTATGAACCATACACAGGCCTGGGACACACTCCATACATCTTGTGTTTAATGCCTTCTGAAATAAATTATTTTAAGTCAAGTTATTTATTTATCTATCGCTTTCATATACCACACTGATTCATGTACACCGCATTTTCTCTGAAAGATGTGCAACTTAAAAGAATGTATAAACAAGAACAAACAGAAGAATTCCAGTCAAGATATTACATCATGTTCATCTGCTTTCAGCCACAGTGATTTAAATGATTGAGAGCTTAGGTAAATGCTAACATAAGTACTAGCTAGCATAAATCGTAGCTAAAAGCACTCCTAGAGCAGAGGCTGTTTATATGTAAATCAGATCAGATTTACCCTGTTAAGGCCCTGTGCCTGTGTGTGTGTAGATGGGCTCCACAGTTTGCTTTCACGTACTGAATGTGCCAGGGTAATAAACTATTAGCCGTAGTGTTTCCCAAAGAAGGAGGGACTCGGTCATAAGGACTGTTTGAGCCTCATCTATCAGTCTGCCTGCACAAAGCTGCACATGAAGTGCCTACCTCTGTGTCTATATGAGTTCAGCTTGCTGTGTATAGAGAAACAACAGCTAACCTCACATGCTTCACACATGCTTATCTGCAGTGGAGCAATTCAGCGAGCATTAAAAATTGACACAGAAAAAGTTAAAACTTTAATATTAATACCGGACAGCTTGGGCTACGATCATGCAGGCTAGAGGGCATGGAGCAGACATGTAAGAATGATAGATTATCCATGTATTCAGCTGAATATATACTCACGCAGGTCAAGTTAAATACCTTCCTTAAAGGTACAATGGCAGTGCCCTGTCTGGGACGTGAACAGGCAACCCCTGAGCTGCAAGCCCATTTCTCCCATACTCTGCTTTGCTACCTGTGTAATACAGTGTGAGACATTAACGCTGCAAAAGTAAAGCGCAGCTGACAACATCACGGTTCAGAAAAACCATTACGGCAGATGATGACAACCCATTTCCACCCTCAAAGAGACCACTGTGCACACACCACTTCCAGCTGTGTGGACACCACTTCCTCCCATGGAACGGGAGAAATCCCAGAGCATGACCAAACTTCTCTTTTCTGATTCTAAATGGCTTATTCTCTCACTTTCTCCTTTTCTGTTCCCTCTGTGACTGAAGTTTTTTTTTTTTTTTTTTTTTGGAATCTTTTTTTTTTTCCCTTTCCTGATAAATCAGCAGTTCTGTCAGCCCCAATCTGCTACCAACCTGCCTTGCGACTCTTCTAATGCAAGTCGCAAGCTTCCCTCGCCTCTTTCCATATTATAACCAACACCAATAGCATATATCCTATGCCATTGGTGAACCACAACAGACATGTGCATGAACAATATGGGCTTTTACTCTGTATCCACCCAAAAGCACCAGGACTGGCGCTTCCAGACTAGCTTAACCACAGATCCACTCTGAGATAACCAACCACAGCTCCAAGCTGCCAGGTGAAAGAGGTGCACATGACCAAAAACAGGTGGAGCTACAGTTACAGTTACCTGTTACCTGTGCCAAGTCATACACAATTCTGCACTTAGGTAGAAAATAGAGAGACCAATACCTGAGAAGTTAGGGAAAATTCAGGCCATGTAACGTAGCACTGAGATACAGATGCTGTCTACTATGTCCAGATATCCTACAGAGAATAGCAAATGTGAAATAGGGTTATAAGGAGAGGAAAGGTTAGTAAATGAATTCAAAGGACAGGATATGAATTCAAATGAAACCGTATCTGTTATATAAATCATTCATGGACCTTGCAGGAAAACATCCACATCTAAGTGCTGAAATGCTCTTGCCTCTGGGAAAAGGACATTAAAACTGTGCCCAGTCACAGTTGCCCTGGGCCAGTGTGCTATCTCCAGGTAGCGATTGCCCAACCACAATACATGGAGAAAAATATGACATCACAGGATCAACCTATAATTCGCTGAAGTTTTATGAATGGCAGCTTCCATGAAATGCAATAAGACCTCATTAAGCTTTTGCAGCCATGGCAAAGGAGTTCAACAACATCTTTGGTTTATTCAACAGGGAAATATATGTTGACTGCATGAATTAAGAAAGAAAAGCTAGAAGCGCCTTTAAACAAATGGTGTTATACTTCAGAAGTGGAAAAACAACTTCACAGCGAGTCCTGGGTAACCATACTGCATTCATTTTCACAATCAGGCAATCAAGACTCAAAATTTAACAACAACAAGAAGAAAAAACAAACACATGGTGTAACTCATTTCGACATTGTTCTGAAAAGGTCATCTTTAATCATCTCACTGCTTTAAAGACGGATGCTTTGCATCTGCAGGCAGAGAACGTTCTCAGATGTTCGAAAAATAATGCCAATAATTTGCAAGTTATAGTCATCTGAAAAGCTCAAGGCTTGTGCTGTGATTGGTTAAAAAAAAAAGAGAAAAAGACACAGGCTTGAAAGCAGAACAATAATAATGACAATAAAAAGAAATAATAGGATAGATCCAGGAAGTGATCGGTCATGTTTTATAGCTAACAGCTAATAAATCAAGGGTGGCCAATGTGATGCTCCCCTAGGCTGAGAGGGGTCACAGCTGTGTTTTCCATTTAAGCGGACTGCAGTGTGAACAGAACAAAGTGTTAACTCATTCCACGTGTCAGAATTCATAACTCCCCCCCACCCTCCCAAAAAATGAGTTCTCTTTTTCCACAGCTACTTTAGGTCAGCTCTGGACCTCACCCCTATCTCTGACATTCAGCCCCCCCCCCCAACCACCCATCCCACCTCGACCTCCACGGCCATACGGAGAGCCCTGACCATGACCACAACGATCCATCAACCTCTGTGAGCCTCCGATGAGAGAAACCATCATGTTACATTACATTACAGTCATCTACCACAGACATCCTGGTGCTGGCCAAAAGCAGATGGGATCGGCCTTTGTGCTGGGTTCTCTTGGGTTGGTCTGGGTTGCTCTTGTAGGAAATACATTCAACAGAATAATATTCTATTAGCACAAACCCTTATCCAAAGATACATAAAACTTGACAAAAAATAAGTGAATCCACAAGAGTTAAGAGTACGGTTAAGAGCTAAGAGCATGTTTTTTTTTTCCTTTTACGATAGAGATCTTTCTTGCCACTGTCGCCCTAAAACTTGCTCTGCGGGTGTTTGAGGCCCAGGATCAATTCAACGCTGCTTTGTGATCACGCTCTTGTAGAAAACGAATTCAATGTTGAATTTAATAGAATATTGCACAAACCCTTATCTAAACAGACATAAAACATGAGAAAAAAATTAGTTAATCCACTAGTTAAGAGCTTAAGAGCATCATTGGTACACACAAGATTAACAAACCTCCCAGATGTACATCTGTTAAGTTCAAACTTGCCATCTTATAACCCAGATGCAAGTAAAAATAAATATAATAGACCATTAAATGCTATGGTTTTCAGAAGTAGCAAGTGTAAAGGGGTGGGGATGGCAGTAACAGTGAAGTCTTCACAGCCCAGCGATGTCTCCACTCTCTTATTTAAATCTCACCTTGTAGCATAAACATGAGTTATTTTTTGGATGTAGTCAGAGAAACTAAATAAATAACATTATGACACACTACATCACACATTCCCAACAGAATAAAGTATGGGGAGTCGTGATTGCCATGCTTTGTCAGTATTTTCAAAGCCACCAAGACCATTTAATAAGGTGCAGCTGTGTTAAAGTTTGAAGCAAGCAAGCAAGGTGTTTACAAGGAAGTACATGGCTATTTATGTCAAACTGTTACTGAGTTTAGTTCAACCGCCAAGCCTTGGTGTTAGCAGTAAACATTTATGGTTGTTATGATGAAATGTTTTCTATGTCCATAAAGTTGTACTCCGCAGCAAGAAAAAACAGGAGGTTTCTACATCATGTTTGTTCAATCCTGTCAGAACCATGAAGACACAGAGGTGGGGAGCCAAACAACATGACAGCCCTCCAAATATACATCTTAAACGCTACGAAAGCAGCGATTGTTCAGGCCCACAGGAAAATTGGCAGTATCAATCGCAGGGGCTAAGGGGAAATAAGCAGAGTGCAGGGGTGGACCAGGACACAGAGAGAGCCTACCACTCTCTTACAGAGTCTAAATCTCCTGCCAGCTCCGCCCATCACACGCTATCCAATCACAGGCTGCCTTTTCACAACACCACACCACACCACACCACACAGCACTCAGGGTCTCACAAAGAAGAAAAAGAAACCCCAAAAAGAAAAGCCCCCCAAAAAAATACTTGAGATTTCAACCCGGAAACTTTCCAGAAATCTGAAGCAGCCTCGGGTGAAGACTTTCACCCCGGCTGTCTCCCAGGAGCTTCTTTTCAGTCTAATACGCAAACACAGTCCTCAATGAACTGGCTTTTTGTTTTAAAGTTAAAACACTCACAGTGTTAGGTTTTTTTTTTTTTTAAAGTCAAACACCAAAGCATCTCTGTCCTGATGGCCTTATCACAGCCACAAAGCCCACATTAAAGAGCCATGATGCAATTACAGGAAATCACACGATTTCATAATGTCTGAATGATAAACAAGTAAGGCATTTACAATTTTATTGTCATTTGTTAGAGGGGCTGGAACCATATTAAATTCAAACGACCCAAGTATCGTAGGCATGTTCATCTGTTTTCATTTTTGTGTAAATCTCTCTGTATGGTTACTGTGTGGCTTCTACTTACAGTGAGTTGCGAGTCAAGCTGGACCACATTAACAGGACACCATGTCAAAGAATGACAGGAAGAAACGACATGAGCCAACAAACTGAGGAGCGCGTTTAGGAAGGTAACATTGTCACTCTCCTACGGCCAGGTGCAATAGGTATGTAATATTCTTTAAAAGAGAGCACATTCGAGCAGGAGAAGGAATGACAGCCTTCTACTCTCCCTCTATGCCTTCATCTCAAAAGCCATTCCCAAGCCCGCTTATCCGAATATGTGTGCTGCTGAACTGCTTCAGATGTTCATTCTCAGATGTTCGCTGAACTGTGATCGGAAAACATTATTTATGTTTGGTACAGTCCCAAGGTGACTGCGACTCAAAAGCACTCCAGTGCAGGGTAAATAGCATTTATGTTCTCACATATTACAGATCACAGATGTTTTCATATGAGAACAAGAAGAAGAACAAAGCTACTGAATTCTTTCAACTGACACTTTAAAAATAAAATTGCTAACAGGCATAGCTGCAGTCATACTTAAAAGATAATTCTTGGGTTTTTTGCACATTAAAATCCATTACTGAACGAAGCACTGCTGCTATTGTGCAACAGTAACTGATTCAGTTTGGAGGGCTTTTACAGTGCAATAAAGAAAGTCCTCAGAGATATGAGGATGACAGGGTACTGTGCACATTTTCCATTTACGGTATACACACAAAGAAAATGGGCCTGAATTGTCCAAGAGCTGCTCAGGAAATCTGGTTTTCCCCCTCTATTCATGGCAGAGGTGCTTGGACAGGGCCTGAAAGGCTGAAGACTCCCAGCGTTCAACTCCCACTCAGAGGACGAAACACGAGCACCAACGACCCTGAGCAGACAGAGCAACGCAACACAGAGGAATTAACTGAACAGTACGATATCTACGTGGTGTTTTCAGTACATGGTATTTTTCAGGCAGCTCTGTGTTAAATACATGGTTACTCTCAAGAAACATGTAGTGTATCTATCGCATAAGGTCGATGCACCTTAAGCCTCCTTTACATTGATGAAAAGTACATGAGAACATCTCACTTTTCAGGCAACATGCAATTGATACATCATGAAAAGAGTTTTTTTTTTTTTTTGCATTGTAAATGGAATGATCAAGATTTGGGTGTAGACATTCCATGTTCTAGAGGTAAGGTGAAACATAATTTGATGCAGAATGAACCCTCTAACAAATTCCTGTTTTTATGTTTTCCCCCAAAAAAACATTTTGGTACTTGCAGCAATGGCTGAACTTGCACTGAAACACTTGCACTGAATCACAGTTAAAGATTGATAAAAACGTTGATAAAAATCAAGCCCGATATTACCAACTGTGGCTCCACATGAGAGACCAGCGATGTCATCCATCACATTTGCTGTGGACCTGGGCAGAGCTCCAGGTCTAGCACCTCTAAGAGCAGAAGGCTCGGGGCCCAACAGGAACAAAGCTGACCTCACTTCACACGACAACATACTCAACCAGGCTCCCGACTCCCTGCTCTTAAATCAAGTCCCACGCTGAGTGTGACGCCCTGTTTCCACAGACCTGGCAAGCCGCCCTACCATCACAGTAACTTTGTGTGTCTTTGTGTGTGACCTGTAGGTTTTGCCACATCAGGACTTTACCCCTTGATCACTCATAGACCAGAGAGAAAGAGATATCGATCTAAATGCACTATGTTTGCGATTGCATTCGCTCTAGGTTTAACTTGCAAGTGCTTTTTCACCAAAAGCTAAGAAGCAGACGTTGAGGCTAAGCAGCAAACCTGGTGATATTTGGTTCATTCCTTCTTTGTTACACATCTAATAAACCAGCTGCAACGGCTGAGTACATGACAGGCACTTTCATGACCTTCCCAAAGCCATTTTGATTTAATGCAAATTTAGCCATTTGCGTAACATTCCCACAATGCATTATCACAGGCTTCAGACAAGCTTCGTCATCTATTGCACATGAAATGGCAACACAGAGGACCCCAGAGTGTGTGCGCTGTCTATGTTTAAGGTATGATTAAAGAGAGACACGGAGACTAAGTGCTCTCTCCACATCGGTCCGTGTTTCTGATTAGCAGAGGAAGTCAAATGGGTGCCGTGGTGATAGCCTGGGAGTTTCAAAACAACACTGATTAATGACTACATGCTCTCTTGGATCGTTTATCTGTGGAAGTTTACACAGAGCGCCGGCACGTGGTTTTCATTCCCGACTCCCAGGGTTTCTTCCCAGGATCGTGTACCAACTCCATTAGTTTCCGTGGCAGCCGGACAAAGACGCCTGGCATGTGCTGAGATTGTGTGACACCGACACACACAGCACCCCGAGCTGCTTTCTGGAGCGGATTAGGGGTTCCCGCTGCTATGTAAATTGTTGAACCCCAGAAGTTCCACCCTTGAAACCATCAGTTTAACAATGCGGGCGTACAACTGTCAATGCAAAGCAGAGTCACTCTTCTCTGCTTTACAGTGCGTCTTTGGAATGTCCATATTACGAGTGAAACCCCCATTGTTTCAAATAGAAGAGACTCAGCATGAAATTGTGGCTAAAGATTTCCTTTTTTTAATTTGAATGTTTTCTCCACGTCTGAATGAGGCAAAATCAAAAGTCATGAGATACTCAAAGCTTAATACATGTAATAAAGTCTTCTTATTCTATTTATCAAGACATTGTACATGAGTATACAAATGATATACTAAGAGCAACAAAAATTAAGCACACCTGAGTCACCTTCTTGCATCAAAACGCACCCTATTAGAATGATCTAGACTCATGATCAAATGTGCTGTAAAAAAAAAAAAATCTAACTAGGGTTGTGGAGAACCTTGTGCGCTGTAATAAAAAAGAGCAAGGCATATAATACTATAGTAGTATCACTTACTATAGAAAAGCCATAATTTAAGACAAATGTAGATCAACAGAGTCGCACTGAAAGGGGTCTCTATGGAGATTCTTTGATTTCTGTATAGCAAATGTGATCATTTAAATTTCTCCAATCATCGTCACGGAGCATAAGGAATGTATTAAATCAGCTACATTAGAGAATCTCCAACACAAAGGACACTTCATCATTCAGAGGAATATCATATTAAAAAGCATGAGCTTTCCCACAGCTCTTGCATGGCACTTGCCATGACTGAAGTGACGCACAGTGATCGCATCCTGCATATTCTCTGCATAATCTATTTGAGATGTGCCGTAGATTCTGTATGAATTTCGATGCCAAATTTAAGCAGACAAATCCCTATGCTTCTGCCATCAAGCAGAATTTTAAGAAGGATTAACCAAAGAACCCAAACTTTCTTTGCCCTGATTATGACATAAATTATATTTACATGGGAAAAGAAATCAGCTCCTCCACATCGATCACTTGCTGTGATCACAGCCATGCAAAGGATCGTGGGCCGATATTCTGAATTCTCTTGTTGCCTTTTTGAGATGTCAGTGTGTGGAAAATCCCACCAGATCATGTCTTCAGGCAGAGAACGTTTGGGTGTTCAGATCAATATTTGATGCAGAACTGGATGTTCTCTGTACTGTAGGCAAATGGCAAGCCTGGATGGGCTGACTGGCCTTTTGTGGCATTATGTCTTCTCACACTCTTATATCCTTACGCATACCTTTCTTTCCTCTGGACCTCCTGAGTTGCTTTCTTGACCTCCGGACCTTGGAGATGACGCTGGCGACGTTTGCGGCAGGGTGCGATGTCAATGATGTCGGTCAAGCTTTCGGTCAAGCTGTCGTCAATGGAACTGTGTGCAGGTAACTCTGGATGGAGATAACACAGGGACAAGCTGAAGGTGAACAAAAAAACACAGAGATGTTTTTTTATAGAGTATTTTAAATGAGTTCCCTAGATTGGATTTAAAAAATAAAAACAATCTGAATTACAAGGTACATGGTAGCAGCAGGGGTGGTGTCAGTGAGATGAATGGAGCTTAATAGGTGGATGGAAGTAATTTGTAAAATGGACAAAGGACTCCTAAAAGGAAGCTGAACCCCCCCATCCCCAATAGTGCAACATTTATCATAAAAAAATGAACGAAACCACTGGGTCATTATTAAAGCACATCCCCAGAACTGTGTGATCTCACTCACATCAGGGTGCTTGGACTCATTTCTATAATGTTAGGGCAAGCGAGGTTAAAAATTAAAAACTCAATAAAACAAAAAGTCTACGAAAACTAAAGCTAGCCTGAATGTTCTGATAAAATTCAAGGACAGTTACATTCAGCTGACCCATGCTATATCCCACAGGTGTATTACAACACTGTTATGTCTATTTTTCTTGGTGTAGAGACAGTCAGAGGGCAGGTAGCTGATGGTGGCAATATCAACAGAGCGCAAAGCAGCCAGGTATGACATCAGCAGCCCACAAAGGTCAGTCCTGGCTTCCTCCTCATTCTACCGTGGTGAAGCCTGCATCGAGTGTCACAGAAAGGGAACAGGTTGAGTGGGACAGCGGTTTAGCATATGGCACGTACTCGGCCCATTACACAGGACTAAAATGAGATCAGACCGCATGCATCCCCGCTACCCTGGACTCTGGAACGTTCCTCTGCAAGTCTGCCAGTGTTTCTTGCACCAGACTGATTCAGTAGAACTAACTATGTCACTCTGTCTCGTCATATCTGTGCATAACTTAGGACTGTCACTCTGTCACATTGGTTTAACACAAACTAGCCTGAATCAAAACTGAGCTCTAAGATGACCTATGTGAGGATATAAAGGTGAAATAAAAAAAAAGAAAACAAAATTACGACATTAGCTTATCATCTACATAAACCTAGTCCTTCACTCTGAGATTTCACATGACATTCAGACAGGTATAATGCCACAGTAATATCACTGTTTTATCATCTCTCAATTTCTCTTTGCATCCAAATTCCTTTACCCGACTTTGCTCTGGCGTGTATTAGTTAAGCAAATTGGAAAACAAGTAAATGTTTTCGTGGAAGACATGTTTTCAGCCATAGAGAGCTGTGCTTCATTTCTGGGGCCCTCAGGCAAGGCACTGTACCAGGGCCAGCAGCCGATCTGCCCTGTAACAGACCGGGGGAGTACATGACTTCACTTTTCCAGCCCCGCTTTCAAGTCACACCCGAACCTTTCAACCCCTTCCAGCGGCTCCTCCCGTAATGACGCTCTCGTTAAATTCCGGTGCCTTAATCGCTTTCTGTCCTGGCCACCGTGTTTGCAGCTGAGCTGCTTCACAGGCAGAGCGAAGCAGTTTGCCACGGTCAGTGCGACTCAAACAGCTGCCGCATGCGCCATGAACGGGCGGGCCATTTAGCGTCACAGACAACCAGTCTAACATTATTTTTATTATAATTTAACCAGTTTTTATTCCAATTTTGCCTTTTTAATCCCCAGTTTGGATTTTTTTAAAATTGATTTATCAATGTATTATACTACTCCTTTCAATCAGGATAGGACAACATGCTTTAACAGACAATATATTTAAAATAATGAAAAACATTATACACACACATAACCAGGGTACTACGGCTGAGGAATGTACACCACTTCAATGAACTCACTTGTGCACCATTATATTTGTTTTTACAAAACGGTTCTTTTTCCACTTATTCTCTTAAATTAGAATATCTACTCATATTCATAGACCACTCTCACTGCTTACAACCTCCACCTAACTGACCAGCAATGGGGACATTTGCAGAGCCATACCCCTCCCCCTCCCTCACCCAGTCTGGTTGCCACTAACGCTAATTACGCATTGCCCCACATGGCTACCAGTTCCAATCGCTGCTAGCATGGTCCAGACACTTAACACCTAACTGTGGAGACTATCCACCCATTACTATGCAACCTTTTTTGGTTTGAAGAAGACATAAGTAGAATCTTGAATTCTTATTTCACATCTCTTACAGTTTCACATCACAGCTTTTTTTCCTTGTTCGCATCGGAGTAACTTGAATCCACCCTATTACTGACATAATATTATAATAAGGTGACATAATTGTTCCCATTGCTATGGACCCCCAGTCATTTTCATCTGAAGTCCTGAGCAGGCACAAGGACCATGTGGCTCTAGGGCCCACCCTGCACACATGGTGGATGTCCTTACCATTCCGAGCCATTCTAGGGCTCATAATTCACCTGAGAAAGCCTTAAGATCCCCTGCAAGTATTTATTTTTATCTGCGAGGTATTTCTCCAGCATTAAAGAGGACCCGTTCACCTGGCCTGCAAAGAATGGCTGGTATAGACCTGGGGAGGTAGCGCAGTATGATGGTTAGGGGTACTGGGCCTGCAAATCAACAGGTTTCTGATGGGCCATTGGCACTGTACCCTTGAGCTAGGCACTTAGCCTGTAGTGCTTCAGTAAAATACAGCTGTATAAACGGATTACAGGTATAAAAGTATAAGCTGTAAAAACATTTTTTGGCTCGTTCTACAGCACGCTGGAGGCCCGAAGAAGGCAACTGCCAAAACATTCACACGTGTTTGTATGAACGCATCAGTAAAATACAGAAATTTAATTTATTTGAGCTCATTTGCTGTTGGTTTTTTTTCCCCATTTATTTGTACCTTTCTGGTGTCTGGCAATCGGTTCTAAATTGAGAATATTTCTGCAAATGGAAATCGTTCTGCTTGGTCCTGCTGATTCCTCCCGTCTCTCCTCACCTGACCTGTGGTCACTGCTCTGGTGACATAAATTCAGAGGGTTAGGGTAAATAAATAACCCCATTTCACACCTGACCCCCGGGGCAGTTTTTAAAAAGCGGGGTCACGACGCCAGGTCTTCCAGAACGCTCGGCGCAGGTCAGTGATTTCCGAACTGAGGAAACAAAAATAGGGTGCAGGGCGCAGCCGGCAACCAGCTCCACCACTTCAGGGCGAAAACAAGAGATTCTGGTTTTACTCTTATGTTCGACGTCAACATTCATTTAGACCGGTTACGTCATGATACAAGCAAACAACAAGCAATTATGCACACAATTGGATAATGCACACAAGCAAATACAAATATGCACTAACATATACATACACATACCCTCATATACACAATCGCATATAAGACCACACACACACACACACACACACAAAAAAACACACACACAGACATGGGCGAATATGCATGCACACATTAACGTGTGGTCACACACACATCACTGTAAATGAAAAGAGCGGCAAAGGGGTGAGCAGAGGAAAAGGATGGGGACCTTCATTAAGAATTCCAAAACATCCTGAAACTCATTCCAAGAAAACTTTTGCTTTGCATCTCCTTGTTTCCGCGCTCTTTAAGTGTGAAACAACAGGAAGTGTCTGTGATGCATCAGTACCAGGAGAGGTATCTGCTGGGAGGCAGACACACAAACTTACAGCAGGACGCAGTTAACCAAAAGGCGTGATAAGGAGGAAACAACAGCCACACAATTAAGGGCAGCGACCACATCAAACATGCAAACCAACCCCTTCCATCTCAAGCTACAAACCAGCTCAAAGCTTGCAACACCACTCAAAATCATTCAAATCTTTATCTTAACAATCAAACAATGTTCTGGCTCCCCATGGGATGGTGTGATGACCTTCCTACGGAGGTCAGAACAGCAGATAGTCTGTCCACCTTGAAGCACAGACTGAAGACTCACCTCTTCAGGACACACCTCTCTCCTTCCCTCCCTAGCTCCCCTACTTAGGCATAGTTTTGCTTGTAGCAACCTAATGCTGTTGGCTAAGGATTGCTGTTGATATGACAAATGGTTTTTCATTTTGTTTCTTCGACAGGTCATCCACAGGGTTCAGTCCACGCTAACCCTTCTGGCACTTGAGACTTTTACCCCCCCCAGCACTTTAACACCCTCATCCTGAGAAAATGCACTTCGTGTTGTAAGTCGCTCTGGATAAGAACGTCTGCTAAATGCCTGCAATGTAACGTAATGTCACAATAAGAAATACAGTTGAACTAAAGGTGAGACATATCACAGGCACAGAAAAAGATCTTTCTTGAGAAGAATCTTAAGAAGAATTTTACAGAAGAAAATTCCAGCAGCTTATTGTCAGTGACCTTTTCATCAAATAATAACACGATTAAGATGTACTGAAGGTTGTAACCCTCTGAAAAGATCTGGATAATGTCTCCAAAATACATGGCCTCCAAACAAGACTGCAGCCCTCTTTGTGTGTGTGTGTTTTAAATTTGTGTGGTTACTCATCAGAACAGTAAATAAAATATCAAAACCGTTCCCCCTGCCCAACTAGATATGTACCCCCACTCCCTTCAAACCGGACCTCCACCAAAACCCACTGCACGGCAGGGGCTGTGACTCACTGTCATGGTTACGCAACAACACAAAAACCTTCGAGCTTCCCCCCCTGTGTTTGCCATCTATCACAACATCAGTCTGTGAGTAAGAGAGAGTTTTATCCAAAATCTATACTTAAAAAATGAACCCCATGAAAGTCAAATATGACAGTGTACACGGAACAAACTTTCTTCTGCTGTTAGAAAAAAAACATATAAATATTGTATATATATTGTACATGGTCTAAATGTAGATGTTCTATATGCAGAATCCCAATGAAGGGAGGTTCCCAATAGGTTTTATATGTAGTAGAGATATCCCCCTTTAGGTCTTTATGTACTGAAGTACCCCTCAGATTACTATGGCAAAGGAGAAAATCACAAAATCAAACCACCTTCAGGTAATCAATCACCTGATGTCACCCTTCCATCTACACATGGAAGATTCAACTTTATACTCAACACCTGCATAAATGTGAGCTGAGAAATAAGCAACATTAGCTGCAGTACCAAGTTACATATACTATAACAGACACAGAATTGGTTTGCAGATGTCTGTGATTTTTTTCCATCAGAGTGGCAGAAATTGTTCTTACCCCACAGCATGTGTGCTGCACTGGAGATTTAGATGAGAGCAATTACAAAGACCTCAGAGCAATCCTTCTACTCTGTCTGTGTATGGGACTCACAGTGTGTGTGATTCCCATACACTGAAAGAAAAAGTAGGAACATCTACCAGATTGGAACAGTGTATTGATTCATTGTAAATCTGAAACTGGCTAGCATCCCACCCAGTTAACATGTACCAATAATCACAATCATTATCGTCATCAACATCATCATTATGACAAAATCAAGGAGAGGATTAGATATCATTTTTTTAACCCACATCACTAATTTTACATGCATGTTGCAAAACAGGAATGGTGCTGACATGACCCCTGAACGGGATCTCTCCATGCCTATGAATGACAAAAAAAGAGGAAACGGACTAACGTAAACCCCAAGCGTGACGGCAGTTCACTATTTCCCTCCAGACACCACGTGTGGAGTGATTAAAAGTAATACACATTTGGCCAGACAGCGGGGGCCCTGTACTTACGAACCCAATACAACCTTGGACTTCGGCTGTGCCGCAAAAACACAAGCACGGTTTCCTAGCGATAGCGACTAACAAGGCTTTAGTACTGGACTCACCGATGCCTCATACTGCAGGGATTATGGGAACGCCCCAAGAAACAATTTGAGAGTGACCAGCGATGAAGGGAGAACGGTGACTTCAAAGCTACTGCATAAAATCAAGATGTTCCGGCGTATGGGGTGGAGTATCGGGGCAGTGGGTTCAGCTGACTCACCTGCACAGCTGTATGTTCAGTGTTACGCCTCACGTTTTAGGATGGAACCCTGACCTTAACTGTGCTGACTAGGGCCAGCAGTGGTGTAGATTCGCACACGATTGGCCAAAGTATCGCCCAATGAGGAAAGGTTTCAGAGGGCAGGGTGTTGCCTTGGCTCTACTCCAGACAGTCTAACTGTTGCCATAAGATTGCTGAGGGTGGATGAAGTTGGTCCAGAGATGCCTACATTAGTTTGCCTATGTCTACACTTATTACAAAAGAACCACCTGAGAATTTTCTGGCCACTTCAATTTGTAGTCCTGGCTATGATCATGGGAAATGTAGGCAGAATGCACATCCTCTCTTATGACTGACTATATTCATTTCTTGTCACTTCCTTAACCTCATTTCCTCCTATTCTCCATCAGTATCGTTGCCCTCCAGTCAGAGCTGCCCAAATCACACATGATTTAATATCTACAGATCATGGAGCCAACAACTCAGAACTGTATTAACTTACTATATCCACACTTTCTTCAGATACAGAAGAATCTAAGTATCCATCTGAAGATACATTTTCACGGTGTAAGTATTTTTTAATCAGTGAGAGCAAGGGAGAGAATAAAAGAGAAATAAAAGAGGGTGACAAAAAGAGAAGATAAATAGACAGCAAAAGAGAGAGAATTGGAGCATGAGGCAGACATCTTTAAAACCAGTCCGCCAAGGACTTAAAATAAGTGCAACAAAGCAGAACACAACAAATCGGAAACTTCACACTGCCCTGAGCGCATCTGAGCGTGTGCGAAGCAGGGAGCATTTGGAGTGGACAGAGACTGATAAACACGTTCTGCTCTGACCTCCAGAGAGCTATCACAAGGAAACCCAGAGAACGCGGGGGGGTCAAAGGTAGACATGAGGAAATGATGGCGAGAGAGAGAAAGTCTTAACGCAACTTCGACCCCCCCGAGTCACTCCAATGAGATCTGTGAGTTTCAGAGTTTGTCATTTTCACCTGACAACACAGTGGAAAGAAAACACTTATGGTCTGGAAGGGAAAAAAAAATCTCCAGCAGTACAGCAGTATCCACAGCTGTTACAGCTCTTTTTTTTTTTTGCTTAGCAACACTAGGCCCTAGCAACCAAACAAGTGGCATTACAACCTTCACCCCAGAAATATAAACTCTCTGTATGTGTACAAAATTCATGAGTTCACACATTAGCAAATCACAAAATCAGCTGTTGGTTGACCCAAAAAAAACAAGACCTGGACCACAACATCTGCAGAGTTCAGGCCCAACAACACCACCGGAGATCTTGACGAAAACTCATGACAGCTTCTACAGGCAAAGGAAAAAACAATTGAGCCCCTCTTCTTTGAAAAGGATGTTGGGGGGGGGGTGGGGGTTGGATCAGGTAATGAAAGTGCCCAGAGTAAACTGATGGTTGTAATTTCGTTAAGCAGGGCGAAAGCTCCTCATGAGGAGATGGTTAGTGCAAGGCCCGGCTCTGTTGTGGTCTATGTGTAGCTGTGTTTTTTTTCTTGTTTTCATTGGAACTTCTTCCAGTATCTGAGGGTAATTAGCCAGAGACAAAGGGGCCTTTTTATTGTACCATACCTCTGGCGGGAGATTTCGCGGCCTGGAACCGGGGGGGACTTTGAGACTGCTCCTCGTCCGTGCTCCCCTCGTACTCGTCCTTCGCTGGGGTGCTGGTCTCCCCCTGTTCCTCGCTCTCCCTCGGGGGTATCCTTGTTCCTGCAGACCCCTCCCTGAGACTGAGAGAGAAAAGGAGGAGGGAGTGAGAGAAGAAAGAGAGATGGAGGGGAGAGACAGCATCAAAGCTCTCTCACGTTTGTCTCCAGCTCAGTGATATCAATCAACCGATCAGTCAAAATGTACTGTAACAAGGAATGGAGCAAGAAGTGTTTTCCAAAGGAATTCAAGAGCCAGTGATTCCAGATCCACTAGTAAAAAAATAAAACTGTACAATGATTCCCAAACCCTGGGAAAATGCAATCAACATTTACTGAAAATGCTGGCAGATACTATAAAAAAAGTTACTGCAGCAACTATATTTGTTCTAATGCATAACATTTCATCTCATGTTCCTGGTTGACAGGTCCTCAAAGGAAAAATTTGATGCACAAATGTGTACAAAATAAAATGATTGGCCTGTGCATGTATGATGGGGAAACTGATATATCATTACACCAAAAAATAGGTGGATCCACCACACACTGTGACTCACCAATCTCAGCCAATTATTATGCTTACTTTTTAATATACCTAACAGGTAAAACTGAATAAATCACTACATCATACAGGTTCTGAATGTAAAATTAAAGATTATATAAATATATAAATCTTCTCTTTAAGTAGCACCATGATGGTCAATTATACCTACAGAATGAAACGTGGGCCATGGTCCAAGCACATCTGTTCAGCAAAAGCCAATACGAGTTCCTGTTTTCAATGTACTCCACAGTACTACATTATTATACAATCATTTTAAATTATGAGGTAAAGTTACAACAAATAATGGGAGCAGTACTAAGACATGGGGATGGATGTTTCAGGTTATGTCCAACAGTCATTTCTCATGCGAGACTTTTGGCATCTTTGCCATTCAGATTCTCTACTCAGAGAAAGCGAAAGAGAATCCCTATGCCAGCTAGTTCCCCAGGCCACACAGATGGTAACAAACACTGGCACTATCCACTCTACTGTGTGTGTGTGTGTGTGTGTGTGTGTGTGTGTGTGTGTGTGTGTGTGTGTGTGTGTGTGTGTGTGTGTGTGTGTGTGTGTCACCCTGTTACACCATAAACATTTCTTAAAGTGGAAAAAGTGACTAAACATCACATGCATTGTCACTACTACTCAGCTTTTTTTTCAGGAAAGGCATGCTCTTTTATGTGGGGATCATGGGGTAACACTGGCATCACTTATAAGGCCACACCACTGAAAGTACTGTAATATGCAAAGCTGTAATATAGTTTATAGGGAAATAGAAACTCAAATTTTATCACTGAGTCAGATCGTGATCTTATATGGGGCAATGTCCTGTCAAGATGTATCCCTACACGCAACATACAGCTGAGATCAGCCAGTTTTTCCTCATCTTGGCATATTGCTACAGCTAGCCACTTGACACATTTCGGCGAACCTGATTACTTTGGACCAAGTCACTCTTCGTCCTATTTTTTTGTAACTTTTAAGTAAAAGTTTCTACATTTTTAGCAAACTAAATTTTTAGCAACTCAACACTTTAATATGCCTGAAAGACTTGCTATTCAGGAAAAAAACATGCATTTATACAGTATAATTCAAAATCACTAGGCAGTAAATTAGGTTAAAAATAGCGGTTTTAGTGACGAAAACTGAAAACTGTTGAATGGAAGTCCATGTTAGTGAGCAGAATTCTCTCATAACTGACTCTCTTATAAAAAGTGTGCGAAACAGGCAACAGATCCTTAGGGACAAAAAACAAAGTCTTGACTTTTGACCATTATCTGTTGCACAGAAAACAACAACAACATGTTATAACAATATGCCAATGTGTTTCGGTTGAACAGCCTTTGTCACAACTAATCAGAAATTGATTTCTGCGGCTCAGCACTCTGCCACTACCTCTTCTCTTTCTCGTCCAGCTCGTCCTGCAGCTGTCGGATGTTCTCCAGCAGGCCCCGGATCTTGGCCTTCTTCTCATTCAGCACCACGACGAATCGCGAGTACAGCTCCTGCTCCAGGTTCTCTTTGCCATGGACATATCTATCCATCCTGTGTGGAGAGTTGGGGGATCCAGGTGATGGGAGGTTTGAATAGTAGGTGAAAACAACAGTTTTTAAAAAAAAAACATTTTATCAACTAATCGGATCATCTTTGAGAGTTACTCATTTTTTTTTAAAGTAGCTTTTTTCATTCTTCTGTGATGCACTTTGGGCTCCTAGTTTCCCTATATTAAGGGTATTCAAAAAATAAAGAAGCTTGTTATTTCAAATTTGTCATTAACACCTCATTGGTGCATATAACATTAACCAAAAGGAGGCGCTGTTGAGCAATGAGGCAGGGGATAATAGGATTCTGACACTGGCACTGTCTAGATTTGATAGTGAGACTCACTGCTATGAAAGCAAGTGCTTCAATGAGACGTGCCACTTGGCAGACCCCTCTTCACATGACCTATGAAGAAACTGTATATATTTGTACAAGATGGGTGGCATAAGGAATAGCCTTACTTGTCACATTCATATGTATGAGCCTAACATTCTACTGTCTCCATGGTGACATATCCCGCCTGGTTTGTTACAGACCAAAGGTCAGTTTCAAGTTCTGACTCATCATAATCTATTGTAGGTGGGACTTTCATTTTAAGTGGGTATTCAGAACCAGAAAATTCTCTGATGGTTCTTTGTTTCTAATAAACCACAGGGCCCACCCACACAAATCCTCTCAAGTGAAGAAAAAAATTAAGACCAATTTTGTCCAACTAAATGTGTATCCTACCTCCTCAAAAGCCTACTAAAACATATTTCCCTACAGACTAAACAGTGTCAAGAGAGTTATTTCTCTGACGGGTGCAGGATTTGTGATGTTAGGAATGACGAGGGAAAAGGAGCTGCGACGTAATGCGTAATCAACACATAATTCCTATTTTTACTCTGACATTAGGGGGACAGACGCGGGAGGGACGGTTTGGCGGGGTGACGTCAGCGCAGCCGAGCCTGGCCAGACCGCCGTCTGACTCCTCTGACTTCTGCGGAGAGGCCCAGCCACAGACAAATAAAAATGTACGAAAATGGACCCCTCCCTGCCCCCTCAGATATCCACACTCGGACTCTCCTGGGGGCGAGGATATAACGTTAGGGGTCCGGGGTGATGATGTCACCGTTGATCCTTGGGATGGGGTCCAGCTGGAGCCGGAGCCGGGCTGGGGCGGAGGAATGCGGTTGTTGCCGTGGCGATGACGGTCAAACAGAGCGCGTGGCTGACGCAGGGGACGGCGGGCTCTCCTTCGCTCACACGCTCCGAGGGCAATCGCCTCAGGGGCAGGCCAGCCTGCCAGGGGGCCCGGGTTTCAGGCCCATGACTCGCGCCTTGCGGGGCGGCCCTCGTCACCATGAGTACAGACACATGCTATCAATTAGCCTCTCCGCCCGGTCTCCACTTCTTATTCCTCCCTCCCTCCCTTTCTGCCCTTTTTTTAAGTCCTTCTGGGGCTGGCTATATTTCCGCATCCTAAATTTAGAGCGCTGAAAATAGAGCCATTGTGCTTTTAGGCGGAGCGACGTGTCTGGTGTTTCCCCAAATCAGATGACGCGGCCGGGAGCCCGAGTTACACCCGGACCGTGATTCGTAAGTCAAAACACTCAACTCAGGCTGGTGGTATTTCCAGTGTACCGTGGAAACCAGTTGCCAGAGGGAACAAAAAAACAAAGGTAAATCCAAAACATTATATTCAGACACTAAGTGCATGTGTGATTCCTGGCTGCTGTCAACTGACTAACTGAAAGGACCGCACTCAAGGGAAATACATAGGCTGTTGCACTCAGTAACTTTTCGAGCCCAGGGCCCACTTAATGACCGAATTGGTTTTACACTAAGTAATTTGACAAGAGTGGGAGTCTATGGTGAGGGCAGTGTAAAAATGCAACTTTCAAACAGGGAAAATAATACATGATTTGATAAGCATGCTTAACAAAAGCATAATTATTTAGGATTATAAGAATGTATTTGATAAGATGTTTTACAACAAGGAATATTATTCAAAACGAAAAAAATAATCATATTGGTAAAAAGCAAGGTAAGAAACTAATATTGCTTGAAATTTAAGTGTATAATACCATTTAATTTTTTTCAGCCCCTCACGTGAACCACAGGAAGGTCTACAGATATGGGAACCACTGTACACAGAGGCAGTGTCGAAGGTGGGAGGAGTGGAGCAATGCATTGTGGGAGATCACCTACTCAGCTTTGATGTGGTCGTGCTCCTCCCTCAGCCGCTGGTTCTGCCCCTGCAGCTGGTCGTTGCTGGCCTGCAGCCGGGCGCCGCGCTGCAGTCCATAGCTAATGAGGTCTTTAATCACCACGGTGGGCTCCAGGACAGGCCGCAACTCCACAGAACCGAGACTGAACTGAGGAGGGAGAGGGAGAAAGAGGAGAGGGAAGAGGGGGGATGAGGTACAGAGAGAGAGAGAGGGGGTGAGAGAGAGGGAGGGGGGAGAGCAGGAGAGAAGAGAAGAAGGTACTTTATGCTCCTTACACCTGGGTCTCATGCTGCCGTCCTAGTGACAACTTCTAAGATTCACTCATACACACAGACAGACAGACACACACACACACACACACACACTGAAAGTGAGGGTGATACACAGACAGACAGGCAGACAGACAGACAGACACAAATTCACTGCCCCTGCAATTTGTGTGTCCATGACCTGGCCTCCATCTGCCTCTACATAGTCCATCTTTTCCCTGTTGAGGACATTAGTGTGTTACTCTGTGAAATATTCAGATTTCTCTTAAGGTCAACAACTCAAAGAAACTCTGCTGTGAACCATGATATCATCAGGACAAGTATTCTCCACACAATTCTCCACCTGCACCTTATCAGTGGTGGGGAACTCAGTGCAACATATTGCAGAAAAAAAAGACCAGCCAATTGGGGCCTGAAAAGTTTCCACAAGCTAGTTATCCTCCTGGAGAACCCACCCACATCTGCACATCATACAGCATACACATTACGCCAATTATATACTTACGAGATTAACTTGTATATAGAATGACAATCTGCGTAAATCCATGCATGGTCTATGCAACTGCTGGCCTTAGAATCCAAACCAGCGTTCCCACGGCGATAAGAGAGGGCTTTTGTGATGGTCAGAATGAGCCAACCAAGGATGCTTGAGGGCCGCTCTGATTTGGTCCTAAAACCGTGTCTCTCTATCTGCGATGGGCTGAGAAGGTCTCTATCGCAGCAGCCCTCTTCAGGGCTAGCTGGACTCACGGCGTCAGAGAAGATGGCTTTCGTCACCCGGCGAGGGCGAGGGAATATAGAATATAGCATCACACGCTCACAGTTGGAGTCGCTGGGCCATTCCTATGGCAACCATGGACAGATAAAGCCCTCTGGACACTTAGGAGGTCCAGTGGGGGTGAATGCCTGTGACAGGGTAATCAGGCGGTGGGCTCAGGGACGGGAGATAACACACACAACCATCTCAAGGGCTCTGATGCCCTGGAAGCCATCCTCAAAAGAGATACCACTCCAAGATGTGACATGCAAAAGACAGCAGCAAAATGGCTGAATGCTTCTGATGTCTTCCAAAATGAGTAACCTGAATGAGTGCTCTTGGGGGTTGAGCTTGGCTTGTCCGATACACAAATAACTTACTTCTGCATGATGTTTTTAAAGAATGTCAAAACAAATAACTGACAGTTTTTTGCACTATGTTGACAGCCCAATTGTGTTAAAAAAAAGTGGTGCATAATTTATCTGAAAACCCAGACTTGTGTGCTACCCTTGTCAATTAAGAATAGTCTGGAATGTAACCTTTCTAGACATGCAACTGTCACATCCTGCTTAAGTGAAATTGATGCCACGTAGTTTTGAAATAAACACAGAGGCAATTACTCAAGTTAACATGCTGTATTTCGACCACTGAACCCTACCTGTGCAGACCCCTGTGAAGGCAAAGGCCTTCGTTTCTAAATGAAGTCTAACCGCTCCCCCGTCCAAAAGTGGGTCAAGTATTCCCTAAGGAAGGCGAGCAAAGCAACTGCCATAACCTTCTCACGCCCTTTGGGCAACGCCATGACCCGCCTCAGCACTGACCGCTGACCGCTGACCCCTGGCTCTGGCTGCGACGCCCTTGCCAGTGACCCTGTGAGTTTGCAGGACGGTTTCTGCTTATCATCAATGACCGACTGACCCCCCACTGCTAACTGGATAAATCAATCAGACTTACTCCCTACTGAAAGTGATGACTGCTATACCATGATTGTCTCAACTCAAGACTATCACCTCACCACCTTCCACTTAAACCACAGACGGATTTATAACTAGAAATCATAGATAGATAATTATTAGGTTGAAATCACACCAAGTTGAGACAAACTTTTTCTTTTTTTGTTTTCAGATAAACTCTGTCCTTAAAAATGACCAGAACTTATCCTGAAACATTCAGGTGTGAGATTCAACTGTTTAATACTGTATACAAATGGTGAAGATTGCCTACTTCATTTATTTATGATATGTGGTACAGGACTATATACTGTATACCCTGAGTTATACTTAAAGAACATAAAGAATTTCTTTGCTCATGTACCAAAGCACAAAAAGTGGTTATTTGGCTGAGATCCTATAGAATAACAATCTATCTGATTTTCATCCTGGCCCAGCAAAATAAATCATAGAGCAAAATTACATGCCTTGCTTCTGCAATGCTATAAAAAAGTATAAAGAGGTATAAAAAAGTGATTGCTGTAGGTGAGCAGGTTAAAACACTTAAGTCAAAGTGACATACAAGGCCTGCTGACCCTGTATAGGCCTGGTGTTTCTACAGCAGTGGCAGCTTGAATAGAAACAGCCATGTCGGGTCTGTTACTTTTTGACTTGGTCCTAAATCAACCAACAGTGCTGCAGACATAATATAAATACAGTAATGAAAAAAATGGCTTCTCATTCATGCTTTTAAAGAAATAACAATCTGCGTGTCATTATTTCCCCAGTCGGTCCTTCGTACTGAAGTAATATTTTATTTTTATTTATAAAAGGTCCCGCGTAAACGGAGTCATACGCCGGGTTTATGGAAAAGCCAAAGCGCCACTTTAGGTGTGGTGCACTCGTAGAGCTGCTGAATTAACATGGCGAGGCGTCTGAATGTTTCACATTTCTCTGTCTCTCCGCCTGCCAAACGGCAGGTGCACACCATTAGCTAAATGGTGAAGGTAATGATTTGGGACGGAAACCAGCTCTCAAATAAATACACACACTCAGGCCTCTGGGCTAATGTGCAATGGAATCTGAGGTAACTCCAGAAAATTTTATTTGACACTTTATAATGAGCAAGATGTACATTATATATTTGCGTGCTAAATAAGTACCCACTGTGTCACTGCTATATATTATGCTGACCTTGTGTGAGTGTGTGTGGGTCTACTCTTGACAGCTCTATTTTACATTTAGCTAAAGAATTTTGAAAAGGGCTCCATTTAAGGGCTGGAGGTTAATGTGTCTATACTAACAAATGTGTAAAAAAAAAAAAGTAGCTGGGAGATGATTTAATTCCTCAGATAAACAGGAGGAAATTTCTTTCTTTGATACATTTAATATCAAAATACAAAAAATGTATAAGCCACAGCGCTGAAGTTAAATAAAATAAGAGAAAAGTTTTACCAAAAGGCCAAAAAACATGTTGAAAAGGTGCCCAATAGCTTGGTCTTAATAGTGAATAAGGTGATGAAAGCCGTAGTAAATGAATGGTGCTAGATGGGAGCTTGTTTCCCCCCTGGTAAAAACCTGTTTCCCATTCATCAAAAGTTCATCTGAGGATACTAGAATTCAGATCCTAGACTCCTAGACAAAGAGGAAAATGTTATATTTTACATGATTAGATATATAGCACTCAATATTAAGTTAAAAATGATCAAATAATGGAGGCATGTTTGAGAAGCGATGGCTCACTTATTGTGTATGCTTGCATGTAGTGTACCAAATTCATAACCACACTGTGTCTGCAGTATTTTACAACATAATATAGCACCATAAGTTTGTGGTTCCTAGTCAGCCTGAACCCTACCCTTACATGTTATATAGATATTATGCCTTCTTCATATATATTCATTTTATATCAAAACAACACATTGTTTTATCAAATATTTCCTAATCATTTACAATTCAAACTGTGTTTTAGCACCTACTTCTAATATGTCAATGGCCAAAAGACACCCAGATCCACAACTGAATTTATATCATTTATGTCCAGAGCCTTGCGACTGTTTTGCACTACATTCCCCACCCTGTCACAGAAAAAAAAAAAAAACATTTCTGATCTCAGCTCAGTTTTGCCTTTTAGCTCAATGGGCAAAATCAGGATATGGACAGGGGAAACCTGACTCTCGATCAGCATCCTACTTTGAGGCACACTTTAAGGAGTACGGGCCCTGGTCTGTTTATGTTTCCCAGGGCTGGATGAAGTCCTCGCCAGTGAAACCCTGCCTTATGTGGCTAAGAGGTTTGGCAAACACTGGAGACACACCTTTCCTTTAAAAGACCATTACAGCATGCCTTTGTGCTACTATGAATTTGACAGCTATTATTCCATTTCCTCTAAGGACTATAACGGTGCATATGACTAATCAAGTATCTACCAAAATAAATCCTGGAATATAAAGTACACAATGCTACCTACTATTAATATTCAAAGACATGAAATTGCAACTGTGCAGGGTTGAGAGATTTTCATTGAAATACAAAAATATAATACCATTTGACTACCTAATCTCTAATACACATGTGCAACAATAACAACAATGTGTTGAAATGGGAATTCTGCCTCAGCTTTTTAGACATTAAGAGTCCTTTGCTCTAAGGATTATGTAAAAATTAACAGTTGAGACACAGGAAGTGGAAAAACAGCAGGAAAGAGGAAGTGAGCACTATTATCGCTACAACTGCAAGCTTAGCAGTGACTCCCAGTGGTGTCCCAACAGCCAACCACACAGAGCAGGCCTTGTGTCTACAGATCATTAGATTTTTAGGTTTATATTTCCATAGTCAATCAGAACCCCCTGAGGAGCTGGACTGTAAAGCCATACACATCAGGCAGGAGGGGTATGTTTCCTGATCTGATGAAGTTACTGGTCTGAAGATTTGTAGATTGCTCAGAATGCTTTTCGGTGTACTGGACGGAGGCCCAGCAGTTATACCTGTTTATCGTTCATTTGTTTGGCTGTTCTGAGCGCTGTTTCATGTTCCATTGTGATGTCTGTTTCTGCTACAAATGTTTTTTTTACGATGTTTCCTACACCCTTGGCTGTGTACAAACGAGCTTGACTTAGTTAGATATTCTCTGACCTAGCAGGTGTTCGGTCAGAGGCAGAGAGAGAGAGAGACAGTATTCTTCCACCAACACATCTTATTCAACTAATCAAGAGCTTGACTGAACACCATAATGAGTTGATGAATAGAACCAGGTGTTTTAATGCTGGATTAGAACCAAACCACTGCACCTACAATGTCCTTTCTCAGATACAACTGAACACCACTGCTTTTGACAGCCTGTATGGCCTCAACGGGCTGAACGGCCAGCTCTGGTGAAGAAAATTCCTATGGCCTTCAGTTCTGTGTCCTATACAGTCTCCAGTGGGGACAGAGGCCAGTGATGTCACAAGGCCACCCATGCTACACAGCAGGTGACACTGCACAGGGACCAGGATTTACCAACATTCCGTGTCTGGCCAGAGGCCAGCACCGTTACATCACTGTTCATACAATACGCGCAGAGGAAGGACTGCAGGCTACATTCTCATTACTCTGGCTGGCAAAGTGCGAGCAATTCACCCCTGGACGGCCTCAAAACTACAACAACATAAACACTGGAAACACAAGTACTTCCTTTCATTTTTAACCTGCTTTTTTTCTATCCAGACTCTGGAATTTTGCCGACTGTGTCTCTCGGGTTACCACGATGCTGCCCGCACCCTGCAGAACAAGCACTGTAGAATAAGCGTAGGCTGGGAAAACAGTTAAGGTGTGGGAATTAGCTGCTGGAGTTTTCAAAAAGATTTCTCAAATCACAAGGCACACAGTATACTTGGAGAGAGATAGCAAGATCGCATCACTACAACCTATAGACAATAAGTAATACCTCCCTTTTTGTGATCGTTGCCCAACTTCAAGGATGCCTTAAAGAAACCTAAAACAAAACTGAATTTTATAGTCTTGCAGCTAAGAGAGTAAGAGCAACATATCTGTTCTCAAAGATGACACCTGAGCAACCGAGGTGACTACACACTTAAAGTCATCTTGTGACATTTGTTCCTGTGACCAATAAGCTGACAAGTCTGCCTTGAATATGCTGTTTTTACTCTGTAAACATGTAGAAGCAATTATCACCACAAATCTGGGAACGATTGTACCCTCTACACAAATGTTTTACTTTGTGTGTCACAGCTGTAAATTGCAGAGATATTGCTTTAACTGTGCTTGTTTATGTACTTTCAGAGCCAGCCTTGTGATCTCTGACAACCTGACAACCAGCAGCAAGCACGCAAAGACACACTCCTGTTCCACCTTCCATGCTTTGTGACCATACAGTGTGACGCACAAGCCAGCATGAGGCCAACAGCCCAATGAAAACACTTGGCGCATCCCTGTCTTTCTTTAATTAGAACCTTTTTAGACAAATTAGTCTTCAAAGAGACAGCAGCGGTCATGTTGACACGTATGTTTCAGAGGAATTAACAAAGTCACCAGGACTGAAACAGACGTGTATGTGACTATGAACTACAATACAGAATCTCATCTGTTTTAAAGCAAAATGTCAGATCAGTTAGCTTGACAAAGTAATAATTGTAGTGTATCTTAGTGCCATATGGGTCTTTAAAAATAAAGTATTCAGGCAATATGTTTTGTGGGGGATGAAATCAATACAGCTTAGTATCAAAATGTTATTTTGGCGTGAAATATTATGATATTTTGTGTTATTGGTTGCATTTTTGTGGAACTTAAATTTTGTGAAATGTCCATAGAAATGTCCTGATAACAATATGTGATGATATATTTGTTTATCACGGTCACAAAAAAATCTAAATATTTAACTGCAACACCCTTCATAACAATACTTAATTGATTTCAAAAACAGTACAGAATACTTATGCAATCACAGGCAGTTCAAACCCTTAAATGTTCTGTGTCCTTATTAACATTTCTTTTGCATGGTGAGTGTTATCAGGATTTTAAAAAACATTATCCTATTACAGTACACGGTAAACTTCAAAGCTGTTGAATGTTCAGCTTTAATACCCAGCAGCGGCTGTTTTGACAGCTTTGACCATCGTGCATGTTTTCTTCCCACACAAACCCACCCCCCGTAAACAATGGCATTAAGATGAAAATCATTGCCCTCTGGCTGGCCTTGGTTAAAATGGCCACCGCGTCGTTTGCCGGAGGTGCTTTGGATAAACGTGACTCAGATGTGTGGACGTTTGGTGTCAGGACAGTTTAGGGGCCGCAGCGCTCGAAGAACCTCTCGTTCAGCTTCCATGTGTCCGCTCACTATGCAATCCACTGCCAGCACACGCAAAACGCGACACAACGAGCGAGAAAGGAAAACAGGGCCAAACAGCCAGGCACATTTGCTGAGGGGTTTCCCAATGAATCAGACCGTTTTCAAAGTCAAGAGCAAGAGTGAAAACAACGCAAACCACAACACTGGAAACTAAGCAGAAAGACGTTTTTCTGTGTGAGGAACTGAAAGAATACAGTCAATACTGTATCAGAACAAAGGTCTTTTGTTGATCTGTCTTATTTTGCTTTTGAACCATAAACAACTGCCACATCTGTGGTTAGACAAATATGTCACATACCACAGTATCAAAGGAAGTTATGTTTTATTTGTTTTTGGTTACAGTTTTGTTGCTCTCCTTAAACATCTCTTGTTATCTCAAACAATCTATGAAGCTCTGTGCACTCGATGTCCCATCCCTTCCATGAGACCTACCTTCAGGCGTTTGCAGGGGAAGGAATCGATGTTTGGGAGGTCCATCAGCAAAGTAACATGGGCACCAGAGCTCATGGTAAAGTTGTACTACCTAAAGTAGAGAGATCGGGCTGCTAACTTTTTTCTCATTCAATTTGTTAATTAACAGAAAAATGTTACATAAGAATGGAGCCCTGCACCCTGTTGCTTCACTTTCATTTAGGTTAGGAAGTTTAAGAATTACTAGATGCTCCACCCACTGATCTCAGGTCAGTGCTAGGTAGGCAGACTTGGGGGTTACTTATTCACTTATCAAATGGGATTGGTCAATTCAATGGGCATTGACCCAATCAAACTAATTCAATCCCCTCATTATAATCTCATGGATGACATCCAAGGTGTCAGTGACATCAAGTGGGTAGCCAGACTCTTTGGTAGGAGTACAGGTGACACCAGGCTAGCAGTGAAATGCCTGATTTTTACAGCCACCAACCCCAGAGTCACCATGACCACTGAGTTCATCTCTGAGAGCACATGACAGCCATAAGTCAGTCTTTTCATTGTTATGTGGTTCCCAACATTCTTTCCAATTTCTTAGGCCTACATTCAATCAACCCTTGTCTTCAACTTTGTCATTTTAATTAAGTAAATATGTTTATTTTCTTCAAAACAACAGTTTAGTGAGTTCAGTGGATAAATAAAATATGAAGAAAATGTGCTTGTTTTGAAAGAACTTTCTCATGTAGTTGTGGGTGCTTTCTCTTGCACTTGTAGGGGTCTGTGTGTGTGTATGGGTGCTTATTTGTGTGATTGCACGTGTGTGTACACACATTTGTGTGACCCTCTCTTTTTACATGGGGTGTCCAGTAAGAAGCACCCATGAACCACAGGCATTAATTAGGCGTCCTGAAGAAGGCTACAAAACAATAATATTTTGCAGCAACAAAATTTCACATATTTGAATCCCCCCAAGGACACTGTTAAACAGAAAAGAACATATAAACATACGTGCCTTTTATTTGCACATGACTTCTTTCTCTCCGTTTCCATAACAACAGATGTCCCTGCTACAACAGACACCCAGGTTCCACCTTTCCAGGCCTCACACAGTACAGGCCCCTTCTCCGATGGGTAGCCCTTGGCTCGCAGTCTGATTAAGTTCATCGAATAAGCATGATGGCTTGACATTTCTTTGAACATCTTCAGTAATCCTGAAGTAATTTTCATTGGCTGGCTGTTATAGCCATATAATGGACTGGAGCATTAAGTATGCACCTCTTTTTGTGACTGAATGCAACTCCATATATAAAGTTTGAACTAGCTTGGTCCCTGCTACACTACAATTAAATACAATTGAAAGCTAAGGAGTGTTATATACTTATCACGTCTGCAATCTCCATTTAACCCACGACTAAATGTTTACTAAAAGTACCACACATAAAACGGAGACATACTTGTTTGCCTGCCAACATGAGTCAGAAAAAGTCAGATATACCCAGCTGCACCATAGAAAGATAGTGATTTACAACTCCTTGTAAACGTGTTGTCTCTAGGTTCCTCTATTGGCTAAGGCAATATTAAATTGGTGTACCATTCTACAAAGGAAAAAAATAGTGAAGGCTATCCGCTACACGCACTGGAGGGGTAGCGTGAATAAGTGCTCCTTCCTCTGTCAGGGCTCAATGCATAAATCAATTCAGTCGAGAAAATGGGTGATAAAAACAACCACCATGCCAGACCAGCTGATTTAATTAACATTACAATTTTAGTTGCACAGGAAATGAAAATGAGCGACAATTGAGGAACTGGGTTTGTCAGCAAGCATGTCACCAGAATTCACTTTTGTATGACACCGTGTTAAACATCTGCTGTTTAAATGCTGAGACTTCTTTCTCACAAATTTGAATTTGTCATGAGCATGTTTTTCTGAGCAGGTTTTACCGGAGATGAGAAAGCCATGAGAAAGCAGAAGTCAAAGCTGCACACAGTAACTGCAGTGTCCCGCTCCTGCTATTACAAACTCCTGGCTTCAAACGTAACCTCTCAATACCTCTCATTTTTACAGCAGTTTGAACTGTGCTGGCAGGCCACACACCTGTTTTCTGAACAGATTTTCCAGAATGTTCTACTCCATTCTGTCCCCTCAAGCAGTTCAGACTCCCGGCTTTTAACTCGCATGGAAAAACCTGCAACTCTGACTTAAACATTGCCTGATATATCAATAAAAGCCTTTCATAACAGATGCTCTACGGAGCCAATACTGAAAGTAATTAAATCATTGTTTCCCCCTTATTCGCCATCAGATAGCAAAATCTAAGCAGTGATGGTGTGCAATGAATGATCTCTGCCCTGATTCCCTGTTTTCCCACATCCATCCACACCCAAAAAGGCCAAAGATCCATTAAAAGGAGTCTTTATACAACACTGGTTTAAACAAAGTCAATTTGTTTACTTCAGGCCAGCCCTTTTACATGCGCATTGAAGAGGACGGTATTGACTCTGGGCCCACAGTCAGGGGGTATGCGGGTGAAGGAGGAGGTGGAGCCAAAGAGCAAAACAAAAAGAGCAGCAAAGTGGGTGAAAGACAGAAGACAAAGGCCGAGAAAGAGAGAGGGGAGAAAGAGAGAAGAGGGATCCTTGTGCGGATGCCAGACCCTTCCCGCTGGTCTTAGGGGTCCACCAAAAAAAAAAAAAAAAAAAACGTCAAACAGCAGCTGTGAGAGGTTTTCAAAACACTTGGGAAAGAAGGGGGAAAAGAGAAAAAGAAAATAATATGTCTTTCATATAGGAGGCATCCCCAGAAAGTGGGCCACACCGTGTGGGTCCTGCGGTATGGTCACGGGTCGGCAGCCTCTAATGGGAGCCTTACGGAGAGCAGAGCATCATTCCCCCATGACGCAGAGCAGACAAAGCCTGCAGGGCCCAATCACAGCGCGGATCCCAGCATGCAACTGTCCCCACGATTTCATCTGGTCTACACCGCACGTTAACCAGACGGTTAACATCTCAGTGTGACTGCAGAACAGAGCAGCTCTAATCCACAACACCAGCTGGATATTGGTTCAAATCCTATGTAGCCCCACTGTGAAATCAAAGCATGCGCTTTGGATGGTTTTTATTTATTTATATTGCATCTTTATATATTATGGCTGGGATGACATGAATCCTTATCAACCACTACTTATAAAAGCATAACCTTATCTCATGTAAAAATGTTATCTTTCCCAAATCATTACAGTATGGGATTTAACAGACATCCCTTCGAATAGCAACTTATGAAATTGTTCAACTTTTTAAACGCTACCTTTACACAGGTTGATATTCACTGCAGCTATTAAGGTATAGCACCTTCCCTGTGGGTACAATAGCAGTGTAGTACCCAACTTTGGAATCGAACCTGCAACCTTTTGAGTTCCTTAACCATAACAATGCACTGCCAACACAGCAAAGCCACAGAATGAGGTGTCACAAACCCCATAAGGGGTGGAGTAACAATTAGCGGCTAATCACTGACTTGAGTGAACCAGTTGAAAAGTTTCAGTCTCAAACCGCAAAACTCTCCGCCCATTTGCAATGCTATGAAATCCACAACCAGTGAAAAGCAGTGGCTCTGTGGCTGCGGACTCAAATCTAGGAGACTGTGTGAAAGTGGTGGCCTGTGATCCCTGACAGCGACTCAGTTTCATGCAGGCAAGTCCCGCCGACATCCAGGGGAGACCGCACTTTGCCTTTGACAGTTTCACACCACAGACGCTGGATTCAGTCCCAATCCCCCAATTCTGAGCACTCAGGGGGCTCAAAACATGATCCATGCTGTGAGAAGAGAAACCAGATTGCCAGTGAGTCAGATTAACATATTCTCCTCATCTTTCTCCTGCTCTTTTTCCCATTGCTTTTTAATTCAAAATCCCCCTTCCAAGACATGTAAAAGTTGTGCATCTGACTGAGGAAAGAAACCCTTTTGGACAGACAGCTGGGTTGTGTTAAATCTTAAATAATTCCAGTTTTCTTGTAATGAAAAAAAAAGAAGCCAGGCCTCATTTCCATTAATAACCAGCCCTTCACTTGAGTAGATCAGGTTGCGAAATAATCAGATATAAAAATGTTACAGTGCTGGCTGAAGCTAATTTCCAGAGGAATCCCAGGGAGGCGACGTGGTGTACGTCTTCAACACTATTACAACACTGCTAAGGGTGGAAATCATCATGAAACAGTACACTGCTCGGCATTACTCATCTTCCACGTTTTCATTTACGCTCGTGTCTCAGGACAGGAAAGTTGACGCAATAGTTTTTATTTCCTTTTTATTTATTTATATTTTTCAACTTGAACAAGAACTTCTGAAAGCCTTCTTTTCCATTGACCTACTGTTGCTAGGGAAACACAACACTCGTGCCTATTTCTGTTTCTTAGCACAGTGACACAACCTAGTTCCCAGAAATTACCTACTGTGTTTCGGGGTATCAGCTCAACTAAAAGAAAAAAAGTCTAGCTGGTAGTATACAAAAAAACCAAATGGTTGATTTGCAGCAAAGGTTACAAACATATAAACTGTGCTGATCCCTCAAGGAGAAATAGTAATAAAATTTTTGTAGGACCAGCACGATTTTATTAGCCTCAGAAGAGGGTGCAGTGCAGTACCACAGCGGAAACTCAAGTGGCACACTTAAAAAATGTAGGGATGAAAATTTCTGAAAACATTTTTAAAATGAATTATTTAGTTAAGTAACAATTTGTAAATTGCTGAATGATGAAGATGAAATCTTATAAAAGATAAATGATGTTGGATAGGGTAATATTCCAAGCTTTTCCTCTATGCCATGCACTTTGATAATGTCTTAAGTCTCTGTGCAAAACCCTTGAAAATGTCATCAGCCAAGCTTGTCAGATGGTGAAGGTCCCAGTGCAACAACATTACCAAAACTTTGCAGATGTTTTTTCCACCACATATTCTCCCACTGCAGGATAAACAGAGCATCTGAAATTAAAAAAATAAATTATAAATAAAATAATTGTGGGAAATATGATATTAAGAGCCGTTCCTCTTTCCAATGCATTTTTTTTTAGAATGTGCATCTGTGGGGAACCATGGAACCCATGATTACCACTTCACTTCACCAGCCAAAGTTGGTCAAATGAGTCCCAGAAGAACGTTCTTTTTTTTACCAGGATTTTACCAGAACTTTGCCAGAGCAGATGTTCTGTTTCCGCCACAAATTCTCCGTTTAGAGAGGAAGGCGATGGAACTCCAAACCCAAAGAGAGAAGCTGACAGGCAAAGCCCTCACAGTGTGACATTGTAGGCCCGGCAATCACCATGTCAGCAGTTTTATTAATGCGCCGTTCCCGGTATGCGGCGGGCGGTTGCCAGCTCGCCACAAAACCGCAGGTGACAGCTTTGCCCCGGCGGGGGCCGCGAAGAGTCAGACGCCTGGGTGTGCTAACAATCAGAGCGGGGGAAATCGCACTCTTCATCTGCCTGTTCAAAAAAAAGCCTACTTTATCCCTCCCTGTTTGGCACTGCAACACGAGTGCCACATCTCCCTACACTAATGCTCTCTCCGCTCCACGGCCTGCTGGGGGGGTTTAGCTACGCGTGTGTGGGGGGTCTGTGAATCGCTCTTTGTTGCTGGTAATCCAAGTACCCAAGTCTCTGCATGAGCCGAGGGTTTCAAATCTAAGAAAAGCCCTCAGGGAGCTCATAATCGCAGCCGCTGTTATGTGCCGTTAGCGTAGCCCCTCTGCGTGACTTTGAGGAGGCTCATCTGCCAAGGTTGGGCCTGAGACTCAGTAGCCTTTCACCAGAACACTGAGTTCAAAAACACTCAAGGGTTTTTTTTTTTTGTTGTTGTAGTTTTGGGTTTGTTTTTCCTGCCAAAGAAGATCTACATCCAATGGGAATGAAATTAGTTAGAGATGTCCACGGGATCAGTCTATGAAGGTTGAATTTACATCCACGAGAGCCAACGCTACTCACCCAAAACAGAGGGGACTTTAAAAAAAACACACGTGAAATGTGCAAAGAAAAGCCCTTTTGTGAGATCGGAAATGCTTCCAGACAAGATCAATCTATCTGGGAGGAGGAAAGGGAGACGATTAAATCCAGAACGGAGGAGGATTTCTGCTTTGGGAGGTCAAGGTGGCCACAGGGAGGCCTGTCAGAAAAACGTGCACAATTCTTCATGGGTAGGGAAGTGGGGCAGTGGGGCAGGGCAGTGTTTGGGGGTTGGGGGGCTGGGGGTTGTGATTGTCAAATGTTGTAAAACATCAATTTGCACCCAGAGCCCAAAGCAACACCCTGACAGTGACTCACGAAAGAACCGTGTCAAAGGTTCAAGACTCTTCTCAGACACAGAGTGAGGTGTCTTCGCACATGACAGGGGAACTCTGATATGAAATAAAACTTCGATAGGATACTTCTTACCGAATGAACGCTTGCTGGACAATTTCCTGCTGCAGATCAGGGAGGCTTTATGTTGTTTTGGCAGCTTGACATTTCACATTTAAACAGGAGTAGCTGCTTTCAAGACAGGTAGAAGAAAGACACATCAAAGTCAATGCTAGTTCTGAACCTTGCATTAGGAAATATAGAATTTATCCTCAAAAAAAAAAAAATCACACATCACACTTTATTTGGGAAAACTTTTGGAAAATAGTTGTGGGTGTGGCTTCCTTAGCAAATTGAAATGCAGGCTTTAACAAGACTGGGGAGGGACATCTAATGATTGGTATATTATATTTTATATATATATATATTATATATTTTTTTTAATTACAACGGATCAATTTTCCATGAAAAACTGACTTTAAAAACTATGGACACATGGAACAAGAGGTATGTCACTAATTTCCCAACTGGAGAAATTTGGAAGAAACAGCAAAGCTGTAGAGGGAAAAACAGTGGCTCGAATAAATGGCCTTGTTTCACATCTTTATCATCAAAATACATGTTTAAAAGCCAGGAAAAAACATACACTCTAAATGTTTTCAGCAAGCTGAAATTTGAACAGCTAAACAGGAACAGTAAAGCACTGTTAGATATCACCACAACAATATAACAGGAGAGAGTAAGCCAAGAACAGCTTCTATTTTTTTTTTTTTTTCGGAAAATAGCTCTGTATGTCATAAGTATCAACATTCCAGGTAAGAGGAGTTACAGGTTTTTGGTGTTTCTAAACGGGTTTATGCCCTCTCGGGTTAAGAGATTTATATAAAAACATAATTGAAAAAATATACGAGAGGGGATATCCATAACAGAACGGCCTTCCTGTTTTACCGTTTCAGTTTCCCCTCACGCCGTAGACCCAGATGTGATTCCTCACGGTATTCTGAGACTTGCCTCAGAGCTTTGATGGGGTCCACATGCATGAACCTGCAAGCCCCTGAGCCAGGACAGGTCACCCACATCTGCCGCACCTCGTTTTCATCAAACACGCCAGAACAAACACCAGGGGTTACCTCTTTATTGCATTCAACGGCTAGTTTATATGGGTGAAAAATGACTACTTGTTATGTGGCTTTCTTGAGGTCGATTAGCACTGACAATATTGTGTAGATGTTGGGTTGTGGGTGTCTAGGTGGATCCTTCAAACGGCTTTTTGGGGTAGCGTGGAATGTCTCATCCCGAATCTACACCACAGAAAAATTACACATCAGAATCGAGCTTGAAAAACGATATTAAATATCCGAATAACATTCTGTCAATAGCTCAATGTATTAATCTTTGTTTGTCTCTCTTGCTATCTCTATGTGATTCTTAGTGAGATTGCAAGAGAGATTCATCTGGGACTGCTGTGCAATTTGTGTGCATTGTCATCCTCACAATACTCAATAATGTGCAGATTTGCACATTTGAAAACAATGAACTGTCCATGAAAAACTGAATGCTCAACGGTTACATTGACCAGTGGTCTTTTTCTAGACGTACTTTCCTTTTCCCCAGATGAACAATTTCTCATGTGTTACCACGAATAAAGCATAATCCAAACATATATACAAAATGCACTGTAACATGTAACTTAATATTACCCTTGGGGTTAAACTTGGTGTTTGTCCAACTGTGTAGACAGCAGCTCTCCAATGTAATCTAACAGCATGCCGCAAGCCAAATCCTCTTTCTCCAGTACTGTTACCCTCTACTTAATGTCAGCAAACCCTCACTTTGCAAAACATATAATAGAGAAATTATACATTTTAGCCTACTTCAATTGTAATGTAATCATGTTATAACCATATTTTTTTTTACTTTTCATTCATTCTACTTGGATAAGCAATAAAGTGTTGTCTACCTGTCGAAATAGCAGTTTTTATCAAATCAAATATAGAGGTCTGACCTTGCACCACTTTCATTAGCAAGAAAACACTTGGATTTGAGAGGGCTTTGTAATTTACTTCTTTTCATGGTCCTTCATTCCAGTGAAGGAATGAAAAGTGAAAGCAGAATTTTTTGAGAAAACCTTTTTTTTTTTTAATAGCCAGAATACCCACTAATAATGTGCACTGGAACACAGTCAAGTTCAGTTATTTAGGAATAGAGTGGAATTTTATGGAACAAGAGGCGAAGCAAGTGCCTCACAAACCACAAATGTGGGAATGGTGTACTATTACATAAACAGAGTACAAAATTTATATTACATTTATTGTTTACATAAATAAAATATTGTGTATATTTACATGTATAAAAATGATATAAGAGCAACATGATGAGTCTGTATGTATCAATAAAAGTCTTACTAAGTGTCAGCTCTCCTTCACAAACCTATACCTGGACACAGATTTTGCATCGGCTACACACAGATGCATGTGCAAGCAAGAGTAGACCACAGCTGGAGCAACCGCATAGCGTATGGTACTCTGAACGTTTCAGCAACCAGGACTCCAAATTAAAGTGCTCTTCTAAATTACACGGCAAGACGGCAGCACCTGGTGAATGCTAAACAAACATTAAATCACTTCAGAAATTATGGCAGAAAACATTAATAATCGGTATCTAAAAATGTCATCTTGGAAGTTATGGTGATGGTGGAAATATCTCTTTCCCCTCCCCCCCCTTTCTTGAAGAGAGGTAAATCATTTCAGCATGGCCAAAACTACCTCTCAAGTGTGCTTATTTACAAATGAGGTCATTCCCATTGCTCATTGACAGCAACTTGTTTCTATGCGGGGGAAAAAAGGCCAGAACATCACACTAAACGCAGGGTATTGGAATAAAGAAAGCATTTAAATACTTCCACGTACTCAGTCCTCATAAATTCTGTTGACAGGTTGTGTAACCAACTAGTAATTCTCCCTGTTGCTCACTGACCGTAATGTGTTTAGGTTTATTTAGACTTTGCTTAAGTTTATGTATATCGCCTTCATCAGCCTTCATCCTCACAGCACTTAGGGACGAAACTGAGTGAGAGAATTAGCCAACCAAATCACTCAGTCTAGTTATGTAAAACTAGTATTTACGCAGTCAACTTGAAGAATAGAGGTAGCATGGAGGTTGCAACAAATTCCAGAACACCACAGACACAGTTTAAAGCCCAAGTTATAGCACCGGTCAAGTCAACAATATACTTATTGATTATTACTTATTAACTGAACATTTCTGTGGATTAGCACCCCTGTTTTCATCTTTTTGTAAAACAAAACTACTGGACTTCTGTTTTGTGTGCTGGTACCAGCTGGTTTATTCAATTAATTCCATATTTATCAATGGCAAATGGACACAAGACACTTTAACGCAAAGCAAAAAAAGAAAGAAAAAGTTCATTAGATCGAATACTGCCGGTTAGCTTTTCTAATGTAACGGCTAATGTGCAGCAGCAGTACTTTAGTAGGTGTCCCTATGTTAACTCTGTAACTCTGAGTTTTGCTGACTCAGACACAACCAGTTTTCCAACAGTAGCAGAACATGATGACGCCTCCAAAAAAGATCCAAAAGTTAATCTTGGAGGACGGTGCAGCTTCAGGGTGTCATTTTTCTTACCTTTCTTTCTTGTTTTATCTAGGTCAGCTCTTTGTTGGACTAATATTCACTCCGTTTTTCCACACAGAGGAAAAGGCCTAAAGCTCCAGCGCTAACTGCACAGACAGATTGAGCATTTAAACCAGCGGGATGCTGGTTCCAGCCTCCAGATCAAAGCCCACAGCCTTTCTCCTGTAGACCAGTCAACTACCGATCCCACGTACCCCAAAACTCACCCACCCCCCTGCCGGCTTATCGCTGCAGCTAGGGCCATAACCCGACAACGTCCCGGAAAATTCCCTCCGACACATGCAGCTATCGTCGCTAAGGTGGACCCCTAAATTCCACCCCCTGCTCCTCTTCTTTCAGCGCTAGCCCCAAAGTGCTTCCACATTCGGGGTTCAGGCATCTGGATCCCCTTACCGCTACCTCCGGTCACCCCCTTTTTTCTTTTTTTTTCTTTTTACATCAACCTGGTTGTAAAAGCCCTTTGACGCTCGACCAGAGGAAGGTCCAAAGTCAAAGAGCAGCGGGGGACAGAATACTGCCCTGAACCCTGGCTGTATATGGAGGTAGGCCTCACTGCCAGTAAGTCCACTAACTGCCTTCAAAGGGATCCCAACCAAAAAAAAACATGTAAAAAAAATGGAGGACCCAAGCATTCAATTAAATTAAAAACATGGGGAGAACAGCAAATGAGGAAAATGATGGAAAGAGTCACTGCTTGGGCGAAAGAAGTAACAGGAAGAAAATGGTGGAGGAAATGCATGGTACTTTTCCACATTAGTGGCGAAAGTGAGGGAAGTGGTGTGGGCCGGTCAAAACAGGAGCACAACCTGCCTGTTATCAGTAGAATGTGTCACATTTGTCTGGACACTGGGCAGATGTTGGAAGATTGAAGGTCAGCTCCCAGGAGATTGAATCGTAGGTGTGAAAAGGGGAAAAGAAAACAAAATGTTAGGAATGAATGAATGAGAGAATGAAGGGGTGGGGCACAAAGACGCTTCCTTTACTCAGCGGAATATTACACTCGATCTTCCTCTCACTTTTTCCTTAAAGCCTCATGTCAACCTGCATTTAACAAGATCTAGACACTGCATTGGTCGATTTCTAACTCAATTACTTTTTATTGATTATAATTATTATTAGAGTCAATTTTATCTCCCTTTAAAAAACTGAGATGAGTTCACTAATGATAAAGCTACCACATATATAACAGTACTCTAGGAGTTTGTATATGTACATTTAAATAGGAGAGACATCAGCCAACGGGGAAGATTGTGTTTTCAATGTTCTAACTTGTATGTTCCCTCATTATTTTTCACCAAAAAGGAAAGATTAAGCCTAAATTGTACTGACTTTGCTTTTGAGAACTTAAGTTTTGCAGCTGGCTAGCCTAAAACTCTACCAGAAAGCAGCAAATATATACAAACAACAAAAGGCCTTGGCAAAGAAGTCACATTCCAGAGGCTAAAAAAAATTAAAAGGAAAAACTATGAAAAAAAAAAATTCAAAGAAGAATAAAAAGCCGTGAGAGAGGTAGATGTGTGTTTTTGATTTCAGAGTTCATGTGGCCCTTTTCCTACCTATGCTGAAAGCTTTTCTTCTCTGTTCACCTGGCCAGGAGGACTAGAGTGAAGTCTCCCAGAACAGGAGGGTGGCCAGTAACATGACAAGCTTCCAACTCCAATGCAGCCAAGTTAGAATATGCGGGAGCTGCAGCTCATTTAAAGACATTAGAGCATCGGGCCGCAATTATGATTTAGCACGAGTAATTACAGACAGCCGCTGGGAGAGGTGTGTTTTTCAGGTTGAATTACTCCAGCCAGTTTATTCAGCTATAAGGCAACAGAATTATAAAAAAAAAAAAAATGAGAATTTGGGATGAGGCCTCAGAGAAAGTTTTGACCTTTCACGCTAGGCTTTGTGTGGGCACGGCGGAGTACGTCTTGGAAACCGCCATTTCCCCTCTTCTTGCCTCAGCTTCACGCCCAACCTCTCTGCCCTCCAGCTGAAAATAGCCATCTATCTCCTGACGGCGGGGCAGCCAGGAGAGCAGCAGGGCATTTTTGCGGCACATCAACAGGAAATTGACGCCCCCACCACCCTACCACCTCTGACGAGAGCACCCCAGCTCTGTGGACCGATAAAAGGGGGGGAAGCAGAGTGGTGAGGCAACCCCCGGCCGAAGCTGATAATCTGGAGGTGCCCCGCCCTTTCCTTTCCTGATGTCTAGCCACGTGGGTGGGAGGGGTGTGGGTACTTTTTTGGGTGGGGGGAGGGGTGTTACACCCAATGCCTGACCCTCTGTCTCTTGTCAAACCAGCACCAGCCGCAGCATCAGCCTCGGCCAAAGACCTCTCCACACAGCCGACACACAGGGGACCCCGTTTCCGGCGCGGGGACGGGACCGTCAGGACCACTTTCTTTGCTGACACCTTCAGAATGCCTCACTGCAGGAGCTGATACGACCCAGAAGCCTATTTTAAAACCAACACCCTATCTGGGAAACGTAACATCGTAACATCTGGCGCGGCCGTAGTCAGTTCTTCCAATTATGCTGGAACTTAATTTTCCGTTTAGTCTCTCATCTCTGCACTGGGGACGGTACAAAATATATTAGTGACACTCAGTGTGAATCAACAGCAGAGCTGCAGACACAACCTCATGATCACATAAACCCAACACCTCAAAAGTGGTCGGAAATTGCCCAGGACCCTCCCTGAAAAGATATCTCGGACCTCCTACAGCACTTACAACAGTGTGTGAACTACATCATGGCATGGGGTGGGGGTGGAATGGGGGCGCTTGCACATGCCCCAAAGAGAGGACTGACTGTGGCTCTTGTTGAGAAGAAACATGAACCACCATCATGCATGAATCACATCAATGATTGCCTAATTTTACACATGATCCATGATGACGAAGATACCGAAAAATAGAAATGCATGGCAAAGATAGCTGATTGTCAATATTTTACAAACCCCCCAAAATTTCAAAATCATGTTTTCAGGGGAGCTCATACAGGCTTCCCTGTAGTTCACACCCTGACTTACAATTACATAGGTTTATGTAATAAATACTGCTGTCTAGTCTGTTCTTTGCCTGGTCTTTTTCTTTTGGACTTTTGAAGTTACTCCTTTAATTAAGAGCACCAGTTAAATACTTACATATGTAAAAATGCTGTACATGTACAATCTAAACTCTGGTTAGTTATGAATCTTAAACTTAATTTGACTTCAAGTTGTTGATAACTACTTGAAACTGAAATCCTGGAAAAGCTTATTTTATTGTTCAAAGTACACACAAAGTCAATACATCTTGCACTGAGGGCATATTTATTTGGTTCATCCAAAGGTTGTTTAGAGGGTTTAAAAAGTCTCCACTGGGTGTTACATTCCCAAAGAATAACACGAATGTTTTAAAATAGGATTTTAAACCTACAATACATTAACTGTACACACATTATATAAAATCTTTATTAAATATTATATGCAGATCTACTGTGAAATTTGATTTCCAGATAGGATTAACACAATATACCATTTGGAATGGTATGTACAATGGAAATGTACCGGATCACGCTCAGACCCTAGCAAAGATGACAAAGGAGATTAACTGTGGGAAAGCTCTGCCGCAAACTTGCTTTATGAAGATTCAAGATGGGTAACTTGTGCTCTTTTAAACTGTAAAACATTAATGGCAAAACCTGCTGCGCCAGATATGTGTCTGACATCAGGAAAATGGTCAGCGTGAGCTTCCTCTCTTCTCTCTGACATGTTTTCAATGTTTGTACGCTTATGATTTACTATTTAATATGCTCTAAAATGAAAGAAGGGTATATCATTTATACTTGCATTTATACAAGTCACAAATTAAAAGTTCATTTTTTAAGAAGGCTTCTTATTAAGCTGATTGGTTTATTTCTTCTTTAATCCAGTTTTTCATGTTTTATTGACTTTTTTCCCATTGATTTTAATGTTTTAGTGAAGTGGGAGCAACCTTCCATGAACCAAAAAGGCCAAAGCAACAGTGAGCTTCATGACATATTCTGAACCAATTAAAACATTTTGTTTTACAGAGAAGAGCAAAATTATTGGTTGATACCGAACATGACAGCAGTGCTTGTTTTTGCTTCCACAAAGCTGCATTTCTCCCGTCACTCCTTTAGGAGTAAGCTGTGATGAAGGGTGTTATCGGGGACTCTTGTAGCTGAGTGTAGGGGGACATGATATAGAGGGCTGCTTACCAGTGTTTTGGAGAGGCCAACGTTTCCTGAGATCAGCGAGGTCACTAACAGGATGGTGAGTAGCTGCTTGGGCACGAAAGGAGGGCCGGCAAAAAGGGCACAGTTCCATTCGGTGGCATCAGATGTGTGAAGTGCAAGATGACAGAACCGCTACCAAGAGCACGCGGAACTGGGCCTCGTTATCTCCTGGGGGTCGTGTGCGCGGGCGTCCGTTTCCACGATGACAACGGTCAGCACCTCTGTGCGCCATTTGGACAGGCCGACAGCCCAGACTCTCATCTTCAGTGCAAGCTTTGCAATACACTACACACATAACACCTCTTCAGCTACATTTCACACTCCACATAATAATTTTGGCATCAGAAAATCCCCCTCTTTAATGTTTCCGTGACACAGTAAAAAGCAGAACTATAATCTTCAAGATCTGCAAGTAAAGATAAAAGCGACGGTCTTAAAAATCACACACCAAACTGTTCCAGATGCAGTTTCAATTGCACAGAAACACCTCGCGCTAAAGCTCATGCTAACTCTCGGCCAGATAAGTGAGAAACACGTGAGGGAATACGAAGCCCAATGCTCAATGCTGAATTTAGGCCAGCCTCTAGCCTGAGACTCAGACTCACTTCTAGCAATACATGTGCTATATTCACTAAGAGCCTCAGAAAAGGGACACTGATCTGGGATCAGGTAAGGAGATCAGGGATCCAGTACGGGCTACAAAGCAAAAGTGATCCTAGATCAGCTCATCGATTTTAAGATACTTTATGAATATTGGAACATATAATTTCTTTCAATATCCTAACTCCATCCATTTTGGACTGAGATCCAAAACTGATCTGTGATCAGCCCTCCTACTCTGAATAAACTGAATGAATACAGGCCTTGATCACTCCTATCAATATCTTTCCCTTAACTATAATTGGCTGCTGGGTAAAACTGATCCAAGATCAGCTCTCTTACTCCTGAGATGCTTTATGAATACGTGCCTAGGAATCTGATGTGACCGTGGGGGCATGGGGCCCCACCACTTAAAAAAAGGATGTTTAGGGAAAGTACCTCTGTCACTTTCCCCAGTGCAGAGGGGGAACTCGACATACTCCATGACTGTGGCGGAATGCTGCAGGGTTGCCGTGGCGATTTTCCCCCAAGGACAACCCCGCCAGCGCCGGTTTACCCCATGTCCCGGAGACACTGAGCAGACCGTGCCATCGACGTGACGCTCACCACATGGCGATAGAGCCACTTTCCCTCCGAGCCCCCCTGTCTGATTTACCGCAGACACAGAGCCCCAAGATTTTTACAGCCATTCGATTCGGTCCCTAAAAACTGTTTCACCTTGGGAAAACATGTCGACACCACATGGTTCCGCCCAGTCTTTCACAGAACGGAGTTTCCCAATGTTCATGGAGGACCACCAGTGTTGCATTTGCACCAACACCCCGCTTATTGCCACTACCCAAAGAACTTCGACAGCAATGTCATTACCTTCACTTGTCTTTAGGGCAGCTAAACTCAACTAATTCAGGGAGGTCACCTACAAGTACAGCATCCCCTATGACACTGATAGCATAACCAAGTGTTAGCAGAGCCTTTTACATTTGTAGCTGCATTGCAGCCTGGAAACACGGCCACCCATATCTGATATCTAGCATGTGTAAAAATCCTTCATTCACAAACTATGACTCCATATGACTTCCGTTCTTGAAGCCTCACACCTCAGCACTGTATATTTAATGTTTCCAGGTATCAGCTGACTGTGGAATTGATTATGTGAACTGTCTTCATCCACTGCCGGTCCCTCCTTACTTAAGGAACAGGATGGGAGAATCCTTTCTGCCACTCTGCCTGACTCAGGACGGGGTTGGAGGGGTGACAGGCTCACATGTTGGCCAAGACTCTTTCTCATGAGAGCAGAGCTGTGATGGCTAGAACTGTAGCCGGTAAGGTTACAGGTCTTTCTCTGCTGTGCCCCATATCAATTACGCCTCTCCCCGCACACCGATGTCAGTTATGACATTGCACCTCAGATTTCCTCTCTACTTCCCATGTACCTGGGAACAAAACAAACATGAGATTATTCTGGTCATGGGACCCCCTGCCGTTCACACACACGCAGGAGGGAACTCATTTCCCTGTGTAAACAGAGGTACTCTGAGGGGGTGATCGCCCTCCCTCCATGCAATGCCTTCTGGGATATTTACAATTGCAAGTCAAGAAAAATTACCCTCATCTCACCGTAATCGTTTTTAATTCAGGGCCAAGATGCACATCTGCTAATTTCATGATTAAATATAAATGACAGGGTAAATCAAAGCTTCTGAATTATGATTCCTCAGAAATTAAAAAGAACGTTGATTATGCTTGAATATCAGGTATTCAAGGTTTGAGGCAGTTTTCTTTCTTGTGTATTATGCTGAAGTGTATGCTGACATGGAGAGAATAAAAGCGGCCATCTTAAGAGGCTTCTCATGAAACAACAGACACCACTTGACATTACGTTCTGAAAGAGTAAATAACCCACAAGCAGAATAAAAAAATAAACTACATCAGTAACTTTAATGGCATTAATCTGCACTTAATACTTTTTTTGTGCAGATTCAGATGATGGCGGGTTGGAAATACACATTACAGAAGATGAGGCAAAAGGGAAGGGGATTTATGAAAAGTGTGACGTGCAAATATTTCACTCCTGCCAATGAGCTGGGGGCATTTGTTTTTCGCTGCCAGTTTATTCTGTATTTAACAGCCAGATTCCACCCAGGGGGTCTGATCACTGTGGCCCTAAATAAACCGTTTCTCACAGTAAAAGTCATATTTTCTTAAAAATGGAACCTGTTCATTTGATAGGCTCAAAAATACCTGGCAGTGGTTTATCAAGATGCAAACTGCCATGAAATGGCTGTTAAGTGCATAAATCTCTTCCCACACCGGTCTCATAAATCGCCTGTAACCACAATATTACTAAGTATCTGGGTTCAAATTATATTCCTAAAGGAATACCGGTACAGACACAGTAGTTTTAGCTACACACAGCACAGCTTTCTCAAAACCATAAATCTAAGTTGTTTGGTTATCACACCACAAGTACTTAATGTACACAGTAAGCATTTAATGAAGTTAAACTCTTTCTGAAAGGACTTACTTTTTAGGTGGCTGTTACTATTTCAGTGAAAGGCTTGGCACATAAATTCCTTTCTTTCTCTGAAAAGTGGATCTTGCCTTGATGTGTGATCAGCAGTGATCGGTATCAACCATAATTTTTTAGGGCAGACACAGCTAAAATCGGTTGATGGTGCACATTTGGAGGGCATCTCATATTCTGATCATAATCTTTTTTTTTTTTTTTTTTTTTTTTTTTTTTTAACTGTAAATCTCAAGTATGGATTTCATACATGAGCGCCCTCAAACCTGTGGCTGTGGTGACCGAGCTTGGGAAACTTGCAGCTGCACAGGAGCGGGAGGCTGGTGGCTGGCCTAGGCCCAAATGCCTGAAGCCACAGCACCGGGGAGAGAGAGAGCACGGCTGGTTCCAAGAAAATCCCACCGCCAAGCACGCTGGAGGTTCGCTGGGGGTCTTTCTGCAGCCAATTACAATCACAGGCCCGTGCGCCGGCAGCAGCAGACCCTGCTCCCCTGACACCATGCAGGGGGGCTCGTGTGGGGGGTGCCCATGTGTTTGGGCACATCACCTCAAGAAAACCACAAACGCTAACTGAATGTTTCTTTTATTCAGCTGAACCGTTCACTTAGGTTACTTTGGAGCAAAAGCTACAGTTGCCATCTCAGTCTTCCAAAAGTCCAGAGCAACTGGGATCAAAATCAACAACTTTTTCGTAGTACTTGTGTGGACATAAAATGTAATTTCAGGACAATCCCAGAAAATCGGGGACAGTTAGCAACAATAGTAGATGAAGATTCCATTTTTAATGTGCCCCAAAAAGGGGACAGTCAGAATTAACACAGGTTTTCATACTCTACACTACATGGAACAGCATTTGTGAAGACAGTTTGTGCTGTACAGAGAAAACATTGCTAGTGAGCAAAGGGGACAACTATAAAGACTGGAGAAGTTTGTCGGTGGATGAGTTTTTGGGGCGGGTTCATCGGTTGACTAGCGACGGCTTGTCGTCACGTTGTGTCCTCCTGAGTCAGCAGGAGAGAGCAGCTGCGTGGGGCTAAAAAGTTTGGCTGCGTTCGGGTGGGGAAAATGGTACAGCGAAGCACTAATGCTAATGATAACATGACCGTAAGGACAGATTTACTCTTCATTCACTCTCCCTGTCCACAAACGATATGAAAATTAGTTAACATGCACAGATGCTCAGCACTTAGCTCAAGGGCTGCCACAGATGCGCACTCGCCTAAATTTATTAGGCCGTTAATGTAATAATTCACTATTCATTCGCAGCAATTACTTGCGGCGAAACCCCTTCTACCATGGTCCAAAGAACTGTATCATGATTTCGTCTGCTTCCTTGCCTTCGTCAAAACACTGGGTCTTTCCATTACCACAACTTTATTGCTTTATAATGCGAAATTTGGGGTTTGTTCTGGCCCAAAGTAGCAACATGCTTCAGTTTCTATTTATTTTGTTTCTCCAGCTCTAGTTCTGTGTTCGAGTTTGTTGCTTATCCAAGTTGGATTTGCCGGACTTCTTTTTTTTTTTTTTTTTTTTTTTCCACAAACCCAGACACCGACAGCCAGATGAGGATATTCAGTACCCAGCAGCACAGGGAGAGTTCCAGGCCCACATCTTAACGAGTCCAAACTGCGGGCAGTGTGGCCGGGGAGAAAACCCACACATCATGTACCATGAAATTACATCCAATAAAAACGGACACACACAAAATCCTTAATGACACAAGCTGGAGCGATCATCAATAGCAGATGTAATTGAGTCACTGAGCTAATTAGTAATCAACACCCTGCTTCGCTCAAGAAAAAACAAAAAAAAACACAACAGATTATGCACACTTGATGCTCATTATTGCCTTTTTGGTTAATCCGGCCAAATACTTCACCAAATTTTTACATTGTGATCTGTTTGATCCCCAATCATTCATGCACTCTGATTAGAAAACCCAAGTACCCACCATGACAGAGCATTTATTTAGTGGGAACTTTTGATCTCCTCATAAAACCTTCTTAAAAATGCATACATCACCTAAAGAGCACGTCTGCTACTCTGCCCTTTCAACCAATCCCATTTCTGTTATAGCGTGTGAATCTTCTTTATTTTGGCCATGCATGCAGAAGCACTGTTTGGGTTTGGATATAGGTGCCGAGTGGACTTCCATTAAGGCGCCAAGCTTTGTTTTCTCTCTCTTTGACAGAAGGCCCACCAGTTGTCATGTCACTACCGCAAAGCCAATCATCCTGTCGGACAACTTTGGGTTGCTGAACAAACCTGGAAGCTGTCGCCAAGACCCACACAAGTGATCCGACAGCCGTGATGTGGCACGGTTGCTGGGGACATGCCATTGTCTCTGCTTATTTATCTTTCTTCAAACTCTTTTTACATGTTTGCCCCATTTTCCCTTCCAGTTTTGAAAACCTAGTCATATTCTCAACCCACGCTCATTGCGAAAAAAATAAAGGCACTGGCAAAGCAGACAGGGGGGATTCTAATTTCATCGCTCACCAGTGACCCCTGTTGGTCATACAGGTGAAAACAGTCCACCTGCAAATAGCTCAGCTTGCGGACTGCGGTGAGAAAGGAGGTGACGCTAGACATCATGCATTTCGGGGGGCAGGGTCCTCACTTTCCCGGTGGGGGCTGCAGTGTTGAGCACGATCAACTGTGCATTCCGATTTGAGAGAAAAAGGGGGACACACTAGGGGTTAAAAAAGGCTGTGTAAACACATCAACCAGCTGATCAAACAGCACAGCCAATAAACGGCAGCGACCAGGGCCTCGGTCACCCAACCTGTCAATCACTCACCGGGAAAACATAACAGAAACAAAATACACTGCAGTATAATGCAAATACGTTGTAAGTATTGTCAAAACATATTCAAAATATATGTCAGGACATTTACTGTACATTTCCGTTAGGGAGGTGTTTCTGATGGACTGGTGGTAGACAGGATGTCACACTTACTCTCTTTCACTCCCTCTTACTCTTATCCTTACCACTGTTACTCTATTTTATTATTTTACTCTGCCAGTCTGTCAGTCATCAACACTGTAATGAACGCTACAACACTAACAATTCAATACATTTCAATGAAATTCTCTCCCTTTCTCAATCCCTCTCTCAATCTCTTTTTCTTTCCCTTTCTCTATCCCTTTCTCAACTCACTCTTTTTCTTTCTCTATCCCTCTCTCCACTCACTCTTTCTCTTTCCCTTTCTCTATCCCTTTCTCAACTCACTCTTTTTCTTTGTCTATCCATCTCTCCACTCATTCTTTCTCTTTCCCTTTCTCTATCGCTCTCTCTACTCACTCTCTTTCCCTCTCTCTATATCCCTCTCTCCACTCGCTCTTTCTCTTTTCCTTTCTCTATATCCCTTTCTCCACTCGCTCTTTCTCTATCCCTCTCTCCACTTAATCTTTCTCTCTCCTTTTCTCTCCCTTTCAGTGACAGGCCCCATCATGGTGGGCCCCATAGAGGGGCCATCTTGAGGCAGGTGGCCCTGGTGAGCCTCACCCGGTCCAGGCTGCCTCCCACCCTGCTGTGCCTCAGGTTCTCAGGTCAGCTAGGTCAGCTGCTCAGAGCTGGTGCAGCTTATTCAGTACCCTGGTTCACCCTCGCAAGGGATCAAACACACGTCACAAGGCTCGATTAGATTGGAGGACCAGGGACACCCCGAGAACAGCCTTTCATCTTTGAATTATCAAAAGTGCACTTTTTGCCAGTTCTTCTGCCATACTTATCCCACAAACCATCTTTCAGTCCTGCTTTACATTTGAGAGTGCAAGAACACTGACATAGCCACTAAAAAAATCGAAGTCAATTCAGTGCATTCATCATGTAACTGTTCTTTAACTGTCTACTGGAAAAGAACATAATCCACTGTGTTTCACTGTATGCAACTGGTCTGCTTACGGTCCCACAATGACTTGATTTACTTGATATTACAGTCTTCCATAGATGAATAAAGTACTTCAGCCAACATTTGTGAGTATTTGCCAAAAATGTAATGGAGAGTTGGCATTCACACATTTAAGCTCATTGTATAGAAACTGGGGGTGAATTAAGCCTCAAGTCAGCTGTTACCACATCTTATTTTGCCAAAGAAAACCTCAAATATGTCATTCGTTCAATACTGGCAAATCGGAGGGAGGTAATATTATAGTTCTTTTTGTACTCTGTGAGTGTTTGTGTGTGCACGTCATTACCGGTTAGTAATTAAAAAAAGTTTACTACATTTACAAGTTCCCATTTCCTCCAGCAAACTGAGGAACACTGCACATATTACATACCACTATTTTATGTGCTTGACGAATGTGCCACACCGCACAGTGGAAACTGTTCTTAAAAGCCAATTTACAAAAAAGAAACCAAACCTCCTCACAATGTTTTATCTATTTAATAACCATGAGGTCCACAGTCTTTATTTATTTTTTTTCTGTGGTGACAGCAGGCATTTTACTGACTGTTTCCACACTCATTCATTAGATGCTCTGATGATGCATGTTCTTCGTTAATAAAACAGCATCTTAGCATCTCTATGCCAACACTCCTAAGCTGAACACAGACGCACTGACGCAAAGAACCTGCCCTGGCAGGGAGCGTCTTTTTTCTGATGCGCTTGAACCTAAAAATAAACACACGTTGCCTTTATTTCTTAATCCACCCGATTTAAAGTTATGCTCTCCGAACAGACCTTCCATGTGCAAAGTTACAATTATGTCAGTTAATATACCATTAAACTGCAACAGTGGCAGTTTTTAGGATGTTTGATCTTTTATTTCATGTTTTATCTATGCAGTAGCAAATACAAAACCTTCTTTATTTCTTAAGAAAACAAGTTCTCGATAAAACAAGCAGTTTCTCTAGCTTTGTCAGGGAACATCCTGTTTGGTGAATTTGGATCATGTCACTGGGGCAGCAGCTACCAGTGGACAGTCAGAGGCCTGATTCAGTGGGTCACACAAGTTACTATTTTTTTTTAAACACTGATTTTTCCTGTTTTTCTCAACCCGAACATGTTCAGCCGAACTGGTTGACCTCATCGCAGCACACTGCCTATGACATTGGAGGATGATGCAGTCAGTGTGCTGTCGGTTCATATCGTCCAGCATGACAGAGAGGGTGCTATGGCGATGAGACCAACAAACAAGCTTGGCCGGCTTACCCCATATCGAATCCCAGACGAGGCTGGCCATTGTCGCCTCGCCAGGGGGGAACTCTGGCCATGGCCTGCAATGGCGAGACCGCAGATTGAACCCCTGACCTCAGGGCAACCAGGCAACGTTTTATCCTGAGAGCCAGTTATTTTAAGGTGTCATTGCTGTTGTCTTTCCTCCATCCTAATACTCTCTGAATGGCCACAGTGTGGGAGAAAAAAACCCAACAGCTTTTATTTTGGAAAAATCATGTCTGAGAAAATGTCAGTATGAATCTTCACCCTGCTCTTAACAAACACCAAAGCACCTGTTTGGACAAGACATATAAACACAAAACAAATATCATATTTCATGAACATATGGTCTGAACTACAGCTTATTCGGATAAATAAGAGAGAAAAACAAAGTAACAGAGGGGCAAGTTAAGTGCAATTTCAAGATTGTTGCAAAAATCTTTTCAGTTGTCAATTTGACAGGACACAGTCATATATTCAAGGAATCGCAACTAACTGTGACCACAGACACAGAAAAAAATAGACCTCAAGGTATATACATCACTTACTCCGCTATTTCATGTTGAAAATATACAGTGATGTTATTTTTTTTATTATTATGGCAAAACTGTAAGTGTGAAAAAAGCCAGTAACTACCCCCACTCCCTCCACTAAGAGGAGCAATGGCAGAATGAGGTCTGCAGTATTTCAATGCGTATCCCTGACAGCTGTTAGTTGTTTAGAGTGATGCAGGAGATCAGACTGGTGAAATTAGGCTGTGGTCCGGATGTTTGGCCAGAAACAGGCTCATTGAATGCTGAAATGTTTGTACAGTCGGTAATCAAAAAAAACTGCTGATTTTTTTTCCCTGCTAATTGTGGATGGACTGGGAGGAGCCCAGAACCTGTTTCCCACAGTTAGACTCGCACGTGGTGCAGGCCTGCAAGGTGGGGTGGGGTGGGGGAGGGAAGGTATGATCAAAAGGCAGGCCGAAAAATGAGCATTAGCATTGAAATTCTTGTTCTGGTGTCACCAAAAAGTGAGGTCCAACAGGGACTGGTCCCAGCAAATTGTAATACAAAGTGTTGTTTAGCAAACAAGAGGACAATGCCCAATTCATCCATGGGAGGCCCTGAAGCCTGGGGGCTCAATTACAGCCCTGCCCAGGAGCAGGGTGGTCTTCCTCGGTTCCTGGTGACATGGCTGATAGCTGTGTGGTGGAAGGCCTGGCTCCAGCCCCTAGGCTTTCATCACCATTTTTTATTTTCTCAAGGAGGTCACAGAAGGCATTTGACACAGTCGCATTCCTGAGTCATTGTTTTTTTGTTGTTTTTGTTTGTTTGTTTGTTTCATGGTAATAGAACTGTATTGGTTCAGAGTATTTTAACAGCTATAACCGCCAAATTCCTTAGTTTATGGCTTACAGCAACACACGTCTACAGCAGAGGGACCTCACAGAAGGTTTCAGATGGGACATGTATAACAATGGTGTGCTTGATCAGCTGGTGGGGGGGACCCCCTCTCAATGAGGAACCTCCAACAATTCCAGCACCCCCTTCTTGATGTTCATCTCAGAGGGACAGTTGCCACAGCCATGCCTTTAATGTCACTCTTTACTCAAATACACCCATTTTTCCCCCTTTCAATGTGATGTGTTTAGCATCTGAAGTGTTTTTAATGAATTTGGTGTCTCCATGAGCTTTGGGCCCACAAAATGCTAGCATCATTAGCATCAGTGTCCTAGCGTAGCAGGAGGCAATGCGCCCGCAGGTAGCATGCTGAAAGTTGCAGAGTAAAATTATGTGACAGTACGGCTGGAGGTTAACCATGCTGTATTTACATTTTTGCTGATACTACTTTTGCATACAGAAGCACAACAGAGGTTCAAAAAAAGTTTACCGGGCTATGATAATGCCAGTATAATCTTTCAGCTTAGCCTCCAAAGCTACTATTAAAGCATCATAGGATGTTTCATATGTAGTGCGTGAACCATCACTTTAAAACAGGCTGAGGTCATTCACTCAAACTAACCCTTCATGTTACTCCCTAATCTCTTTCCTAAAAGGGCCCTAAAGTGGCACAGCCCAGTTTAAAGAAGACCTTACTGTCCATCAGTGTGCTTCAGAGAAACAGCAGTGTATTGATTATTGTGTTGGGTGGCGGTCGTGGAGGGGGAGGGTAAGATAAGAGGTGTCCCCATTCTCTGATCTCACATTCTCCCACCGAAGGGGACAGGAGGGGAGGCTGCAGAACTGTCCTTGTTTGTTTAGGTGGGGCTGAAGGCCTTGGCAGTTGCTGACTTGAGACCTGGTGGGTGGTCTTTCTGTCTCCCTGACTCACACGGCTCTCTGGGTTATATCCACACCATACCTATTCACGCCTATCCCATTACTGCTGTCCAGACATGCCAGGATTTGCTGCCACCTCTATGGCAACTGTGGTGAATGGCGCTGTACCAGGGTGGCCAAATGACAAGGGCTTCCCAAATGCCATGCACTATGTGGTGTGTGACAGCTTAATTATGGAGGTGTGTGTTGATAAGACTTGAAGGTGCTTATGAAACAAATAAAATTAGGGGTATTGTCTGTCGTTCCAGCAACTGCCAATGAAAATGACATGCTTCTTTGGGCTTAATGGATTGGTCTCATCCTCAAATATTGCTGTATTCTTATATATTTATCCCTGTATCACCTAAGCAAAACTGAGGACCCACAACCAGTGATAAACAAGAGAGAGGGTTCTCTGAAACCCAGAAGTTTCCTCCCCCCTTTTGCTAATAACATACTGCTTATAAGTATAAATCTGAGAGTACTAAGCACAGTCAAATGCTGATTACTGCACATGCAGTACTGCAAATGTTGTAATGCATGTGCACACACACAATCTCTCACACATACACAAACACATTAACACACACACACACACATACACCCATATGCACCAGCACACCAACTGATCACCGTTTACAAAAAGGAACAGCAGCAACAAATCAGTCTGTCAACAAGGAGTAGGGATCAGCCCTCAGTCAGGGGAGGTCCTCACCTCTAAACATTGTGACCTACTGCCACATCCCCTCTGCCACAACATCTCCAAAAACAAACCAGCTTAGTCTGGGAGCCTTTTCCCAACATTACATTCACTAGAAAAAAATGCCAATGCTACATGCTAATTTGTATTTAGCAGAAATTCTTATCCAAAGTGATGTACATATTATCAAACCTGCAACCTCTGAGTTATGCAGGGTTCCTCACTGAACAGCAGTCAGTTAAGACATTTCTGTAGTCAGAGGGTTAAACTCACAGTCGATTTTATTCAGCCACCTCAGAATAACAGTGACAGGAGCTTATATGAAACTCGCTTCAATAAACTGTGCTGATACCCAAAACCCCATCATCAAAGACACACAAAACCTTCTTTTTTCCAGCAGAGAGTGCAGCGGTCTCTGAGTAATATGGCAGGAGAGTAAATGATGGCCAAACCACCAGAGAGGTCGTGCCAACAGATTTCTGAATGCAGAAATGAGACGAGGCCGTGGGCCGCGTTCCAAATCCCACAAATCCAGACTCATAAGGCTGACCTAATCAATAGGTTAGCTGATAACACTTCTCTCAGTTTTATATCGATTTTATTTTTTATTGGGGGATTATCAAACAGATTATTAACCTTGAGTGCGGGGGGTGGGTGGGGGGTTGGATTGGGTGTTAACAGAGAGGGAAGAGTACGGTGTCCTCATCTGGACAATCATTGGGAGAAAAAGCCTTGTTGAATGATTCCTAAATCCCACTGCTAGTGGACCTGAATGATTTAGCTCTTTCTGGTTTTTGTAAGATCTCCTAAAAATCCAAAAAGGAAATTGAATCACAAAAATTGAGGGAAATGAATAGAGTTTGGCACTTTTTGGTGAGCTAAAAAAGCAAGAAATACAACTTAATTACCTATGAGTTATGGCTGATTCTGAATAATAAATTTGCATAGCTAACACACAAAAGATCAATGATCCGTAAGGAGTGTCGTATTACGAGATTTATGTATCTGTACTGTACAAGCCAGAGGAGGAGGGAGGGATTATTTATTTACCCCCCCTCCCCTTACCCCCAACATCTGTTTTATGGCTGAAATGTACTAAAGGAAATTAGTCTGAATCAGGCATTATCTATGAATACAATGCTGTTTTGTTTTTCATAGGAGAAATGAGACTTGCACTGCAATTGCAAGGCCTCACTCGCTCCTGGCTTGTCTTGCATGTTGTCAGAACATGAAAAAGCAGGCATCTTTCAGTGTTAAAAATATGTAGGAAGGAGGCAGAAAGGGGGCAGGACAGGTGAAAATACTTTTTCATGACACTGTACTTACACATTCTTACATGCATGCATAATTACATACATACATACATTCACGCATAAATACATACATTTCCTATGTGTAGCCATTTAGACAGCTGTATTGCGGAGAGTACAGTACAGTCCCCTCTGCATCGTACTGTAAGGCATATTCACTCACCGAGATGTCTCTCTGCACCTTCTCATAAGACAGGTGGAGCACACCAGAGCAGGTGGAGTCGGGGGACAGGTGGAAGGCGTAGCCAGCTGCCTGCCGCCCCTCTGCGGTCAGAGCCAGCTGAAGGTCATGGATGTACTTCTCCCTCTCCATCTCCATCTCCTCAGCCTCCCTCTGCACATCGCCCTGGGATACTGCACACACACGCCACACCGAGAGATACAGGTGAGTAATGGACACATATGCCACACACTCATAGGTGACAGATTAAAAATGGCCATGCACACAGGCACCAGGGGTGGAGGACATACAGTTCATACAGTTAGCTGAATAGTAAGAATAGTAATTGTTTTACACACCAGGAGACACTTGATATCAAAAACATTGGGGGGATGAAATCACATTAAGCAATTAATAAAATGGCCGTTTTAAATGAGCAATACAGAATATTACATTTACAAGCTGAACATGCTGATACTTACATTTAAATAAGGTTAAGCATACAGGACACCATCTCTCAAGCTCACGTTGGATCTGAGTCAACCTTTGACTCGTGTGAAATAACGGCCTGTGTGGGACCTGACCCACACCATTATTCCCAAATAATGGTCTGGACACCAGAGAGGTCATTAGACTGATTCTGTGGGAGGGACAGTTGCCATGGGGAAGCCTTAAAGGCCACTCTTTACTGCCCTTGGATTGGTTACAACCTGAGCGTTAATTTTTATTTTCTTTCCAGGATGTTCCCGGGCATTAAGGGAATAGGTCAAGGTAAAAGGCCGCAAAATCACCTCCGGTCTGCTCCTTTCTCAGCACGTTACTTTAACATGCTGAATGAATGCAGTGGTTTAATATTATCATAATTTTCAATGAGTTTAACTCGATCACCAAATGTTGGGCCTTGGAATACATAGCGGTTTCCAAGTTCTGTGATGACTTATTAAAGTTACAGAAATGTGTCATAATTATTTTATCAGAAAAATTACAAATGCAACCATAAACAAAGGTGATCACTGGGCCTTCACATAAATGGCAGCTACACACTCTGCACATTCTGTAGTTGGTTTGAAATTCAGCATCAGTCATTTGGCTTTGGACTTTACACAGGGTATGAGGAAAGGAGAGTCCAAATATTGAGTGCCCTCGAACCGGAGTCCAAGGTGTGGCTCACCTTTGCCATTCCAGGCGGACACTGCGTCACAGAGGGTCACAGAGAAGCCTTCGCCCAAGTCCTCCGTCCAGTCTACCTTCAGGAAGAACGCCCGTCCAGGCTCAGAGGAGATGCTGATCTCACGCACACTGGCACTCATTCTACAGGGGGATAAATAACAATTATGTAAAATGTGTATATAAAAAAAGTGCTTGCTTCAGCAGTGCATTGTTACGCCATTGTTATGACTGGGACCCTTGAGGATGGTGGCCCCTGAGCAAGGCCCTTAACCCCCACAAGGTCTGGCCCCTGGTTGGCCAGCTAAATGACTGTGAAAATTACTATCCCAGTAAATGTGCCTTAGAGAAGCTTACAGAGTATAGTGCATCAAGTCAACATGGACACATTGACTGTACGGTCTGACAATATGTGCTAAATCAGGAACCCTTTTATTGATGCATTGTGCGATGACACTGCCACAATACACAGTACTGACTATTTGCTTCTTTATTCATTCACTCTGTGTACTGTGTCTTGGATTGTCCACTTTCTGCACACAAAACATGGAAATATCAAAAAAAAACAATGTAAAAAAATGTGGGTACATGTGTAGCAGATGCAATGTTGATGCAAGATAAAGATTCCCAGGGGAAGCAGTAGCCTTCATGTTCTCAAAGATGGCTGCAGCCAAACACAATTTTCTGCCATGAGTCCAAACTCTTTTGGTTGGCAAACGTATGTCAGAGATTGACATATGGTAGTTCCATCCATGAAGCTTAAAGTCTTCACTAACCTGTTGTACTTCCATCAGTTAAACAACATTTGGCTTATTTCTCAGACATGGAAAATTTGTAAATAATACAATAGGATGAAGTTGTATGGTTGTATTACTATACTACCATTTCAAACAGCTCCAAATCATATTTCTATAGAAACAGCATGGATTCTCTCCAGTCACAAGGGGTTAAATGTACAAACTAATTTCTTGTGACAATCACCACTGTAGTTTCTTCACTGCAAAAAAACAATGATCAATTGAATGAATCATTTTCGTCTTGGCTGGCAAACGTGACATACGGCATCGCTCTGCACAGACAAAGCATTTATTGGAACGAGGCATGGAAGGTTTTTTTAATATGGAACACAGATGTGTCAGCATCAAGAAGTCTCAAATGCTTACGGTAAACGTTTTATTGCAGACGCCAAGACGTGTAAAATGTTTTCAGCTCCATAAACCACCACCAACCCTCCATCAGTCCCTGTGGATTTAGGCTTCTTGCTCATTGTTTTACTGCACACTCTTTTTTTTTCTTTACTGTAAATGTGGCCCCGTGTTTAAAAGGGGCTCAGTGTTAAGAGGTGGGAGCACACACACACCAAGCTGCCGTTAATGAGGGGGTTTCACAAGGAGGGGTCCCTGGAGCTTAACGACCACCAGGAGGCCTCAGCGGGTTTGGCAAAGGTTGAGCTGGGCCACCATAACGACACTAACCACAGTGTGAAGCGTGCCAAAAAAAATGGAGAACACCCTGCCTACGCCACACTCAGCCTCATTTGTCAGACTTATAACTGATGAGCCTGATTATATTTTTACTCTCATGCAGTACAACCTCTGCCCAACCTCTGAGTATGTGCTTTGCAAAAAAAAAGACAAACAATGGTGAATTCCTACTTCTGCCAAATCACAAGTCTTGGATGGTAGGTGCATAAAATGGTAAATACCCCTCCAGCCAACCAAATCTATCTTCAATCGGTGGGCACCAATCAGATTGCAGGAAGCCTAGACCATAAAAGTTCACTTGGGTATCTAGATCCTCAATCATCTGCAGTCGAGACTAACTGTGCTTTTGCTCAATCTCTTACCCAATAGGAACTAATCTACTGCAAGTCCCAGAGCACCAATGGATCTTAGCATTTGCTCAAACACAGTCCTAAGACTGTACACCAGGGATCTCAATCTTCAGCCTTGGAGGGCCACGGTGACAGCAGCAGAATTTTTTGTGGTTTCCTTTCAACCTGCAGTCAATTTAGGACTTGGAAAGACGGTTTGGAGACTAACTAATCATTTAAATGAATCAAGTGTCGGAACGGGCAAAAAAAAAAAAAAAAGACAGCTAACACTTCAGCCCTCCAGGACTGGAGCGTGAGATCCCCGTTTATGCTCTGGGGGTGGTTAAATTGGCCATTCTATGACTTGCCGTCTCGGCAGTGCTGATATGGACCCATGACCTTGACATGCTTCCAACCTCAAGGTCACCCACGTCATTTTTCTCAGTTTCCATCTCAGAGCACCGCTGCAGTCCTGCACAAATGGGGAACAGATACAACCATTTCCCAGACCTGAGACTCGGCCTTGCGCTCTATCACTGCAGTGTGCAGGTAAATGTTTTTTGCGATCGATAATTTACTCCTCCAGGTGATCCCCAAAACATTAATCAGGTGGTGTTACAGGGGACAGCACTGAGACCTCAAAGAAAGCCTGTTTCTATAAGTGGTTTCCACTGCCCTGACCCTGACACCAGCATTATAATTCAATGGAAAACCCTTTCTGTAGCTCCCTGTCACTGAAACACTGAGAGGACAGCTGCAGTGGTTTAATCAGCTTTTAAATTCCACTAAGAACAGCTCCTGAAGTTGTGAACTACCAGGTACATTTAGCTCAGCATTGGACAAAAAAAAATAGTATTCAGTCCTCTAGTTTCATTAAACAAAAGTGCTGTAATCGCTATGAGGAAAAAGGACAGCTTTACACATCCAAACATTTGTTCACTTTGTGTACTGTGTCACTATCTGCAGTATTTGTTTGTGTCTTGACATGTCCGTCTTTTGTACACAAAACATTGAAATATCAATAAAACAATGTTAAAAAATGTGGGCCCATGTGTAGCAGATGAAACGTTCATGCAAGATCAAGATACCCAGGGTAGCAACGGCATAAACAAAAGAGCCATAATCGCTATAAGAAAAAAGGACCGCTTTACGCATCCAAACAAGGTACACTTCTGCAGAAGGCCTCAGGAGGACCGATTCAAGGTGACTTTAAACGAACCGGCACACAGCATGGACAGACAGCAGGCAACCCCGTCGACAGATCGAGCCTGACCGTGCATGCTCCGAGACAGATTAAACTTTAACCCCATAAAAAAAAAACACATAGGACAGCCATTCATTACTAACGGCAACAGCTGCGAGGGCCGGCGCTAATGACAGGCGTGCGCCCCGCCGCGCATTCTGCTGCCACCGAACAGCGGCCAGGGGCCACTTCAAAGCCGCCGGAGGAATCCCGCCGGGTCTGTCTTTAGCCGCGGCGGGGGCCTTCGGAATCTCCGTAAATCAGCTGTTGTTTTCCACCTGGAACTCTTCAGCTGAGCGAGGTGCCCTTCCACTAATTTTATTTTTTTTTTGTTAAAACCAATGGGCTCTGGTCCTCTGCCAAGAGATGCTCATGCAAATGGGACGGTCATCTATGGCTGGGGGAACAGGTCAGCCGCTTGCTATCCAAGCTAAAGACCAAAGCTTACAGGCAAAGGGAGATAATTACACATCCTACTGATTGTTTTAGGTTAAGGTCACTTTCTTTATTGTCACATCTCTGAGATCTACTACACTGGAGTGAACTTTTATTTAAACATTAAGCAAATGCCTTAATCACACACAAAATATTATCTCTGCTAATGATGATAAGCCTCCTCAACCCCTGCCCACCCTTTTCTAAGTAACCAAGACAGGCAAATGAAAAGAGTGTAGCCAAAAAGTGCCAACTGCCAGGGGATAAAGAAGTGCAGCCCTTCCAGGACTGACTCAGACACACACAAACAGAAGCTCAGTTGGTGATATGTTGCCTGGGAAGGTGGTAGTGAATCACTGACCTGGCTCAAGAAGCTACCCACCCATCTGTCAAGGAACCCCTGGGCCCAGCCCAGAGAAAACACTACAACAATACCTGGTTCTGTGGCCTGCCGGGCGTTAGTGAGGACGGACAGAGACTACCGATTTCAGCTCAACACAGCCAAATAGCAGCATAGATCTACAACATCTGCTAGCTGCCATAACTTCTCACATTGGCATGAATCATTCAAATAGGCCTGTAAGTGGTAATTGGCCAAGCATAGCGGCATGCTTGTTATTTCTGCAGGGCCATTGGCACAATCGGGTAGCTCCCAGATGCTGGTGGGCACACCCCTCCGCCAAAAGTTCAGGACGTTCTTTCCTAGATGCCCATGGCTGGATCATAGTGATACTTCCCCCACCCCTGCCAGAAAAAAAAAATGTCAGGAGCCAACAATTCAATGTGTAAAAACCCTAAAAAGCTGCAACAACAAATTATGACCTTTAACCTGTTGATACATCTCACAGTTTAATTCATGTGGTCCTCAATCTTGTTCCGTGAATGCTGCAGGATTCTTCGATTACCTATTTCATCAAGTAACACTCTTGATTACTTCATAATTCACCTCACCTGGTATCCTGGTTTTGAGGTTGTCATGGGGTTAAAATTAAAAATGACCATGCAGACCCTGTGGTTGTCTGGGTTCTGGATTGGGGACCATCACATTTGTCACTCATTTTGAGTATTCTGTTACTATTATGACATCACACAGATTAACTCCTTCATTCTGCCCATCCATGCTCCATGGTAGGGATCTCAGTGGTCATGTTGTAGCACCCTAATCTTGGGGAGGTTAGATCACTGCTGGGCCAAGATTGCCACATGAAAGGCCAAACTTTACCATTCAGATCAGCTCTTTTCCACAGAGCATTCTCTGCAGAGAATGGCTCCAAACACATTACAGCTTCTTTCTTTTTTTTACCAGTTTTATGTGACACCATCACATGTACCATCACACAATTAAAGTCAGGGTCACACCTCCATGAACACGGTACATCAAAGGCAATAAGTCATAGCCTAGAAACAAACATTAGTCAAGGCCTTTAAACAAATACGCTGACTTGGGACATCGACATCACATATGCACAAAACAAACAGGACATAAAAAACCGCAGTGAGTTTTAGTACCAGGTCAAAAGGGTCGCAAGGTGCACCCAGCCTCCATCAGGGGCCATGCAGAAGAAAACGCAGAGGCCGGCTTTCACTCAGTGTCAGTGGAAGGAGAGATGATAAACAGCACAGCTTTGATGTGAGAGTCATTAGGCTAACCCGCTGGTCCGAAAAAAGACAATATTCAGCGTCATTACCGCTTGTGGCCTACAGTACAAGGTCTGCACAAGGTCTCCTCCAACGCCCCTCTCCAACAGAACAGATATGTGGTTCCACTCATATGGGGAGGTAAAAAGATTTATGCTTCTGAGAAACTTAGGTTAAACCACAAGCAGTCACTAATTCAAGGTGTACTGGGAGATTAGTGGTTTGCTAATAACACATCTAGATTTTGTTGTACGGCCGGTAACAGCTGTGTGTTTAAAATGCATTCTCTTCGTGCCCGGGTCTGGTAAACCAGGACTCGCCCGCAGGCGAGGAGATCAGAGGAAGTCAAGGAAAGGACCAAATGCCCACAATTCCTTGGGTGCACAGAATACCATGGCATTAAAAATCATGAAATCTCTCTTTTCACCCCACAATGAAAAGCAGAGTAGGAAAATTAGCTAGATAAGCAGGAAACCATTATGAAATTTCCTGTTTGGTTGACCCCTGGTTTCTACAGTACAAAGACTGCCCACTGACCAGGGACAGATTAAAGTACATGCACAATACACACATGCCTAAGTAGACATAGAAAATTGGAACTTTTTGCAACAACATGTAATACCTTTGTATGAAAAAAGATAAACTAGAATGGTTTCCATTATCAATAAATCTATCAGAAAAAAAGATGTTGGTATTTACCCTGTATTCACATGGACCAGATGACATTCCTCAGGGCCAAAGTTTTAATCTGGCCTTGACACTGACAAAACTTAGACCCACCAAATATGATGTGGGGTGGGGTGTAGTAGAAATTGGAACATGTAAATTATAAAACAAACAAACAAACCATAAGAGTCATTTTTAGATTCCAAAAATAAATAAACGAATAAATTCAGGGATATACTTTGCAGTAGATGGAAGCAGCTGCACCTGCAGAGCTAAACTGGAGCCAGAACTGTCACTCACCACCTCGCCAATAATTACAGACCCCATGCTATTAGCGTGCAGCTTTAGTTTGGGAATGAACCCATTGCCTCCTGATGATGACACACTTAATGGCATCGGGTTTCGTACCTCTGATTTGTGATCGGGTGGGTACAGTAGATTTTGATGAAATAGAGACCCTTCTGTGAAATATAGCCTGTGTCCCAATCGTGTTGACGTCCCCTTCAGTGAGACTGGTGGCCTTTGCTATCTGTTTCTTTTGCTCAAAGCATTGGCTTGAATCAGTATTTCTGAATACTAGACATAGACTGCATACTTTCTATGGATCCACTTCCACAACAATTAGTTTGACTCAAAACTCATGGAGGTTCACTTTACGTCAAGCACTCGCACATCCAACAGGTGCTGGGGGCTTGCCTTTGTTGAGGCTCTGTTTCAGTGTGTGGATGAGTCCCAGTGTGTGTATCACTTCTGAAAGTAGCCCCTTAGAGAACAAGTAACTAGCTGCAAGTTGCACATAAAGCATCTCCCATCAAAACTATCAAAATTGGGTTTCGTAAATTCTCAAACACTCATTTCAACTGTGTTAAAACTGGCCAAAATAGGGGTCGAACGCAAAACGCTGGATTTTTGTTTTATTTGTATATTCACTGTGATCTAGACACTTCCTGAAAAAAGTCCCAGCAGGTGCTTTATCCACTGGTTGAGTACGGAAGCATGCTGTTCAAAGCCTGAAACTAACTTCACATGGCTCTTCTATACCACAAATATCAATAGGCTATATGCTCTGAATCAATAAGCCGTGTGTCAATTAATCTGATTGACGGAAAGCGTAATGCAATATGCATGCCATGACAGGTTCGTCACAAGTGACATCGGATGTTCGCTATTTATACCGACTCGTTGATGTGCTGGATTGGTTGTTAGGACATCGTTAACTGCACATTGATGGCGACTAGTCAAAAAGGGTCTAACTAACCCTGCGACTCAGTCAGCAAGACAAATTTACACGAGTGAAATGTGTAGCTAACTACCAAAGGCATGGATTTCGACACTAAAGTAATGCCACTGCTATCAAGCTAGCGCGCTAGTGTGATGCGTAATACAAGTTTAACGACCTATCCTTTGGCACTGTCAACCACACGCCTTACTTTCACAGGCGTAACCCGCATTCTCAGTAGTACAGCGGCCGCATGTAATATTACGATGTACAGAAACAGTGTCAGATGCCGAAAGTTAAAACATGTTCAGACAAAGCCCCGGCGTGTCTTGAGCATGTCCGTTTCAAAAAGCTGTCTTTTGCAAGTGTAGCAAAACATTAAACTTGCTACAGCTGTGGGCGTATTTGAGCAAATGACAGAAACAAACTTTCCTTCTCAAAACCGACGGAGCAGACCACGGTTTCTTTCTCAACAACTCACAATAGACCTACCTCGAATTACAGTTGACCCCCTGTTTCGTGCCGACTTATGATTCCTGTGTACAGTACTCGACCAATGAAATGTGCTGTATCATCGAACACGTGGGTTTCTGTGGGCGTGTATGTGTCTTTCTGCTTAGTTTCTTTTCTCTGCGCTGACAAGGCTTGTTTTGCTCTGATTGGTTCTGCTTCCTCATGTTATCCATATTGGCCAATAATTGAATTGAGCGTACTGTGAGCTGACTCAGATACACTCGGATATGGAACTATCCAATTAGAAGTGCCGATTCACTCCTGACACGTCACTTCCAGGGGCATACAGGAAATGTGATGTGGCTGTGAGAATTCCACAATGGTAAGAGATTAGCTGCACTTTACACTAGTTTGAACTTTTATAAAGTTACAAAAATAGTTTTTATATCGCCATTAATATGCCTGTTTGTATGCGTTTGATCGAAATATTGTACAAAATATCTCTTAATCCTTGCACTGTTCAACTGGACTAGCTAACGTTAGATAACTCCAGTCCAGAGACATGTAGTTATCGTTAGCTAAATGCTAGGTACAGATTACTTCAAAATCATAGTGGAAGTTTACAGTCGTTAAATCGTGCCAAATTTGTACATGCTGTCAAATGTACAAATTAGTCAGCTCCCCGCAGCTGCTAACTAAAGTTAGTTAGCAGCTCCCCGCAGCTGCTAACTAAAGTTAGTTATAGTTTGATAAGTATCACAGCCTATTAGTCTCTGCCGCTTGCAACACTTTTGCAGCTATATATAAAGGTATATAGACTCGTTGAGATGTTTGGCTGTCATCTTGCTAGTGTGACTGGTAACTGGTTTTGTAATTAGCTGGTTTCTACTAGTACAGTGATGCTTGTAATAATGTTGCGTAGTTCTATTTCTGTCCATGGGTTGAGGTCAAAACCGGAATGTTAAAGTTTTGGATTTTTGTTAAAACTGTGATTTAAGTCGTAAAATACACAGGAATAAGCTTATGCAAGTTTATTCATCGCACCTAACTATACAGAGCGGTCAAACGTAGAAGTAATCTCGGGATTCGTGACACTGTAATTGTAGTGACCCAACTGTGCCAGCTGTGCAAATGCGAGCCAAGATGGCGGTGTTTGCATTTTAGGTAATTTGAGCTAACGTTACTGTTCAAGTGCAGTGATCCTTAGGACATCATTTCATCTTAAGTTTCGTATAATACGTTGCCAAATCTGTGAAGTTGTTGGGTAGCTTATGGTTGACGAAAAAGGAGTTGTCACCTTTTATTTTACCTCTGTTATGGACAGAGCAGGATAGAAGAGTGAAGAGAGATGGTGGTTATGTAACTCTGAAGTACAGCACAGGAGACAAATTGTTGATGGTACAATTGGAACTGGAACGAGTGAGATTTTAATGTGTAACTGCACTGGAAAAGGAGCCACCCAGCTTTCTGCTTGGGTTTGGCCAGCATACTGTAGGCCAGGGTCAATTCGCTGTCTCATCTTCATCAAACGACTGTTACAGCCAAACTGAACGTGTGTTTATGGAGTTCAGCTGTGGTTTAAATGGAAAGACAGTGGAGACACACACACATACACACATACATGAGTGAAAATTGGCCATAAGTTAAATGTAAACACTAATACCACTGATATAGGCATGTAGAACACCAGAGAGTAATTAAGGAGAACCTTGCAGCAGGATTGTGAAACTCAAGATCTTCATGATGTCAGCAGAGCTCTGCACCCTTCCCTACCTCATGGCTAATCATGTTATTTTCAGCAGATCAAGTGAGATAGGGCCTACCCTGACATCCTCCTTTATCAGACTAATTAAGTTTTATTGCTGGGAGCAGCCTGGTCTGTTGCAGCGATGCACAGAGTTGCATTGATCTTGGAGAATGGTGCGAGCACCGTTTGGGTGCATCTGTGAAAGTGTGCACGCTCCACTACCTTCACTTTAGATTTACCACATCCAAGAGTGTTGATGGCTTAAAACTAGAGACCCAGAGCAGACGACAGTGTGCTCAGCTGTGTAGACGGCCAGTTGTCACCTGTACATCTGAAATGACTGTTTTGCCACTGTTTGCAACTAGCTGGGCTGTTGACGTCCCTAGAGGAATGTATTTTGGCAGAGCAAATTCTCAGCAGTACATGTCCGTGCTTCGCTTGTCAGTCCACTCCTTGCTTTCTACAAAATGTGCATAATATTGATGGGTCAAATCCAAAGAAGTTCCTCCTGCAAAATGTTAAAAGTTTTCTCCCCTATTGCACAGCCCAACAGTAGTTCAGTTCAATTTTATGTACTGTGCCAGTTGAATGAGAAGGTAATCCAACCACACATAAGAACTATTCCTTTAGCTTGTTGATTCTGAAACATAAAGACAGTGCAGGCTTGTGTTTTTCTGTGTTTCATTTCTCTTTTCTCTCTCTCTCTCTCTCTTTTGCAGTCTGCCATTTTCAACTTCCAGAGCCTCCTTTCAGTCATCCTTCTCCTCATCTGCACTTGTGCCTACGTTCGGGCGCTCGCTCCCAGCCTACTCGACAAGAACAAAACCGGGTAAGTACGAGTGCATGAAGGGGCCTTCTCCGTGATAAAGATACAACAGCACAGAGTGAAGGTCCATATCTTTCCCTGGACCGGTATTTCATCTCCCTAAAGCAGTGGTGTCAATCTCAGTGCCATGGAATGCTGTGTGTATGCATGTTTTTACTCCAGCTGAAAATTGGTTGCATTATAAATTAAATTCTAGTCAAATAATAATAATCTGAATTACAAAAAAAAAAAAAAAAAAAAAAAAAAAAGGCTGGTCGCACTTTACTGTACACTGGGCTGCAAATGGCCTGCCTGCTGTATATTCCCAAACACAGGCTTAGAAGCACATGTAGCTCAACTAACATGATACTGGGATGCAAAAAATGTAGATGTTGGTGGGAACAAGAACAAGACAACCAAATGTATATGTGCACACCTTTTATAAATGTATATAATTTATTCATTAGCTTTATTTATTGTTGTCTGAGAATTTTCCACAAGCCACCCCTTTCAATGATTAAACACCAATCTTTAAGGCGGAAGTGTTTAGCAGATTACCAAATAGTTTTTAAACTCCCAAACTCCTACATTCCTCTTGTAATTTTTTGTCATTATTTTTCTTGGTAAAACAAGTTTCCTCAATAAAGAAAAAAGGTTTTTTTTTTTTTGTAAATGAGGCTAAGGCAACAGGATGTAGCCATATGTTTTGAGAAAGGGGAGGAAATGAAAGGGATCACTCTGATCCAACGATCTGATCCTTTCAGATGAATTTTCCAGAATAAATTAATGAAAGCTGCATGCTGAAATAATGATTTTTTTAGCACCCCATCCGGCAGTTAAGGAACGTTTGCTGTGGTTATGTTTTACAGAGCGGTTGCCCTCCCCCTCCCCCACATTACACAAGCTGTTGCTCCATGAGAGCCATGGTGCTGAAACAAATGTGAATTTAGGTTGACACGATAACAGAAGCACAGCGCAGCAAGCCTCCAAAACTCTGCTAACCACTCATCAATCAAACTTCACTGAAAAATTGGTAAAGGACAGAGGTCGTTTACATTGGATGAAGGAGGTTTCACATTGATTTACTGGCTATTAAATGATCATATTTCATTCCTGTTCACCAAAACCATAACTTGTGAGGCTGTGAGTTTGACAGACAGTGCGAAGGCAAACGTTTCTTTTGTCTTGTACCCAGATGAGCTACATTTGACCATACTTTTAGGGATATGAAGCCAGAGAGTGTGAACCTTTCCATAAGAAGAGAACTGTCAGTCGGCTCAAACCAGTGTTCACTAGAGCGACACGCTAAACCTCAATGCTCTCTCCCAGATTCTGTCTACACATCATTTTTCTACAGTCTGGACAGGGCCCAGTAATATTTATGCCCCTGAGCCAGCCGACACAGTGAAATTTGACAGTTTGCTTCAGCAGCGGAGCAACACCTTGAGGAAGCTTCCAGATGAGGTGTTGTATGTTATGCCACTGGCCCCCTAACCACTGCCATTTTGGCTCCTGGCCATCCAAAACGCAGCTGTCTCCTTTCTGGGGCATTCTCAGATTGGTGGACCTTGCTTAGGTGATTGTTCAGTTGAGTGTGACAGTCTTGACTTCCTGCTAGCTGTCAGTGAGACATAGTTCATTGGCAGCTGATGAAGCGGTTACTTTTTCTAGGTAACTGATTGGATGGGAGTTGTGGTAAAATTAAACGGTTTAAACTTGCCACACTCTTCTTTGCATTTCTCCTTGTGTTTTTTCTTATCCGGAGCAACTTACACAGTCTACAAGCTATCAATTTATACAGCAATTTACTGCAGCAGATAAGATGTACCTTGCAGTGTCCTATATGGCAATTGTGCCTGCAAATGACAAGCCCAGTTCCCTAACCATTACACTACAGTGCCACCACAAACATATGTAAATTGAGTGATGTATGTAAATGTAATATGAAACTTTTGTCTTTGCACAAGAGCAAGGCCTTCTGGGCCACACGATGAGTTTGTATCCCGAACTCGACCGAGCCTTTCCTCTCAGGAGATTCATGGCCTCTCTCCCAATTTCGATGTTCGACGTTGGGGGGGTGAGGGAAGGAAGTGAGAGGAAGTGTTTAAGCCCCTGTAAATCCGTCTCCATCAGATAAACGCGCTCATGTTCTGCGTCGACAATTTCCGGGCCGCCGCACGGTTTCGGGCCGGGAGGGGAGACGCTCCTGCCACGCGCTCGCTCGCCGGGGTGAAACCCCACATCTGCACCGCATCAGCTCCCTCTAACTGCATCTGGCGTCTGCGTGGCCTGTCAACAGAGGCCTAAATCTGAGTTTAAACTAAACTCCCGAAAAACTATTTGCATGTATTGTGCATCCGATTATCATGACGGACATTTTCTATGTATGAAAACCGTTTCAGTTTGTTAACATGTCGTGGTTATGAAAACTTTCATTTTACTGTTTGAAAACTTAAAAAAAAAAATGTCAATCAGATAACAAAGCTCTGTTACATTACATTACATTTGTTAGATGCTCTTATCTAGAGCAACTTACAAGGCGAAGTGCATAAGAACAGTACAAAAAGTGCGAAGATGAACCTAGAGAGGGGAAAAGTCCCAAGTGCCAAGGTGGCTAAAATATGTTTGATCATAAAGTTTATTGAGCGAAAAACTAAAAATTTGACAGCCCTGAGGCTCTGGCTGCCTCTTCTCCTCTGGCCTGCCACCTCATAAGGTCCCATTAGACTCGACATCAGCCAAGCCTTTGCCTGCCCCTTTAACTTGCTGTACCAATAGTCTCAGAACCCAGACCTGAGGACTCTCCTGCTTTGCTCTGTGGGAATAGCACTCCACTGTAGCATCATTCCCGTGATGTTTTTAACTAGCGCCCCTTTTCCTCTTCACTGTAGAAGCATCTTCCCCGAGTTGAAGTTACTGGTTAGTTAATTACTTTTCATTGGTTAGTAAATTTGAGTGATTTTTCAAAAAGCGGACTGGTTCACTGCCCTGAATTGCACCACTTCCACAGGGCTCACAGTGCAGGGTTATTAAGGCTAGTCTGACTGTCTGAGAACAGAGAGACCTTGTATTACCTGATAAGGTCAGTCAAGTGGAGAAAAGCAATGAGGTTTTTTGGAGGGACAGATTGTCCACTGGATAATGCTGTGCTGGCTTATTATTGGAATGAATGTGGAAAGGAGAGGGGAAAATAAAACTACTGGCCACGGGTGCCCACCTGAAGAGAGGGGGAGCTCAGCTGACATCAAAATGCCGTCCCCCAAAATGTGATTAACCCTGGTTCTGCAGCACCAGTTCTCTGATACATCATGTATAACCAGTTTTTTTGAGTGCTGGAAGGGGCAGTGAATCCAGTGAATCCAATCATTATCAGGATTTAGAACCATGTCAAACTGTGTGTTGCTGTGATGTTTTGACTATTTGAAAGGCTCTTTTTGTAATAGCTCTGTAAAGGTGTAGCCGGACACTCTTGTTTCGCTTTATTTGCTCACCATACTAATACCGTGCAGAGATACCTTTCTGTTAGGACTGATGCTATCCAAAAACTGAAAAACATTTTAACAATTGAACCTTTATTATTCTTATGTTAACAACAGCAGACTGCAAACAAATAAAATTTTGAAAAAAAAATTGCAAACAAAAAAACATTTTATCAGTGTATTTTGCTTCCCATGAAGACTTTTGGAGTTGGATTGAACTTAGCCTGTTCTCTGTGGTGTAGACCTTTGAGCTATATATAAACTCTTTAAGCTTGTTCTTTCAAGAATTATGTAGCCTGTGATAGTCACATGAGTAGAGTTTTGCCAATGCTCACAGTTCTCAGCAAAGGTAAATTGGAACAGAAGGTGTTGTAAATGGTTTTAGTCCTGAGAACAGGAAGTTTTAGTTTGTAAGTGAGAGAAAATAAAATGTTTAAAGCCTCAAGGGTCTTATTTATTGTAGTGATACATCACACAGTGTCTGCTGGAGGATGTCTGTGAAATAAAGCATGATTCTGCAGAGAAGCTGCTCTGACTTTCTCTCGTTGTGATATGTTGGTCTCTACAGAAACACAACCTGAAAATGTAAGCGAGACACAGTAAATCTTCAGATTTTTTTGTACCTGAATGACTAGCCTTTAAAATCAACAAGTTTGTGCATAAGCCATTGATTTATACTTATACATTTAAGTAATCAGTCATATCCTATTGGTCACATGCTTCTGGTATCCACGACTCACTCATTATGGATTAAAGTACATTGAATTTGTCTGTTTTTTTCTGTTGGAAATCTGAGAAATCTCGATGGTTGGAAAGTGAATATTCTGTTAAATTTGGTGATAAATTTTTTTTCTTCCTTTTTTCCAGATTTTTGGGAATATTCTGGAAATGCGCAAGAATAGGTAAGCCGCCCAGGAGAACTGCTTGTTTCACATACAGGAGTTCAGTTAAGACAGCTCTGAAATGTGTTAACATTTAGAAGCTCAAAAGAGGTCACTGAGCACGTGTGAACATTTTGAAGCCTGCAGTAAACTCAATTAGCATTTCATTAAGCCAAATGATTTCCTCACTGGTAGACGTTGTTACAAACACTCCCAAATGGTAAAGAAGCTAAATGCATATTCAGTGTCCATGGACATTTTTTTTTTTTGGAGTGCAGTTGTCCAAAATCATCTTCCTATTCCAGAGTCTTTGTTAATGTGGCAGATTTATGTGAATGAACCAGCTGTAGTGTCCCATCTGAAGGACATCGTTGGTGGGTTGCGTGTGTTTGATTTTGCTCTCAATCTGGGGCAGGTCTGTAAACACAACCCTTTGGCTTCACTACCCTCACTGGATTAAATGAATGTGCTCAAAGGGGAAATGAACTTATTACAGAGACAGTCATGCTGTGGCCTTTCGATACTCCATGAATTTTTGCTCTGTTATGCAACCTCAGCCACACAAAAAATTGAGTTGTCGCCGGACAGACCTTGTGAAATAAATATCAAATATATTACTTGAATGGCATAGCTAAATGAGGAGAGACATGGATAACATTCTAGATGTTGGTCTAAGACCCGATTGATTCTGACATACTGAGTGACCCCTCTGTGTGTTGTGGTTTCAGGTGAGCGGAAAAGCCCATACGTGGCCTGCTGCTGTATCATCATGGCGCTAACTATCTTGTTTTCGGAGTAGCTCCGTACCCAACGGAGCTCAGGACAGCGCTTAGGAAAGGAAGATAACGAGGTCCACCACAAGCACAAGCCTACAACGACAATAGAGGACGGCAACGTCATAGAGAACAGCAGCGTGCATCTTCGCTTTGGCAGGCAGCTACGGTCCCAGTCTGCCGTGGATAAAAAACCAAGATGGACGCCAAGCCCGAGAAAGACGGCCAGCGATCAGACCAAGGACTCCAGAGTACACAACGTGCAGTTGGTCATCTCTCCGCCTTGCAGTGGTGTCCAGAAACTTGGTTGACCAAATCCCGCCCCTAACAAGTAATTAATGTTTCCATAGCCATTGGCCCTCACTCACAGGTCTCCCTGTTAATATCATCAGTGTGACTGTCTGAGAGCCACAAAATGTAGGGCTTTGCAAAATGTAATATATATATATATATTTTTTTGTTGTTTTTGCTTTCTGTCACCCTGAGCACAGAAATGCCTTGTTAAATACCCCATTTTGGAAAACTGTTCCATCTGTTTCTGTTAAAGTCGTTTTGCGACGCAGCAATGAGAGAGTCTCTATAGAGAGAATGCTGAATCCGTAACTCCTGCACCATCGGGCTGCAGCAGCCGGTCCAAAGTGCGTCAGTCAGCCTGCTGACCAGCAGCTCATGTAAAGCCATTCAGAAATTATTAAAAATATTTTTTGGTAAAGAAAACTCTGTGTTTGTTTTTGCGTTGTGTGTTTACATTTCCTGAGTAATTGCTGTGCTCGTTGTGATTTCGAACTTTGCTCCAGCTGGGGTGTCGGCCAGGGAATGCCGAAGAGAATCGCTGGTCGTCATGCCCACGTTGAAGCACTCTTTAAACTTAAACAGATGTTCAGTTAGCAGTGGTTGTGGAAAAAAAATAATTTTAAATGACCTGAATTGGCAAACTGCTCAATAGGGTCCAGAGTTAAAGTTAAGTATATTAATATATTGCTATGGACCGTAACTTTATTTCAGGTGAAAGAAACTGGAAAATGAATCAGAAGGTCAGCTCACACACCGTTAAGCCTTTTTTATGTTGGGCTGGGAATAAGAGCCCCTAAATAAAGAAAAATTGGTCGATATAAATTCAGTATTCCTGAACATATTCTAGTAATTCAGCTTTTATTACTGTCAAAGTTTAAGGCCAAACACCTTTATCAAGGCATATTGCAGAACAGTGGGGAGGTTCATCTTTAATGCATGTGCACACCTTTTGATCGATTCAGTGATTCATCTTGATTTTTTGCCTGGAAATGCACAACAAGCTGCCATCCATGACTTGAAATCTTTTACTCTTTCTGGAAAAAAATACGTCTTTGGACTGAGACATTGACAATAACTAAAGCAGAGTTGCCGATCTGCGTTTAGGTATGCTGATGTTCATAGCTGAAGCTTTCCGTGATAGAAGTAAATCTTTCTGTTTCTTCTTAGCACAGCTTTGGGAGATTTTAGATATGTTAATTTCAGGTTACTACTGCTAATATTTTTATAAAAAAAAAAATGGGGAAAAAATTAGACTCTTTTCTTGTCATAAAATAAGCCTATTAATGGGTATTAATGTCCAAAAGCAAAGGCAGGGTGAGCCTCGTTTAGCAAGAGGGGTCATCAAAGAGAAAAGTCAACAAGTGAGCCTGTGAGAGTGGTGTCTTTATCGCCATGGAGACCCCGCGCGCTTGCCTCGCAAAAGCACCTACAGCCCCAGTGGTCTGCTGTGAGCAGGCTTTGTAGATCTATAAGGGATCCAGATGTGACTGCCCCCTCCCTCTTTAATGACTCATTTACAGCAGGGGAAAGGACATAAATCGCGGAGCACTGACGGCTCCGTGGGGGTACCGTAGTCCCTTATTAAGCGCTTACACCGCAGTCGATGGAAGGATCATAATCCGCTGGGCCCCATCTCCCCCCTGGCCTTTCAAATGCTCAGGGTAAGGCAGAGTTTGGAGAGGGTGAAATAAGGCCATAGGCGAGAATATGACGCGCTGCTTGGCCCCGGCGGCTTCTGGGTAAGGCATTATCTGGCTGGCCGGATCCATCTTGAGTTCGGCCAAGGAGGTTCTTTCAAGGAGTAAGAAGGGTAAGCATGCAGCATGGAACTAGAGTTCTTTCTGTGGATGTCCATCTATGAGTCTGCTGCATACATAGATAGAAATCACTCACACTTTTTTTAAGATAAAAACCTCTAACTCAACATGGACTTTACATGTTCCAAAGTGTTCATCCTGTTTTCTGTGTGTGTGTGTGATGCAGACTAACTTTGCAGACTAACTTATGAATATTTAGTTTTAATAAAACCATGCTGTTTGTATATTAATCCACCCCCAACCCCAGCCCAACACACACAATTTCCATTGAAATATTTGTGGAGCTCCAGATATCTTCATGATGGGATCTGAAGTGGATGGTCAAACATGACAGGGAAGTCAAGCTTGCACATTCTGCCAGAGAGCACCTCTCAGTTCAAATTCACAAGGCAGCCAGTGCAAGAATGTGTTTGGTGCCACTGGGCAAAATTTTGCAGTGTGTCAAAACCTGCCAGTTGGCACTAGAGTGGTACCGTATGGCTGGGGTCAATATATCCTCAAGCCAGATGGACTTATGGACTCATTCCAGTACTATCACTCATACAAACTACAGTAGAGCAATGAAAGTCTTCCAAAAAAGACCTCGCAGAACAATATACTGAAATATTGTAGATTACAAAAAAATGGTCTGAATTCTACAATACACTTCTTTACCATGTTTTTCCACTCAATCATTATACATGATATTTATCACAGACTACTTGAAAGTGAAGCATTGCTTATATACAGTATGTAACCATTGTTCCCACGGTTCTTAGGCATGGGCTGTAGGATCCCTGAGCGTAAGACCATGGATTCTATGAAGATGTAGGAGCCCCCTGCTCCCAAAGCTAATAAAAGCAGCATAGTGCTGAAAGGGTTAGGGAATTTGATCTTCAGCCAAAGAGTTCCAGGTGATATGTTTTGATGGAACACTGCTGGTGTAGCTCTTGGCACAGGACCTGAACAGATCCAGTAAATATCAAGCTATATCAATAAACAAGATCACCGTAGAGCTCCATATGTGTGTTCTTGTAAAACATAAGTAGCACCTTAATGTTAATGGGGTTTATAAGGCATTTATAACCACCCCAATTGTTCATGGATGCTTTGTAAAATGTTTATAAATGGCTGCAGTGCTTCAGGACAGCCAAACTAGATGTAGCAAATGCTCAGTACAAACATGAAGCCATGTATTTAAAATTAAAAGAAATATGTAGTTGTGGTTAAGAAAATCATGCACTTACAATAAGAATAGTAATGTTATGCCCATGAAGGTTAATGTGTGGGATAATGTGAGAGGAACTTTTTAATGGTTCCCATAATGAAAAGCGTGTTCTTTGTAAAATAACATCAACTAAGCATAGATTCCATGTTCTATGTTAAAGTCTGGAGGTGTCAATCAGGCACTATTAACAACCATGAGAGTCAAACAGAGCAATAGTAAAGCATGCAGTCAGGGGGAGTGAACTCTATCAAACCATTTCAGGGGATTAAGCCATTTATTTCCATCCAGTGGACAAAAACGTCCCAGCAGGAGGCTCCGTCTGTCCCAGTTATGAATGGATAAGTATTCTCCGTTTCTTCTTCTGAGAAATAACAGACTTCATTACTCTCGAGACCTTGCTGCGGACAGCCATGTTTGAACTGCAGCACGGACTGTTCTTTCACCCTCAGTAATGTGATTCATGCATTACCTCGAGATTTGTGGATCAGCGTAGCATTCCGCAGCAGCTCAAGCGTAAGATCATCGGTGGACAATCTCTGAAAATGTGTCAATAGTTCAGCTTCTGAATTTGTGGTGTGTGTCAAAGTTTAAACTTTGGTCAGCTTTGAGAAGGTCGGTAGGTATTTGAAAATGATCACCAGGGAGCACTCTGTCAGACATACAAAGAACACCAAGTTTCTGGCAGTGACAGGGCTCATTTTTTAATTCTTCGTGCATCCAGGAATTTGTGGGGATCTATTTTCAGGTCCTAGGATTTTCTCTCTTATAGAAACATCACCAGGTTCTTTGTAAGTGCCTGAGCAGCGATGCGTAATGGATTTTCCGGCACTAAAGAACAGACAGTGGTGTTTGAACTTTGACCCCTGGTTATCATCCTCTGCAGCACACTCAACAGACGCCCCCGAACTTGTCTGCTTTGTCAACAACACCCCTGAGAGGTGACGCAGGGAAGGTTCTTCCTCCATGACAAGTAACCCGGCCACAAAATTATCAACGACTTTCTTACACTGACAATATAGAAACATACTGTAACCATGGTGACAGGTATCATGATCAAGGTAATGTGAATCGCCCATGGTGTGACTGGCGTAAAAGGACTCCACCCTTGAAAGTGTGGCAGTTTAATTCGGTGGCACTTCCTCATGTGTCAGCCCAGAGATGACCTTTGTCTGACCACATCAGGCATGTCATTTTCCCTGGAGAGGGCTCATGTCCAAAGCCGCCAGTATAATGCACTGATTATCAGGGTTTAGTTGGGTATAGATAGCTGGGTAAAGATAGTACACAAAGATCTGAGCAGAGAGACTATTAGTGTCCACAGCTTCCATAGAGATACATGATATTTGCCTAGGCTGATCTTACAGACAATGTCTTGAAAACAAAACCTCTTTAAATTATGTTGTGAATAAAACAGCATAGTTATCAATAATAAAAAGTACAGGGTTTTCCCAATCTGGTGAGAACTAAATATTCCATTTCAAACAAACATTTTTTCCCTCAGTATGTACATTTACGTTTGTTTATACTCCACATTGAATGCATTGAGTTAATTACTATTAAAGCAGATTGTTTTATTGAGTATTTTTGTTGTCATGCCCCACTTACTGTAGTTATATACTTAATGACTTCTGTTGTGTTGTTTTGATGTTTGCATGTAGCCAGAGCTGGCACTCCATGCCAAACTGTCAGCAGGAATCTGGCATAAAGTCGACATAAACACTGTTAATATGGATAGATTTCTACTGTTTTACTTTCTTTTTTGTTTGTCTTTCTTTCTATAAACAAGCTGAACCCAAACATTTTCCAATCTAGTCGAAGGCACCAACTCATTTACTGTCTCAATGCTGGTAGGCTGAACTAACAAGCAATTTGAGAACATTTTAAAAATTAGCTAATCCCTGCAGAAAGGGAATGTACTTGCAGGAAAACATAAGCAAATAAACTGAATTTCTCCAGGCCGTGGGTAATATATTTGATTTGGCAAGGCCGAGGTTACGTACTGTTGTGCCAAAGTGCAACAAGCTGAAAAGAGGGGGGGAAACGTATTAATTTCCCCTTTTGTGGTCTGCAGTATGTCCTACAGTCAATTTCACACCCTTTACTAATTAACACCACGTCTCTGACTGTGCCACCGGTTTGACTCAGTGATGCCAAGGAGTATTCACTTCAGCCCCTCTCATGAAACACAATGTCTGCACTTGCCCACTATGTTTTGTATCATTCATCAGTTTTAAAAACTACAAATTACAGAATAAGACACTCAAAGAAAATGAACTTTTGATCGTGCTGATCAAATAATGTCATTTAGGATGAGTCACAATGGGATCACATTTAACCAAAACACGTTTCTATCAAAGCACTATCTACTGATACATGGTGTTGCAGGTTTGAAGAGAATGCAGCTCACAGCTGCAATGGAAAGTAAAGTGGTGAATGGAAGAAAGATACAGATTAAACTTTTTCCCCATAAAAAATCTATTCATAGAGCTTAATCAGTTCATAATTCATAACTACTACCCTTTGTATTTCTTTTTCTAATAAGATCTGACTTGACTGGACAAACCAAACCATACGGTTTTCTGCACAGCAGACAAGACTGGAGATCCAGGGAGAGAATCTGAAGTTGAAGATCAGTCCTGTTTTCCTTTGATCACCTATGCCTCGTTTGAGGCCTTCAAAGCTAATTTCCTAATAGCCTGTGTACATTTTCTTACTGGCTTCACCACAGGAGGTAGTAGCCCTGTCAGAGCGGTGACCGGAGGTGAAGAGATAGCATGGTAAAGAGAGGAGGCTCTGGGGGTTGGAGGGAATGAAAGAGTGAAGACAGAAGAAGAGTGTAAGAGGGGAGGAAAGGAGGATGAAGAATGAATCATCAGTAGCCCACCAGCACGCCACTTCCTTCATCATGACCTGGAGAGTGGCGTCTCTGCTGACAGCCATTTTGGAGTTTAACATGACCAGCGATTGCGTAGTCATTATTGAGATTATTATTTATTATTCAGCATTTTTAATTATACTGTAGATACCCCAAAACTGACCATGTGTACGTATGTACTCATTTTTTTACCCAGCTACAAAAATGAAGTGTTCACCTTCATGTGCCTGTATACACCAAACAGACAAATCACTTCAGAGAGTCACCCTGTCTCTCTATTACGTACTCTCAGGTGTTAGTGAAATATTCAGTGCAAAAGGTAATGATGTCCAGCAATGCTATTATTTGAATCAGGGATAATCTCTGCAGTGCAGTTCACAGGGGCAGACAGAGGGCCCTTACTGCGGGCACACGATTTCTTCAATGAGTTTACTGATGGCTTCAGCTCTGCTTCTGTCAGCTCCTTTTATTGTGTTTTTCTCTCACTTCTCCATTAATGCAGCTAATAGTTTGCCTTGACTTGTGACTGTCAGAAAAGTGATCCATCACTTTGAAAGATACAAACAACCTAACTAACAGTTGCAACATGTATTGGCTGTCGTGTGAATGCTTGTTTGTGTGTGCGCAGGTGTGTGTGACAACATGTGTGTGTGCGCATGTGAGGGTGAGAGTGTGTGAGCGCTTGTATGTGTTTTTGCACAAGAAGGTGAGTGTGTGTTGGTGAATGCGTGTGTATGCATGCGTGTTCAGGGGTTTGTGTGTGTGTGCATGAGGAAATGTTTACGAAAGCATATGTGCATGTATTGAGCAATATGGCCTGGTGGATTGACCCATTACTTTAACAGGCCCTCAGAAACGGCAACCACATGAACATGTCTTTTTAAAAATGAAAGAAGCTCTCTGTGTCATGGAGCCGTATGGTCCCTTTGAAGGCACTTTGAAGGCTCTTTTTAATGCGGAAGCCACTAAAGTCGAGCCTAATGACTCCGATCCCACCCGGGAGGTAACAAGCCTTTCCCTTCCCCACCCGGTCGGGGGCGAAACCCCGCCCACACGCGCCCTGCCGCGCCCCTGAGTCAGCGCTAACCAGCTCAGGATGGGTCGGAAGGGCAGTGGGGCCTGTCCCGAAAAAGGAAGCATAAAAACCACCGTCGGGGGGCTTCAAAGTGCTGTCTCGCTGGTTCGACACGGGTCACCGAAACGCTCCACGGCGTGCTCTCTCTTCGGCGGGACACAGGTCATCGAGAAGCTCCAAAGTGCTGCATCATTATCCCTCCTGGGGGGAGGATTTTACAGCTTCCACCAAAAAACTGCAAAAGGTTTTTTGTTAAGTTTCCACCAAAAGTCAGTTCAGCCCCCCCTGTTATGTTGTTTTTGAATGGGGTCTGTGGTCTCAAGGACCCCAAACAAAATCTGAGGTTAGAGTCACAGGGACCAATATACATGCACACAAAATTAGTTTTTTTGCATTTTCCAGTTGTAGAGCTCTACATCACTAATATGTCCACAGTGGACTCGCCTCATAGTAATAACCTGTAGAGAAAAGACTATGTTATATTTAGTTATTACTGCAAAATGTCTTTGAAAACCCAGGTTCAATCATTATTTAGTGGTTTGACATATTGTTTTTTTCATCCATGTAACTGTCTCAACTGGGTGAGAATGATGCCTCACTCACAAAATCAACCTGGCTGTAATGACTCAGGGAAATATGATCTATCTTAACCACTGTACCCAGTGATAAATAATGATAACATTTTTGTTTATATGGCTAAAATAAAAACTAAGAATAGAGCGCACTGAAGGCAGGATCCACAATCAAAACACTTTCCCCTCAGTAATTATGCAATTAGCATGTAACTAACAGCTGTTTTGATTCCTTCAGTAACTGTGCGACACCCATGGCAACGCGAGTCAAACAATCACTCTCAAAAAGAGCACAGTGTTGACAATTAAAAGGTTTGTCTAATGGAGTGGCTCTACCAAAAGAAACATTCTTATTCCAGTCTACAAGAACGCTGGAGTGGTTTATTATGATACACGGCTGAAGCTCCCTGCATGCGTTTCGAAGAAAATTTTGGAAGCACATTTTGGAAGTCAAATCTGGGGCATCTGCCATCTTTGAGAGCGAGACAGTGAGAACTGACTGTTTAAATATCCCTCTCTAATCTGTGCTCTACAGTACTTTGTGTTGACAGGCTAGACTAATGATCATGGTTCCCCTGCCAGGGATGGATAATACTTCAAATGAAAGTATTCAAAATATGTATTTGCATGTATGTATCTTGTAGGCCCGCCCACAATTTTTTGTGGTTTGAGCCACCCGCAAAACATTCAGTGCTTCTGCCCTTTGTGTTTTTTTTTATTTGTATTATTTTTGGGAGATAAATTTTTAGTAAAAACTCATATTTTTATATGTATGTAAATAAATATATAGTACTTTATTTATTTTGTCCATCCTTTTATTGTCTATTGTTTGAGCAAGTAGGGTTCCGCCTCATTATGGCCAGGTGACACGGCCTCATCAAGGGTGGTTTATGGAGTCGTGTCCAAACTCTACCATGGGGGTTCCGACCCAGAGAGGCTCTTAACTTCCCAGGACTGTGTTGGTAGTCGATTATCGGATCAGAACCATTCATCAAAAGGGCCCCATAAAAGAACAGGGGTAATCCGGGACCAGTAAAGCAGGGGGTAGAACAAGAGCTCTGACGTCAGAAACTGAACCCGAAAAAAAAAAACCCCAGAGTCGAAAACGATTCATGAAAAAAGTTGGATGGGAAAGGGTCCGTGTTTCCAATACAGCATGCAAGAAAAGGCGCTTTTATTGCCACTTAGAGCTCAGTGAGACGAGCCCCGCTGGCGTTGTCAACTGGAAATAGAAGCCATGAGAACGGGAACCATTTCAATACAGCCTGTTCTGTTTAACCAATATATTTGTTTTATTCTAATATTTCAATTTCATTAACATCTAATTTTTCATGCTTTTCATTCATTTGACAGGTGTTTTCTTTCCTCAGAATGATTGATAATGGCATCATGGCATTTGGGTGGAGGCAGATAGCGGTAATATCTTCGATAGCAGGTGCAAAGCTGATCAGACTAAGATGCTGCCCAAGTGTATGTAATGTGATCTGAAAACCTGGTCTGTCCTTCAGATGAGATATCAAAATAAGGTCATGTCTTACTGCCATCATGGAAGATTCAGCGGAACTTTTGACAAGCGCTGAGGCGTTCACATAGTTGTGGATTCACGGAAATACACTCTTTTACTGCTGACAGGAAATTGCATTAGGAATAGACACCATGGCCAAAAAAACGGACCGCTGACTTTCTTCTATCTCCACCCCAAAACACAAGCAAATGAAAAAAGGACCGCTTATGTTTTGAAAGCAGATGATTATTAATGAGTCTTATTCCAAAAACATAAGAAGCCCTGGTTTGGAGTTGACACAACCCATTAAACATGTTGAATGATGTGAGGAAATTACACAAAACCGGTGTGGGAGTGTAGGTCAATTGCCACTGATAATTTAGTATGCAGTCTCACACACCCTGAGGTGAATCACATGCATAGCCCGTGTTGCTCATGACTGGTATTTTCCCTGATAAATATTCTCCCTGTGGCTTGACCTTTATGATTTTTAATTTGTGTCTGTAACAGTCGTATTAATTGTGCATACGCCATGTCACAAGACTGTGAATGTACAGACACTTCAAGCGCAATGAGTGTTTCAGTAACAAGAGCTGAGGACGTGCGTTACGCTCTCAAACACAACAATCTTAAAAAAGGGTTCCAGGCCCTTGGGAAAACCGTCACGGTAACAGGGAGGAAATACGAATTTAGCGGAGATCGATCTCCATCATCGTGTCAACTTTATCAGCATAATCCTCAGTTCTACCGAATCAGGCCGCGAGTTTAGAATTCAAAATCCCCACCTGTTCTGACTAAATCTCAGATTGCAGAAATGAGACTCAGTCCATACTTAGTGCGGCTCACGATACCTCATCACCCGTGTGTAGTGAATCCTGATTTAGTGTTTTGGATCTTTATGTGTTCCGTGCTAAGGAGCGATTTTTCTACACATTAGGTTTATATTGCTTCTGAGGGATGGTTGTGAGGCTGTATGTCAGGGCACTGAGAACATAATGTTCCTTTACATGGTCGCTTTAAGCCCCATGCACAAGCAAGCGTGTTACAGCTTTGGTTGCGTTTGTGTGACCTGCTATAGCACTTTTAAGCCTTGCATTTCAACACTGATATGCTATCCAACCCTGGACCTCGAGAGCCTCCGGATCTGCCTGCTCATGGTGTTCTGCACTTGATTGATCAATAAAAGCAGCTGCTGCGGCAGGTTTCTTGGGTCAAAAATTTAGCAAGGAAACAAAAAGCCAGCTGACCTTACTGTTGGCTTTTAGGGAAGTGATGCCTAATTATCTCATTACAGTCTCTTTCAAATAAGGGATAAAGGACAACCCTTTAAATCAACATAACTGACATTTACCTGACTCAGTGTTATTGCTTTTATTTGCCCACATGCACGTGGAAACCCCTGGCTTCAGCACCAAAAACAAGGCCTGCCAGAAGAGCCATTTTGAGTGAAATTCATACACCTTCCTCAAAGGGCTCCTCCTGGTGCCCTGATGGGGGCAACAGTGAAAAAGAGCACATAAATAAAACAGGCTAACAAGCAGCTGAGGATGGCTGGTGCCCATTAAGATGAGGGATGAAAGGCCAGTGGCAGAGATGACTGCAGTCTTTAAAGGGCTCTTCTCTGTGTCCGATTACACTCATACTAATGGGGCGGACCAGGCCAGTGTTGATAGTGCTTGACCGTGCTTTACCTGGTGTTGATTTGACATGTAGGGTTAAACAGGTTAGGCAAGGCCGGGTATTAATTACTCCAATGCAACTTCTTTGTATAAACAGGAGTAGTGTAGGTACATGTTAAATAAGGGAAGGATGACTCATTGTATATTTTCTAATCATTTGGGTCATCATACTCTAAACTTTTGGCAGTATCGTAACTGCACATGAATCAGCTGTTCATTGTATTTTCAGACCCACATATCTTCTCCCAAAAATGTTAATGGTCCACTTGACTTATTTTATTTTAGGTAGTGCATTACATAATGTTGCTTGATGCAGTTATGTAAGTCCAAAGACTCTCTCCATGTCCAAAGACATTTTGATGGAAAATTGATTATTTTGGCTGGCTCAAATTTTATGACTTCCACCTAAAATAATCTTCCTTGCACCATGACATATATTCTTCCGTATGTGACATAGCATATCACATTTTACAGATGTGAAATGTTAAAAAACTAAAAAAAACTAACAGGAAGTAAAATTGGCTGGAGAGGGCCTTTAAAAGGTGTTGCCATCGTTTCCTTGTCTGTGTGATCTCCATGAGCCAATGACATCTCTCCATTCGTCATCACTCTCACTGTAATCACGGTATATGAATTAGAGTGAACTTCGACTGTAAAGAGTGTGTGTGGCTGTCTGATAATGGTGCTACATCATAGACGGTAATACAGTGTAATGTTATTCCTCGCGTATACGTCAAAATCCAAAACACAGAGACATTAAACTCAATTTCAGACACCCCCACATCTGTTGCTGATCATGGCTTTTTCTTTCTTCCCCCTTTGAGAAGCTGTTAAAATTTACAACTAGTGACTGCTGTTTCAAGTTACGAAATCAGTGCAAACTCCAGGATTGCCGTTGCCAACATTTGTACAATTACTAGACCTTGGAGCTCCCAAAGAATTACCACAAGCAAATAAGTTTCATTCTGAAGGCTTAAAAGTCTGATAATTTTCCTATTTTCTCCAATGAAAACTCCAAGTGACAGCTTTTTCAGCAATGCAAAATAAACCTGCATTTCCATAAATTAACGCTTAATGATTCTTTTAAACCAGAGATGACACTCCTTTTTTTGTTTGGAGTCCACAACTGTATTGGAAGACCACGTTTGTCATGTCCCAGTAACATCCTCACAGAAAATTGCACACTCTCCTCCGATGTGAATGTGCCAGCAGCCGGCCCCGACCCCTCTGCCACTCACAGAGAAGAGCGAAGAAACCTCCGGAGAGTCATGCTCCATGTGCAGTTGCCAGTCTATGGGCACACACTCAACCACAATAACTTTATGGCTGCTTAAGCTGTTTTCATTCTGAAATAAATCAACAAGCATGAGCAATCATTTATAGCCGCTTATGCTTTTTTTTCCATTCTGATATAAATCACAGAGCGCGAACAATAATTGCATTGTTGCTTAACCATTCTCATTCTGGAATAAATCAACAAACATGAACGACAGCAAAATAAATACACTGTTTGTCCTTGAAATGATGTTTGGCGCTGCTAGAGACCAAAAATGAGTATTGTGACATCACCGAATAATCATGTTCATTGTTCAGTCTTATTCTGAGCTAAGATACAGCCCTGCGCCTAGAATACGTTATTGCTTGCTGTGTCAGAGGGAATTTACATGTTCAATTCACACCATGTACATTCATCGCGGTATAAAAAATTTAATGAATATCATTGGAAAAAAATAGATAAGGCCTACAAATGAGGCTGAATTTTAAACTGTGGTGCATGAAGGCCAGAATGTTGAATTGCTCATGCTGTAGCCTTATTTACTGTCAGCTGCCGTCAGACAAATCCATTTTCTCCCCTTATAACCTCTGGCATTGGTCATTTCTGACCACTGACGGGGAGAGAGAGAATTTTAAAAAATCATTATTTAACAAAGCATTCAAACAAAGGGCATAAGTGTGAAAAACAACCTCCATGTCTACCAAAAAAAAAAAATTCTCAGTTAGACAAGAAGCAAAAAACATAAGAGAAAGAGAGAGAGACAGACAGACAGACAGACAGACAGACAAAGAAAAATAGTTCTGACTTTTGACCAGCTTTTATTGGGACATAAAGGCATATAACAGACCATTAAAAGTGCAAAACCAAACTCTAATACACAAACCAGAAATCCAAATGAAAAAACAGGACCTGTCTACCCAAGGAGAGTGGGAGAGAGAGAAAGAGAGATGTAGGAGTGATGGGAAAAAGAATAGCAGTAACATTATTAGTGTTATATTTTATGTATTATATATTATTGATGCTGTTTTTGGCGTAGTCATCTCTGCGCAGTATTGTATTTTTTTATCATGTTTAAATGTATCGCTGCATAATCTGGCAATATTTACATATGTCTTCCCTGCCAATAAAGCATCTTGAATATGAATCTGAGCTCGAGAGAAGACAGATTTTTCCTGTGACCCCGCTGAGGAGCGTTAAGTTAACACAGCGTATTGAAGCGGCTGTTCTAAAGGGGCCTGGTTGGCTGGGAGTTTATTATGGCCCGCCTGTCTCTATTTCCACTTCCACCCCGTTAAAGCAGACCAGCCCGTGGGTTTACTGTGGATCCAGCTGAAACCCTATACGCCTTGTGACAGAAAGAGGAGAAGGAAATGTGTTTTTTTCTGTGTTATCACCCCCACCCCCCCCCCCCCCACTTATTGCCGCTTTGCATTTATGCGTGTGTCCCTCGTTACGAGCCCTCACAGGGAGAGACCGATTGGCCCTTGGGCTGGTGAGCAGTCACACCCATAGCAACACCCATAGCCAGGCCCACGTTCAAGCAATTTCCACATCCGTCTTTCATAAAAGACATTAAAGCGGAGTCCCGAATATTAGTGGTCGCTACAGATCAGGTCACTTTCTGAAAGAGCAAGGGCGTTAACCCCATGTGGAATTTGTGGATTAAATTCCCCTTATAAAACATTGGCTGTCTACATCTGGCCACCTAAATAACTCCTATTATCAGACTGACTACATAATCCCAGTATGTAATCCTACATACACACAGTATTTCCCTTGGTCATCACTAGAAAAAAATAAGTGAGTTCTCAGTTGACATATCTGGTTAAATCAAAATGTATAAAAATAATTTTAAAATCAGGAAGGACACTGTTTGAGGAAGTGTCTGTAAGTGATTAAACTGTAAAAGTGCAGTGAGGATTCCTTTTGCAGCCGAAACGGAAGGCTCCAGTTTTACTTTCCAAGGGCGGCCAGCTCAGCACCGCTCCAGTAAAGCTGAAACTGTAAAAGGGGGCAAGGAGGGGTACGTGCAGCCCTTTAAATTCTTGGATGGGAAGAGCATGTAAGGACTGCATTAGGATTGTGTAAGCATGAGGACTGCGTCCTTCGATTGTCAAACCCGTCTGTGGATAATTCATAACTGAAACAGTGCATGCAGAGGGGACTCCTGAAGGACACTCTCAGTTTGCCAAAAAAATTTATTTCATCCTGTGTGTGTTTATGCATGCAAACACACATGCACACACACACACACACATACACACACACACACACACACACACACACACACACAACATTACAGCGATCTGTAGACCTGCGCAATGCAATCATATTTTCAAAGGTACACCATATATTAGCTGATTTGGTGAGGGATTTATTTACAAAAACAAGACTTCAAGACCATTTATTGTCATTGTACAGTTGCCTGAACAATGAAATTAGCTGGCAAGGCCCCAAGGTGCAAGGAAAGTGATAAGTGTCAGTGCAAGATATAAAAACAATATATACAATATAAGTGACAAGTACAAGGGACATTGGTATATACAATGTCAATATTCAATACAATACAATACAATACAATGTCAATTTACAATGGCATCATAAATAATAAGGGGGGAAGGGCTATAATCTGTAAAAAAAAAAAAAAAAAAAAAAAAGTTGTGAATTATAGCAGAATGTTGAGAGACTCCATACTCTTTGCAACAAATGCCTTTGGGGAATATAAAGACCATGGTGTGTGAGACTTTATCAAGAAGACAGTGTCCAATGCTGCACAGTGTCCAGGTGAAATCAGAGAGTGGTGGCTTTGGCTTTTCTGCTCGTACCAATTGGAGGAGCTCCCCCTGCTGGCCACTATTACCTCTTCCAGCAGTCACCTGGTTTTCCCCCGAAGCTCTAGCATTAGATACGGTATGAAGAACTATCCAATGCCATTCCCTCTGAGTTTCAGCAACAGGCTGGGAGAAACATCACAGGCTGACAGTTACGACTGACAGCTGATAGCTGGATGCATCGCAGCAGAATTTGTGATCTGAAAAGTCCTGGAAAGAGACCAGGTGCATAATTATACAGCAACTGTCACACAGCAGGATTATCATTGCATGCCGAGTTGTGTCATAGCCTAATTTAAGCAAATAAGTGAGCGCTCGATCAGGCAGTCAGCTTTAGAGGTACAGATTCTGGCCAGAATTTCACAGCTACCATCTTTCTCTTAGCAAAAAGCACCACAATGGCTTTGCCAATCTCAGGAAATCAGGACTTTGCTTCTTCATCCCGTTCAAGAAATGGAGCTCCTTGCAGAACCTTGTCCTGACCCGCCACTGTGTTTTAGTCCATAGAGAACAGCGCCATCTATTGTTCCAGTGAGACTTCTTCCAACAGCAGCCATCTCCCCAAGGTCTCCCATTCAAGTAAGGATTAGGTCCAAGCCAAACTTTTCCTGAGAACTTTTTCACTAGAGGGCTATAAGACATTATATCGGGGTTACTCAGTATTCCAAATAAAGATACGCGTGTGAACAGTTAGTTTGGCTCTTTCCTTACAGTGGCAAATGAACAGAACCTGATGTGCAAGACTGTATTCTCAATAGAACAGCTGTGCTTACATGCACAAGTACAGTTTCTTACTTGTTTAAGGTTGAACATCGGGCATTTGTGTCTGGTGGTCCACTGCAATCACAGTATTGGTATGGACCAGGTCAATCACAAAATTGTGTAATTAAGCTGCTTGGAATTATGTTTGATTATTAATAAATTATCCATAAGACCTCCCCTGAGCAGTTCTTGAAAGTTGATTTCTGGTTTCCAAGAATTATAAGTATTTCCAGTCAGGCCCTTGAGATAGACGGCCCATCCCAAAGGGCCCTGAGCCAGCACTGGACTGCTAAAGTGTTGCCGAGGCGGATGTATGAGCTGATATTATTTCCCTAACACTTCCCCCCTCATCTGTTGAAACATCCATAAGACTCTTATCAGCTACGATTTGTCTATAGGATCCATGTACCTTCATTTTTATCTTATTCGCTAAAAGAACGCCCTGTGTTTATATGATAACTAATGGCCACACCAGCCCATAATGTGAGAGTGCTTTGGCATCAGTCTTATGATTGAGCAAAGGCTCTTTTTCCTACATTTCTCTGATAAAAAAGGTATAGGTATAACACTGTGTCCAACATCGTCTCAAGGATAAGAACATCAACTAAGCCAAAGCAAATAGTCATTTTGCATTGTTTCACAAGGGACAACTGAAAAAAGGAAAGTTAAAATGGAGCCTGTAGCTTCACCTTCAACATAAGCTCTTCTCCTGAATGAGCGGACTTTGGCAAAACAAACTTAAATAAGCCTGCTACTCCAAATATTCCCATGGACAGACGGACAAACAGACAGACTGCCAAACCCAAACCACAAGGAGGATTTTTTTCCCCTGTGAGGATGTCGGCCATCTGTCCTTCTTCTGGGAATATCTCACTTCTGTTCCATCTTCCATCCACTTTTCCAGGTGGAACTCGAAATGGACAAATATGCCAACCAATCATATATTGCTGTTAATATCAGTGTTATGAAAGATGTCAGAAAGATGATACAATCCAACAGCAGTCACAATTTCCACAGAGGAATGGAAAAACAGTCAAATATATCTACATGAATGAGATTTGTTTAACCTTTACACATTATTTTTTCTAATCCTTTTTTGTTGTGCTAAGCTTTCACATGCCCTTGTGTTTGTTGCATAATCTGTAAGGGAGTTCAACTTAACAAATTTCAACTTCGCAGATTTTCAGCACCAGAAAAGCTTTTCGCTGATTAACTGGCTTTCCAGAGAAGTATACAGATTTTTTTTTTAAATATCCATCGTTATAATTCTACATTAATTCTTATATATGACTTTAGAGTAATATGCTTGCCACATAATTATCATCGTAATAAATTACATATTTATTACTGGTTTTTACATTGTGTAATACAGCATAATATTTATATTAGCAACATAATTATGTATTTATTTATATTCTCATTGTCCATGGCAAGAATGTAAGTGAATTAGTGATAATACTTTGATTTCTAAAGAGCTGATTTTTGTTTAAATAAACATTAACCACATAAAATATTTTCAAAATGTCATCTGGCATGACACAAGGACAAAAATGTAAACTCACTTCATGCCACCTTGGAAACCGGTGTTGGTTTTAGAGGAGCTATAATCAGAAAGTCTCATGCACAAAGAAGGCAAGCCAGCATGATGGCAGGTCAGGAAAATCATGTCCTTTTGAGACACATTTTTTTCTCAAAGCCATTTCCAGCGCACTACAGGGGGATCGAGTTACAAACTGTATTTGACAATAATGTGCTTTTCGTGGAAACCTTTTACAGCTCTCTGTCTTCTTGTCTGTGGTTATGTTATTACTTTTCAACATACGGAAAGAAAAGCAATATCACATTTCAGCTTCATATTCTAGTTAAAAAGTTATTTCACAACTGCACACAGAAAAACACATGAACAGGAGTCCAGACGTCTGTGTCTATTAAAGAGTAAATAATCAAGACTCCTCTTAAAAAGTGTCAGTTTTCAGGAGTGTGCACGCTGTTCCTGTCTCCTCTCATCGTTTGCTTTCACAGCAAACAATTAAACCATTGCAGCATAGTGCCCTTTTCCAAGGTACTGTCCAAAAAGAACACTTCTTAACATCCAGAGACCAAAATGCATTATTCAACTTTCGCTTTGACAAAATGCATCTTTTAAGTGTTTGCCATTTTAATGTGTAACTGAAAAGCACACAGATGGCATCTTGATTGTCTTTATGGGCCTTGAAGGAACAGAGAAATAACTGCTCCCAGTGTGGAATAAAAGTTGCATATAGAATGTTTTGTGTTTGTTTTCGCATTTCATATTTTGTTGATTTTCAATGGGGGCCCTGTTTAAGGTTTCATTAGCTTGGGGCAGGAACTAGCCATAAGATCGAGTTCTGGATGCTGACTCAAACGATCTGGATCACGTGATTGTGACGCATGAAGGAGGAAATGAATGACAGAACGCAACTGCTGTCAGTTCTGCATTTCTGATCTCATTCCATGCACAGTCGACTCGTGGTATCATAGACCAGAATGTGAGAATGACATTGAAAACAATTGTATGTTGTTATTCTGTTGATTTTGGCCAGGTACCCCTAAAAAGAGATTTCCATCTGAAAGAACTGCCAGGTAAAATAAAAGGTTTATAATTCTTTCACGACTACCTCTGAGACGGACTCTGCTACTAACTACTACTTCAACTGCTACTACAACAAATAACAACAATTATTATTATTGATCTCATTCCATTACTTCACAGGAACTTAACAGGCAGCAGGCAAATTGTGGCGATTTTCCTTGCATGATTTACGGTGTCTTGCAACAGTTTGCACTTGTGACGTAGAGCTTCTTGTTATTTGCAGTCTGCTCTGTGTTCCGTATCGGCGTCTTGGCCTCATCTGTGCCTTGCGTCACCCTGGACAAGGTAATCTGTCAAATCCACACAAAGTAATAAAAAGCGAGAATTTCGCCATTCCCTGCTAACTTTAAAGATATACAGAATTATTTAGCGTGATCTCAGAGTCAGTCTATCCTGGCAACCACTACTCACTGCAGAACTTCACAAAAACGCACGTACACTATGGACAGGTCTTGTTTTCATCGTGCACAGGGGCTAAAGTATACAGTTATTCTGCTGTGCTGGATGGGGTAGGTCATTTTTTTTTTTTTTTTTTGGTGAGGCAATGTGTTTACTCACCCGCGCTCCCTGTTGCGCTGAGACGTCTCTGCTCTATTCTGGTCGGTATCAGCGACTGTAACGTTACACAATCTATACCTTGGACAGCGGGAGACTCATCAAACTGTCACAGCTTGACATGCATGGGGTAGCCCCTGTGACTGCAGAGCTGTGCATTACCATGCCGCTTTTACGCCTTGTTTCTCGGTAAAATATCTTACTGAGCCGCCCTGACAAATCTTTTCAGAGCGCTGGCTCGCAGCCAAAACTATGTAAGGGAAAAGCCAGCGTGGGCAATTAAACGGCTCATTTGTCAACGCGTGTATCCCGGGCCACATGGTATGGTATCATGTCCTCAGACAGAGGGGTGAATAGACGCTGGTGGTTAACAATTCATTAAGGGCTTTGGGAAAGCTGTATATAATGTGTAATACCATTAGAGCGGGTCCATTTTAACTGCAACCCTCACTCACGTTACCAACCAAACGGAACGCCCAGCTAGCCACGAGCTCATCAAGTGCGTCAATGAAATAAAGAAGGGCGAATCACGTTTATAACTGTGATTTGGTTTGCAAACGTATCGCCGTGATTTATAGGGAACTCGGTGAACCTGATTCAGTGACCCTAAATCCTCCGTTAACACATATCATCTGCTCAGACTTCCCGCAGTAGCTGGCAGAGATGCTGGCACTGGTCTCCTGGAGTTTGGCCAGGGTGCAACTTGCCTGCACCTTGTATTTATCAAAAGTGGCCCCAGACTGGTTCTGTAAGGAGAAAGGGCTCCTGTCCAACTGTCCATGGATACGTTTCGTTTAATGACGGGGGTGGGGGGTTAAGTGTAAATGCATTCTTTAAGGAATTGTGTTGGATTCTAATTTGTTTGTGTGTGTGTGTGTGTGTGTGTGTGTGTGTGTGTGTGTGTGTGTGTGTGTGTGTGTGTGTGTGTGTGTGTGTGTGTGCATGCACACAAGTAAATGCATGTGTAGACATACAAATTGTCCAATAAGTTTCTTTCTTTCCCATTTAATGTAAGGTTGTTCATTTCCTCCCTGCTAAAATGCAACTAGTACATACATTCAACAGTGACACAAAATGACCTCACAGCTCACCTTACTACTGTACTATAGAGTGTGATGCGAACAGCTTGGCGTCATCTCTGTGCATGGATGCACTTTCGTGAGTGCCCTTGATAAGAGCATCAGCTAGATGCCAAAATGCAATGCAAATATTAGCCCCCTCTGAACCTGCCCATGGGGACTTAAACACAGTTTGAGAAACACAGCTTTGAACATCAGTGGAGAGCGGCTGTCCCCATGCGTCCCGGTGCCAGTTTATTCTGTACAGGGGATTTTCCTCAGGGCAGCACATGAACAAATATGACAGTGAGGCACTCTGATATATACTCTCCCCATTCCACGCTCTGTTTGAACTATCAGTCAAACAAGAGGAGAAAAGATCCTGAGACACATTCCTTAACTGCCCTCAACAATGTGTGAAAGACCCTCATGGTCCTAGAAACTTTTTTGTTGTTGTTGTTTCCCTCCTGGAATGTATCTGTGTATCTGCCAACAGAGTCAAACAGAAACATCTGACAAAGTACAGAACGTCTTTGCTCTTGCTTCTGTTCCCGAGTGGTACAGAGCTACCTAAGAGATTGATTCCTGACCTGAGAGTTTGTTCTGTTAACTGGTAATGAACGGGAAAGCCTTGCAAATATTGACCACCTTATAGGTGTTAATGAGCCGTGTAATGGCTGCGGTATTCAGTAGTAGGTCTGCCATGCAAACGGAAGGCAGATCCCCAGGACCCAGAACAGGAAAAGCAAGATGTGAATCCATTTTTCACTTTCAGATATCCAATGACTGTCAGAAAAGTTTTCACAAAATTTCATTGTTGTTCCAATTTCAAATACATTTTTAATAATGTATTTGAAAGGATTTCAGAATCATCTCAAACCTGCATTTCCTTTTGCAGTTATGACATTCACATTGCATATGCTATGAAGAGGAGTAATTAAATGGCTGGCACCTGTAATTTGTCTCTTCAGCTTTACCTGTCATCTCTCAGAAATGCTAGCTGCCTTGCTAAAATCAGCCGGTTACAGTCAAGGCAGCCTGTAGTAGTTTCTTGTGAGCTTGATATAAAGGTCAACTGTAAGTGTGACTCATGTCACTTAGATAAAGTTGTGAGGTAAAAGAAAGCTATTAACCCAACAAATACACAAACTTAATGGAGTTTGTTAAAACAAAGTTCAGGACAATCATTCTCAGACAACGCCCTAAAATCAATTCCTGTCTCCACCCAAGTATATAAACACCACATACCTAGCTCCCATCCTGCTTTGCATTTCTGGCATCCCACCTCCTCCCCATCACCACCTTTCCTAATTATGTGTTTTCCTATTGGGGGTCCTCTTCTCCTACAAGAACATCTGCACTCCTCTCCCCCTTAGGACTCCAAGCCCAAAACCAGTATACAATCCCTACACCTAACCACTTAATAAGCATTTCAATTTAATTCCTTCCATTGTCTGAGAATGTTTCTAGTGAAAAGAGGTTTATGACAGAAATTATTTCACTGGGTAAAGTTAAGATGGTTGCATTCCAGAGAGCAAATAACTTCTCACATACAAAAATGATTAGGATCAGAATTTATCTGGAACATTCATGTCCCAGAAAGGAATGGATAATTTCCGAGACAGAGAATAAGAAAATCCAAGATGGACGGCAGCCCTGGTATGCACAAGTACCAGTGAAACGGCTGGGAACGGAGATTTATGCACATATTTTTTAAAATGTTTTAATGGAATGAAATTCTGATTTCATTTTGTGAAACAATCCAAAAAGACAGAGAGACAAAAGGGCTCACATCAGGGGCCTGTAGAGACATTATTATCTATGTCTGAATCTGTATTTGTTTAACCGCCAAATTATCTGTATCTGTATTCAGATAGAAACCGGACGAGGGTGTGGTCTTAACAGGATGTGACTGTAAATTGTAACTATAGGGTTTTCATCTCTTTAATTTCCTCTTTCTGGTTTATTTGAAACATGTTCAAATAAGCATTAGTCTACCTTGAGTCTTCAGGCAGTCAGTACCCAACCGATTTCTTTAAAAAATCCAAATACAGGGGTGCCGCGATAGCTGAACCGGTAGAGCGTGTACCACATAAGGCCAAGGGCCCCCGCAGCAGCCCAGACCCAAATCCAGCCTGGGCCCCTTGCTGCATGTAATACCCTCCTCCCCTCCCGCACCCCCTGCCTGCCTCCCCACCGCAACTGCCAAATAAAGTTGAAAATTGCCAAAAAAATAATAATACAAAAAAAAAAATACAAATATAAGGGATGGTATTCAGATGAAATTATTATCTGTTTGTGGTTCGTTATTCATGCATTTCCAGATATGGTATTTGGCTTCGGGCATACTCCTAAGCTCACATGTTGCAATTTCTTCTGCAAAACGAATTCCCAGGCCTTGTCTGAACAGTTTGGACCGCCAGTTTCCAGGAGACGTTGAAGAGAGACAGAAAGATACACGACATGACATAGGAATGTGAAACCCTGAGTGAAGCTGTGATCAGCCTTCTCCATGCTGTGCTAATCATCCAACCAAACCATTAAAGGATGCAAAAACATTGACACGTCCCAAGTAGAGCAAAAACACACCTGTTATCTTTTTTCACCAAGAGCCTTTAAACTCTTATGAGTTCATACATTTTTACGATTTATCAATTTTAACCTTGTGTGTATGACTGTTATTATGAACGGGTGCCAGTCACATGTGGTCAAAACATCTAAATTCTAATGTTATGCAACAATGTGTTTGCACAATTAACTTCAAACATTTGTAACCTACATCATGACCGTTGTACTAGAAAAGAGGACTTAACATCACAAATGCTATCACATCAACCGCTGAGGAACCTCAGGATTTTACATATCAATATTTTTTATTATTTTATTTTCATTGCTTATGCTGTGTTCAAAATCCATATGAAAAAGACTTGATGCTTCAGGGTAGCATCCCGTACAGGAATCCCTGACATGAGCATATTTAAACGGTCCCAGACACCTTCATGAAGGCTTCCCAAGGGCCTAGTTTTGGCTTGAATTGGAAACAGGAGACGTGACAGAGCGATCTGCAGTGAATAGATCCTCTGTCCTTTTCCTTGTGCAATTCCGCCTGATGAAAAGACCACTGAATCGTATAATAAACATCCCGAAGATCAGAGCTGGCAAGATGGACTGTGTTTTGCGGGAGCCCCCCGTGGAGTATAATTTTACTCCTCTGTGAGCGTCCCGGCAGACCCGCACGACAGGACGTTCAGTGAATCGTGTCGGAGTAGGTGCCTCCTTCTGCCCACAATGCTCCCTTTTTCGGGTTCCATTTGGCTCCTGTTCCATCCAGCTGTTTGTTGACCGGGGTCCAGCGATGCTGGTACCACCACTGACCGCCAAGAGCAGAATCTGTGTTCCATTAACCTCCCCCTGCTACCTCTCAAAACTTTTTATATCACAGAACTCTACAAAGGGACGGAATGACAGTCCTCTAACAATTACTTACTAATGTCCTTAACCAATTAATAATATCATTGGTTGAGAAGTCCTTGATTTTATTCCGCCGAGATCACCCTTGTAAATATTATCTTGGATTGTCTCTGAATTTAAATGCCGTGAACTGCTGCTATTGCTTTTTGGATATGAAACAGTAATTTTCAGTGAAGTTATTTGCAATTTACAGAGAGAATGGGATTAGCATGGAGGCTTGGTTAAAAAAAAAACATTGACCTAAAGCTGTAATGAGTGGCTGGGATCCACCTATGGCTTTTGTCCATGTGCAAAGTGTAAACTGGCCGTCACTCTGTTTGGGATGTGATTTTGATGAATTGAGGTAGACGCCATGGGAGGTAGACACCAGTACAGGAAGCAGTCTGATCCCATTCGTCCTGTTTGTATCGCTTATAAGTGATGCAGCTCTCAAATATGTGACTGAGAGGCTCCAGTCAAAACTGAAAGCAGAAAAGGTGGCTGGCTTTGGAAATGTGATGCGACCCCCTTAACCCTACTGTAATTTATTTCATGGATGGTTTCCCCTAGATCTGTGGAAGGAGGCAACCACATGGTAAGTGTTGTGCTCCCACAGAAAGATTCTCACTGCTTTGGCACCCTACCTAGTGGCCGAACAGCAGTGATTTTCTCTGCTTTGCCCGGGAGAAACAGGAATCACTTTAAACTTTACTCCTTCTTTGAGGGCTTAACTCCAACCAGGTGGAGGGATGATGTCCCCCAAACAAACAGGCCCAGGCGAAGAAAACACTGCTGTTCCTTTGTGCCCCGCTCCGATGGGGTGACAGTGTGATTGGCGGGCAAACAACAAAACAAACAAAGATTTGTTTACTTGGTCAACCTCATGGGGAGTCACTTCCAACCTTCTGGACACAAAAAAGAGTGGGGCTGCCCTGTGATGGGGGGGTCAAAGGTCATGTGAGGGGGACACGGCACACGGATGTGTACATTGAGCACCATAAACAGCGGCTCTCTCCAGCCGGCAGCTGATCAGTGGGATATCCCACAATGCACTGCACACTGGGAGACTGGAGGCAACAGGACCAGCTGAGCTTAACGGCAACAATTCCTGCTGACAAAGCCACCTTCACCAGAAAGAAAATTTGCTCAGCTGTGTGTGTGTGTGTGTGTGTGTGCGTGCGTGTGTGTGTATGTGTGTGTGCACGCAAGTGAGGTTAAGCTCAGGAAGGACAATACAAATTGGTGTACCAGTAACTCATAAATTGAGTATGCTGCTCAAGTAGGAAGGCATACTATAGCTCTAAAGCCCATATGTATTAATGGTAATAAGGGTAATAGATGCGTATACTATGCGAGGAAGTGGGCATTGTGTAACTACAAAGCCCACATGTATTAAATGGTAGTAAGTAATGTAGGTGGGTTAACTGTACAAACCAGATGTTATGTGTGCAGACTTCATCCATGTGCATATACCTGTGACTACACCACTGCCAGAAAACTCAGGTGATCTTCTTTATGTCTAAATGTGTCTTGAGGAAAAAGCTACATTTTTTTCCTTTGGTTTGGTGGTAGAGTTGTCAATCACAGTGGGGACAAAAAAGGTCAGCAATATGGTAAGTGGAAATGGAGAGTAAAAGAAAGTTAAGAGCGTTTTCAGGGCTGAAAGAGATCTCAAAGTCACTGCATCGCAGAGCCAAATGTGCAGAGCAGAGGAGAGGACCAGAGAATTTCACTTCAGGAGTTAAATCAGGCACCGCTCTCTCTTATGCGTATGGCATATTTGTTTCCTCCTATGTGACTCTAAATGTAATTTATTGACTGTTGCATCTACATTTTGGACCTTTCATTCATGTGTGTTATGTTTATTCATGTTTGTTTGTATATAACCATTTGTAATTGCGACTTCCTTCTCGCTGATTGCCTTGAATCCGTTTGCAATAAATACTGTTGCTGCGGGTAAATTTGACTTTTTCACAAATTGTTGTTGAATCTCTCCAGCTTGACGCAAAAGGTCTGCATTTTGGCCGCGATGAGGACCTGAGACAAAACTCACAATAGTCGGTCACACGACACTCAGTCAGTTTATACACTGTTGGCCCACTATAGATCTCTCTGGATATACTGTAGCAGAGCAGATAAATACTGTCCTGTAGTTTGGTGAAAAGGTCCTGACAACAGAATGATGGATCATGTACTGTTTTCCAAACTATCGGGAAGACCGCCAGTTCTCAGGGAAATCTCAACGAGGGCAGCTTTTAGTGAGGCTTTCAAGACCCTGGGAAAATCCCGTCCCAAAACAGTGCTGTACGGTAATCTCTTGTTATTAGTACCTATACCTTTTCTTTTCAGTAGGTAGAGATTCATCACAATTGGAGAGATCTCCTTTCTACAGATTGAATGGCGAGCTTTGTCTTTGTCTTTCCTCAGCAGACATAGAAAACCTGGAAAATGTCATTAGCTTCTCTTGTAGTAATGAAGTCTGTCATAATTCAATATTACTTCAATTAGTGGGTATTCCCCCATCTCTACCCTATATGAAGGCAGGACTGACTTGCTATTCTAAATATTCTAACATGATTCCATTTCCAGTTTGCCTCCTTTGCATTTTGCTTTCCCAGAGAAATACTTTAGAAGCTCTACAATCAATCTGCAGTTATTGTTTCTCTTAATATTTAAATTTAAAAATGTTGCATCAGCTGCAAAAAAAGTAATCTGCTTCCAGTCTGCTTCCAGAGTTTTCCAGTCTGTGTTACTAAAATTAAAATCAACCAAAATGAAAATTCAAACCTTTTTAAAAATATAAATAAAAGCCAATAGATTTAGCTTTGTTAACTCTTTCACTGGAGGTCTCCCAGCCTGGCTAAACACCCCAAGACCCATTAAAACGAATCTAACGTTGACATTGAGAACATTCAGACGTAAAAGTGCCTGACTTGTCACATTATTATTATTTTTGGTGGGTTTTTTTAGGTGTTGCAAATCCATCAGGAGACCAGGCACAAAAGAGGCCAGTGTTTGGAGGGGTTCAGACATGACTCGAGCCATTGCAGAGTGAATTCTGGACTGTTGACATTTCGATAATGGCTTTGGGTAGAGGGTCGCTTTACTTCAGTCGCTTTCAATTACAGTGTTTAGGGTCTTAACGCATTGTGTTCAAAGCTATATGGAAACAGAGCCTCACCAGACACAACGTTGCCATGTCTGTAATGTAGACAGGAGAGAAGGGGCCTTCCAGAAGAAAATAAGGTACATCAGTCAAGCTGTACATTAGAACTGTGGAAGATTGTATGGCAAGCAGAGGATTCAGTGTCTGTGAAAACAAACTAGAGACAAATTTTGGTCTTGAACTTGAGTTAGGAATCCATAAAGGGGAAGCATAACTCCCAAAATCCACTTTTATTTCAAAACATTTAAAATCTAAATTCATTGACAAATGTCAATAATTATAATCATTTTTTTCTCACATTGATAGACCAGCACACAGCCTGTTGTCTCTGTTGGCTTCACTGCCTCTTTGGAGAGAGAGATATTGTCAATGGGTTGGCAAAGATTTCTCTATCTGAGATGCAGAAAGTTAACATAGTTCACCTGTTTGGGTCTCTGTGACTTGGTCAACTATGTGCTCATCAAAATCGTCATGAGGTTAAATAACTTCTCATTTTGAAAAACATGTTTAATTTAAATGTAACAAAATAAAATATATGCTCAGAATACTAAAGTACATCACAATATGCATAAATATGATTTTGGGTTACAGTGAAATATATTATTGTCAAAAGTCAACATATTTACAATATGTAGAAATGTATGATAGTATAATGATGTGTTACAGTACACTCCGTATCTGTGATGCCACATACAGCAAATCCTCCATGTTTTTTAATGAGGCATCTCTTGCCACCAGTCTAGCATGGCGGTACCCCATTCTAGGCCCTTAGAAAGAGTCTGTAAAGTTTAACTGCCTGCAGCTAATGTTTCAGCGGAGACAGGGTACACATCTGGCTCTCCACAGGGAACCTGCCAGGCGCTGAGCTCTCACTGTCAGAGTCATGCTCAGGCCTTCAACACCAAGCCCCAGACCAAAAACCAAAAACCAAAAACCGACCTGGCCTGTCTGGTGGTTGTGATCCTGTGGATCTTGATGAAGCAACTGAATCTTTTTTCTTTTTTTTCTTTTTTTTTTACAGAGGTGGGTGTTTAGCTGACATGGTGGCTTTCTGGCATGGTGTAAGCTGGCTAACAAACACCCCTCTGTGAGAATTTGATATATTTTTAAAAAATGTTTCCCAGCAAATTAACTCCGCAAATCAGCATTTTGAGTGAAAGTAAAACTGACAGCGTAGATAATTCAGAGAAGGGACTGATGGAGCTCCAGGATGACTATGAATACAATGACAGCAGAATTCCAGCCAACATTTAATCAATCTCAATGGAATAGCAATAAATAATGGAAGTAAAGTAAGCATTCCAAAATAGTGCATGTGTGTGTGCATGTGTGTGCGTGTGTGTGTGTGTGTGTGTGTGTGTGTGTGTGTGTGTGTGTGTGTGATGGTGTAGTCAAGTGACAGTGCACATTTTCTAATGTCTTCATTGTATGACCTGCAAGACCTGAGCCCCAGACACAAGCATGGGCTCTGGAAGTCTGGATTCTGATGTCTGGAGACCTTAATGCTTTTATTAAACAAACATAAGATCCAACTAACCATTGGCTTTGTGCAAACAAGGTGTCAAAAGAATGTAATCAAACCTTTATTGCATCAATGGCTTAGTGTAACCTCATAAAAGGACACGCTTTGCAGTTGATTCCACCTAGCTCCAAACTGGGTCGATCTTACCATACTCTCCTACCATACTTATCTCCCGGTGATGTAAACCTGATCACCATCTTTCACTTTATTTCAGCAGCTTTTGCTTGTGTTTGTGGCTGCTGTAGCTTTGTTCTTGACAGCCTGAAGCAAAACTGAATGTGATTGGTGTCAGACTGCTCCATTTAAACAAAAAGCTTTTCACATTGGATTCATTAATTGATAACCAGGTTGACAGTGATTCAACAACAGGAGCTAGCAACGCGTCAACTATCAAGACACTTGAATGCATTGTTCTTCTTTTATTCATGCATCCTAAAAAACTGCAGGTAATATTCCATTCTGAATGTCAAGGCTAGCTGGCAAGTCACTGGACAATACCACACTGGCATTTTGATGGGAAGAGGGAAGATTCAGTGAGAAGCTTAGCTGCTCATAAGGGCCCTTTCAGATCAGAGGGCAGTTTGCTCTGACAAGCGTGAAGGCTTGCACCATGTGCGGCTTGTGTCCTGTGTGGTAAACACTGTACATAAGTGAGCTCTGAGGGCAAGTGTTCAGGGTTCCAGCCTTAGGGCGACCCTGTACCCCATGGACTGGGGGGGAGGGGGTGGAGGGGCCTGCTGCAACACTCGGCCTGCGTCAACTCCGCGTGGCAATAACGCGATCCATATGTACGTTTCCTTGTTCTGTCATCCAAACCCAAAGGGGGATTTTTAAAAACGGGATCAGCATGGCCCTCTTGGCGCTTTTTTGCACCCCCCGTTATGCTGATAAACTCTGCCAAAGGAAGATGAGAGGCCCTTGGCAGCAATGATAGGATGCAGAGCGGCGCTTTACGGGAGCGGATGGCGCAATCGCGAGTCTTTGCTCTGTCTTTGTGATCGCGCCAGCTGGCCCTCGCTCCCTCTCTCTCCAAAACTCCAGCATGGCGACAAGAGGAGACAAATTAGTTAATTGGCTACGTTGATGTGATCAAGCATTGTGAGAGCGGCAGTGTAAGGCTGGAGTTACCAAGCAGTTCGGCTGCACTGAAGTGATACCTCAAAAGACAATACAAACTACGGATTGGAAAGTGGGGCGTGAAACCTAAAATGGGTGGAGAGGTTGCATAATATTAGTTACTAATCCAAGTTTTTCCATGGATAGCTAAGAATTTCAGTTGGTTTATATCAGCTGGTGTGTAATGGCTTTAACCATTAAGTTCAACAGAGCCAAAAGGTTTGTCAGCTGAGCAGCCAGTTCATCCATATATTGATCCCTGGGAGACTGGGGTTCAAGTCCCAGCACCAACCTTTCTATCTATGCCTTCTCTTCTCTGTAAAACTTTCTACTGTCTGAATAAAGAAAAAATTCATTTAAAAACAAAAACACTGAATTCATCATTCAGTCATGCAATCATGACAACAAATACAAAATAAAAGTTGAGATGTGACTCTCCTGTACTTGCTGATACTTTTTTTTTTTTTTTAACTTTTATCAACTCTTTGTTAACTTTATTTCAGAAACCTGGAGTGTCGGATTATGTCAGATGAAAGCCTTGAAAATCAAAATTCCTTTGTACTACGGAAAACATGAATGTGCAGTTTTCTTTTTTTATCGTTGCATCTGATTCCTGATTGATTCTGTTGTCCTGACTCCACACCCAGCAGGTGGTATGCTTTGCCTTTAATGTCTTTGGGTTTGAGAGCTTAACTGCAGCTCCAGCAACGGAACAGTGTGAGAATTTGCTAGCTTCCCAAGAGGGAGGAAGTTTTCTCAAAACTAATTAGCATTCTGATGTTCCCAGCACATTTCCGCACAGGGTTTATCGACACTGCCTTTTTAGGACCACAGGGCCTCCTGATCTATGTTTTTTATCCTACAATCAGTAATCAATTTACAGCCAAGAAAGCAGATGAGCTAACCATTTTTTAACCAGTTTTTGAAGAAACCAAAGTACTCTGAGGCTCTGTTCTCCAGGACCAGGGTTGGGGACCGCTGTCCTTCACTGATCTTTCTGTCAAGAATGGGGCCCTGGTGAACCCCTAATACGGCAGCATTTCTGTTGCTAGTCTTCTCAAAAGTCTTGCTGTGCATGCCTGAGCTAAGGCCCAGAGATGCTAGCCCAAGTCATTAGATATTCTTTACTGTACCACATAATTGCCTTTTGATCACAAACACTGTGCTGCTTTCTTTCTTTAGTCAGCTAGTGCTCTGCACCATTGCATTATGGGCTTGATGCCTCTGGGACCAGTGTACATACGGTATCATACACAATTAGGGAACGCAAAGGGGATTCTAACAGCAAAAGGCTGTAATTAAACAACATGTTTCCATTAGCTTACATCTCTTTAGTCTCTGACCTGAATTTAATCAGGCTGATTGCTGTAACTGCTGGTTATACTCATCATCACATCATTAAGATATGATAAAAGAAAGAAAAGAGTCATGTTTGAACATTAAAGAAGCTAGCTTCCAATATGCCTGCTGTGCAGTCTTGTTGTAAAATGTGGATCGCCGCTAATACTCTCCCTTGAGGTATGCGGTTCTCTTTTCTCAGTTACAAATCCACTGAAGTTATCTCTCTGATATCCACAGCTCCTGTTTGAGAATGTGCCTCTGTGTTCACACCTGGTAGCAGGTGAGAGATGAATAAAAGGTAAAAAAAAAAAAATGTGAATACTCCTTCAGGCCTTGTCAAACTAGTTTCAATCCATACTTATTTCAATCAATTTTTGAGAAATTGGTTATATTTCCAGCTATTTTGTGGTCATTATGAAGTTTATGATTCCTTCTTTTTATGTTCATCTGTTCATGCATTCAGTTGGCAAGATACTTACGGATGCCCAAGACGCATTTTTAAAAATTACATTTCTGAAAAAGGAATCTGAATTGAAAATGAAAGGAACACCCTTGTATAGTATCTCATAAATTTGTCAAATAAAAGAGAAAAGGGTGGCCAGGACACACTTTTAAAAGATATATTAACCTCAGTGGGGTTTTCCTGGTAAAATACATTTAAATAAATAAGTAACAAATAAATGAAACACCATTCAGATAAAAACTAGTATAAGATGTTACTTTAACATGCGACATCTTAGAAAAGGTTGTTGATTGTAAACTGTAAATATTTTGTGGAAATAAAAGTTTTAATAAAGTCCAGAGGGCCTCCCTCTTCCATGCTCAGTGACATGTCGCCACCTCAGCGCTGCTTGTTCTCGGCGGCTCGGTAGCGTAGCCAAGTGGCGCCAGAGCTACTCACTGGTCGTCAACAGGCAATTTTCTCCCATTTGCAGGGTCCTCCAGTGGAAATTATTTCAGGGCTTTGCCCCCTCGCCCCCACCCCCTCAGTTAGAAGCGTTTATTATCATGCCTGGTCTCTTGCCCCCTGCGCCCACATGTTGACGTCTCACCCACAGTGATGGGAAGAGATGAGACCAGGCTGTTATTGCTCATCTAAGGCCTTGTCATGACAAAACCAGTCGGAGGTTTGTTTAAACCAGTCAGTGTCTCCAGGCGGGGGTTGAGTGGTCTCTATGCTAATCCCACTGGTCTAACGGACCTACGTCTGTGAAAGCGGGTCTTGGTTTTGTGGAGAGAAAGCCCACCCTGATGCAGTATTATTATCATTCATTTTTACTGCGTTTGGATTACCTCCCGGCTGACCCTATAACTCAGATAACGCTGTGTGTGCGGTGAGACAGGGAAAAGCTATAGGAATTTACCTCATGATCCAGCCGGAAGGGCAGCCTCATCAAAGGAGGAGTGTTTGACTCATACTCACCATTTTGGCTCTAAGAACCTTCCTGGAACGTAACAAAAGTGAGGGTAAACTTTCTCAGGATGGACATCGGTGCAGTTTTCTGGATGCTGAAATATTATCTTTTCAAAGCAACACTGCAGGGGCTGCTTTAAAATGATACTCAGCGTTGTTTTTTCTGATAAAATAGGAATTTAATTGCATACGGTTATATGTGTTGATTTTTATCACCATCGTGTGAAAATAGTCAACAAATATTCAATTTCAAAGCTTTCACTCAGAATATTCCTGAAATGAGCATATTACTAATTAATTAATTAAATTACTAATCTCTGTGATGTTTTCATGGCAAAATTTGGAGATGCTGCCAGCAAGTTTATATGTAAGATTCAGTAAACATTTTTCTGCAAAACAGGCCAAATTCCCAAACAATCATACTACACTGAGTTAAAGGCCCAGCTTCCTAACCATTATATTTACCATTATACCTGCTAACCACCGTTCCCCATCTCCAACCCAACTTCATTCTAGATATCAGCTGTGGAGACCTTCCTCTCTTTACTCAGAAGCACTTTGAGGTCATGTAAGCCATATAAATTCAGTGCTCCCTTCCTGCTTTCACTATGCAGTCCTCTCCCTTTTAGCTCACGCTAACCTCCTCCAGGAAAGCAAATACATAAAATGAGCCTGATACGCATGCGGCCCAGCCGCGCCGTGCCAGATCGATGCTATGCTGTTACTGCTACTGCACCGCTGCTACCAGCTGCAGTCCATCAGACCACAGCCAGGGAGAGAACTATCCCCACTGCCCCCATCCTCAAACAACACAAAACCAGCCTATGACGAAAGCAGATGCTGAGAGTAATCTTTTCAGCACCAGGTTTTCGCTGCTTATGTTCCACAGAGTCACTGTTGAGTAGCGAGCCCTGGAGCTGCTCTTCCGTCGCTGATGTGAAGCAGACCTTGATGAGGCATGGTGCAGGCATTGGATTGGATGCCCAAACATTAAGACCTAATCCAACCATCATAGTAATATCTCAGGACACTCATGCCTTACAGCCTTATTATGGCAGTTATGACCATGCCAGGGATTTGGTAGCATAGTCATCAGTCTGTTTCATGAGGGACAGCTTGCAGAAGCAGAAGCAGTTTGCAGAGGCACATTCGACACATTCCTCCTCTTGGTATAACTCATGGTTGACACCAGCTTTTTCAATTTCTACTTTCCAGCTCATTCCCACCATCACCTGAATGAACATCTCGTAATGTATGGTAAGTTCAGAGCACAGACAGTTTGAGACTGGTCTTGCTGGCCTGGCCATGTTTACCCATTCCATCCTTGAAAAGCCCAGTATTATGATGTTTAGCTTTGCTACAGACCATCCTCAATGCAGACTGACCACAGAGATTCATAATGGGCACTTAGACCACCCAGTCACTGTGAAAGATCATCTTCTCACTACATCCTCTCCTGCCAGAGAGGTTTACATAATCAAAGTGTGGGCCTGACCCATCCGTATGCTAAAACCAGAGGGAGTAACTATTGTGGTCCTGACACTCTTGAGTTTGGTTTGTTTCACTGTAAAATACTGCAAGATTGCTGCTGGCCTGTCATAACATGACATAAGTCAATGGTGTCACCCATGAACTGTGCAGATAAAAAAGTCTAGTGCCTGTTACCACCAACAAGTTAAACATCTGTAAAAAAAAAAAAAAAAAAAAAAGCTAGAAGTCCTGTAGAAATGTCTTGTTGTTTCCACTCATACATCATGATTTTAACAGCTCCATCACATTGATATAAGATGGGTCAGCCTTTGACTGGGTCACGCAGTGTGTATGTGTAATATTTTTAAACAAATAATTTGTTTATAAAACCATCTGTACACATTGTATGACCTAGTTGAGTTGAGGCATCTTATATGGTAAAGCATAATAAAAATGTATATAATGATGACTCATTTTATTAGTTATTATTGTTTAAATTCATGACTGTGAAGCCATGTTAGCATTTTAGTTTGTTTCACCAAAGCTGATACTATTACATTACGCAATATACAGTAAGTAATCAATAATAAGCTAAATCTACAGAATATGTATTTTAGCCTCAAAACAGCAGGACATGTCTGTTTCACTGAAACAGAAAATGTTGATAAAATAATGTACATGTGGAATTCAAGGGTGGTGGTGGCAGTGTGTCAAATCCTTTGCCTCATCATGAAAGGAAAAGAAAAAAAAACATTTAGCATGTGTGTTTTATAAATGTAATTAATAAAATGAAAGCAGCCAAGTCAGGTCTGGACGGCATATGCAGATGACGACGCAGAGCTTCGGGAAATCGGTGCTTGCGTTGCAAGACGCGTCTCGCGCAATCTCATCTCGATGGGCCTGTAAACACCTTCTGACATGAGCCATGTGCACGCGCTCAGCGCCAGTAGACGGCTATCAAAGCCCGGATTTTAACAGCTGTCATAACAGGATACATCCCTCAGCGACCTGAAACCGCGGGTGAAATGAACGAGCAGGCCACATCAGTCGCTGTTTGGAAATTATCAAATTCATTGCAGGAGTTTTCCCCACTCGAATGAGGCTCATAATTCACAGCAGTCGTCAAAAACAATGTGAGGCACTTAGCCTGCCGTGATTTCTTCATTCTTTTTTTGTATAAAAATCCATTGTTATCTTATCAATGTAACACAAGTCAACAAGGTACTTACATATGGGCATAACAGGAAGTGAGACTGGCATTATTTTGAATCCATGAGTGAAAGGTCAGTTGTTTTATTTTGTGTAGCCTATGTGTGGGGAGCATCTTTGTGTGCGTGAGACATCTCGTTTACAGCGCTAAGGCATTAACCATCGGCACCCTCGGCAGCGCCGAAGCCGCGTGCACACCTTTATTATGACAGCTGTTCGTGTTAGCGCTAGAATAGCGTCTCGCACATCAGCACCTGTCCTGCAGCAGAACGTCTGGGTGTCAGCGCAGAACTTTTGCCGGGGGACCCATATTCTCAACAGCTGTGCTAATGGATGCGGATAAACATGTTCAAAACGTCTGAAGGGGGAAGCACGTGGCAAATCTGTTTGCACCGTTTAACAACTTTTAAAGCTGCTTTAGCGTCAAATTGCGCAACCAGAAATATCAAACCATAACCCTCTATGCGTGTTAATTTTTCTTTTTATGAACCCCCTTCCTCTCTTGAGGGATGAGAGTAGGTCAGTGTGCATCATTAAGTGTGCTGTTTAAAAATCCATTCTGAGGTTTCAGGTAAGTGATCTGAAGCAGAGGAGCTTTTGGGATTTGGCGGTGCAGTTTTGAGGGTGCAGTACTGGGTCAGAAGCCACTTGAGCTGGAGAAATATTGTCCCACCAGACTTTGCTCTGCTTAAACATATGGAGAAAATGTTTTATTTGTGACTGGATGACCAAGCTCCAAAATCTCTGCCCTTCATCCTAACATGAACTTCAGCACTAGTTCAATGAAAGTTCAATAATTTTCCCTATCTTTTAGTATTATTGTCTGGAAATATTTCTTTGTTTTAACAATCTCCAAACAGGAAGCTACTTTTCATTAGAAATAATCCCTTAAAACTCTATTCAGATGTGAGGCATCAAACTACATTAGTCAGTGCTCTTACTTTTAACATGAGTCATATTGAAGACATGTTGTTTCATAGAAACTGGTGATAAAAAAAAGTCCAACCAGTAATGCTGCTGAAGATAAGAGAAGTTAAAATTGTTTTTCTTTAGCAGTATTTAGTAGGCTTCAGTGATTCAGAAGTATGTGTGTTTTCATATGGGTTTACAGGATAATTAATGATGTTATTATTAAATGGCTTTACCCATACCCAAAATGCAGCAAAAATAATCCAGGTGAAATACCTCACTCAAAGCTACAAATCCCAGATGACTCGTTAAGGGATTCAACCCGGCAACCCCCTATGTGAATAATATGACAAGGTTGTTTTCCCTTCAAAATGCACTCGGCACCTTTCGCCTACTATAGCATCCCATTCTGTGAAGCAGGGTCATCTTTGTTCCCCAGCAATGAAGGCATCATGCCTCATCCTGTCATCTCGTAGCCCAAAGGACCAAAGCATAAGCTTGTCTCGCACGGCAACCGCATCCACAAGGCTTCATCCCCAGATACCGCTACGCTAACGTGTTAACAGACCCTCACCTCCTGATGCCTCAATGCTAGCGCGCTAACAAATCCTCATCTCCAGGCACTGCAATGCTAGCACATTAACGAATCCTCAAATCCCCAGATACAGATTACAGTTTCCTGGCAAAACAGGTGAGAATGCGGGCTGTCTCAGCTTTCATGTATGCAGATAATTTCTCCCAAGATATCAGTAAGCTCTCAGGAAAGACTGAAAGAGAACAATGCGGATGTTCACTGGTGCCACATAGCTAAATTACCAAGGAGCCTAGGACAAGCAGCAGCAGTAATGAGGATATAGATTCCTGCTACCCTTGGGAGCTGTAAGGACGAAAATAATCGTGTATTTTTAAAAATTACTGATTCGGCATGTAACCTTGTCAGCATTACCATGGCCCAAGACCCAGAGACACAGAGCCTGCTGGGTAATCCCACCTGGTGCTCCTCTGGGAGAATGGCAGCCAGGTGTGCCCTGCTGTCCTCAGCAGCTATGCAGGTGAGGGAGGGTCATGAATGAATCATTTTGGGGATGACAGGGTTCTCTCTGGTGAAATGGAGGGTGACTGTGTGGGCCTCACCCTTTTACAGAAATGACTGTAGCTTTCCCGATAGTGGAGCCTGTATGATATTGCAGTCATGTGTTTCTTTCTTCTGCCCATCTCTTCCACAAACAGGACCTCACTGCCCACCTTTACTGACTAGGGTATAACACAGCATAATAACACAAAGAGCAGAGACCATACCAAGTTATCAAAAAACAACAGTGATACAAGTCAATACGTAAACCTATAACACAATGTAGGTGCCAGAGAGAGGTGAGGCTATAAGGTTTTAACCAGTAAAATGGATTTGATTGTATGGGGTTACCCTATTTAAATCTATCATGATATTTAGTGTATTCCATTCAGGTTTAACTGGCAGATTTAAAAAATACTTCACATTTACTTTGCAGTAACAGATTTTATGCAATCTTTCCGCTGGTAGAGATATCTCAACATCGGGCGCTCCATGGGGTCAAACACACAGGCAATAAATAAACGCAGGAGTTTTCCTGGAGCAGGGCCATAAAGGACAACAGGGCTGCAACGCTAAAATATACGAGCGTGCTGAAGGCAGAGAGCCCCTGCCAGAGGGAGCAGCCATCGGTCGCTGTTTCCTCTGGTTCAGGGACAGAGACGACCTTTGCTGGCCAGGTGCAGCCTCTCTCCAGACCTGAGCCAGTCCAGCCCATCAGCGCTGGAGCAGGAGTGCCACTCCCAATGAGAGACAGGGACCAAGAGAGGAAGCAAATCCACAAGAACGGGTGTGTGAATGTGTGTGTGTGAGTGTGTGTGTGTGAGTGTGTGTGTGTGTGACTGTGTGTGTGTGTGTGTGTGTGCGTGTGTGCGTGTGTGTGAGTGTGCGTGTGTGTGTGTGAATGTGTGTGTGTGTGTGTGTGTGTGTGTGTGTGAGTGTGTGTGCGCGTGTGTGCGTGTGTGTGTGTGTGTGAGTGTGCGTTTGTGTGAGAGTGTGTGTGTGCGTGTGTGTATGTGTGCGTGTGTGTGGTTGTGTGTGTCTGTACACGCGTGAGAGTGTGTGTGCGTGTGTGTGTGTGTGTGTGCGGGTGTGTGTGTGTGTGTGTGCGTGTGTGCATGTGTGTGTGTGCGTGTGTGTGAGTGTGTGTGTGTGCGTGTGCGTTTTTGTGTGTGCGTGTGTGCGCGTGTGTGTGGTTGTGTGTGTCTGTACACGCGTGAGAGTGTGTGTGCGTGTGTGCGTGTGTGTGTGTGCGTGTGCGTTTTTTGTGTTTTGTGTGTGTGTGTGTGTGTGTGTGTGTGCGTTTTTGTGTGTGCGTGTGTGTGCGTGTGTGTGTGTGTGTGTTTCTGCTTTTCCATCAGCAATTCTATTCTGTTCATCCCCTGATACTGGTGATGACACACGCTCCCCTTTTTCAGGAAAACCACATACAGTCTTTTGTGCAGGACATGCATACCGTTTACAGCTTTTCCACTGTTTTCATATTATGTGGCATTACTGAAGAATGAAATAATCAATGGTGTGATTCCAGCTATGTAGGTGAACAGTGTTGCGTTAAACTTAAACAGTCTGTTGGAGAAACAAGCTCATGAGGTCCTTTGGAATCAACTGTAATTGGTATAATGACCACAGTGTAGTTATACAGGAATTTGATCTGCTTAATGTATAGGATTTTTAATGTTGTTGTAGATGTTATCATTTTTAATGAAACCCTCACTTACTTGAAAGTTTACACATTTATAAATGCTAGAAATTATTTTAAACATTCAAAACTTCCTGTAGTGAAGAGCTTTGGAATGTCAGTGAGACCAATCCTCAAAAGTCCTATACTCCACATGAAGCGCTGTCCTCTGGCGCCATCTACTGGTAAACTCATTACAGTTGCACACTCCTTTCCTGGAGTTAATTAAGCTGCTTTCTGTGGGCCAGGGGATGTGTTTACCTTGGTGGGCTGTCACTGTCAGAACATTAAACAGATCCGCATGTAGTGTGCACTGAAAGTGTGTCCTCACCGTTGTTACAAGTGTCACTTGTACATCCTAATCCACTTTATACAGTGTCACATACTTTTCAAAACAGCCAATCAGAAGTTCACAGCATCGATGAAATGACAAATGATGTACGCTTTCTGGCTCCCTACAAGTCCCAATTCCAGGCAGACAGGCTCACATGTATTTATGGGCATATTATGAAATGACTAAGTAATAGCCTTTCAAAAAAAATTGGATTAAGATAATTAACTGCAGTTTTTTATGTCCCATTGGGAATTTTTGTTAGACCATACACTAATGAGTCAGTGCTAATTATGCATTTAGTCTTTGCAATGTAAATATTGGGGGAAGTGATAGAGAGAGAGCGAGAGAGAGAGAGCGAGAGAGAGAGAGAGCACATCCAGAGTTGTTAACATAACCGGAGTGTGTTTTTGCTTCTCAGCTGGGACTAATTTGAGCTTTGGACAGACATGAATGGGCGGTGCTGTAAGCCCTGTACCTCTGCAGCTCTCTGTAATCTGTTCCCTGATCTCTCTCACTCACTCCTCCGCAAACGCAAACCCGTCCCAGCCTAATCTGGCCCGGATGAGTCCCCGGACCCTGGCCTCTGGGAACAGACCCAGTATGGCGGGTGGCAAATGGGTGTTCAGAATATCAAAAGATACTCTATAAAATTTATAACAGAATCTGAAAATTATCAAACACATGCCAGGAAACCCTTATCCTCTTATGATTCTAAGGGAACAACATAATATGGTACTATTCACCTTCATTATTTTACTTAAAATTATATTGTTGCTTATTCCTGTACCTAGCCACCTGCCATTTATCATTTTTCAATTAATAACCAACATTTATATAATTAAGTTTAAAAATAGTCTAACTCAGTAGTTTAGTGTGCTATGGTTAGCACGTTTGGGCCTACGGTTGGTTAATTTTTTCATATTATTTCATCACCAGGTTTAGATCCCCTTGTGAAATCAAATAATTCTCATTCTGGGTACATTTTCAAAGTTTCTCATTGCTTTCACTCTTACAAAGTCAAGACTTCAAAATTAGAAAACTTTATTTGCTAAAATGCATTTGTATGCAGATAGTCTAGACATTTGGGGGGTACATTTGTGCATGTCTGACTGTGCATGTCTACCTTTTAAAAAGACATATGAAATAGTAAATGGGTGCAGCCCTGAACCAAATGCAAGGGTTTTCTGGTATGTCTCATGTGAAGCAGCATTGCTGTAAATCTGAAGGCTTAAAAAGCTGGTACATGCATACCTAGTGCATACAACAACAATATGTTGTCCTATATGTGTATGCATTCTTCTCTCTTGATTGTTCTGAGCAAACTTGCAACTAGAAGGACTGAGCAGATTACCTGGTATGGTCAGAGGAATGGCAGTACATTCTGTTATGGTTCCTGTGAAAGCACCTTACCTAGCATCATGGTTTCAGCTCAGTTTCTCAGTAATCATGCACTGTTCAGTTGTCTGACCAAGCTCACTGTAATTACCATTAAGCACTTTCTAACTGTCTTTGATTTCACGCTTTCTCTAGTATCCTGACGTTCTCTGTAAAATAAAAGCCTTAAATCCTCGATAGTCCTTTCAGGATTAGAAGGGATTATTGGCCACCATTGAGCTCAGTTCATAGAACTTAAACGGCGATGGATTCAGCCTGTAGGCGATATGAGGGGGATGCCATCCCCCTTGTTAGCAAAATGACCAAAATGCATCCCCTTGTTAACCTGCCCTCCCCATTTAACACATCTGTGTGTGTTGGTTGGTGGTGTGGGACAGGGGGGTGCTTCCAAAAATTAACAAATCACCTACTGGATACAGCTAGAGGCCTACTGTAAAATTCACATGTCAGCACTCATTCAGAACTAGAATCATGACAGACCTCCGGTGCTGACAGAGGTCTGCATGTCCAGTGTGTTTATTCCAGTGGACACACAGAAGGAGAGCAAATGGAGTGGAACAATGAGTCTTCAGTGTGTGTTTCTCTGCCCCCCCATCTCATCCCTTTCACACACTTTCACCCCCGTAATCGCTTTTAAAGGCCGACGATGCGACAGCCAATGGCATGCTTGCCCACCCAGGGAACGCGTTTCACAATCCACGTACAGACCGTTCCACCACGACATCCGCTGGCTCACGTCTCCAGTCCCCCGCGGCTGTCGCCACGGAATCTGTGATCTATTGTGCTTTGTCAGTGCGGGTTCTAAGAAATGAATGAAAAATCGGTTAAGGCTGCCAGAAGCCATCAGATCAAACACTTTACATCTGATTAACAAATTAATGTGGAAAAATACTACTTTCAATCAGACGTCCTCCAAGCTGCAGGTCATGTGGGTATTACCTGCAAGTCATCTGTGTTATTGAAGCTTTTGTGGAGAACACTGAACTTTAACATAGCTGGCCAGGACAGTGGAGTGCAGTGGTCTGGAATTTTAAACCCTATTTTTCCAGTCTCATTTTGTGGCCGTGGGATTACATGGGAGTCAGTGGAGTTCTATGAACAGTCATCATACTTTAAAAAAGTACATAGCAGACTTTACATTTTCGCTTTCATTAATATAGAGAGGGAAACATAATGTCCAGAAGATATTTGTGGAATTGCATGAAACGTCTATTATTTAAACAGTTTTAATTATTGCTCAGTACAAAAACCATTATACCTCTGACCTAGGATCAGTGGCTATTTCTGCAGAAAGTCTAGTGACTGACTCTGTGTGGTTGAGAACTAATCTAACTTATGGCTTGCTTGATAAGGTGATGGTGATTTCATTGATTTTTCATAAAATTCTGTCTTCTTATATACCATCTTCTTCCTTGGACCACTGATCCAGGCTGTGTACCATTAATCTGTTGCTGCCTGTCAGGCATTCTCTACTCTGGCCTCCTAAACTTCCACTGCATATGGCTGGCTATGAATCTTCTGTGTCTGTATAGCCAATTTATCTCCTCATGTTTCTGTCAGCCAAAGACATGCAGTACAGCACTTCTGACAATGTGCAGCTTTCTGAAATATATGATAACAATCATATGGATTCAATCCGTCAGCCAGTCAGAGATACTGATGCAGGATTAAACTATGTCATTGAATCAAAAGGGAATGATTGATTCACTATATTGAATGTTCCTCAGTTGGACTCCTGTAAAAGGTCCCCTTCATCTTTTTCTTGTTGATGCCGTTTACTTGTAGAAGGATGCCATGGACACACTCTTACACACAAATTGTATGTTTTGAAGGACCACTGTGCACACATTAAAAGAAAGAGAAGTGAAAGAGATAAATGAAACAGTTGTTCAACAGAGAATTCATATTATAAAATTCTATAATGAGACAGGATTTTAACATATCCGGTCAAACTAGTCCTCATCTTTTCTGGTTAGGACAGAGTTCACATAATTCACAGATCAGTGTAGGCCGGATTGCATGGAATTCTGGGACATCCAAGGAGAAAATACTTCACACAAGTAAATCAGGACCGATTTAACATTGTGACAATATTCCCCACTACCTTCATGTTTTATTCTCTGTTTTCTGTTTTCTTCCACTCCAGGTGGACAAGTCAATGCTTTCACCTCAACACTACACCCACCCCCTCCCAAAAAAACAAAGGGTGCTTATTAGATCAGTGTACTGATTCCAACATTTCTGTGCAAATTTGGCACTGAATGTCATCTGTTTCTTAGCTGGATTTGAAGGAATGCATAAGCAAAAAACAAAAACAAAAAATAAATCATCAATGATCAACATCACGCTTATCTTGGATGTGCATCAAAAAAGTAAAGAAAAATTTGAAATAATACCAATTCGGTAGAGTTTCATCTTTATTATGTTTATGAATATGTCTACGCATTGTAATTTCCCACACGGCCTATAAGAGAATAACAGTGTGAGTTTGGATACGCTCGCGGCTCTGGGTATTGGATGGGGTTTGAGCTCGGTAGGCCATTTGCATCACAACTTCCAGCCTTCTGGGGACCATAAACACGCTACAAGCCCGCGAGCTCGGTTCCATCACAACGGAGCCTTGTTCGGCGTTTGGACCGCGCAGGCACGCACATGCCGGCTTCGCCTAATAGCCGGGGTTTACGGTCGTCCTTTTACATTTTTACTGTGAGCGCGTCAAACTTCTCTCAGCGCTGCACCTTCTGTCAGCGCATTTTATGTTTAGTTAATTACGTTCAGAAAGCTTGGCCTTTTTTTTCCTGAGTTCTGAATTCACATGCTGCTTAAGGAGCAACTCCATATGTTTTCAATATCTGCCATATTGAACCTGATTCATAATCTGCCTTAAATAAAATCCTGTAAATAATGTTGCCTTTGTAAATAAGGCCATTTATTGTAATAATGAATTTTGACATTGTCATGATTCCCTGTGGCAGTTTGAAAGTTAGTGTGTGAGTGCATGCACGTATGTTTGTGTGTGTGTGTGTGTGTGTGTGTGTGTGTGTGTGTGTGTGTGTGTGTGTGTGTGTGTGTGTGTGTGTGTGTGTGTGTGTGTGTGTGTGTGTGTGTGTGTGTGTTTACGTGTGAGTTATTGTCGACATTTTTCTGTTTTATAGGACCAGTGACGATACAAAATTCAGTAGCTCACAATAACAACACAACATAACAACTCTTCAGCACACATGCAGCAAAACAAAATGGCCAGCAGTCACTGAATATTTCCAAATGTTTGCGCCACTCGAGCAGAGATACAGATGAATTCTTGAGTCCATCAATCCCGTCTCACCCCCCATGCACAGTGCCCGCTGCCAAACGCAGGGGGGCAGCTGCTCCCTCTGATTGTTCTACTTCCATATCACAGGACTTCACTGCCCATATGTAACCATGGTAGCCCCCATAATGCTTTGCAGCCGGACAGACGGAAGCTACAGGAAGCCAGTCTCAGATTATTTAACAAGTTATGTCACTGTTTTTCAGAACTGAGAGAGAGCTGGAAAACTAGGAGCAATTTTCCATTTAGTAGCTTAAGATTGATCATTGACACTTCTTGGGGACTTGCTTTAGTTTAGTGCATGAACTCTTGCATTTCACATTTGAGAAGAGTATTGTATATAACACTTGCTGTAAAACTGACTAATACATGTAAAAAGCATCAAAAAGAAGCACTCTGTTAAACCTACTACAGACCTCAGAAGACCGAAGCTCCAGTTCTCTGCTGAGTGGTCATAAATGGCTTGCCTGTATTTAGAAGAGAATCTGTCCTGCTTTGGTCCTTAACTGACTGGAAGATTGGTACAAGTCTTTCAACGTTCACCAAAGTCCATATGTATTATGGTAATAAGGGTAACAGGTTAGTAATAAGGCTAATAGGTTAGTATACTGTGTATCCTTAGACATTTATGTGGGTACTCTACTCTACACTCATACACACTCTTGGCTAAATCACTGCTTCCAGTCATTGCATTAACAATATGTATGGTCCAGTGCATTGGTTCCGGAGGTTTCTCCTGAATGCATAAACAGAAATTAAAACAGTACCTTGGGTTTCTATACTCTTGGTAAATAGATGAAAGGGCTGGACTACCAAAATGTCAAGGAATCCATTAAATAAAGCCATTCATTTGTTTGAGTGATTAAAAATATGGTTTTAGTCCAGATAAACTCAATAAAAGCAGTATGCATGCTTTATGAAGACTTTAGAAATACATACTTTATGTAAAGCATGACCAAATATCAGGTTTTTACTGGAGGGAGCCCAGGGATTCCACTCCATTGTTTGTGGTACAATGCTTTCCCAGGGGTCGAGCCAACCACAGCAGAAAATAAATCAAAAACACACTGCAGGCTTTCTCCTGGGATGCGTAAGTGTGCTGGATTTGCAGATGTAGCTGCTGGAATGCCAGGTGCCTTAGAGAAGGCTGTTAATTTGAGTCTTGGGGAACAGGGGAGGCATTGAAAGGACTCTAGGAGCGCTTTGCTTCCCACTTCAAAGCTGCGCTCCCAAACCCAACCTGCCCACTACCTTAGTGTGCTGCAGAAATGTTTCTCCATTCGCTCAAGCATGTCATTCCATAAATGTTTTTGTTTCATACATTTCAGGAATACACCTTCTATAACTTTAGTATTTAGCCCACTGTGATGCATCAGAAAAGTGACAGAAAAGAGCGAATACAAAGGAGGGTCTGTCGTCTCTCATCTGGCATTGCAACCCTCACGAACACGTAGTGAAGTCCGGAACTGAATGGATTCAACATCCTTGCCCAGACCCATCTTCATGTGTTTGCTCTGCTCATTTCCCTGCATGCTCAGCTCCTAGTCCCATTGGCCATGGGATCTGCAGGTATTTCCTCCAGCAATTAAGGGTACAAACTGCTTCCCTTAATTAGCGCAGCTCCCAAACCAAGGAGGTAAACTAATTAGTGAAATTAGGTGGAAAATATACCTGCAGTCAATGTGGCCCTCAGAGCATGGACTTGAGAATCCCTTCCCTGTATGCTGGGGACAAGGTTGGATATGTCTGATGTCATTAGCAGACCAGGAGGTCCGATTCCTCTGTTCCTCCAGTTTCTGCTTTGCGGTATGCACTTCCTGTCTCACTCTGATGTGACCTGGGACCATATTCTTAAACTCTCTCACAGTAGGAGCACTCATCTAGGATCAGAATTACCTCTTAGCCCAGTATAGGCTGTGATTTGGACAGGGGAGAACCTGATCCTAAATCATCATTCCTGCCCTGAGACTCGCTGTGAATTACGAGTCTCTCAGGACAGCGATCTGATAGCAGGCAGCTGTGATATAGATTCCCCCAATGTTCTTACTCCACTGGATACATGTGAGACGTGTGGTACATGCCTGCCTTACGTTTCCCATGCTTTATCTGCTGAGTTCTCTGTTCTGCTGTGACCGCTCAGAGCAAGCACAGAAGCCAGAGCGTGTGGGATGGATAGATCGAGCAGATTATCGTTTTCCATCAGCAAGTGGGTCTATTCCATTGTATTCTATCCCATTCTTGACTAGTGTCCTATAAAATATGAGCTATGTTCCAAAAGGAATATTTGCCATATGAAAAGTGTGGAAATGAATGGTGGAGCATTTCTATAATAAGCAAAGGCATGACAATGGATAGGATAGACATTGCCTACATTAAAGGACAGAGCAATTGAGTCTTCTACCTTTCCTGTCATGTCTCTCACTAAAAGGTTTCCATCTTTGCTAGGCTTCATGTTTTTAGTCCCTAATCAATTACAGATGATTCAGATTTTTGTAAGGAGTCAAATTAGATTTTCAGGTTGAGCACAGTCACTAGAACAACTGGGCAGAAGTGGGTGGAAAGCAATTAAGTGTGAATTGTACACTGATAACAGGAAGTGTCTTATTTACAGACAGAGCTGACAGGTCATGGCCAAAGGCCCTTGGGTATTCAAGGCTTGACACAGTACTGTATACTCTCAATACTGTGGGCAAATCACAAGCCTAGATGGTTTCTTTTGTTCTTCTCATCAAAAATTTTAAAGTTTTAATACTAGTCTTTCAGATGCTTGTGGTTTCACAGCAAGGAAAAGAACGCAACGGTGAGATGGAGGGCAGTGAGAGAGACGGATCCCGCTCGTTTTCAACAAAACAGACAGAAGGGCATTGAGGCTGCTGTGACCTTTTTTAGACTGAAAGGCAGGGAGGTGAGCCAGACTACTTGTTAACGGCAAAGAAAAAAATCTTCATTCCAAGCTGTTGTCAGAGAAAACAAACAGAGTCTAAACTGTTCCAGTTTACGTTCGGTCCCTTCTAATGCAGCCCTCCATGGCTGGGCCACTCTTTCACACGCTCCGCTTTGTCTCAGAGGCGCTGTCTTCACATTAACGATGACTCACAACCTGGCGTTCACGCCTGGACCACAGCTTACCAGGGACTCCAAGGACTCGGCTATTTATAATCCATTAAATATAAATGTTCTATTGCAAAATCCATTCAGATCGGCACCACAGACACAACTCAAGCTGACCAATTGGAACAGAGAGACTGAGCTATTGCTGTTATATTGCATCGCTAGTATTGACCAAACAAGCTAACCAGTCAGCTATCTTCAGCGACACCCTGAACTACCATTAGTTTCCACACAAGTAAGCTCCGCCCCCCACCGATTCAAATACAAAAGACAGGTGTTGTTGCTGAGAATCCCCACATAGTGGATTGATTGGGTCATTTTCACCATGACATCCAAAAGAAATCCCTGATGATATTCAACATGTGACATCATATTTGTCACCCGATATCCATAGCACACATTCTTTAATCCCCCATCAGTCAGTTTTACCGGGGTCATGTATTTAAATCTAGTTCTTCAAATCTGTTAGTCTACCTAATTCATAAGTATTAATCATTCCAAGGTTCCCCTTGGAGACAAAAGCTACTACATTTTATTCTATTCTATAAGATGCTTAATGATGACATAAACCCATGGGTATGATAATGACATCGAACTGAAACTTAAAGGTGTCAAAGGTGTCGGTCAATTTTGTGCGAGAGCTACTATTTGAAATGTTAGTATTAGTAAAATATTGTGGTCATATATTCAGCTCAATTAATTTGTCAGAAACATCTGATTTTGACCCATAGCATAACCCTGAGTACAAGATACTGACATTGCATCAGAGTCTGGAGGGTGTTAGAGAGATGTTATGGTACTATGATATGAGTTTGTAATATTGGCCATATGTGCTTCCAGGAAAGTAGTCCCTGATCCTATTCTGCCTGCTACCGGGGGGGTGAGAAAATGTTCAAGCAGAGAAGAAAAGCTGGCACAAGGCTTAGGATTGCATAACTAATCAGCAGATAATGGTTAAGAGAGACCAGATCCCATTTGTGCCAGAGGAAAGAGGTGCCGCAGTGACGTAAAGCCAGACTCCGATAAGAGAGAAAAAAACATTGTGTTCCTTCGACAGAAAATCACCCACACAGTCACACGGCCATTAGGCAATCAGTGCCATGAGTTTGCTTCATGTGCCAGGGCCTCAGACAGGAAGTTGGTCATTAATCCTTCTCATGGAAGGGAAGTGACATCATTAGTAAAAAAAAATGGTGAGTTTTGGGTTCATAGGAGACACTCTGATAAAACCCTTTACCTTTGTATTGCTGGACAATTTTAAGAGGGATTTAAAAATATGCATTCGGATGCCATTTTAAACTATACCCATTCTTAACCTCTCTGGGGTTTCACTCTATATTTACAAGTTGAATCTGTACCTGTGTAGTTGTATCATTGACTACTTTATCAGTAAAAGGCTATTACTAGATAATTGCAATTTAGGTAAGTTGTAACTTGAGTAGTATGTATTCTTAAGTACTAATGAGGAAAAAAGGGTAGCCCTATTCCATGCTAGCTATTGGTATATGGCATGTAACAGGTCTGGCCTTATTTCCTATATGTAGTTAAGAATATCTCAGTCTCTTGTTCTGTGTTAATTAAATAGCAATTACTTGCTAATAGTATGTTGTTGCTGATGCATTTATGGTATAATCACACAGGTATAGGTGTAATATAAGTGACAATGTAACGCAATTTGGAAAGTGACGATTGCAGCCACTTAACTGTCCCATTCTAGTTACCTGGAATTGACAGTACATTTTGGAAAAAAGAAAACCCTGAACAAATTTTAAAAATCTGAAGAATACCTTTTCACAGAAAAAATAGACCTAAGGTAACCCTAAAAAAGGGAAATGTTTTTTGGGGTTTGTGAGCTGTGATCAAATCGTACTCCTGTTGAAGGTGAACACCAGCTAACAGGGCCAGACCGCTTCTGTGGAGCGTGTTTATTGCTTTGTTACAGTGAGAGCAAGCTGCTCTTTACTAGCCTGTTAGTGGGTCAGCTTTTGTGGGGTGATGGGGCTTCTACTCAGGGGGTCCCAAAATGGACACCCTGCCGTGATACAGGGGGCCTAATTGTCTGTCTGCTGCCAAACTCTCGATGTTGCCTGGAGGAGAGCCAAAATGGAGCCTGTCCAAGAGCCAGATCAGCTAAAGAGCATTAATGTACTGTGTCATACATGCAGGGGCTGGAAACTGAACGGCACTGGGCACAGCGGGGTCTGTACAAAAATTAAAAATTAAAAAAATAAAAAACTAATAATAATAATGATAATAACAGGCTCTATGCGTTCTCATTGTTGTGCCACCGGGGATGATAAAACCACGATCAGAGAAGAGTGCTCACAGGGGGATTGTGGGAACCGATGGAAGCGGACCCTGCTGTTTGCACAGGGCTGGTGTAAACTTTTGTGTTTGATTCCACTTGCGGGCCAAAGCTGCACCTATGGTTGATCCCTCTCCAATTCAGTAATATTATTTTTTCCAGTGATTCATTTCCTGAGGTCACCCTAGGGGGTGTACGGTTTTTATATCGGGCAAACGTGGGGTGCAGCTGTACAGATAAATACAATAAACTTCCTCTTTGGTTCTTCTACAGTTTTTTTTGTCCCAGCGCCTTATAGAAAAAGAGGTAGAGAAGTATTGCTTTTGGTAGTTGTTGCTCTTATTGGTTTTTTGCTGTTGGTGATTAGAGTCCATAACGTGTGCATGTACATCTGCCTGTGTGTGTGAGAGAGTATATAAGTGCTTATATGCATGTGTGTGCTTTTACATTTTTTGTGTTACTGTGTGCAGGGAATATATGTATATGTATATGTATATGTATATGTATATGTATATGTATATGTATAGTACGCTTAGTAACACAAAAGCTATATTTTCCTGGTTTGGGAAAGCTAACCATTTCAGGCAAAGCCAATAGTGCAGTGTATTTGCACAGTCAATACAGACATGTGACAACTACCAAGCCATTCATTTAAAACACACTGGCTAACAGCTATCACTGCGATATTGAGGAACTTGAAAGCAAGACAGCTGTGATTCCAAAGAGTTAGGGGAAAACATTTTTTATCTTCATTTATTTAATCAGGTGAGTAAACTGAGAATTCAATTATCATTTACAGATTGCATAGCCAGTCAAACCACATGTAGGAGATGATTAAGTGGGGCATATGTAGAGAGTCTCTTTTGGTGTGAGTGTGGATGATTCAGTACCTTAATCCAAAAGAAGGCACCTCCTACAGCTCAGTATCCCCATCACTGTGCTTGGGCATTATTTTACTGTTGGATCTAGAAGTAAGAAATGGTTCACAAACTACAACTGCAGCAGAAAGATATCTGATGATTTCAGATGAGGTCCCCATCACATACTAACCAAGTCCATACCTGCTCAGCTGTAGAAGTCTGAGGTGAGAAGGGTACAGGAGAATATGGCTGCTGGCTGCCATGGTGATTAAAAAATATGAATACAAAGAGTAAACTAGACTGTGCTAATGGATTACCCACGGTGTTAGTGAAGCATACATGTTCATATTACTGATGGATGGACGACCGCTCGGTGTTCTCTGACCCCAGGGGTGAGATGGCGGTCAGCCTCCCGCCCCTGGACAGAGATCAGTGGATGCTGGCGTGTGGGCGGTGCCCACAGCTGCCTGTGGCGTTGCCAGCGTGTGGGCGGTTCCAGTAAAACCCGGTCCTTTGTGGTCTGGTCTCAGGGCTCTTATCTCCCCGTATGGTTCAAATGAACTCCCAACCCGGTGTGTGGGAGGGCGCTCTAATGATGGCGGATGAAGGACGATAGTAATAAAGTCAGATTACAGCTTGAGGTCTGTAAAGATGAATGGGAGTAAGGCCAAGACCCTTTGCTCTAGTACCCACATATACTATGGCAGTAGTACAGGATAAATCATTTGTTTTTTTTTAATATACATTTTTCCTCTTTTTTCCTCTTTTTTTCCTCAGCTCCATCTCCCATAAACCCACCCTACTGACTCAGGAGAAAGCGGTCAACATACAGCTCCTCCAATTTACACTGAGACAAGACCTTGCTGCTTTTCACACTTCAGGTGTGACACAGATCTCATACTTCCTGTGCTATTGAAGGAATGCCAAATCATTATATGTTCAGTTCACAAACCTGCAAGCACTGGGACAGCCAAGAGGGGTCACTAGTGAGTGATGAAACTGATGAGTTTAATTGACTTATCAACCATTTTTTCCTGGAAAGCCTGAGCCAGCTGATGCCTCACTAATATGGTCTAGTAATGGCATGATGGGGACTCAAATTCCCAGGATACAACACAAACATGTTCCTTTAGTTTTATTTAGAGGGAGTGCTGCATTCACGCCCCCCACATAAAAATATTTTGCTGTCCTGTTCTCATAAATGAATGAGAAATATATTCCATGAAATAATGTACTAAATCACTTCATTATTCATTCCCTCAAGCAATTTTTATTGGCAGAATTTCAGATATTATAAAAACTCACCAAACTCTATATAATTTGGCAGCCATAAAATATTTAACATTTGAGCTGAAATGTAAAATATTCCACTCTTTCATAAATATGGGGGTTGTTGTTGGTTTTTCTGCACATCGAAATTCTGCAAACTCAGATTTCTGGAGGGGCTTACTCCTGCTAGAGGGGATGAATTCATTGATGCTGCGTTTGTGCATTGTGTGTCTGGATTCTTGCCTGTCAGCCAAAGCTAAAGTTTAGGAGGCCCACACAGGACATAGCTGTGGTAACTGTTGCATAGCTATAGGAAACAGAGGTTTCTGTTCTGTTCAATGAAGCACAGCTAGTTCGCGTTAATGCTCGTTGAATTGCTGCTTAGTCTACATAATGTAAGGCCGTGTGGGTCAAGCAGTGTGGCTGTGCTAGAACCCGAGAGCGAAACATAGAAACTTGCAGCTAATGAAGAATGAATAAGTGTCAGTTAAACTGGATGAAGGGAGCAGCCAACACAAATTCGATGGAGTATCAGATAGCATTTTATTGCATTAGAAAGACAGAGAGCTGCAAAAGCACTTGGATCAGAGTTCAGCTCGTAATAGCTCTCGTTCCAGGGTCATGGTTACCCCCTTAACGCACTTAAGCTAAGGGCATTAATTTTGCATTTAAATATAATAACGGGGAGAGATCAGGTATCCAGTGGCCGTTTTGAACTCCAAGCAGCTGTGAACACCGTCCCCTGTCATTAGTGTGCCGATCCTCTGGACTTCTAAACCAGAGACGGTCCGGGGAGGTATGCTTATCGGCTGAGGAATTTTTTTCGGAAAACAGACCCGACGCAACTCAAACATCCGCGGGCCTGAGACTTAATAACGGAAGAGAACAACAAATGTCTTTTAGGGAATGGAATTTCTCGGTAACAGAATAATCAACTTTTACAGATAAGCAGATACTTCTGCTCCGTCAGCGAAATCCACTGCGTGAGTCTGTTAGCTCTGCTGTTGAACACGTGCCTTCAGAGCTCTTTCAAGTGGTCGACGGTTTGAATCCCAGTACAGTAAGCAGCACAGTAAGGAAAAATAAGATAAACAAACGTAAACGTAAAAAAACGTAGCCCAAAATAATCCTGAATTACATCAGCTGTGAAGTAAGGCAGTCGAGAGCCACAAATCTTTTTACTCCGACCACACTTCCGACATTAGTTGTCTTTATTTGTTTTTGTTTTATTTCACCTTTATTTAACCTGCTAGGTCAAAGGAGAACCCATTTTACAGTTGCGTTTATAAATCATCCATTGTGTCTTTCAGGACAAAAGTGTAAATATACAGAAGGGATCTTACTGGACAGACAAAAGAAACTGCTTTCCTGGGCATGAGTCTGGTATTAGCCTCTCTGAAAAGTGTATTATCAGTACCCTCTGCTGGACAAATGAGTCAATGCACCTTATTACTTATAAAAGCTGTACATAATTGATCAGTAAAATGATGACTAGGTTGGTTTAAATATGAAACATAAATTTAGTATACTCACACGCTACACAAGTGAAAGTAACTGTTTTGTTTTCTCCTTCCCACACAATATATCAGTGGTGGAATCAGACCCATGGTGTATGCTGGTCTCAACAGTGTAGGAAACATTATAGATCTGGGGCATTTTTAATATATGCCCCCTCACTTTTATTCAGATTATATCTCATTTTTAGAAATGAGAAAACCTTGTCATTGTTGCCCACCGACCAGTGATGGAGTATTACTTTGGAGAATGCAACTTTACTATTGGCTCACTGATGTCAGTGGCTGATAGCTCACTGTAGCTCCACCCATTATGGGGTTTTTGGGATTTGTACAACTCACAGTAAACAGACAAAGAATGAGGTTTTTTTAAAAAAGAATTGAAATACAGGGGCCTTCAGAAAATGTTTAATCAAGAGTCTCCAATCTTATCCAAGATGGGCTGGAATGAAAGTTCTAAAATGTTCAAGCCCTGCAATAAAAACATCTAATTCACCTAATCAACTAATCATGGTGTTTAGTTAAGGCCTTTATTATTTGGCTCGAGTGTGTTAGCGCTGCACTAAAATAAAAGTCTGTACCTTCACAGGCGCTTCCCAGATAAGATTCGAGGTCCCTGTGCAAACACAATGGTGACACTTGTCCTGAACGAAACGTTCATTTGAACACTTTACATTTTTGTCACACATTGCTGAAGTAATTTACATTTCTGAGCACCTTGGAGCTGACGCCCAGGAAAATCCATTGTGTCCGCCCTCCGAGGACCCCCAACTTGGACCAGTAGGTATTTTATGAGAAACAAAGGAAAACTGAATAAAAGGAGATAGGAAACCCCACAATCCAGCTGGCATTCAGATGAGTGTTAAATTAACTCTGGATTACTTTTCTGTTCTCAGACAGCAGGATTATGGTGGGGGTCCTGAGAGAGGCAGGTTTTGGGCTGTTGAAATGCATTCAGAGAGACTGCCAATCTTCAGCTATCTCTGCATGGGAGACTGTGGAGGAGCTCGAGACCGAGGTGTGTGTGTGCAGCTTAACTGTGTGTGTGTACATGTAGCTGAGGTGTGTGTGTGCGTGTGTATGTATGTGTGTGTGTGTGTGTGTATGTGTAGCTGAACTGTGTGTGTACATGTAACTGAGGTGTGTGTACGTGTGTATGTGTAACTGAGGTGTGTGTGTGTGTGTACGTGCAGCTGAGGTGTGTGTGTGTGTGTGTCTGTACGTGTAGCTGAGGTGTGTGTGTGTGTGTGTGTCTGTACGTGTAGCTGAGGTGTGTGTGTGTGTGTGTATATCTGTACGTGTAGCTGAGGTGTGTGTGTGTGTGTATGTATGTATAGCTGAGGTGTGTGTGTGTGTGTCTGTACTGTGTGTAGCTGAGGTGTGTGTGTGTGTGTGTGTGTATGTATGTGTAGCTGCAGTGTGTGTGTGTGTGTGTGTGTGTTTATCGGGTCGGTGGGTGTCTGAGGCTGTGAAATGCCAGTCGTCTCAGTCTAGTGGTTCGGCGTCTCTGCCGCTCTGATATAGAGTGCGCATTGTGTCTGCTGTCTGGCTGTCCCCTGCCTCTCCGTGATGTGGCCGTCACACACAATTACTCTGAAATGATACGGCCAAGCTCAGTGCAGCCTCCCTGGCCAAGCCGACAGGCTAGAAAAACACTCAATTATCCTCTTTTTAATGTATCGATTGCTTATTTGTTTTCAGTGCCACATTTTTTAATTTTATCATTTGGTGGCCTTCAAGCCTGATGTCTGTGTTTTTTTTTCCCAACAGAAATGGCTTTTCATGATTATTTCAAAGTCACAAGTTAAACAGAATTTAAATGTCGTTTAGTAATACATAAACTGGACTCCATTTAACTCTGCAAAATGTGCTTTCCTTTCCCAGCCTTAGTGAAGATGAAATTTTTGGTATCTGTATAAGGAATGTTAACAGGTTTGCTTGCATTTAATGCCTGCAGTATTCAATACAACTACAGCCTTACATCACTGAAATGACATTAAGTCTTTAAATCTGAACACTTAATTATGTCGTTGCCACAAATCACCCAGCACACCCAATCCTGTCAGTGTTTTCCATGTGCCCAGTGCCTGATGCTTTACACAGACTACACAATTTTAGGTAGTCCTTCCTGCTGTACCACTTTGTGTCACCCCATAGCCACCCACTGCTCCTCACGGTTCAATTAGCTGCACAGGTGCACATTCCCCAATAGATGGCAGTAGTGCTTTTGTTATTTTCCAAGAGATTTCCAGTATGGACAGGCAGTTAACTAACTACCGATCTCATTGCTGCAAGACCATGGACTATGATAAAACTGTTCTCACAAAGCACGGACTTCAACAGAATATGTGAACACAATTTTCTTTAGATTTATTGTAATTATGACCTGTTGAGAAAATTAGTTCAGGCATGTTCATGGTGGCCAACCCTTGGGCCTGGAGAGTCATGTCTGTGCTAACAGATCAAGGCTACCTAACAGATCTTGTTCCTATAGCAATGAATTGACCAATCAAGGCAGTTGATCACACAGTTGACTCCCCTCGCCCTTTGTCTGGTCTAACTGGTTGGGAATTCTCAGCTGAGCACAGACCACCAGCAACACCAGAGTTAGCCTTCCCTGCACAAGGGCTGCTACAAAGCAAGAATGCTTTTTTTTTCACTTTGAACTTGAGGCATTTACAAGACTTCAGGCTGGCAGCTTTGGGTTCTGGCTGTAAAAATTAATGGGTTTTCCTCCAAAGAGTTGATACTGCTTAGAGTCACGTTTGTGGTAGACAGACCATGATATGGTATGGTCAGTCATATTTTTAGGCTTAGACCTTGCACCGAAAAACTGCCAACCGATTAAGCAGAGCTTAGACCAGTGCATACATCCTCCAGAACATTCATAGCCTGCTGGTTGCTCATGTTCAAACCACAGTCCTTCATATGAGCTACACTGTCACCGCTCTGCAGGACTGCGCAGGACTGCGCTACATATGCGGCTGAGGTAGGCGCGCTGCACTCGCCTGATCCACCAGAGGGGGCGCCCTCACACAGCCGGGCAAGGGAAATCCTGCAAATTAACACCTCCGTTTTCCTGGAGAACACAACTGCCAATTCTGAACTGCCTGGTGGGGCAACTGGCAAGAGGAAAGGTGTCTTGAACATTAGAAACAGCTGGTGTTAGTGTGAGATCAACCTCTTTACTGACATGTGATGACCTCTGCCCCCTTTGGGTTAAGACATACAGTGTCTCACTCTCTAGCACATTAATCTGACTCACTGTTTATTAAGAATTATTAGCGCTGACAAGGTAGTTAATTTAATCAAGAGTTTTTGGGCATTTCCAGACCGTGATTTGTTCCAGTCGGATATGCGTGAATGTATTGTTTATTGAACGATGTGTAAAAAAAACCGACATGTTATTGCTAAATGTTACCATGACGTGTTAGGAAGGCTGAAATGCAGATGTGTATCCTGTCACATAAATGGGAATCTATTCTCTGAACTGTAGGTGGAAGATGCCCCTGCCTCAAGATTTCCCCAAAATCTGACCAGACAAAAAAGAAAAGAACATGTGTGGGTGCAGGGATATCCAGGATGTGAGACGTTGTGAGGTATGCTCTCCTCATGTGGCTGCTTCCCTCTCTGATCTCCCTGTACCGGAGTTCTCCGATCGGGTCTCTCTCTTTGTGTCTCTGAGCAGCAGCGGTAGAGCATTGCTGTGTGGATCTCTGGCGACTTCACTCTTTTATTACGCATGCACCCAAAATAGACTATCCCTCCACTGCCCCCCCCAATACACTCACACTCGCACACGCACACACACACACACCTGCACCCAGCTATCCTCACATACACAGTCGCGCACAATCCCACAGAAACACATCCAGACCTGAACCCACAGACACACAGACACGCACGCACACCACACATACACACACACACACATCCCAGCACCCCGCTATCCTCAATCACATTAAAAAATACCGCCAGGCATTCTGCCACAGAAACACACCCATGACTGCAGGAGCACACATAAGCATACTGACACACACACACACACACACACACACACAAAAAGCTCAGGGACATGCACACAAACACACAATCTTACAGATGCACAGGGAAGAGCAGTCACATGTAGTCACACAGACACCCACACACGTGTGCACACACACACACACACACACACCCTCACACACACGTGTGCACACACACACACACACACACACACACGTGTGCACACACACACACACACACCCTCACACACACGTGTGTGCATACATGCATGATCAGAGGCACAGTCACATACACGTACATAAACACAAAGACAAACACAAACACATATTCACATAGACACAATCTCAGTCTTTCATACACAGAGATGCAATCACACACCCTCATATCCCCTCCTCCACCTCAAAACACACACACACACCTGCAATCATCTCTTCTCACCCACATTAGAGAACATTTGTAGGTACACTCCCACATACACACACACACACACAGAACACAGAAACATGCAGTAGAACTCTAAGAGGTTGGGGAATTTTCAGTAACAGATTTCTCACTCTGAGAACAAAAAAAAATACATTGGGCTCAATGCAGGTCACAATACAGCGAGTTATTAGATATGGTGAGACAGACACAAGGCAGCAGAATCCTCCTCCACCGAAGTCTGGAGTATTTGTGAGTCTGATCAAAATGTACAAACAGGTTTCATGGGTTAAGTGCCGCTGGAAACTGGCAGTCAACAAGGCATTTATACCGCTAATCCCAGAGTTTTTTCTGAGGGTGCGCGAGGACACAGCTCAAATTTAGCGGAGGTGGATGATTACATTATTACATTACTCATTTGCTTACCAGACGCCCCTTATCCAGACAACTTGGAAACACGTTGCGTGTGGCGCGCGGTAAACAGCGAACCGGACTACGACATTAAACTTGTTTTCATATGCGAAGCCTGTGTTCTGAGGGGGAGGTTTGGCGAGCCGCAACTAATTCAGTTCCCTCGTTTGACAGTTATACAAACTACCACAAACACAGTTAAAAATTGAAGGCTTTAGTTCTTCGCCCAAATAACTTAAAACCCTAGAGAACGGTTATCCTTGAAACTTTAGCCAACATCGCGTAGACAAGCCTTTTAATAAAACATATAGATATATCAGTTTTATTTTTTGAAGTCTACAAGTGTATGATCCATTGCATTTCTCTGTCCATAAGGGAAGCACACATGTGGATCCATGCAACACAGCTATCACGAGTGTGTGCTGTCATTAACTGATTATGTTAGCACCCCAGCTGGAAAAAGTGAAAAAAGGGCTCTTTTGTCTTTCTTGGTTTTTCTTTTTTATTTTAAACAAGAACAATATTTCTTTCATTTGTTTATTTATCATTTCAGTGTTAAAATTCACAATGTGGCAACTTTGGGCTGAATCCAAACCTGTGCTTAAAAGCATTTTATGTGGAAGCCACTCACTCTAGCAATAATGACTTGCATGGAAAATGCATTTAAGTACAGGTCTGGATTTGCCCTTTAGTCTACTACTCAGAGGCTGCAGGTTTGATTCTCAGATTGGGGAGTGCCACTGTATTTTTCATTAAGTTGCTTAACCTGAATCACTCCTGTAAAACTATAAAAATATAAATGTGTGAATGGATTACATGGCCAAAAATTAAGCAAGCTTTGTAAATCTCTCTGGATAAGAACATCTGCTAATTGCCTAAATGTAAATTTTCCATGTTGCTGACAAATGTCAAGTTAGCCAAGTACTCTATGCAAACCTCGCAGGTGAGTCAGCATTCTGTACAAAAGACAAACAGCTGATTCAAACAAATGCACCGAGTGTCTTACGGCCATATGCAATGCAAATAAAAACAGACTTTAATCTCTTGCAAGGTATAAGATATTCTGTTCTATGATGAAAAGAATGCATTCCAAAGAACATGTTTTCTTGTCTCCAATTGACTGAATTACAGGTGCTCTTAAACAGACCATATGTGTCTGATTGAAAAGAATCCGTAATGCTGACTTTGACTCTCTCCTGTGTTTTCCTCTAGTGATAGAATTATTATTAAAGTAGCACATAATTTTGAAGCACAATTATCTAGGGTGATGTAGGAAATGTACATTTTTTTACACACAATTCAAATACATTGAGATATTTAGTGGAGCAATAAAGGTAAAGTGCCCTGCTCAAGGGTACAAATTGCAGGGCCCCATCTGAGATTTGAACTTGCAACCTCTGTGTTTCAAGCATAAGCACTGCTGGCCTAAATAGCCAAATGTGTGCATATTTTAAATAAGGTACCACTTTGTTTACACACATGTAAAACATTTTATTCATACACAGTTTTATAAGAGGCACATGGAAAACATTTGACCTGTATGCACCACTTAAAAAAAAAAACTGGCCTCCAGTTACAAGTAGCTGAAGGTGGCTGATGTACATTAAACAAAGGCAGACAGCCAAATACAGAGCAGGATAATCAGTGTAAAAGGGCTAGCCGTCACACAGTGAGGTTTCATGATCTCTTTAATGGGTGGAACTACGATGAACTGTCAATCACTGACATGTTGGAACAAATAAATAGGTTTAGCTCCCCTCAACTAAATACAATCGGTTAATAATCAGTGAGTGAGGCCCTGACAGTATATGGTGCCTTTCCACTGACACAGGGATGTCCATTTCTATCCAAGATGGGCTCGCGTGCGTAACCGCTTTTGCTCCAGCAAAGCAATAAAAAAAATCTGATTGAACCTTGATTGAAGACCGTGATTAGGTGATCAGCTGACTCAGCGGCTCCAGAGCTGGGCTCCAGCGAAAGCCTGCACTGCACCAACACTAGCCCTTCTCTGATACGATTTGGCACCCCTATCTTAGGAGTAATATGGACTGTGGTCCTGCAATGACTTGCAAACTAAACTTCTCTTTCTCTCATACCACTGGCATAACTCAAAATATCCAACTCTGTATGTTTAATGTCACGTTTATGGAATGTGGTCCACTGATACTGTATGCATTTTATATGATTGCCTTGCTTAGTATTGACCATTTTTCCCTTCGTGCTCTTCTGTTTCGTTCCCATATGCCTGCCATATTTGTTAATGTGTAAAACAAGCTTTCTTTTTTTCCACCCTGCAGGTATGTCTCCAAAATACATATTGCTAATGCCAACGGAGGAACCCAAAGTCAACATATGCCCAGTTAACGTACCTGCAGGTGGCAGCCAGCCAGGAGAGGTGATGAGAGTGATGAATTGTCTGGCTTAACCCCTATTTTTCCCTGGCATGGGAAAAACTGTTACCATACCAAAACAGACCTCCAGCTATAACCGATGACAGCATGGCAGGGATTTGAACACCCAGACTCAGGACTCAAAGTTGCAAGAAAATGTGCCTCTACTCTGTGGGCCACCCGGAAGCCCTGATTTAAGAGGTCTTAAATCTCTGTGCTACATCCAAGTAAAACTGAAACTAATTAAATGGTGGTCAAAGGCTGTGGGGTTGAGGCAGCCTTTAGAATGCAGTGTCTGCCAGGCTCCAGCAGGGGGCAGTGTGAGGCAGTGGTCAGTCAGGTGCCACAGTGGCAGGGCTGGGGAACCTAACGGCTCACAGTAGGTGAGTGGGACATCCAGCCCTACCACTGGGCCAACCACACTCAGCCAGGAAACGATGTAATTCAACTTCCTGTGGGAGGAGAACCATGGCAACGAGTCAGGAGACAGCATCAGAGAAACTGAGTAGGGCTGTACAAGTACATTTTTTGTTGGTTTTAACTTCAGGAAATGGAACATCCCATGAAGAGGAAATATGGCTGAAAATAACAAAGCCAGAATCGAGGTAAAGTTAGTGATTGGAGAATGAGTCTTCATGACATCACAAATGGGTGGAACTACCAATACCTGCCAATAACTATTCGTGATGGCCAATTACAAATCATTTTGTTGTGTAAAGAAAACCCTTTTGGTTGCTTAAAGGAAGTTAGTGATTGATAGTTCATTGTAGCTCCACCCATTACAGGGTTCATGAAACCTCATTCTACCATTACTACGCAGAACCTTCTGTTTGTAACTTTATGGATAAAATTAACTCTATGTTTTTCTAAGGCTTAACCCTTTGACGACAGTGAATTCACACAGCTTGATATAAAAATGTGAAAGTTATGCAGAAGAAGGTGGGAGCCATATGAGTGATGAGTGGATCTGACTTAGGTAGCAGTGACGATGGCAGAATGTGACATCACTCACCTGTTCTCCGCATGCGCCACCTGCAACAAAGGCCGCATGAAGTCCGCCGTGCGACAGGGGTGGAGGAAGAAGAAGGGCTGACCAATCAGGGGGTGTTCCTGTGAGAGAAAGAAAGAGAGGTAAATTCATAATCTACGTTAAACCCCTATCTTCTGGATTATGACGATAGAGAGTAAGAGTTAAAATATTATTCTTTTGGCCACACTGTTGACTGAGAAAAAAAAAAGTCAAAGGAAACCAAGCCTCCTGGAAGCTTTTCCTTTCAGAGGAAGGTCAAAACGAACACCATTTAAGTCTTTTGTAAGTGGGGATGGGAATAAAATCCCCCCAAAATCCCAACCTCATTCCAAATGAATTTGGCACTCCCACACACACGTTAGGACCTCAGCTTCTATTAATGTCAACACATTGGGTTTCAAGACTTCTGTCAGGCATTGTTACGTAGCAACATGGAGGTTCATCTTTAATATTTGAACAGAGCCCCACATTTATTCAATTATAGCAAATTCCTGAAAATCAATTCATGGCCCTATTCCATTACTTAAAGGTTATATAATTTATGTAAGGAAAAATGCCAGCTTTACCTTCTTAAGACCTGGAGAACATAAAAATTCTGAGGATGAGATTTAGCCATGTCAGCACATCTAGGCTGTTCATGTTGTTTACCGAGCATTAGTGACCACCACCAGGTGACCACTCCAGGGGTTTCAGTTTTGCAGTGCAATGGCCAGAGGTTGCGGGTTCAAATCTCAGCTGGGGGAGTGCCATCGCACCCTCAAGTGAGTTACTTAACCTTAACTGCTTGGGTATAATATCCATGTATAAACGCATTGCATGTACAAAAAAAAAAAAAAAAAAATGCATGATTGTCGAAGTCGCTGTAAGTGTCTGCTAAATGCGTAAAATATATTTTAAATGTGTTGGCATCCACCAGTATGCTTTTCTACACACTGATTAACAGCCCTTAATATTCTCTCCAGGGAGAAGCGAGGAGCTGCCTGGGGACATATTCTCTACCTGTATCACCCAGAGACACTCGCTGACAGGCCACAAGGTCTCGTCTCCAGACAGGGCGATGCATGCAGAATGATGCTTAAAACATTTACTGCAACTTCAGCTAATGAGCCTCAATTATGCCCTGAAGATTTAAGAAAAAAAAACATTCAAAGCTACAGTATGCTCAAAGTCAACAGCAAAGTTAGAGCTAGGTTTTCAGAAAAATTGAGACTGCGAGGCGGAAACCCGCTGCTTGTGAACGGCACGGCTGGCTTTCGACTCTCGCCGAATCCGGACAAAGTCCGCCAAGCCGCGAAAGAGCCACTCCACATTCATCAGGGCAGTCAAACGTAACGGCACACAGAGGCCTGACTAAACGGCATGTCAAATCCAGCGCTTTGCAGGAGAGAGTCTGTTGGATGTTTTGCGTGTCGCTCTGAGAATATAAAACGTCTAATCCTTGTAAGGATGAGGTTTCCAAGAGCACGGCCGCCTTACCAGACAGTGGAGAGTGAGATAACGGACCCATGTAATGGGAGAATGAGGTATCATGAAACCATAAAGGGTAGCACTACCATATGCTACAAGTAGCTCACTACTGTCAACCATTCATTTCATTGTAAAGAGGAAAAAAAATAATTTGTTCAGATACACAGCAATTCGTAATTATAGCTCCATCTATTTTTGGCATCATGATATTTCAGCCTCCCTTTACTTTCCATTGCCGACTCCTACTGTAGGTACACAGCAGATACCTGAGGGATCGTCCACACTGCTGACCCCTGGTTATTCCTCACCTGAAAGAGTGACCTCCCTCCACAGGGCCCCAGACTGTTGGGCAGGGATAAATCCCTTCTACAGCCACACTTACAGCCCAATGCACAGGGAAAGAAGCCACACGAGCGCTCAGTCTGAATTTCAGAGGAGCACCTATCAGCGAGGCAGGGGTGAGAACAACATCGCCTCGAGCTTTGTGCTCTGATTTCATGTGTACTTTATCAGCAAAAGCAACACGACTGAAAAGTGTTTAGACAGTATGCAAATGCAGTGTGAAATGCAAAGTAAAAATGGCAAAGTGTGAGTGATTGGGTGCATATGGGTTTGCCCAAGGATGCGTGCCTTTGTGCATGAATGTTTGTCTGCATTTACGTGTGTGCGTTATTACACATGTATGTGTGAGTGTGTGTCTTTGTGCATGTGTGCCGGCATCTGTGTTTATGTGCGTGTATGTGTGTGTGTGTGTGTGTGTGTGTGTGTATGAGTATGTGCCTGCATCTGTGTCTATGTATGTCTGTGTGAAAATGTGTGTGTGTGTTTGTGAACATGTTTGTGTGAGTGTGTGTCTTTGTGCATGTGTGTCTGCATCTGTGTTTATGTGCGTGTATGTGTGTGTGTGTGAGTATGTGCCTACATCTGTGTCTATGTATGTTTGTGTGAAAATGTGTGTGTGTGTGTGTTGTTTGTGCGTGAGTGTGTGCCTGCATCTGTGTTTGTGTGTGTGTGTATGAGTATGTGCCTACATCTGTGTCTATGTATGTTTGTGTGAAAAAGTGTGTGTGTGTGTGTGTTTGTGTGTGACTGTGTGCCTGCATCTGTGTTTGTGTGTGTGTGTGTGTGTGCGTGATCACAGAGTCTCTGGCAATCTGTGTCCCAGATTTGGAGTCCTCAGGCCAGGAGGCGGCTGCCTGCCCGCTCCGCACGGAGCAGAGTGGCGGGGGCTCGAGACGTTCCCACAAGACTTCCGCCTAAATTGCAGCCATCTGAAAGGCTTTCGGTGCCAGCGCCGAGTCGATTAGGATGACTTCATCTCGAGGTTCCCCCCGGGGGAGCGCGGAGCTAACCGCTAACATCGCTGCGAACCGCCGCCGTGTTCCAGGGCCCACTGAAACCGCACCGCCCCCACCCAGACCCTCACTGGTGATTCACTCTCTTTTATCCTCCCCCCTTTTTTTACAGTTTACTTTTTATCACCGAGGCCTGCTTTAACTCTTTTTTTCCATTACGCGGTTGTAAAGAAGGGGGAAAAAAAAAAAGGTATGCCACTATAATGTGAACCTGGTTTACAGTGATGTAATCTCCCTCCCCAATTCTTTACGAGCTCACTGGCTGAAAAGGCATGTAATAAGCTCTAATACCCTGAGTTAGATACCTTAAGCGACCTTTGATCGGTCTGACTGATCTTACCCAGGAATGAGATGACATTGTGTCCATGCTAATCCTCTTCTTTTCCCCATACTTAAGTCGCCACTGACCGCAAACCTCCACCAGCAGGTCAGCTCCACAGGCAGCAGTTTCATAAGAAGCCCCCTCATGAGGCACTGTCATCCTGCAAGGAGTAGAGGGGACCTGCACTGACTTGCAGCCTCTGAGGAAGTATAGTGGAACTCACCCACAGATTACCTCCAGAGACCAGACAGTCAGCTCCTTCATTCCATCAATCCTCTTTGTTGTTGTTTTTTAAACTTCATTTTCATTCAGATTTTATTTTACCTCTTACTTTATTGTACCACATGTGTTAACTGTTCTTTATTTCTTGCTGTGTTATTAATTGCAGACTTAATTTGCTCCTTCATAACTGTTCATTTTACATCTGTGAAGCACCCTGGGCTACAGTTCTTTGTTTTACCAGGGCTGAAAAACGGAATAAAGTTTAGTTAAAGATGCTTTATTATTATACAATTTTCCAACAAACAAAATGGGTGTCTGATGCTGTAGTATGGTCTATGAATTTCTACAAAGAGATGTGCCTGAAGATAGGATATCTGTTACCAGCTGTAACATCCATGACCACACCCCTTTATGAATATTAATTTTTATAAAAATGAAAATTAGCATATTTGACCATCAGCTGCATAGATACAGACCTTCCAATGTTAAAACATGCATCTACCCATCTGGTTAGTCAACAAAGTCTACGATTTACCGAAAACTGAGCGGCATTTAAAGACGGCATGGCACTTCTAGGAATGATTCTCATGAAGGCTTTTAAAGTGGAGTCTATTTGAAGAGCTGACATGATTACACAAAGGGATTTGCAGTTAACAAAGAAGTTAAAAGGTAAACAACCGGGTTTTACTTTTGAATACGGATGTTTTATTGAGCGATCACAGCTCTCGGAATAAGCCCTTCCGAGCAGCAAAACAGGCAGGAAAAAGACTTTTCTCAAGGACTTCAAAACTCAGAAATAACTTTGGATAGCCTGCTGGGATGAGCGAAAGCACTTTAATGAGGAGATCGTGGTGTGTGGCATCCACTGCTGTGTTTTGTGGTCTGACCACACTTACAAATGAGACTTTGTAGTCTGTTGGTTGATAAAGTGCTATTTCTTGAAACATTTGTTTTTTGTTGGGTTTTTTTGATAATTGCATCCCTATTTTCTGCCAAACTGGAGTGCCCACATGTGTTTTTAAGCCTCTGTCTAATGACTGAGAAGTCAGCCATCATTTTTCAGTTTCCTGATGTGTGGAAAGTGATGTGAGTGTATCAGTGTGTGTTCCCTTTAAAAAATATATGAGTATCAGTCTGGTCCCTAAGAATAGTCATGTAAGCATATCAGTGTGTGGCCCTTATAAACATTTATATGTGTGTGTGTGTGTGTGTGTGTGTGTGTGTGTGTGTGTGTGTGTGTGTGTGTGTGTGTGTGTGTGTGGTCCCTACATCATTGTATTGTGCTCAGAAACCATTAAGTCAGCATATGAGTGTGCAGCAGAACCAGTGCAGTCTTCATCTGGTACCTACAGAAGTGGGTAAAGTGAACCGGGCCCTCTCCTTGTGGTTGTATTGGCTCTGGTCAGCAGCACTGTGTCTGTGCAGTGGTCAGCTGTTTTGTGAGAGGGTACTCCAGGCGGCGGCGGCGGTGGCTCTGGACGGCGGTCTGTGGTCAGTGGTGAGTGTCTGTACCCTGGGTCCCTCATGCAGGGGATTAAGGCTCAGTGAGTCAGCCCTTTGCATTTCTATTTTTGATATCGAACAGGAGTCTGGGCAATGCAGATATCCTATTCGTCATGCCAATAAAACTGCTTGAGCTGAAGAGCCTTAGGAGCAAGGGAGAGGTGGAGAGGGAGAGAGGGAGAAGGATGGAGGACTACGTCATCACAGGCACAGACGGTTCTGAGTCACCCGTGTTTACCTGCGTCAAAGACCACTGCGCTCCATCTCTTATTCTCTCTCTGTCTCTCTGCATCACTCTCAGCATCCTGCATCATTTCTTTCTTTCTCATTCCCTCAGTCCTCTCCTCTAGAATCCAACGTCTCCAGTTCTTATTCTCGTTACCGTTTCTCCTTCCCTTCCCTCCATCTTCCTCTCTCCCTCTCCCTCCTGCCTATCGAGCCTTGTGTATCTGGCATATACCTTTCCTTGATGTAAGCAATCCAGCTCAGACTGAGCTATCCATCTACTTTTTAGGATATAACCAATGTTTTATGATCAGTCATGTAAACTGAAGGTGGGTCTTCATTGAAGATGGTGATTCAAACTACGAGATTCAGGACAGTGTTGGAGCAGGCCCAGACCAGAGAGAGCAGATACGAGACCATGCAATGTAGCTGGCCATGCACTCTGCAGTGTGGAAAACAGCAGTCCTGACCATACATGTTGTTGTGGAGACTATATACATGTCTGTGCTTGTAATGCATGTTAGTCTGTGAAAATTACAGGGCTTTCCAAAATGGGAGAGGAAGGGGTTAAAATGTAAAAATAACAGAGCATCCTTTTTTCTGTGAGATATGGCCTGTTACCTAGTGTGTTTGTGTTTCCAGTCTCTGCTATTATAGTCCTCTGAGCTCAGATTCATAATTACCTTTGATATACCGGGACAATAGGAGCAGAGTAGTGAAACAGTAATCAGGATGCAGGGTCAGAACAGGCAGTGGAGAGTGGGAGAGGGTGGGGGTTAGCACGGACAGAGCGGTCCACCAATGGCCAATACACAGTACCATAAATATATTGCGCTACAATACTGCAGTGTGCTCCATTTTAAACCATGTCTAAATGTGTCCTCTACTGGGCTCAGAACACCTTGAAAAAGATTCTGAATCTGCATGGGATAATTTCTGGAAAAATAACAGTTCAGTAAAATAAATCAATTTAAAGTTACAGTCCAGCTTCTCAATGATAAAAATAAATCTATAACAATATCATAAAATAAATTATAATGAGATGTTGTGAGATATAATATCCCAAGACTTTTTTTAACCTCTAACTGAAAGGACAGCAGGTTTATTTCATTTGACAGCTAATAAAGTTGGCTCAAAACCCAATGTGGCATGACTCCATGTAAGCTTGCTACCATCAGCCATTGACAAGCAAACATTACGGTACGATTAAGCACTGCCGATCAAGGCCGCCTTATCCAGGGTGACCAACACACTATCAATTTATCCAGCTGTGCACATACTGTAGCAATCCAGGTGAGCTAAGCTGCTCAAGGGTACAACAGCAGAGCCCTACCTGAGAACTGTACCTGCAACACCTGAGTTAGGTACCTCTCAGCTACTTAACCATTATCCTACACTGCAACCAAGCACCATGTTTTAGTTAAACTTTTATATCATAATAACATTGCACCAAAAGGATGCAGGTACAAAGGTACAAGAGACCTGCTTTTCCGTATGGCATGGGTGACGGAAAAGCGAGTTATGGCAATGACACAGCGCGAGGTCCAGCAGCACAGTAAATGCTCTTCAGCTGCCACATTGAAAACAGACAGATTTGTGAATGTCCGGCTTTTTTTCCTTTTTTTGGGTGCAATAAAACATTTTTTTGTAAAAAAAAAAAAAAAAAGAAAAAGAAGAGATGGCACAGATGTAAAGATCACAAAGCGGATGACCTCTGAGTGCTTTCATTACCACGGAAACGTCATCACCCGCCCCCCATGAAAATGTCCTCCTTCCCTTTTTATCTCCAATAAGGAGAAAGAAATCCAAAAGAGGCGCCCCTCCCCCTGTGTTTTGAAATTGAAAATGGCACTTGGAGAGAAGGCCCTGCTATGGGAGACTCTTTTCTTTTAATAGCCTCTCTGCCTTAGACACAGCTACTAATTTCCTTGGCGTTTCAGAACGCACGACTACTGCCCCCCCCCCCCCAACCTACCCACCCACCATCCCTCCCGCGTCACCCCACCTCCTCCCTCTTCTGCCAGGTGTCCCAGATTGATGTCACGGCGAGGCGTCAGGAAGTATCCTGCGGGGGCGGGAGGTGTGGGCGGCAGCTTGGGGGAGGCGAGTGGGGGGAGGTTTGGGGGCCAGCTCTACGGACGAGGCGTTTGGGAACACAGCTGTGCGGGCCCCTGGAGTCCCGTTACTCACAGGGGGGCAGTGGAGGAGGTGGGGGCGGGGGACTCCTGCCAGGGTACGAGAGGGACTGAGTGACGGCATAAGATGGAAACCCCCCTGTGGAGGGGGGCGGAGTTTCTGCTTCCTGCTTCCTGTGGCCTGCATGGATACTGGAGGGTTCTGGGCGGGTGGGGGGTGGGCGGTGGAGGGTACACTCCAAAAACCTGTAGGGGGCATTGGAGAAGATGGAACTCAAGGGGGAAGGGAGGGGTGCGCTCCAAAACACGACAGGGGGCACCGGACAGGGGTAATGTGAACCAGGCTCCAGCTCTCACAGATGACTTCAAGGCACATGGAAGTCAGCCATCTTGCACAGACTCATGCAATCAGAGCACAAAGGGTGAGAACAGAGTTTACCTTAAAGGAAAAACTGCCTAACATATTTGAGCCAAAATGGAGGATCTCTGGTCGAAACAGACACGAGTGCAAGTGCAAGGCAATACAGGGTGAAAAAAACACTGTGTTGTCTGCCTCCGGAGCACAAGCCCAGACCAAAAAACCAAGGAAATCCACATCCCGACCGGAAGCAGAAGTGGTGTGCTTAATAGCCGAGAGAAGAATTTGGGTTTGCTTTGGGTCCGATCCACAGGATGGAGGAAAAGGCATTTTCATATTACAGTGCTGTCTGAGTTCACAGGATGCTGAATAGACCGAAAGTGATAAGAGAGCAGGATGGGAGGAATGGGAAAGTGGAGGAAAGGAAGGCTCTACCTGCTGGGTGATGGTGTCCCAGGGTCCCTGCAGTAACCGCTGTCTGTAGTTGGGGTGGACCTGATCCCACACGTCCTCCAGAGACAGGGGTCGGCCATCTGGAACAGACCAACAGATGACCCAGTGATGTGACAAATGCATCACAGGACTGTAATAGCCTTTACCTGATGGGAAACTAGCACAACATTGAGCCAAAATGGATCACTGGCTCTAAAACAGAATTACACTTACATACTTAGCAGTCACTCTTATCCAGAGCAACTTACACAGTTTATATTTCTATACACTACCTATTTATACAGCTGGATATTTCACTGAAGAAATTCGGATTAAGTACTTTGGTCAAGGGCACAACAGCAATGGGAACACCAAGGCATGGATCCTACCCCTCAGAGTTAGAAAACCAGCTCCATGACCATTACACTATATCTGCTAAATGGTCTTATTCCACCACTAGAGGTGTGTAGGGTAAAACATATATCTGCAACAGGTGAAAGACAGTGATTGGTATCATGACACCAAAAACAGGTGGAGCTACAATTGGCTGTCAATCGCTGCACGAATCACAACCAATGACAATGTTGCACTCTTCACAACAAAGCACGATGATTGGCTCAAAACAGTGAGGTTACAAGTAATGTGGTGGCTCCTCCCATTTTTGTTGACAAGACCATTTAATCTGGCAACACATCTACACAGGTAAAGGGAACACTCATCTAAGCCTATCCAAACCTTTTTTTTTACCAGCTCTAGCCTTTTGCCAAATGGTTTGTGGGACTCTTTTATTGTAGCTTGTGATTTTCACTTTTATCGAAGTTAATTCAGCGTTTTATACTGCGTTGACTGCAATTTACTGAAATCCTGTATGAACTGTGCATCACAAATTTGGCATTGAATTGAACATTGAGGTGAAGGAAAAACATGTGCTAGCCTACCCAGCGTGGAGGCCCTGAAGTAGAGCACAGGGGTCTGGTAGCTGCAGGAGTACAGGACGTGGTACTCGAACCTGATCACTGAGGAGCCCTCAGCAGGGACAGGTGTGTCTTCATCCCCCAGGTCATCCACCTCCAGAGACAAGAGACAGAGAGGGCGGGGCGTTAGTTAGGAAATGGCCGACAATGCAAGTGTGGATCTACAAGTGGGGCTGAACAAGTTCCCATGAGCAGGACAAAGATAGCCTCTGATCAACATCTCTTTTTACACTGGAAAAGTACTGAAATGAGATATACAATAACAATGACACAGACAGTAATACATTATTAGTACTAATTTAGAAAAAAAGCCTTTTGCACAGACGTGTTACTCTATTCATGCTGGTTGCAGCAAGATACTGGTTAGCCAAGGAAAGGAAACTAGCTTCAGTATGTCTTGGACTGGCTCCACATTTTAAACTGCACACTCAAAAGACAATAGGACTTGACCTTAGATGCAAAAACATATTTTCCATATCACATATATTTCCATATCATAATAAAACAAAAAAGAATGAATGTTTTGAGTGTTTTTCTTCAGGTTTGTTCGTCCAGAATACGTTTTTGCATTTCAGGTCAAGTCCCATTGAAGTCTTTTGAGTGTGTGGTTTACTTTGTGGAGCCAGTCCAAGTAATACATTTTACTTAAGATATGCCTTTCAAGATACCAAATAACATTAATAATAATTACAACAACAACAACAACAACGACAACAATAATAATAATAATGATAGTAATAATAATTCATTGAATGATTACATCTATGTAATCTGTTTGATCCATGTAGTACCAACAGGGTCCTTTGTGCTATTTAAATCTCAGGCTTGTCATAGTGCTACAAAGTCTCTAGAAAAGACAGTCAAAATGACAAAGCTGTCTGCTTTTTTATCAAACATGTTCTTTTGTTGGATACTTCCTTTGAGGCACCGAGAAGGACAAACCAAGTCGAACAAATAATCAATTTGAGCGAACAATGTTTTTCTCTCTGTGTTTTGTCTTGTTAAGTGGACTTGGACTGGCATTTGAGGTGAGATTGCAGGCTCTAAATAAAACCAGACAGGCCAGGCATGCAGCATCTGTAAACCAGAGAATTCCACAAAACACAGACCCAAAAGAAATGCTGACTGAAAGAGCCAAAGCCAGCTCAGGTCTGCGACTGCCTGGCACACTACCGCGAGAGGCCGAGTCTCCCAGGCAACGGCGGGATCACTAACAGGTGTGCATTACCTCTGGGCCTTCCATTAAATGCACTTTGACTTGAGCCGTCTTCCGATAAGAGCCGCGCCGGGTTTAATGTGGCTCGCTGAGGATGTAACCTTTGGTGTCAGCTTTGTAAACCATCCCTGAGACAAAACCACCTATCTGATCAACAGCTTTCCTTGGCTTGTCGGGTTTTGCTGGTTTCTGGACTGCGACCAAGCAAGGACTATCCTATCTTTGTAGCCTCTCTGAGTCACACACTAAGTAGAAGACCAATCATCAGACCAACTTAATTCACCGAGCATTCTTCATGGTGAAAAAAAAAATACAGACAGATAATATGCGGTCAAATCTTTAACATGAATACTGAGATATTCATATATTTTTGGAATTGCTGCAGCAATGCATCATGGGAGGGGACAGATGATTAGCTGGCTTCTGGTTCCTGCTTTGCTGGTGATTAAGACCAGAGTTCTGTCCCTCTGCAAATCAACCCATCATTGCTCTGGCCCATATTCACTTAGACCACCCGACAGCAGTGCAAATTGATCTGGTGTTGCACAGGGAACAAAGTAGAAAAATAGACATGGCAGTTAAAGTTTGAGTGTTAATAAAGCTATCCTGGTTGCAAAGGTGCTGAGGACTACTTTTCCAACTAGTTCCTGAAACATCTTTGACACCACTACCCTGCTTCCATTTTCTGAGCATTCCTTTCAGTAAAAACAGGAAATAAGTTTGGCCGGAGCAGACACTTAGGACCACAATCCAAGGACTTAAAAATCTCTACATTCACCTTTCCCTGGGAAAAAATCAATCTGGGAAGTAATTTTACAAAAATTCCCAAAACACCAGATTCACTCCTGATATTTTGGATCTGACACACCAGTCGGGAGCAAGCTGGCTCTCCCTGAAAAGGACTTTCATAAATTTACAAAGGCAAACTAGACTCTACAGTAAATTATGTTTATAAAGTGTTTTTAGATGTTTAATCACATTTTTAACTTCTCTCTCCCTGTAAGTTTAGTGTGTCTTGCCAGCTCTGCACTTTTGGCGCTGTTTTGCACTGTAGTTAATATACAATGTGAGGAAGATTTCTAACTTGGTTTCTTTGTTTAAAACCACAAAAGAGAGATCAAACAGTCTCAAGCATCAGCTGGAAGCTTTTGCTGCCATCCAGGACATATCTGTTGAGTTAGAGAGAGCCTTCTCCGTTTGCAGTCAATTTTTCATGCAACCTTTTGTTTATGAAGGCTGTCAGGTTAACTGACGACTCGGTGCTCCGTGTTTCCTAAACCTCTGTGTTTTCCCCGAAGACGCACTTTAAGAAAAGGATTCAATGAACGAATAACAGGGAAGAACAGTGAGTGTGACTACACAGAAAACAACAACATTCACTATCTAAATGTTCTTCAGCTGTGTATAGTCTGGCAATATATTTCTGGGAAAAACACAATACCTTAAAATATCCCTCAGGAAAATACAATTACTGAAACAACAGCTTAACTGTTCATATGTTTGTGTGTGTGACTTTTTTGACAGTTGTTTTATTGATTTTCTTTTTTTCAATAACCATAAATACAAAAAAATCATATAGCAATGATGTGCACATTTCCTCAGGGTTTCTTCTCCCATCCTAATGTGACAATTTTGGTTTGTGTGTTTGCACCATTTGTGACAATTTATGAAAACAAAGCAAATTTCTGTGACAAGTATAATGCGATAGTCATGCTTTAGACGGCACTCATTTTCCTAAAGCCAGCATATCCTTTAAAACCATAAGCATTCATGAGCAAATACTGCGTTTTATAAATGATGACATAATGTGACATAACACATGGTGTCAACTGGCTTGAGATCAAACCGATGACAAAAATTCCTGCACAAATGCTTGTAAATTATATATAAATATGTTATACTGTGGTGATAAATGTGTTATACACGTTTCCTGAAGGCTTTTTGGAAACACAGGAAATATTATCTGTCCTTAAAAATTTAAATATGACTGAAAATACATCAGGCTTGAAATATTCTTCAGAAAAAGCTGTCGTCTCTTGGTTTCAAAACAGACACAGACCTCTATATCCAAACTACGCAAACAAAGGATACCTCAGTCTGAGCGAAGGGAACACTCCTCTCCTGGTAGACCAGGTGCCTGCAGGTACAGGAACCAGGCATATGTTGGCTTTGTGTTCCTCCTACAGCCCACGCAATAGAGTCACATCAGCAGCACAAACACGACTGATGCTTGTCACCACGGGAACCCTGGGAAGTAAAATATGTGGCTGATCTTCCTGAATCTGTGAGAGAAGGTGGCTGGGAGTTGAGTTGAAAGCACAACTCATTCCAGGTGGGAAAATAAGAAGGGGGAAAAAAGCCTTACTGTTCCTGCCACTCTTCTTTCGAGCACCCTGCACTCGTTGTTAAGGGCGCCCGTGCTGATTACGTGGTCAGTGGTGCTTTGCCGCTGGACATGAGTAATGGGCTGGGTGTAGGACACAGGAAGCTGGCCTGTTTAGAAATGCAAACGTTGTGCAGTTTCTTGTTTTTATTTATTTATTTATTTTTGGTAAAAGAGGTTAGTCCTGCTTTTAATTCCACTTTGTTCTGTTTTTCTCCCCCGTTTCCCACCTCCTCTCGGCCGTGCAGTGATTAATTGGCTGTCAAATGCGGTAATGAGGCTTTCGCGCACTGGCACCCGCAAAAAGACAGACAAACAGGAAAAGGGATGTTTTAAAAATGGGCGGGGCTCCAGGTTGCCCCTCTTGGAGAATCAGGATCATTGGCCTTACATCATTGGCTTATTTATAGTTTTTTTTTTTTTGGTGCTGTTTGTTGGTCTTGTTTGTTTGACCGGCCACTTGCATACCGTACCTGTTCCGTCCACTGACCATATGCGATAAGTGTAAGGTCACCACCAGTTTATGACTTCATAGCTGCATGTCGTGCAAATCTAAGCCTTCAAAGGTTTGATTTTAGTGTACTGTCCTTAGTGCACCTCACTGCCTCAAACCCTCCCCCCCATCCCTGCTCCCACCCACACCAGCCAAAGTGTTTCTGTGAGGGACACAGGCAGGCTACATGTAGGCCTTGCCTGCTCATTCATCCCTCCTCCCACAGATAGCATCTGTGCTTTACATGCGCAATCTTGAGAAACAAGCCACTAGTATTTCACATCCGATTTCTGTCAAGAGCTGAAAGGGTGGGGTGGGGTGGGGGAGAAAGAGGCACCCACATGTTGTAAAAACAATGATGCACTTGGTGCTGGAAACACAATTGCTGCCAGTCATTTTTTTTCGGTTTGTATGTTTTTTCTTACTGCCCACACCTTCCAGACACCCCCACACCCCCATAATCTACTGTAAAAACAAAAGTCCTCTGTGAGAAGCACAGAGCTACCAGAAAAACACTCTGATCAAAACCATGAGTGATATTTATAAGCATAATTCATAAATGCCATCGGTTACCTCTCTTTCCTCCCTCACACAATGCGGATCTGTCATCTCCGAGTTAGCACAGCCTAAAACGAACAAAAGCAATCCTGAAATGTTTAACACATCTCTTAAAAGGAAATGTAAACCGGGGAGCGTGCCTCAAACTTTATTTCACCTCAGACTCGGTTTCATTTTCGCATTTCTTTCTTCTCCCTGCACCATAAGGATTACACACGGCTACTGTTGCGTTCAGAAAGGGAATAAGTGTATCCAAACATAAAGGATAATAACAACAGAGGAAAAAAAATCCTTGAAAGACTTCTGACTGCAGCTGCATAGCTGTGTTCAGCTACTGCAAGCTGAAGTCTCAGAAGCAGGGAGCTGAACTGGGTAAGTGTGTAATTTGAGCTAAAGTGTATCCTGGCCTGGAAGTAGAAAGCAGCACAACAACAACAACAAAAAAAAGACACGCTTTACATCTGGCTCCTCAGTCTGTACCCGTGTACCAGTGGAGGCCTGACCCCCTGTTAGAACCAATTACCTGCCAGCAAGCACATTGAAGCAATTAACCCCAGAATCCCGCCCGGCTCGATCTGCTCGACCACACTGCGAGGACACTTTGGGGAGCCCCGTGTCTGGGGCAGATCGAAACCCCCTTCCCCTCCGGCCCCAAGGAGTGAGGAGGGAGGGTGAGGGGGTGGTGGGTCTTTGGAGACTTTTGCGCAACATGATGTTTGGCACGGAACAAAGGTGTTTTGTGAGAGAGTGAAGGGGTACAGTAGGAAAGCTTTAAGCAGCAGCTGCTCTCTGTGGGGCCCACAGAAAACAGCCTCATGTGTACACCTGGGAAGGCCTTTCTGCTCAAACCCATGTCAAAATTAAGACCTTAGTAATGTATACATTCATCTTGTCTATGGATTTTAATTTGATTGTAATTTCAATGTCATTTTTATGACAACTGATTACATTGCATTGTAGCTCATTTACATTACATTTTTACATTACTGTCATTTATCTGACACTTTTATCCAAAGCGACTTACAGTTGATAAGACTAACCAATGGCCAATCTCCCCTGGAAGCAATGTGGGGTTAAGGGCCCAACAGCAATGGTGTTCTTGCTGAGGCTGGACTGGGACTTGAACCACCAACCTCAGGGGTCCCAGTCATGTTCCTTAGCCACTAGGCTATAGGCTGCCCCTAACTCAACATATATTTGGTGCCATAACACCACATTCATTCAATACTAAAGCCCAGCAAAATAAATTAAAAGTCTCTTGCCATCTCTGGCCATCTAAGGTTTTCAGCACACTGAGATAGAGACAGGCTGTTTCTTGCCCTCTCCCTTGTCTGAGGGCCAACTGGGGACACACTCAGGTCAAAGTGGGGTGACCGACTCCACTTGGTGGGTGATCAGAGAGAGGAGTGCAGTAAAATGCTCCCTTCAGGAGAGGGGCCATTAATTCACCTGTTTTTAGTGTTGTTTTACTTAGTTTCTATATACCTTATACCTTGTTCTCAAAAGGCAAATAATTCAAGACTACAGCATGCAGGCTTGGGATACAAACAGCACCTTGTAAAGTCTGGTTTTAAGACCTCTTTTAACACATGCAAGGCAACCACACACACACACAGACAGACACACACACACACAAACACACACACACGCAAAAACTCACACAGCACAAACAACCACACACGTCATAAACACACACACAGATGCGAACACACATACAAGCACAGACTTGCACACACGGTCAACCGCAGACAGAAAAGATGCACAGACAGACAGACACGCACACACAACACACACACACAAACAGAACATCTGCAGGCCTTTTCAGATCCTGCAGACGATGGAATATTGTGTGTGCAGCAGCCATTCTAGAATGTCATAAATGATGCATCTTATGAGACTCAAATATTTCTCCTGGCTTCTGCTTCATCTGTGGTTCACCACAGCAACACTCTGATCTCCCTCCACCTGCTCCTGGCCTTAACAGCATATCCATTAGGGTGTGTATGTGTGCGTGCAAGTGTGTATGTGTGTCTTCGAGCAGTTTTGCCTGTCTGTTTTGTATGTGTGCATGTGGGTGTGTCTGCTTGTGTTTTGGGATGTGCCTCCATTTGGGTGGCTCTGTGTGTGCATGTTTATTTCTTCGCATGTGAGCATGTCCACATGTCTGTTTGCATGTGATTGAGTGTGCATGCGCACATACGAGAATGTCAGATTCTGCACCTGTATTTCTATGTGCATCTGTTTATGTGTATGTGTGTGTTTGTGTGAGAGAAAGAGAGAACAGTGATCACCCATCTTCACAGCATAATGGTCACATGTCTGTCTCCCGTCCACCAGTAGCCCCCAAGAGTCACATCACCAGAGACAGCCTTCTCTAATACCCCCAAACCCCCATCCTGGGGTGACTAACAGCTCCTCAGTCCAAACCACCATTTACTGAAAGTCAATCTCCAACAAGTAAATTGACGATTCAAGTTCCTGCTTGCTCTCACTTGGCAGAGAGGGGGCTCTGGGATGATGGGAAGGGGAAGGGGTGGGGTTGGGGTGGGGTGGGGGTGTTGCATTCCCACATGCCCAGCCAACCCGAAATGACCCGTTAATCAAGACATCCTAAATCAAGATGTCCGTTCAAAGATTATTTTTTTCCCATTCCAGGTGCGTGTAAGCTGAGGAGAGCGCTGTTAAAGGTTAAACAAAAATGAGGTTACGCAACTCCGGTGAATTTGAAGGGTGGGAGGATAGTTACCACCACAAAATACAAAGCGATGAAAAAAACGACACACAAAACTTGAATGAAGCTGTTCGGTTCAAATGTGTCTGGACAGTATGTGTCAGTGTTGGGGTGGGGGTGTTGGTGTTGTCCCGTTGGTTATAATTGGTAAAGAGTGTAATTGGTCACGATAGGCATTTTTTTGGAGGGGGTGGGGGGAGAGGGGGCAGACAACGAACATGACCTCCAACCAGTCACCCAAACTTGAACCCCTCTTTTTGCAGGAAGTCAAAAGAGGAAAAAAAGCAATCTGTCAAACAAAGAACAAGCGCTTTACACACACCCATGGCATAGGGATCCCGGGCACAGAGCAGCACTAGTGCCGAGGCTTTGGCAATTCAAACAGGGGAAGCAAAGCTATGCTAACCACTCTCCCAGCTCTGATCACTCAATCCAGAGCCCTTCCTGACTTAGTCTGGGGTGAGCCACTGGGCCTTACCTATCAGCGGGCCTGAAAAAGGGGTACACTGCCACATATGAGGGTCAGGGCCCATCGTGGCTACTTGGTTTGAGTTAAAGATTCAGAATGCCTATTTTTCGGCTTATTATTAACATATTATTATTATGTAACCTGTTAATTTATTTTATGATGGTCACTGGATTATTATGATCGTTGGATTATGATTATTCTGTTTATTATTATTGTTGCTGTTGTTATAGTTGTTGTTATTATTAGTATTTATCACAATAATTCCTGCACTATCACGATTATCATCCAGGGAGATGCACACAGTTTACGTTTTAAAAGCACTGTCTGCTTATACAGCTGGAGAGCCACTGAAGCATTTCATGGCAACACCACGTTCACTTTAAGTACCTTTGTGAAGGGTACACTGACACTGACCCACATAGGATTCCAGCCCAGCTCTTGAACAACTATGCCAAACTTCCACTTCTCAAGCCTCAGTGACTTCCTTTGTCCACTGACAAATATCTTGTCAGGTAGTGAGTATGGATGTATTTTTCAATGTCAATCCTTCCTAAATTTGAATTTATGACTGGCTACAAACAAAAAAAAAATCCTCCGATAATTCTCGGTTTTAAGTAGTTTAGCAAGCCTGTCCTTTTCCCTGCTTCTGATTTCATTGCGTCTGGAGAGCAAAGGCACCATTTTACAGAAAGGAGTGTATGAATGGAAACTGCAATACTATTCACAATGCTGTGACTTAAGAGCATTCACACAACAAAGAGCTCAAGGGTGAAAAACCATTATCAATTCCTTGTACAACACCATGTGACATACTCTTGAAGAGCTTTCTCATTCCTACCTATTTGCCACAATGCAAACTGACATTGAAAAAAATCAAGCTTACAACATCGTACTGCAGGCATCTCGAGCTTCTCGGAGGTCCTAGGCTGAATCTGAGAATGTACTTTAACTTTAAATGATGGAGGAAAGAATAAGTTGCTAGCCTCTGCTTTTGAAACCCCAGTTTATCTTTTCTGTTAGTCATTGATTTTGTCACAAGTAACAGTTTAAAATACTAGTCCCCATTAATGTTCATTTGGAAACGTAAATAGTAATAGCCTTGTTTAAAATACATGCTGCCCAAAACTCATGAACAGTTTTGTTTTAACAGTTATATTTTCATTATTTAGGCATTTAGCACACGTTCAGTGTTCTTATCAAGAGGGACTTACGCAGTTTACATTTTACACACTATCCATTTATATTGGCTCATTAATGAAGATTTTCAGGTGAGGTACCTTGCCCCAAGGTACAGCAGCCATACTTTACATGGGAATCGAACTTGTAGCCTTAACGTCAGCTTCCTAGCATTATACCATACTTCCAGCACATTCAGGAACGAAGACTTTTATTTTATTTTACCGTGCTACACAGTGGCAAAAGAATCAGTCCAATATTACTGTAATGAGCAGGACGTTGTCGATGATGTAATTCTGGATGGGGGAAATCATAGCTGGACAGAATTATGGAAGGAAAGAAAACAAAACTCAGCACTCCCGAGATGGCTGCCGTTTCTCCAGGTAACGACTCAATCTGGAACGACCACACACGAAGACCAAAAGGCTTCCCAAGTAACTTGTGCCTGCCCCACAAGGGGTTAACCCAGATGGATTTTTGGAGAGTGAGACATTTCGTGTTCCCTGAAAGAATTCCTCTTCCAAAAACAGGAAGCCGCATAAAGAACAGTTGGTTGCCCTAATCTTCTGCAGATCTTTTGGAACATTTTTATTTTCCCCAAACAATGGCAGAGAGGACTCTCTCACAGCCTACGTGCTGCTGCTTGCAGCTGACGGTCGTCATGGGAGCCTTTCGCACACGTTCATTATCTGAGCCAGGCTATGGCTGGGGTGCCCTCTGCCTCTACCCCTCCTATCTTCCCTCTCTCGTTCTTTCTTTCTTTCCTCTTTGTGTCTCCATGTCTCCGTCTCCATCTTTCATCTTTGTCTTTGTTTGTCTGTCTCCCTCCCTCGCTCACTCCCTCCCTCTCCCTGCCTTTCATCTCCCTCTTTCAATCTCTGTATCTCTCTTCTCTCTCTCTCCTCTCTCACCATCTCTTTCCCTGTTTTCCCCTCTACCTCTCCCTCTCAATCCTCCTCCCTCTCTCTCCATCTTTTCCTGTCTTCCCATATCTCTTGCTCTCTTTCTCTCTCTTTCTCCACCCATGTAATACTCTTCATAACCTCCCACACTCCAGACATGCTCATACCAACTGAAGTCCCATGATTCTGCCTGTTGTAAAATCAACCTGAAAACTTGATGATTACAGAAATGGTTGTATCTATCTAACTTATTTGTTACTATCTCTCTCTCAAAATTTATCTGTCTCCGATACACGAGAAGGTTTTGTTTTGTAACAATAGTATATTGTTGTAAAGCAGTGTGCTGTTGTTGTTAAACCCTCCAGTGTACATGTGTATTTGTACTGTTAAATACTTACTGCTTTGAAATGCTAATACTAATAGCCAATTTGTCAAAGTTATTTACCTTACATAAGGGGTATGACAAATGACCAGAATTGTATTTACAACATGCAAGCACGTTGATTTACGTTTGTGTGAATGCTTCAAAATAACATAACCTGGCTCCTGTAAAGTAAAACAGGAAGATCTCTCACACTAGCTCTGCCTGGATATGAAAGGGACCAACCTTCACACACCTAAAATAGAGCTGGGTGTATGTTTATGTTTCTGTTTTCCTGCATCAGGAATTGTGATTAGAAACGCTGCATGAAACCTTTAATCAGAGTATGACTGAACTTAATCTGAAAGCTCAGTTGCACATGGAGGGAAACATCAGCAGTGTACAGCTCTGTTGGTGTACATAGCATTTCCAGTCAAACTTTAGTCATGCAGGAACAAATAAAGAATTTTTTGCTCAGGGTTTATACATGACAATTTATTATATGACAAGAACTGGCCATTCGTCTAAGGCTCTTTGTTTTGCCCATTGTTTATGACAAAGTGCACTGCCAAACTGCACTATCAAATAAGATCGTATGAAGAATTTTTGAAGGTTTTGCAGTACAAATGTCCACCAAATAGCACCCACTTCATCGCGACTGATCTCTTACCCAATATTAATCTTTCTGGTCATGTTACATGTATTTACTTTGAGTGTCTTCAGTTTAAAAGCATCTGCTAAATGCCTAAATTTTAAACTGTAAAGAGCTGTACTGACATGCTACAAGAAGGCTGGGTACTATGACTGTTGCTAGGAGACAGCAACTGTGTCAGCCTTGCTCCCCAACATCATATTGCATGTGTTCAGTTGACTGTTACTAACGCGCTCAGCAAACTTTATGCGCATGCAGCTGGCAGGCTGGTCTGCAGCAAACGTATGCCCTGGAAAATAGTCACGTCATGTGACGCAGACAAGAGACGTAAATCAAGGCGCAAGGCGGCTCCATTTTATCACAACAGCACCTTTGGCTTGGGCTGTCACCCGACCCTAGATTTCCAGGGATCAGCTTAGAATTGCGTCCTCAATTCAGGGGAATACGGCATAAATTTCTTCCCAAGATGCAAAGTGTCCTGGAATTCTATGAATTCCAATTATGAAGTTTTTTTTTCTACAAATAGCTCTAGATTCTAGATTGGCATACTGAACAAAACGAGCACACCCCACCCCCAACAATCTCATTGACACCCCCCCACCCCCAAATTCCAGAATGCAGCTTACTGCCCTCCCCTATTCTAGAAATTTGTGAGATCGGTGGCAGCCCTCCCTGTCACATTTTCTCAGAAATGAGACCAAGATCACAGTTTTTAAATAAACTTTTCTGAAACACTTTAAATAAATAATACAAATAAAGAAATACATTAAATGAATAATAAATACATATCCCTATACAAGAGGATTTCGGGCAGACATTGATCTCAGCGATGTATCACCTATTCAGATTTCAAACCAATGACTCATGTGATGCTTATGTTCCAGCCAGGCCAGAGATCACAACTAACCCACTCAGAATTTCCAGACCTGCCCCACTCCCCCTGGCCCGTTCCCTTATCCTCTTTTAAAAATTTCTTGTAGTCAACATTTTTAGTTGTAAAACTCCCCAGCCACTCAAAAGTGGCTGGCTTTCTTCTTGGCCCCTCAATGAAATACAGATTCCCCATTCCCAGCACCACCATTTTGAGAACGCTGGACTGAGTAAACGCCTGTTTAATATGGCTGATCACTGCGTTCACAGTGGCACTACCTTTAGCGGCCTGAGCAAATGGACCAGCCTCTTCTGTAAAACCAAGCAATCTGTCACCCGAGGCAAGGGCTTTCCAACAGGAAAGTGAGTATCTCCCACAAGTGGGGTGACCTAGAACTCCATTTTGTCACTGAGTCAGGGAGTCTTCCCTTGTCACGGCAACCTCTTGCTCACGGAATATGGAACATGAGTCACCTCACACCTGGGGCCTCCAGTGTCTCTGTGACCTCCTAATCCTACATCAAATACATGTGCTCCGGTCTGATATCAACCAAATCCATATGGAGCAATTAGACTTAACCTAAAAGAACACAATGGAGAAAAAAATGATGTATTTTGTCCTCTGTGAAATAAGCTATGGGACACCTCAAAAAGCACTTTTGAAATCTGAGGCCAAGTTTGAACAAATATCTGTGCAATTAAAAAAAAAAAAAAAAACCACTGCAAGTGAAACTACGAAAAAAGCCGAGAGCAAGGAGTGTTAACAGCTCTGCTTGAACACCTGAGTGATAGGGGTTTGTGAGTCCGTTAAGCTTTTTTTAATGTTTAATTATTCGAGAAGCAGCCGTTCAGCTGTTTCCAACAGGACGAATTAGAAAGAAATTCTGGACCCCAGGGACACTTATGTCATGACTTCGGTCTCTCAGCGCAGTCTCTTACACTGAATAAATGACTCTCTCGCATGGTTCAAATTCTCCTTTCAGGGTAAATGCCACTTTGATTTATATGTGCCCACGGCCTGTTATTGTATTTTTATACCCTTGAACCACCCACTCTCTTTAATGGTGCCCTAATGTTGACTTTGATGTAACAGACACTCGAAAACACATCTCCCACTTCAAAATGGAGCTAGTACGCCCACCCTCTTCCCCTCCCCATCCACCCTCTTCCCTCCCCCCATCCACCCTCTTCCCCTCCCCATCCGCCCGTCCCAAAAAAAAAAAAACTCAGGAGCCATCGAGCTCTGGATTGGCAGGGCCCGGCTCACCTGTGAATTTGCATACAGACCAAACACACAAACAGAAAGGAGGCCATTATGGGAGATGCAGCAGGGAAAGCACGACTGGCATTTGTCTGCCAGCTGCAGGCTGCCGAATGAAGACAGCCTGCTCTAGAAAGACTGCACTAATCATAGGAGATGGCCTCCTCCCTTTAAACACTTACGCTTGCCAGTAGCTCACATTTTAAAACAGATTATGCTCTGCTGTCCACGTTGAAGTCCATTAGTGAATGCGTGTGTGTGTGCAAATATATATACATAGTAGTCCATTATAACTGTTTAGAATAGGCTGATATAACATTATCTTGTGTGTGTGCCTAATTATATTAATTCACATTTTAAAAAAATGCATAAAATGGGCTTTGATGCGTGTGTATATTTTTGGGTGTCCATTTGTCTATGTGTGCATGCACGAGTCTGATTGTGTGTGTGTGTGTGTGTGTGTGTGTGTGTGTGTGTGTGTGTGTGTGTGTGTGTGTGTGTGTGTGTGTTTGTGCATGTGTGTGTTTGTGCATATGTGTGCTTGTGTGTGCAGTTTCTTTATGACAATGTGCGTGAAATCTTAAACCAACCATAAATACACAAGGACAGGACAAGTAGCATACATCCTGACATGTTCTTACATGTCGCAACATGTCAAAGACAACTGCATCAGACAAATATTGAGATAGGACCAAAATCTCTCATTACTGGATTTCCATGGTCTTGTGGAGGCTAACTGACTGCTGATGAATGCAGTATGTAGGCCACTGTCACAACAAACTCCAATTCTAAAATGATTCAGACATAGTCAATCAAAATTACAGTATACTCCCCAAACAAGACACAAAACAGTTCAGTTCATAGAAACACTGCAACATACTACAAAATGAAAATATAAAAGGTATAGTCTTTGAGACAAGAACCAAGATAAAAAGACAGAAAAAAGAGTGAAGAAAACTCAAAAACAAATAACCATTTTTACTTTTGTAAATTTAATAACGTTACCAGCATCACATTGTAAATTTAATGGCTGGTCATAATGCTTAGGGAATATTCCTTTTGAAGCCTTAAAGGGTATGTTATTATTGAGGTCACATTTAAAATATGTCAGAGATGTCAAACGTTCATTTTGATATAGGTATAATTCATTATTGAGTCACATTTATGGGTCACCAATTGCTCTTCACTGACTGTTGGGATCTGGGCAATTTTGTATTGAGTTGGAACACATCAGAACCAGGTTGATTTGCATGCAGGGAGAGAAAAAGCTTTCACAATTAAAACTCTACATTTGCATTACAACTGGATTTAACTACCAATTGTAGTTGAATCCATCACATTGCCAGTTTGTTACAATATCGCAATAGTTGCCATGGCGCTCAACGCAGTGCATCATGGGAGTGACAGACTGGGGAGTAGGCAATCGCGGGGGTTGGGGGGGGTGTCAGATCAAGCTGCACACAAATAATTTTTAATCGAAAATAACAAAGGATGCAATTATAGGCAAAATTTTTTGCTTTTAATGAAACTCACCTCATCGATACGAACAAAAATACGTGAACATTAAGATTTCAATCAAGTGTGATGCATACCCCTTCAGCCACTAATACGTTCCCCTTTTAATCCAAAATAATTGGGCCCCCTTCAACTTTAGAGGGCCTTAAGAAAAATTCTTTTTCTGACCAAAATACTAAATACAAGATTTCAAAATCGCTGATCATTGGATCGTTGCGCAATAGCATCATCAAATCACAGGGTGTAGAGAGTGGATAGACCAGCCCTAGGGAGCATACATCTTACCTTATGCATTCTTTCATGGAGGCTGGTGTTTATTCAACATCATGCACAGTATCAGTGTGTCTTAAGGTAATGCATGTTCCCTAAAATCTTCTTTTTTTTTTTTTTTTTTTTTTTAAAACTAGGCCTTATTCTTCTCATTTGATATTCAACATAGCAATGTTTTAGCTGGAGTTTCCCCTCAGTGTATTGTTTTTCTGCTGTGAGGTATTTTAAACCCCTGGAATTCTGAATATGTGCTTCGACTTTAGTGTACACACTATTGCAAATGGTGAAAAGCACTTTTTTTGCGGCAGCATGAAGAAACTTATCACAGAGTGGGGAAGGAGGCCAATTTTCTACAGGCTTTCAGATCAAGACAAAAAAAAAAAGTGTTGAATCGTGACCTGCAAAAACGAGTGTTGCGCTGCAGACATGCGACCTTCCAGCAGGCCTGCAGTCAGATGTGGAGAAACACACGGCAGTCGTGTGCTCAATAACACATACGGAATTTCTTAATGCCATCGTTGTTGATATCATCCAACAAGCAGTCTATTTCAGGAGACGCGAGGAAGAGTGCCCTCTTTCACTCCCTCCCTTCTCCATCCCTCCCCCCCACCCCCCTTCCTCCCTCGTTCACGTGTGAGCAGAATGTCAATCAGAGAAGGAGACATGTCATTTGCAATCAGCCGCAAGGCCTCGTTAATGAAACGGGGGTTGGGGGGGAGAAAAACGACTATCGACATAGCACAGTCACAATGCTGAAGCACATTTCATTTATTTTCCAGAACAGGACGCAATTTGCTAATATTGAAATGCATGGGCAAGTGGAAAGCGCAAACAGAAACGTTTGAGGAGAAGAAAAATGCAATCACAGTGGCCTGGGTGCAGACGCGGGTGGAAGTTAAAGACCATCATGCACCTCGATTCACGCACAGATGGTGCTTGGCTTGATTAGGAAAACATCCCATGTCTTAAAAAAAAAAAAAAATCCAAAAAAAAGGGACATATACACAGTTAATATATGAATTTAAACAGTATTTAAATACCACTGCAGTTCTGAGGGCAGGGAAAAAATGTGGAAAATATGCGCAAGAACACAAAAACCATATGCACAACACTCACAGGCAGACAAGTATGCAAAAACAGGCACATAAAAACATTTGCCAGCATTAGCGAGATTTTCCAGCACTGTACCTAGCTCTAATATAAATTGTAGGATTTAGTTAAAAGCTCTAGCAGTGCCTCCATCTAATTGATGCAATGTGAGGGGAAACACACTGGCTTTTGCCTGCTGTTTTTTTTTTCCTCCCTCTCTCTCTCTCTCTCTCTCATGAAATTTGGTGTTCAGCCCTATTATCTACACAGGGAGTGAGAAAGCATTCCGTAGATAATTAAATAAATAAATAAGGCAGTCAAACCCTGGGTCCTGCCATGAACACACATTTTCAGTTCTGGAAGAGGGGGTGTACACAACAAGCCAATTAACCCAGCCATCAGCAGAGTGCTGTGTCTATAATCCTGTAGCTGGATGGAGAACAGTCGTATAGTATTGTATGTGCTTTATGTATTAATAGGGTGATATTAACTGCAGAAATAGGCTATGCAAAGGCCTGTCCTTTCTCCCATCCATATGTTGTGGGGCGTCCTGGATCCTTCAGTCTAATAAAACACCACCCACCTGGGGAGTTACAGAGGGCAACAGCAAAGATGAGCCTCAGAGTAGTGATGGGAGAGTGAAGTTTCAAAAAAACAACAGTAGGTGGCACCTATCATATGCTACACTGTGAAACCCAGCGGGTTCAGTTTGAAGCTTGAAACGATTGAAGTTATCTCTGTTAAAGACTGCTGGTGACTCAAAAGGTTCAAGGCATTGAATTTATTAGTGACTAATTATAACCGATCAGTGTTTTCAGCTGTGTCTCAAGAGCAAAACCATTTAACTTGATCAAAAAAGTCATTGGTTCACGGGTCACTGTAACTCCACCCATTACAGGGTTCAACAGACCTCACCCTCCAATCGTTGTGCTGGATCTCGCTGTTCCAACTCGGAACAGGCTACTTTCTGAAACATGAACAAGCCTCTCAGAGGGCAAAGAATGTTTCCCCTGATACCAATCTCCCAGCGGGGCCTTCCAGCTGGCAAGCACAGGCTGCGTTAGTGAAAAAAGAAACATTTAAGGAGCTTTTGAGTACCTGATTTCTCAGGACCCATGGCGGCTATGTGAGCAGGGCAGCTACAGACACAAATGCCAGAAGGCACCAGTACCAATTACTGCCTGCAACGTTCCAACAAAACAAACGAGCAAACGGGTCTGTTTAGTCGATTTAGGTTTCTCTTGACCTTCCTTTTTCTCTGCTGGAGAGCCATAACCATAAATCCATTTGTTATCACAGGCTATGGTAGCTACATGTCAAAGGCCTAGATTAAATCACCATTTGTGCTTAACTAAATCAAAATTGATTGCAAGTGTTGGTTGTATTCTTCACAAAGCACAGCTTGGCAGTAATGTTTTTTTTTTTTTTTTTTAAACATTTGTAATGTTTCAAATTTAACATTCAGGACAACTGTCTCAATTCAGGTCCAATCCAACAGTTCCTCTGATGCTGGCCAGTCTCTTTAACTTCATGGTTAATGAGCCAAATTTTACATCCTTACCTGTCCTTGGTCCCCCACCGCATCCATGACTTCCCCTGCCCTGGGGTGCCCATCCTGAGCTGTGGAGATGTTGACCCTTCCAGTGCCCAGAACGGTCTTCTTCATGTAGCCCTCCTCAGTCCCCTGCAACAGAGGCCATTCATGTCTTGTTTCCACCCTTCTGTCCTTCAAACCCTCAAAGTCAAACCACTGGTACTGCTCGGTTTCCAACCGCCTAGTGTCACTGTGAGACAAAACCTCCACACAGAGCCCCTCTATTGAGTGGTTCCCTTGTTCTTGGACTGCTGGTATGGTAAAGGTGAAGGTGAACGTAAGGTAACCGTGAAGGTCAACGACTCATTAGAAAGAGAGCTTTATTCTGCTGTTGGGCTGACCAAAAAAAAAAATCTCGAAGCTGGCCTTGCCAAGACGAGACCTTGGCATCGACTGTAGACCCTCACCCTGTTTCCTATTAAATGCCAAAAAGGGTGGGGAATTTTGGAAAAAATACTGTAGAACATTCCAAAGCAAGTCTCCTGCAACAGAGCTTTGTTAACTGGATCAGTGCTACAAAAAACTACATGAATATGTACCCCAAACTTTCACATAGTTATCTAATAACATCGAGCAAGAACAATAAGCATGATTGACTCACATATCCGCTAAGCGTTCAGCTCTTAAACCGCTTCAAAGACGGGGAATTTTCTCTTTAAAACGATTCCTTATCTTCTTTTGTTTCTGTTTTCATCTGGTAAATATTCAAAATGTGTGGATGCTGTAGCTGTACACAGAGTGTGTCATGTGATTTGTCTTGCTGAGATATTAATGCGGAAAGCAAATTTCTCTGAAAGGGCAGTGAATGATCTGTCTATCTGCACTGGAGATGCAGGCACAATAATTAGGCTTAATGAAGTGATTATACCTAAGCCCAAGTCTGTCTGGCTCTTCACAACATTCACTGCCAAATGACTGTCACAGACACATTTCCAGTAGGGTTGTATATATAATAAAATGTAATATTTTGACAGCCAGATCAGAGTTTTTGTTTAAATTTTTAAGCATTTAGTAGACACCCGTGCCCACGGCACCTGAAACAGCTATCCTGCTTCCAATTTTTTTGTTTCCAAACTATCCATTTATACGGCTGGATATATACTGAGAAAATTCAGGACAATTACCATGCTTGAGGGTACAAGAGACGTGCCCCCCAAACTACCCATTTATGGAAACAAGACTGATGAGTTTATTCAGAGTCTAACCAAAATAGCGGGCTAACCTGCGATTTTCCCGAGACAAATGCTGCTCTACCAATGTGGACCTGCAGCCATAGCCAGTAGTGGCGGGGCTGGAACACAAACTCCCAGATGTGGAACACAGATTTCCACCACAAATACAGACCCGAAATCTGTGAGCCATACAGAGTACTACACATGTCCCTCTCTACATATGATACACATCATTACATTACAGTTAGGAAAAAATTATTGTTCTTACATTATATGTAGGGCTCATTGTTTTAATTTTTGACCTATTTTTCATTTAAGTCTTTACCAGTTTTCCCCAAAAATATCCAAGGGCTTTTTTTTTTTGGTTTAACTTTTCACCAAATTTTTCAAACACCAAAAAACAGATTTCTGTTATATTTTGGAAAAGAATCCAGATTTAAATCGCTTTTTAATTAAAAAAAAAAAAACACATACACATAATTCCTGGGTTTCTTTTTTAAAATAAAAACTGAATATGATGTGGCTCGAGCATATGTTATAGTCCCTTATAAATACAGGCTGTTTTATTTTAAGTGCTTAAATTTCTCAACGGCACACAGTGACAGAAGGCGGGGTGACAGTGGCGGTCAAACACGCACCTTCACCTGCTCCCAGCTCCACCCATCATGAAGCGCCTGACTCCGCTGCAGGAAGTGGTCACAGCACCGCCGGAACGTTTCCTCATCCAGGAAGCAGCCCTCCGCCCCCTCGGCCCGCTCACCTGACATCTGTGAGGAAGGAGAGAACTGTCAGGTTAATATCACACAGAGACAGGGAAGAATGGGTGGCCACACAGTCAGGCTAACGTCATGAGGAGGGGAGAGACCCCTGCCCTATCCCTCATACCCTGCACACACTGAGCCCCACTGTTTCCTTCTCTGTCCCCCTCAGTTAGGGAAAACTCCAGTTTTTTCCAACCTGTTAGCTCTGAGGTTTTAGACACTTCAGTTCCTGTAGGGGAAAAAAACTTTGTTCGGTGGCATGAGACAATTTCATCGTCAAACAAACGCATTTTTATTTTGTGTCTGACTGACTGACTAACTGATTCATGGAAAGACAGCGACCATGTGACACTGTCAGGGCAAAGACCCTGTGCAAGCATGACTGCGCACTTGTGCTTCTCACCGCAAGCCAGCTCCACCTTAATTCCTCCTCCATCAGTTACTGCCTGGACACCAAGGTGAAGCAGGGCAGAGCAAGCTGTCACTTTGACAAGCTCTCCAGGAAGCGACTGGCTTTAGCGGCTGAGGCTAATTAAAGGTGATCTGCCGTTAAAGTCTTTCCTCCCTGCTGAATTTCTGATTTTTGGGAGAGGTAAAATTATGTCTGAGATAAAGAAAACTCTAGCCTGCGCTGACCTTTGGCAAACAGTGACTCAGAGTGTACCATTTTCGCAGGTAATGCACACAGAGATCTAAAAAAAAGAAATAACAATAGGATTTAACATTCAGTGGACTGACTGCCAGTGAGAGATGGCAGGACAGCATATATAATTTAAAGATGTCCGATCCACACTGTAGAACAGAAAACAATCTCTTTCTAAGTTATATTCATGGTCCAGATTGAAATGTCATCTCCAGCGACCTCCATAACTGATACCTTTGCAAACAAACCTTGTTATGTGGCAAATGTTTGGTAATATGTCATGTACAGAAACACATAACAGCTTGGTGTTTTTATAAGAATGAGAAGCTGGAAGAAAGATGCTCGTCCTTAGGAAGTAGCTGCCTAGCAGCTATTGTATGTTTATGAGGCAAACACTTACTGCCAGTAGCCATCAGCTAGACCAATTAGGGTAATTGATTATATAACAGGTTGGGGAATATAACAATAGGTCAGCATGTCGAAATCAGAGCTTAAACCGAAGCAAACAGGCAGACAGTAATTTTTAAAACTTTCATGACTATGATGAGTCACTAAAAGAAACCAAGTGTCCAGAACTACAAGTGTGAATTTCTCAACCAATTAGAAATGCTTGTCTGAGAAACCAATGCAGTTCAAGAGGAGAAAGCTCACTTTTTAAGTGCAGGCCACAGAAGTTTAACTAGCCGCTACTTCAATCAATATGGGGTCCTTTACTATTGTGACATCATAAGACAGCAGAACTCTTGTATAATCTATGTTTCTGGGCCAGGGGTCACAACCGTTACCTGAGAGAGGCTAGTGTGGGTGCAAGCTTCCATCCTAACCCAAAACTAGCACAACTTTCTCAAATAACCAACTAATCATTGTCTTCACTCAAGGCCTTGATTAGTTGAATCAGGTGTTTTGTTGCTGGAATAGAACAAAAAGCCTCGCACCCTCACAGTCATTTCTCAGATAAAACCAGCAATCCCTGGACAAGGCTATTTCTAAGTCACTACGCAGGAAATTAATGGAATCCCTGTATTGTGGTGAGGCTAGTGGAATACACGTCTCCCCATTGGCTACCTGACGAGCGAGTCGTCACTCTCTTCCCTGTTTTTACAGGCGGCCTCTGCCAGTGCCGCTCCTGCGGCTCACTACCCAGCATTCCAACCACGCGCCTCGCATTGCCATTCGCCCCACGCTCTCAGCCACTCCAATCATTAGAAATTTCACTGGCTCAAAACCTGGATGGAATTCAGAGGAGGACCTGCTCACACCTAATTCTGAGGCTGTCGCTCTCTCCTCTCCCAAAATACACCAAAAATAAATCAAAAACCAGTGTTGCTTTTGTATTAAACTATATGTGTTTACAGGGATAATTTTTTACAATTCTTACCAATACTGACATTTCTAGTTCTGGAAAAAAACACTAATGTTGTGTCAAAGTTATTTTTATGCATTAAGAAATGGCAGTTTTTTTTATAGACAATAACATTGTATAATTTTACCAAGAAATAATGTGTACAGCAATTATTAATTGCCTTGATTTTTTCACAATAACTTAAAATATTTTTAACTTAAGCCATTCAATGTTTTACTTTTTGTTACCAGAATAAAAATTCAATAAGATCATCAATGAGAACACATAAATTAAGGTAATCACAGCTCAAAAACGGATTGTTTTAGCTACATATTTATCCATATCACCAAGCAAGCACTCATAAAGCATTAACACTTGAGAATGTTAATTAGGCATAAATGATCCAGGTGGAAACTTCATTACCAGCTGCACTAACACGGTAAAGACACAATAAAAGTACTCACACCTGCCATATTTTCTCCCATCAAGTACTTTAGCATTTGATATACAGTTTGCCCCCCTCGCTCCTGTTAAACAGTGATTAGAATGGGGTAGAAAGGCAAAGCATTGCTTATGAAACAGGCTATTAAACCTTAGTTTGATCGTGCCATTAGCAGGATCTTCTATACAATGTGTTAATTGCTTTTAAGTCTTTAAACTTTACAGGACGACAGATTGCGCGTAGATGTTAATTGTGTCTGCTGAAAGGCATTACCATCGCTCAGACCTTAATGAGACAAAGCTCCAGAAACACAAAGATATGATGTTGTTATTTTATGAACATTTTTTTTTCTTTGTCACACAGATAATGCTGTGCATTTTAAACGGTCTAAGGACCAAACTCATGCCCAAATGAAATCTCACGTGTTTCAATCAAAGTGACCGTCCTATCTATTGTGTGGCTTTGACATTGACAGTGCATTTTGCTGGTATTCTATCCCTGCTTAAAATCTGCATCCCCTTCCCACTGTTCCAATTTATAATCTCTCCTCCCATTCAAATTTTTTGAACATGTAATTCATGTTTGTAAAGTTACTGAGTAAACTTTCTTTGGGTAGAGTGGCCCTTTAAGCATTAATGACTACACGATTAATTATTTCAAACACAATTTTCTGAATTTATTTTCTAAGAAACATTATGAGTTCAGCTGTTTATGCAGGCTGATTATGCTCCCATTCAAGCACAGCAACCACACACCATAGAAATACAGATTCTGCATAAATTAATATATGCACAAATTCAACTTTTTCACTGAATATGACTGACCCCAAACCTGAGGCACCCCCAAAAAAAAAAAAAAAAAAAAACATTAAGGGAGAGAATAAACCAGAACTGGGTGGCTTGGATGTGTAGAGACAAACACGTGCAATCAGAAACGGATCAATGGAAAAACTTTTATCCTGTTTCTTTTTTTTTGCAACAAAGGAGCTGCAGTGCATGTGGAATGTGTTACTGGCTTTTATAAACTACTGAGATCGTTCAAGGTTTGCCTGGGCTGGGCTAGTCTTTGGCCACCTGAAAAGAAGCAAATGAGCACTGAAAACAGCTTTTCCTGGCTCGCAGCTCCCCTTATTCTGCATGAAAGGCCCAAGTCTAAACACACAAGCTGGGTTAGCAGTGATGTACTGCAATATCATCTGCCAATGAAAAAAAAATTCAGTAACTCAGTTTACTGGGAAAAAAAAAAAGCAGGAGGGTTGTGTAAGACTAGCTTGGCTGAGAATAACCATCACCATCTGATGCTGTTTTTGTATTACAGATATAATAATATATTTTTGTTTTTATGATAGTGCTGACATTTATAAAATCAATCAACTAATAATATACACACTGATAAGTCTATTACCTGATAACTGAAACTTTACACCTTTCACATGCAGTGCAGAATACCATGAGAAGCCAATAGCAAGGCTGTGATTAGGAGCATGGTAAAGCTGGTTGAACTGCAGGAGTCCCAGCTTAAACTGATACAGTGAGGGAAGCCTCACATGAGGCAAACTACTGTCGCCATTGGTTGTGGCACAACGTCATGCAATCTGAGGGATGTTCTTTGTTGCAAACCGGGGTCAGTCACTTCCTTTGAATAATCACAATCTCACGGTTTAGAGGACAAGTGTAGGTTACACCAGTGGCCCCATTCTGTCCCCCTCAATGGCCATACTTAGTAAAGACTGTGTGATACCATCACCTATATACATTACACATGTGTGCCAGCCTGTATGTACTTAACTTGCATAAGACACCCTTAACCTGACTGACAAACATCACGGGCTAAAAGTCAGACCGGTGGACCTCACATATCAAAGAATGAAACCTTAAGTTTCATTCTAGATTTCAGTGTGCACTCAGATTTGTTAATCCTGCAAAACTTCAAAAAATGTGCTGTTTATCAAAGTTTACCAAGAGTGCACTCGTTTTGATAAACCTCACTGATGACACAAGCTTGCACACATGCACAAGCCTAGGTTCTGCGCCTAGTTAATGGCTTTTATTTGCTTAATTTCAGTAGTCCTGTCATTCATGATATGTGAAAGAAGAAGTCTGTGAGTTTGTACAACATATGACTACACCCAAGCACTCAATGTAGCAATGTGACACAGCCTGCAAAAACCACAGTGCTAGGTGCGTTTATGTGAAAGGCAGAATAATTCTGTAATTGCTCACACCGACACTACATTATATGTCCATTAAGCAACAAATGATGAGTTGATACTGTCATCAACTCTTATTTGTTTGATGCATACTTTATGCTATTCGTTTGAGTTGATCGTCATGTCATTCATTAGATGTGCCTATTAGCATATTAGCCTACCCTATAATTACGTTATGGTTATTCACTTGCGCTGACACCTTTAAAGGATACATTTTATTCCTTTATCACACCCTCACTTTAAAGGTTGATTTTAAAACCTTCCATAAGAAATTACTTACAATGACTCGTCACTGTGTAAATCAACCCTTGCTATTGTTGATTAATTGTTGTCTTCCTAAAGCTGGTGAAGCAAACTGGCACAATGATCTCCTATGAATAACAGTTTTAAGAGCATTAAATAAAAACAAGAAAATAACTTACACAACTTACAAAAGCTAAATTCAAGTATATATTCCAGAAAAAACAGTAGCACAGAGAAATGTAGTAACACTCAATGTAAATCTTACAGGTATCTGATCTCATACGGGACTTTGCAAAAGAATAAAAGCATGTCTTTGGCTTGTAGTATGACATTTCAGCCACTAGTTGTAGATATGCATGGTCTGAGGAAGTATGACTGGGTTATTTGTGTCCAATCCTGGTACTGGAGCTGGTATTTGCTCCAACCACAACTGACCTTATTAATTAGCTCACTTCCTGGACCAAGAAAGTAATTAGCAAAATCAGGTTGTGTATTGTTTTTGGTGCAAATATCGGCAGACACTGCAGCCCTCCAGGACTGTAGCTGAATAGCCCTGAGGTACACATTTTTAATATCAAAATTAAATGTTGTCAGAATACATTTTCCACTGAGCAGTTTCTGCTCAGGACCAAATCTGTGCACATACGGGTAATAAATGAGACCACAGGTGCTTACTATGAGGTTATACAATTCTTTATTATATAAGCTCGTATAATTATTGTTTGCAAAAATACCAAGCACTACTCACTAATGCTCTCCCACTATGCTCAAAAGCATCCCATTAAAATAACCTTCAGAGAACACTTAAGTTTTAATTGAAAAAGTTGCTTGTAGGTTTATGCAGTTCATTGTTTCTATATGGAGAAAGTGTCCAGGACAATGTGCATTTTGTTCAACCCACTGTCAACAACTTTACTATGTAAACAAATTATATTTTAATAACTTTGTTACATACACCTAATTAAATTTTGTTACAGCCGCTTACATGATAGAGGACAATTCTTTAATGGAAAGCTTACACTGAAACGAGGGAAAATCAAAAGAATAGGTGGAAGTTGATCAAAGTAGTTTGCATTATGGGAAATGTAGTAAATGCAGTGCCAAGCCAGATCTGTTGAGGAAAATCAGACTACAGTTCTTGAAGGCTGCATCCAGTAAGCCCTAGGCTAACATTTCTTTTTCATTACAAGCTGAAAAACGAAACAAGGTTCAATCAAACTAGCTCTTCCAATTCTGGCATATTAGGTGTTGTAAAGACAAATGAGGTATATCATACATCTAAGTAAACCTTTATGTTGCTAAACAGCCTTCCATCTCATAAAGACTCCATTTGCATAAAATGATCCCTCAATGTTGAGGAGCAACACATGGACGAAATAATAACTGGCCTGTATTTCCTCACAATTTCCAACTATTCCTTGTGCTTAAAGCCCTAAACATGTCCTGAACGTGCTAATGGCTCCCAGAGATGTTTCCTATTTGCTGAGATTTGTGAAAGGAAGATTTAGCCTCCCCCATTGTAAAGTGAAGTACCATAAATACTAGGTGACAGTTCTAATTCCTAAACTACACTGCTGGCTTTTCTCAGTGGTTCTGAATCAGTCCTCCTGTGAAGTGAGCTTCAGGATCTCAACAGACAGGTACTTTTAATCTGGAAAATTTGGCTGAACTGTCCAAAGCCAAACCAAAACCATATAATTATCTTTCCAGATGATTATATGACATTTGCAGTCAATCAATTAATCAAGAGATGTGAACAGCACGTACATAAGCTATATCATATTTGCAGCTTTAAATTTCACAGAAGTCATAAATAAATAAATGCTCATGTCATCTCAGACAATCTTTTCAAATCCAAATTACTGGTCATAACAGTAGTTGAATGTAGGCCATGCACTTATTCAAAGCAATTTACACAGACATTTTTTTTTCCATTGACTCTAATTAATGCACCTGAACACATGCTGCTGTAGCTGGTTCTTACCATTCTCTGGGGTGCAGGTTTAGTCCTGCTCTTCAGGGTACAACAGGAAAGTCCACAGTGCCTCTAGTCTGGCACCATGATCATTACACTGTGTAGTCCATCTGATAATACCCTGATGATTCAAAGTACCAAGTGATGATGCTGAACAATGAGATAATCAACTGGAGTGAAAAAAGAAGAAGAAAAAAACACTTCCATCTGTTTTAATTTTGCCTGTTTAGGTCAGTTTCCTTCATCAAAAATTAGTGTTTGACAAGCATTTCAGAAAAACCTACATCTTTTCCAATATTCATTGAGAAAAAAAAAACATGTTTTTTGTTAATCTTAGGGTTTGTTAACCTTGGACTCTGTGTGAACAGTGATGACAGTGAATTAGAAATAAACTAATCAAATACTGAGCCCTGAGATGTATAGCTGCTTTAGATAGTGCTAGTATTTAGTGTGCTACAGCTCAGGCTGTTTTCTATGTGTAAGTGTGAAGTCAAGCATAAAAACACCCAGCACATCTACACAATAACATTTCAAGGACAAAACTCTCTCTTATGAAGAATGAGGTCATACTCCAGGTTTAGGAGGGCCAGGGCACCATTTTCCCACCAGCAATTTGTTTATAAGGTCAGGACAATCCTTCTAATTCATTCAAAAGCAGACTCATCACATAGTATTGGAGTGAATAAAAATCTATGTAACAGATACTGATGACTGCAAATACTGAAATGGTCTTTTTCAATGTTTGTCTTGTAGAACCATAGTAGCCGAGTAACTGTCATATTTTAGAAAATATGATATAGTGACAGACATGCATGCACGGTAGTAAGTGCTGTTTTTAATGCACTTCCCAAAACAAGACAAAACTTTCCAACGGCAAATCCGTTTATGGGTGCGAGTATAACTGGATATCATCATCAAAAGATGTATAAATAGCCATTCCAGTTTCCCCTGCTTATTAATGGGGCATTTATTTTATGGATTCATATTTCACCATATTCATAATTATATGCATTTGCAAAACATAAAACTCTCAACTACTAATAGGTTGAATACGATTGGGAAAAGAATGTTCCGGTTGTTTTTGGAAATATGTTGCCTTGGATGATTCTACATTTAATTATCTCTATGAAATAAACAAATTCCACTCAAGAGGTCTTATAACACAGGCGTATCTTTCATGTTTATATCGCGCAACATGGTGCTCTAAACCTGAACAACTGCCTGTCTGTTGCTTAGGCACATGTGAAGCAGTTAGACTGCGTTTATAATAACTTAATTGCATAAACGTTGTATGCACGTTACATAAAGCTCAAGTTTTTTATTCAGTCCAGTTGAGGAAGACGGCAGATGTTTGCTGTTGACCCACTTGTTCACGACTACCTAAAACCTTACTCGCTGTAGGGAGATGTGAGGAGTCGCACTCCCTATGATCAAAACGTGTCCAGTATATTAAAGCGGTTCGATATAACATAATTAATACAGGACGACGACGGAAACCAAACTGCTACTTTCCACTTAAAGCGTGGGATCAAGAGGTTATATTAACCTGATGGTTCCTACACAGCAATTGTAATGTATTGTAGCAGTACGGGTAGAGGCGGTGACATGTATTTTTGCATCCCAAAACTGTGCCTTCCCATATGTTTTTTTTTTTTAAACTATTTCTAATAATCGTTCATATAATTTAGACTCACAACCCTTTTCGCACGTGCAAAGGTTACATTACGTAGTGTAGGCGACTGGCTACTTGCGATGCTGTGTGCAAATTGCGATGTTGTTTTGGTAGGCAGTTTTATGACGCTGCACAAAAATAAACACTCGCTAACAATTTCTCAGGTGATAGATAGCTTGCTAACCTGGACATGTATATTGCAACATCCACGTTATACGCGTACAGACAAGGAGGCACGAGCAGCAACACGACTTTCAAGTTCATACAAAGGCTCAGCAAAACTCTTGTTTCTTACCGGGTAACTTCCGGGATTTTATTTGCGGAGGGGAGGTGACGGAACAGCAAACGCTATTCAGTACAGGCGGTTTCAAGTCGCCCTTAGTGAGGAATTACTGGAGCTAGAGAGGTCTTTCCGAGGCGGCTGAAACTGGTAGGGAAAGAAGAGGCTGGGTGCTCAGAGCAGATCAAAATACCTTTAGAATTCTCCTAGTACAATATTAGTTTTGTTCTTCAACTATAAGATATCATGATAATGAAGTCACCATGAGCAGTAGCCCAAGCGTTCCATTCTTTCACCTCGTGTTAACTGTTATGGACCGATGCGGCACCCGTCGGCGGCGCAGTGGGACTCCAAAATGTATTTCTCGAAGTGACTTACATGCAGGTGTGGAGAAGCAGCTGTTGAGTTTGTGGTTCATTTAGAAGACTTAGCTGTTGTTTTCTTCCACAAAACAACATATTTTTTTAATGTTTGCATTTTCCCAGTTCAACATCCCACTTGGTTCATTTTTAGTTTTTGACAATTTGTCATTAAGTCTCCCTGAATTGTGTAGTTGGAGATTTCACAGTTGTACTAAAGAGTAGTTACAATATTTCATTTTAATAATTTCATTGATAGATTGATTCATTTCACCCATGGACAAAGTGCATGAAGACATTGATATGTCTGGCATATCCAAAAAAAGATAGCTCTGCCAAAGGAATTTATAAATAGATTTTATGTTCCATCCCTCAGTCCTGAAGATGTGAAAATTAATTATGGGTAACAGACATTGAGTGTTTATTTTACAAAATATTGACATCTAGAGGTACGTTTTGGAATAAACTACAAGCAATCACTGCACAACTACACTTTCATTTCCCACTAAAAACCCTGGAAAGGCTGTGCAATATACAGTATAGCATTTTTAAATTGCAGGACTTAAAGTTTGTTGAGTGATTGCTTTCCAAAACAAGATTATCTGAGAAAAATAGTATAGATAGCCTATAAACTGCCCAGATGTTTAACTCAATGTGTTCAACATTGAATTCTCTATTTCGGTCATGCTCAAACTGGTGTGACCTGCAGACTTATTGAGAATAACCAAGAAGGGACATGGGTGCCCATAGCAAGTAGAGTACAGCAGACAGCACCCAGAGCCAGCTGTTCTCCATACTGCTGCACCATACTATTCTCAGATATGGAGCTGAGTAAAATGGGAAGGAACACATGAGCTAACTGGCAACATCCAACATCCAAGGATTGTTTGTATAGTTTTTACATATTCACTTAATATCCAGTAAGAAGGAAGTGATCAAACATTGTGGCAATATTTGGACTTTCTAGTATTGTATGTCCTGGGGGTCCTTTGTATAAGCAATAGCAGGGTAATGAGTGCTTTGACCAGCATGCTGAGTCAGAAGTCAGGCTATATTGGAAACAGGATGGAGCAGCATGGAGGGGAGATTAGATACTGTAGTCTCTAAACACCATAATTCTTTCTTAATCATTTACTGTGGCTAATACATATGTAAACCTCAGCAGCAATTAATCCTCAACAATTGTTTGCCTGGAAACATAATTGTCTGTTAATTGCCAGGCGTAAACTGACATCTGTAATTGAAACTACATTATTATTTGTCAATAGACTTATGATGTTAGAGAATCGCCTTCTCTGCCATTAAATTAAATTAGATGCCAGTGGCAACCCTCTAAGAAAACAGAAAGACACTACCAAATAGCCTGGAGCACAATCCATTGTGAGTCCCATGTCCAAATGCTACCTCATGCCCACTGATGTTCACTACCTTAAACTTAGACTAGATCAGGAACACTGGAATAGTCATTTCTGGTCTTCAGTGTGTTTGACTTTTTTGTAATATCTAAATTAAAACACTGGCTAAAGTGTCACTCACTTGAGTGTCTAGACATCCTCAATGAAATGGACATAGACAGAAGGTTGCATCGAGACAGTGGCTTGGAGATTTGAAGAGCATTCATAAAAACAAAGCTGACATTTTATTTTTGCACCATTTCCACGTATAAAAGAGTCACCAGGAGCACAGGTCTGGCATATCCTTATGTAGTCAGGTAAAGGAGCTCCACAGTAGTTTTGGCAGGTGACATTTTGACTACCTGCCCTTAGCCCCCTTAAAAAAATCAAAGTGGTTGTAAATTTCAAGCTTTAGCTGCCAAATTATTTTGTCTTCCTACGTTGCAACTTTGTGACTGTGTTCATGTTTGTGTTTTAAATGAAAACACGGTATGATTTATGATTTGTGCAATTAATATGATTAATGGCTTGCCTTGGCTTTAAGCACAGAAGTACAATTATTAATAACTTATATGAAATGATTAATGGGCTCTAATGATTTATTTCATCTGTGACATAATGAGCTGTCAGACCCTGCACACAGGTGTGAGGAAAAGACTCCATGCTGGGGTGTGGAGAGGGCAACAGTGTCGGCATGGCTTAAAAAACTCACTGTAGAGTAGCGCAGCGACTGCAACTGGTACCACAAACTCGACCCCCAGAACATTTTGTGACCGTTTACCAATCATCTCGTTCAGCAGCTCGCGTGTTTATCTAGGATTAACTGGAGTGCCATTGTGGTCCTTGGCACTACTTTCCTGATAAAAGGACGTTGTAATTTAATCACAGAGCGCGACATGGAGGAGCCAATGCTCAATTTGTGAAATCCATTTACAAGATGGCTCAAACAAGCAGTTCAGAGAGCAGAGTCGAAACAACAACAACTAAATAAATAAATAAATAAATAAATAAATAAAATGAAAGCATGCCACTGAGAAGATAAATAGAGTGTCTGTGAAGCTCTTGAGGATGTTGCTTTTTGAATGTGATCCACAGAGCGTTCAAAGTACACCGGCGACTGGAGCGTTTATTTTAACATCAGAGAAATGGCACAAGCTGTTGCGCCAACAAATGTCAGCTGCTTCCCTCGTTCAACCTCTGTCGCGAGCCACCAGCATCAGAAGCTGTGCTGGAGAGAGCACTTAGCACAGAGGGTTGTCTTTGTAGCCCTTTGTGAAATGCAATGCAATGTAATGACTGGGCAATGCAACTCTTAGCATTGCGCATTGTGAACAGCTATGGCCCTGTTGGTGAAAGGATTCCGGAGACACTGTTGATGTGCATGTCAGATAGACTTCGATTTGCCGATCAATCAAAGGTCCCTGAGCACTGGGACCAGAGAAACACACTGTTGTATATACTGTTGTTACTGATTCAGCCTTCACTTTGCATGTGGACATCTCCTAGTGCCCAAAATTTCACCTGATTCAGTTGGTTTGCATTCAGCCTAGGTTTATCATCTGAGTACTTGATTCATATATTGTTGAATGTCATTTCTGGGTTATTCCACCAATAGTCTTGATCCCTAGAGTTAAATCTGTAGAGCATCTGTAGAGGGAAGCCACAGTTTATTAGAATGGGTTCTCAAAAATATCCTACAGTCTGATTGGTTCTACCAAGTTTTAGTTTGTGGCTGTTTTTTTGTCTGGCCTTTGCTTTATTTGTGAAAAACATTCCCAGAAGTGCACTTATCACACAACAGACCCTCAGCCCAGTCAGGCTTATAGTCCCATAACTGTATGAGCCTGCTCAGAGAGGCTAGTCTATCAGTGTTATTGAGATCAACAGCCAACATAATCGTACAAAGGTGGGAGAACTAGCAGCAAGGATAAAATTGCATGGTGACAGAGGAGGTGGTGTGGGAAAACACCATAAACTATTATGGGATGTCACCCATCACTGTGCTGAGGCACAATTCTCCATGGTCCCCAGAGTGCTAGGAGACTTTGTCCTTCTGCCACTCAAGGACACAACACATAATATATGCATCAGTTAACTATTTTGAGTATTTCCATGGCTTTGCCTGTAGGAATTGTCTTTGTTCTGGGCATATATTCATAAAGCATTAAAAATAATAATTTGTTTCACCTATTGGAAAAAAGCAAGTCTATTACTCTATCACAACAATAAACCTTTCTGTATCCAAGTCCACTACTTGTTTCTGGTATTAAAGTAGTAAAGGATACAGTACAGGGGTTTCTAGATATAGCTTTCCTGTGAGATGTCTGTGTGCTTCTAAAGATCCTCTTGTATGATCTTTTATGTTTCACATGTTTTTCAAAGAATCCATTCCTTTGAACTTGCAAAAGAAATCAATTTAATTGAACTCCTCATACATACAACTGGTTGTCTTGTTTGAACGCAAGGACGGTGGTCAATAGAGCCAGGGTTTAAAACAGAATGAAAGTGAAAGTGAAGGAGAGATGAAATACAAAGCCAAGCTAGGCCTGTTTGGACTTAGGATCATAAAGGTGTTTTCTTAGGGGTATCTCCATTGACATATTAGAAATGTAATAAAAACAAGTAATAAATGAACAAAAAATCTTAAATGTACTTATCAGTCAAACCATATGGAAAATGATGATATTGGTTTGCTCTTTATTCCTGGAAAAGGATATTAAGCCACTTTCGTTCTCTTTAAAAGCAGAATGTGAATTTGAAACTTTTTCAGATGAAGTATTTTGATCCAGCAATGCTATCACCACAACAACGGTCAGATGATAAGAAGCTACAGTATGGAATAAAACATGAAATATATAAACAATGGTAGATCACAGATAGCCTTACATTTTAATAACAGTGAGACATATGAAAAATAAATGCATACATATCAACAAGTATTCTTCCAACCCCAAAAAATCATCAATACACTTGTTTTCAATAACTGTCATTTCACCTCCCTAATGCTTTGTTGCAAGGTATATTTCTTTACCAGGAAATCTTACTGCTCACACCTTACTTTAACCAGATATGCCAACCGACAACCTATTCATCAAGTGCCATGAATTATTGATCTATTTTGTTACAAGAAAAAGCTAAATGTACATTAAAGCTCTGGTTTGATGCAGGTGTTTAATGAAAACTGAAGAAAAGCAGCGCTGCTCGTTCTTTCAGGGGACAGCCCTAGGTACTCCTTAAACAAGCACGTCTGTTCATTGCACTCTGGGGAAGTAGAACTCCACAAAGTATAAGGCTATATTTTTCAATTAAAAAAGCTTGGCTGACTTTTGATTACTTGAGGCTTGTGGGAATTATCAAGCATAGTAAAAAATCAGGTGAATTAACAGCTCCCCAAAAATCAGCCTTAGTGGCTGTTTTGAGGCTAAACACAGAATGAATTGTACACCCAAGGCATAGAAATTACTCTACACATTTAACATTTACCCACATCCTTTTGTCATCCGCAATTTATGCGGCCCAACGCAGCCCGTGGCCTGCGTTGGGCCGCATAAAAAGACGAACCACGCATGAGGTTCACATGCTGCATGTCACATGTCACACTAGTGTTGCTTTTCCTGTTTCCCATTGTTTGATCAATGGTGACATGTCACCGCCATGCAGAGCGGCAGCTGCAGGTGCACTGGGGACCACAGCACCGGAGCTCTGTAAGGAAAAAGTCAATGCTGATGAATTGCAGTTACAGCATTCAAGTTTTGAGGCTATTAGCCAGCTTTTTGCCAAGGTCCCTGGAGCCCACTGAATGGGTATTGAGATCACTCCTGCCAGGTTTCCATGTGTGGTGCACGTACCTTGTTCAGGGAACTGTAGAGTACAGCGCATTAATTAAATCCAAAGTGATTCAATATTAGGCCCGCTGTGTGTCGGTGCATCCACTGAAAGAGTCTGAAAATGTAAACTATTTCAGTAATGTCCAGTTGTAGTTTGAATTTCATTGAGTCCAACTTTAAAACATAGTTGAGATAATTCATTCCAGTTAAGATTCCTGGGTTATATCTAATAATTACATATTATAGCTGTAACATATCCATTTTTATGTCCATTTCCACAGTAGCTCAGATTTAATTGACTGAATTAATAGAGTTTTTAGGTTTAAGGAATCTGAACGCAACCCTAATATGTCCAATATTAAGCTTTTGTAGATTGCATCTGATATAGTTTTGAAACACCACTGTAATTCCAGGTTCAAAATCAATACACCTGAAGTTGTAGACAAACAGGGTTGAGGTAGAAGATCATTTCACACTATATGACAGTATTATTATGCTAGTGCTGCAGTCAAAGGAAATCTTTTTGGGGTGTGTATGTGTCTGTATGTGTGTTTGCATTGGTCATAATGTGTTACCAATACTTAGGCCTAAACACATGTCGTTCAGGTGAAAACCTGCATTAGGGGTATCTGCAATGCAAATCCCCAGTTTAGCAATTGGCTTTCAGAACTTTAAAGATGGAGTTTACACTTGCAGTTCTTCTGTGAGTTTAGAGTCAGAAGATGTAGGTTACAGTCACACAGCACAAGGTTTCAAGAAGATTATGTTTATGTTTGATAAGGTATTAGAAGATTTACAAAGGTTTATTTTATAAACCTCGTTGGGTTCCAGCCCTGAGGGTGTTTGGTTGTAGCTTTCTAATGATGATACCAGCTGTCTATGATGGAGATTAGAAAACACCTGTGCTTAAAGTTTGTGAACACTCTATTTATGTTTTTAATTCTTTTTATTTATTTCTTTTTTTTAGATTTTAAACACAATATTATTCCACCCCACACTACTTGCCTCATGCCTCTCCATCTCATTCACAACCCACCTTTTCCCCACCCACCTAAAATACCACCTGTCCCTTCACCTGATCAGAATATGGATTTGGATCATGTGAAGGAAAAAAAAAATACTGTGCTAATATTAACAGTGATGCACCCTACATATAACATGGAACTGGCCATTCCCCTTCTGTAGGTTTGCTCAGAATGACATTAGTTACAATACGTATAGGCATTTAGCAGATGTTTGTACCCAGAGAAATGTACACTTTTTTACCCTCTACCTATTCTACTAAAACAATTCAGGTAAACTACCTTGATCAAGGCTGTAATGCCAGTGCCCTACCTATGAATTTGGTGTGCAGCCTCTGAGTTACAAGCCCAGCCCCCTAACAATCTTACTATACTGTAACCTCTGAGCTACAAGCCCAGCCCCCTAACAATCTTACTATACTGTAACCTCTGAGCTATAAGCCCAGCTCCCTAACCATTACACTACACTGTAGCCTCTGAGCTACAAGCCCAGCTCCCTAACCAATATACTACACTGTAACCTCTGAGCAACAAGCCCAGCTCCCTAAACATCACACTACACTGTAACCTCTGAGCTACAAGCCTAGCTCGCTAACCATCAGACTACACTGTAGCCTCTGAGCTACAAGCCCAGCTCCCTAACCAATATACTACACTGTAACCTCTGAGCAACAAGCCCAGCTCCCTAAACATCACACTACACTGTAACCTCTGAGCTACAAGCCCAGCTCCCTAACCATTATATTACACTGTAACCTCTGAGCTATAAGCCCAGCTCCCTAACCATTACACTACACTGTAACCTCTGAGCTACAAGCCCAGCTCTCTAACCATTACACTACACTGTAACCTCTGAGCTACAAGCCCAGCTCCCTAACCATTATACTACACTGTAACCTCTGAGCTATAAGCCCAGCTCCCTAACCATTATACTACACTGTAACCTCTGAGCTACAAGCCCAGCTTCCTAACCATTACACTACACTGTAACCTCTGAGCTACAAGCCCAGCTCCCTAACCATTACACTACACTGTAACCTCTGAGCTACAAGCCCAGCTCCAAATTACACCATTACACTACACTGTAACCTCTGAGCTACAAGCCCAGCTCCTAACCATTATACTACACTGTAACCTCTGAGCTACAAGCCCAGCTCCCCCTAACCATTATACTACACTGTAACCTCTGAGCTACAAGCCCAGCTCCCTAACCATTATACTACACTGTAACCTCTGAGCTACAAGCCCAGCTCCCTAACCATTATACTACACTGTAACCTGAGCTGAGCTACAAGCCCAGCTCCTAACCATTACACTACACTGTAACCTCTGAGCTACAAGCCCAGCTCCCTAACCATTATACTACACTGTAACCTCTGAGCTACAAGCCCAGCTCCCTAACCATTATACTACACTGTAACCTCTGAGCTAAAAGCCCAGCTCCTAACCATTACACTACACTGTAACCTCTGAGCTATAAGCCCAGCTCCCTAACCATTACACTACACTGTAACCTCTGAGCTAAAAGCTAACAAGCCCAGCTCCCCAACCATTACACTACACTGTAACCTCTGAGCTACAAGCCCAGCTCCCTAACCATTACACTACACTGTAACCTCTGAGCTATAAGCCCAGCCCCCTAACCATTACACTACACTGTAACCTCTGAGCTATAAGCCCAGCCCCCTAACCATTACACTACACTGTGACCTCTGAGCTATAAGCCCAGCCCCCTAACAATCTTACTACACTGTAACCTCTGAGCTACAAGCCCAGCTCCCTAACCATTATACTACACTGTAACCTCTGAGCTACAAGCCCAGCTCCCTAACCATTACACTACACTGTAACCTCTGAGCTACAAGTCCAGCTCCCTAACCATTACACTACACTGTAATGTCTGAGCTATAAGCCCAGCCCCCTAACCATTACACTACACTGTAACCTCTGAGCTATAAGCCCAGCTCCCTAACCATTACACTACACTGTAACCTCTGAGCTACAAGCCCAGCTCCCTAACCATTACACTACACTGTAACCTCTGAGCTATAAGCCCAGCCCCCTAACCATTACACTACACTGTAACCTCTGAGCTATAAGCCCAGCCCCCTAACCATTACACTACACTGTAACCTCTGAGCTATAAGCCCAGCCCCCTAACAATCTTACTACACTGTAACCTCTGAGCTACAAGCCCAGCTCCCTAACCATTACACTACACTGTAACCTCTGAGCTACAAGCCCAGCTCCCTAACCATTACACTACACTGTAACCTCTGAGCTACAAGCCCAGCTCCCTAACCATTACACTACACTGTAACCTCTGAGCTACAAGCCCAGCTCCCTAACCATTACACTACACTGTAACCTCTGAGCTATAAGCCCAGCTCCCTAACCATTATACTACACTGTAACCTCTGAGCTATAAGCCCAGCTCCCTAACCATTACACTACATTGTAACCTCTGAGCTACAAGCCCAGCTCCCTAACCATTACACTACACTGTAACCTCTGAGCTATAAGCCCAGCTCCCTAACCATTATACTACACTGTAACCTCTGAGCTATAAGCCCAGCTCCCTAACCATTACACTACATTGTAACCTCTGAGCTATAAGCCCAGCCCCCTAACAATCTTACTATACTGTAACCTCTGAGCTACAAGCCCAGCTCCCTAACCATTACACTACACTGTAACCTCTGAGCTACAAGCCCAGCTCCCTAACCATTACACTACACTGTAACCTCTGAGCTACAAGCCCAGCTCCCTAACCATTACCTTACACTGTAACCTCTGAGTTACAAGCCCAGCCCCCTAACAATCTTACTATACTGTAACCTCTGAGCTACAAGCCCAGCTCCCCTAACCATTACACTACACTGTAACCTCTGAGCTACAAGCCCAGCTCCCTAACCATTGCACTACACTGTAACCTCTGAGCTACAAGCCCAGCTCCCTAACCATTACACTACACTGTAACCTCTGAGTTACAAGCCCAGCCCCCTAACAATCTTACTACACTGTAACCTCTGAGCTATAAGCCCAGCTCCCTAACCATTACACTACACTGTAACCTCTGAGCTACAAGCCCAGCTCCCTAACCATTACACTACACTGTAACCTCTGAGCTATAAGCCCAGCTCCCTAACCATTACACTACACTGTAACCTCTGAGCTACAATCCCAGCTCCCTAACCATTACACTACACTGTAACCTCTGAGCTACAAGCCCAGCTCCCTAACCATTATACTACACTGTAACCTCTGAGCTACAAGCCCAGCTCCCTAACCATTACACAACACTGTAACCTCTGAGCTATAAGCCCAGCTCCCTAACCATTACACTACACTGTAACCTCTGAGCTATTAGCCCAGCTCCCTAACCATTATACTTCCCTGTAACCCGCATTAGCAGAAACTCTTATGCAGGATGGTTTACATAGCTTACATTTTAATATGAGGTCTTTTTTTTTAAACATTCACTCTGTTCATACAGCTGGATGATAATTACCAAAGCAATTCAGAAATTCAGAGCTTTACTCAAGGGCACAATGCCAGCACTTACCTTAGAGCTGACCCTAAATTACAAGTCCAGTCGATCAACCATTATACTGTAATATACTGCTTGCGATCAGCCTGTATGGGAGTCAGAATGAAACAGTGTATTGGTATGAGATCCTCCAAGACTCTGTGCTCTAGCCTTAGTGGAGCCAGAGGCTTTGTTTTACCTGAATTTTCACCTGCAGTTTTATCAGCTTTAACATGGCTGTTATGGGCCATTACTGGATACATAACAAAACACTTGTTGCACCTCCCTACCCCAAATGTTGGTGTAAAACTGTAGCCCCGCCCAAAACTGCAAGCTAACTGCCACTAAAATCAGTGATCGTGATGCTGATTGCAATCACAGTACACTACCTTTTTTACCCAGCGAGGTATGCTAACTCACAGCAATGAGCAAGCTGAAACCTTTATTGCTGAGGGCATCTATTCTGACCAAATTTTCATTAAGTTTAAGCTAAGTTCTAAATAATTGTGAACAACAGAAACCTGGACACTGCCTTCCATAGTCATTCAACTTTGTGAGGAATGTAATATCTACCTTGTAATACCACTTTTTGTCCCAGCAAGCTTGTGGTGTACTTGGTCCCATGAGGCCAAGTAATGCTTGACATTTGCCTTTTTTGTATTAAATACTCTTGCACACTTGACAGAGACCAATTTGTTTCATATGTTTGATACATTGGACAAACACATCTACTCCACTGCTCGTCTCTCATGATATTGATAACAGATGGCAGAAAACACCCCATTCTGAATTGCAGCTATTGAGCAGTTTCATTTGAGCTTGAATCTTTTTTGTGATTTGTGTTCATATAAATCCCTAACCTTTTTGTGGGACACAAATAACAGCTTGGTAAAAAGGCCTAGATATGGCTCTTAGGAGGAGTGTGGTCAGAGTGACATTCGTTTGTGGGAAGCAAGAAGGTAAGTTTACCCAAATAACCATGCAAACGAGTATGAGTTGTAATTCTGTCTGTGGTCCTTCAAAAACCATGCTTGGTAAGTCTACACCATTACTATAGCTACTCAGTCATGTGCTCATTGATTTACAAGCAACTATTGTGACGTTAATGTTGCGGTTTGTAGCTCTGAATGTTTATTAGTCCCATTGAAGGCTGTCCATTTCAATATGTTCATTCACCAAAATCCATTCCGTGTTTGCTAGCTGACCGTACGCAGGGTTGTCTGTCTGTAGAGGGTGTGATTGTCTATAAAGGGAACAGCCAGTTGTTTAAAATCCTCCTCAGACGGTTTCAAATTCCCCTTCGTGCTAGGAGGGGGAGTAGCGAGGGGAGCAAAGAGGGAGGGTGTATGTGTGTCTGTCTGTGTGTGTGTGTTCGGGGAAAGATCGCAGGCGGCGCGCGTTCCCAACAAGCTCAGCTAAGGGCGGGCGGAATGAGAGAGATAGGGAGACAGCAGGAGGAGGGGTTGTGCTGCGGGGGGGTGTTCTTTGGAAGAGGCGGAGCTTAAGAACTGTCCGTCATAGCGGTTACCACAGAGAATGGGCGTTTTATAACAGAGAGTTAACCAATGAGAAGCGACGCTCCTTGTGTCACCATGGTGACGGGGTTGTGCTCCGGGAGGCTGTGATGGGTTGACAGGTGCGTGACAATCGGAGCTCTCTGCAAGCATGTACGCCAAAGGCAAGAGTAACAACGTACCGTCCGACAGCCAAGCCAGGGAAAAGTAAGTTTTATTTATGGGGGAAAATCGCGATAATGAAGAAAGTGCATGAATCATGTAGCGGCCAGCAGAGTAACTGCAGTGGATAGGCGAGGAGCTGATAATGTAGCGATAGCGGCACAGTACTGGGTTGGCTAAGAAAGTTGTTATTGTCAGTTGTCAGCAGTGTGTGCAAAAGAGAAACGTAGCTGGTGCTAGCGTGATAGCAACAGAAATTGGCAAGGTTGTGAAATGAAATAACAGCTATTTTTTCTGAAACTGAAAGCAGGGAGGTGAACCATGTATAGCTTGGTAGCTACGTAGATTGACATTGGTTAGCCACCAAGTTCTAGTTTGCTTGACCCATTACTGCCAGAAAGCTAGCTAGCCACCAAACGTTATTGACATTATTTGAAGGTAAGGTTAGCTATCCAACGTTGATTAACGACTTCAGGGATGGAGTCTCTAAGTTAAAGTGATAACCTCAGTTTGTTAGCTTAGTAGGGTATCGTACAACTGTCTGACGTTAGCTTGCAGTTGATGGCCAGCAACTACCTAGTTATCACTATTGGTAGATAGCTACCTAACTTTGTTATGCTTGCTGGTTCGCTTGCTAGCTGTGTATCTAATCTGGCCCCTGGTCCAAAAAATAATTGTGTACCTTGCTAACATATTATGGATATGGGGTTGAACTTTTCTCATGTACGAGTAAGATTCGGTAGCCAAGTGAGCTAGTTCTGTTATCTGACTTGTTTCATGGGCAGTCTATTACTAACTGAACGCAACTGATGCTGCTAGGGAGCTAGCCAGCCAGCTCGTTGCAACAGTATCCGAAGCCTGCTAGCTTGTTGAGCGTGTGCTAGCTGGTGAATACCTCTCATTTGGGTTTGAAACTGAATGGACAGCTGTATGTTGCTTGGAGAAGCTAGTGCCAAACGCATAGGTAAAAGTGATCCTTCCAGAGGCATAACGTAAGAATGCGTTTATTTGTGTTGGTCATTCACAGGAACTGCTTTTGTTTTTTACTGCCTATGTTTTTGATTGATGTATAAAATGAAACGTTTCGTTGGATTAGTAATGTTATATATTAGAATAATTATCTTCATTTCACGTCGCACAAAAAATACATAAATATTTGTTTACTTATGCGAATTACCGAGTATTATTAGCCAGGTAATATTGTTTGCGAATCTTTAAATATGACCATGCCATCAGAAACATTGCCTGTCAGTCTTTTTTTGCAAGCTTGTTTGCTAACTTAGCTAATGTTGCTAACTTAGCATTGTCCGTGCGTAGATTGACACTTTGACAGTGGATTTATCGTTGAGTTTACCATTTTTGTTCTTTTGAAACACCATAATTCAGGACGCACCTTGTAGTGCATTGTGTAGTCACAATTTTGGAAGTTATGAAACTAATTTGACTGCGTCGGACGGTTATGCTTCCTGAGAAAGGTCTCTCTCTCTCGCTCTCTCTCTCTCACACACACACAAACTTTTTTTGGCACACAGTTTTGAAATGAGTTGTGCAAGCAAAAAACAGCACAATGCAGAGTTTGGTTACGCGGTGTTAGGATAAAAAAAGTAATTGCAGTCACGCTTTAGAATTCGCGTCTCGTTTGAGTACTTGGTCCTAGAGTTGCACCCCAACTGAAGGGAATAAGAAACGATGATGAGAACTGAACTGAATGTAAAATGTGCTATGCCGGTTATAACCCTTGGTTAAATTATTTTATAATCGATATAAAATGGATCACTTGAACCCATGTTTCTAAACACCACACAGGTGACCTGCGATATCGCTAATGTCCGAAGACATAGTTTTTCTGTCAGTGTTGAACGCATTACCGAACATTCCTAGTTAATCAACAAAACTGCCTCGTAGATAATACCATTTGTTCTGCCCTCCCCCCACTTATTTGAACCTGCAACCGCCAATACAGTACTGTAGTTTCCAGTGTTAAATTCCGGTCGTGTTACCACTGTATCAACCAGATGCGTGATCGCCCCACTGTTGGGAAGATTGAAATGGCTGTACGGGTGCCCTTCAGGAAATTGGAACTGCTCCGTTCAGTTCTGTCCTTACTCCTATGGCGGAGTTCACCCTGTCATAAGCGTTGGCGTTTGAGTTGAGGTGAAATCTTTCCCTGCTGTATCTCCCCTTTCAGCCTGTTAGCTCTGGCTTACAAAAGCTCAGAGCGCAATCTCAAGAATTGTGGCAGTGGATTAATTAGCCTATGTAATATTGTAGCACTTGACAATGCTTATTTGCTATTTCTTATTTCCAGGCAGTAGGTATTAGTAGTCTTTGAAATGAATGAAAGCAGTCAAAATTGAAGAGGTTTTGGGGTTTTGAGCTATTACTTTTAACATACTCTGTTAACCATCCAGAGAGGTGTTGCACTTCCGCTTCAGTGCTTACGTTAAGTCATGAAAAGTACTGTTTTATTCAGTTGTTGGAACCTTCTCAGCACGTAGGCTAACATATTGGGGATTAGTGAAATGTATGCTTAAATTTTCTCCTCACAGTATGTGTGTACACCAATGAGAAACTGGAGGAGCATAGATATTCAGGTCTGTCTACTGGTAGCAAATCTGATAACTTGAGTGGCGGCCTGCACCAGATCGTTTGAAACAGGAGCTGACACGTGTGCATACATGTCGCTTTCCCTGCAGGCCCTTGTACTGCCTCTATCAGGTTTGTCCCGAAAACTCATCTTTAAATCATTAGTCATGTTAAGCCTCTCAAAGAGGGCCTCTCTGTAGATCAAATGAGTCAAATGTTTAACCCGCACGGGGACAGGCGAGACGGGAAAGCAGCGAGGTGTGAGTGGCGGTCGGATATCCTGATTAAACTCCAGAGATGTCACATGTGGCCGTTCTTTTTGTTTTTTTTTTTTTTTTTTTTCTTGAAATGGGCACAATCATGTGCCACAGCAGGGACCCCAAAAGTAAAGACAAAAAAAGGAGTAGGGGAAAAAAAAATCGAGTTTCAGCCTCATTAATTTACAGCGTAGTGTGTTTGACCTCCAGGAAGAATCCCACTGATATTGAGTTTCCCCGTTGCGTCTGTGTAGCGGTCTGCCGTTTAAGCGTTGTGCTCTGCGAGCATGGCCTCCCGCGCCGAACTGAGGGAGGGGAAACCTCCTTTTGAGCGCGAGGCTGAAACATGCTGACTAAGTGTTTACTGCCCAAGTTGAGTTCCTGTGGCTTGGGGCTCTGTTTTTCACTGGAACAGATCACAGTCTTTCATGGGGGGCCCCTGATGAAAAATAATAATAATTAATAAAAACCTCCAATCTTGCTTTGAGTTGTTTACTCTTAGTAATAGTTTTATTGTCATTGATAGGGAAAAATGTTTTTGTAATGTGCTCAAACAACTTCAGAAGTAATGACTAGCACCTTATCATCTGCCGTGCTGGTGTGCAATTCACAGTGTAAGTTGGACTGCAGCAATTAAATAATAATTTCAGTTGTAATAAATGATATTTAAGATAGAGATATGTTTTTGTTTATGAGAAAAAATGATCTTAGAGGTGTTGAAAAAGCCATGCACATATTCAGCTACTGTGGTGGATGAAGCAAACCTTAAAATGCTCACAAGCTTGTATCTCATTTCTGCGAGCAAAATGTGCACCGAGAAATCATAGGTGCCTTATGGCTCATCGGCATCATCATCATCCTAGTAATCTTTCCCTGAAAGGTGGAGAATGAAGAGCATCGATCTGGGAGAAACAGAGCTGCCTGCTCCCTGTAAACCTCGTCGCATCGTATGCGGGCTGAGCCAGAGAGAGAGAGAGAAAGAGAAAGAGAAAGAGCACGGCCGTGCGAGTGCAGTTCGCAGCAGGTGGATCCACAGAGCGGAACATGCAAGCACATCACTCCTGCTGGGGAATGGGGGGGGGGGGGTCACAGGATCCAGAACACAGCTATTCCATGGGGAAGAATTGGAAGAAACAACAGCCCCTTTCCTCCGAAACGATGGCAGGGAGGAGGGGGAGAAAAAAGAGAGTGAAACGCCGCAGAGGCGCCGGTGCTTGACAGGGAAGCGTGAGCTCGTGAAAGGATTTCTGTTCTGACTGAAGTCATTCAAGCTGTGCAGGCCAAGGACCAAGTTCCCTTTTAAGAGACTTAATGAAGCTAGAACATCAGACACACACATATAGAGATACAAGATGTCCCCACTTTCGTTTACGTAGCTTCATTTGCAGTTAAGTTTTATGTGGGTTGTTTTTTTTTTTTTTTTTTTTTTTTTTTATTTTCATGCTATTTGTGAAATGTGACCCCTATTTTTGCATACGTCCCAGTGGGAGTGGATTTAATGGAGAAGAAGGAGGAGTGGTTAGGAGAATGTTAGATGCCAGGCAGAGAGGATTCATGTAGGCGAAATCTGCTTTGGTTTCTTCTGATGTCTTATTCATGGTTTTGTACTTAGTCATATAGAAATATACTGTGCCCTTCATGGCTTTTTGGTGACATTTAATAATCATCATCCTACCATTGTGCTAGTTGTTATTCTGGTGGTGATCTGGCTTGGTTTCCACTTGGGGCATGCTATTACAGTCTTAGACCTCGCTGAAGAAATGAGCTCTTTTTTATACTGTAATGCCCAGCTAAAGATGTAATTTCCCAATTTTGGAACTTTACATACCCACACAAACAGACACATGCACACTCCACAACACACACAAACGCACACAGAATATTCATTGTATTCAGCACCTTTTGTGAACTCTGGATTTTTTCCTTGCATTAGCAGGGAGCCCTCACTGCCGGGGTGTGAGGTCGTAGGCCTAACCCTGGCAGGAAGTCAGCTGCTGTTTTCCATGGTTACTCACCTGGGCTTCCTCCATAAACAGTACCCTACTGCCCATATGCTGCAAGAATTTAAAGTTTGGAGAATATAATGTTTACACTTTATTCAAATATTGAAAAAATAAATAAGTGTGCATAATTTTTTGTCAGTTCCTGTGATAGCTAAGAAGGGTAGGAACACAAACTCTTTTTTGATTGTGGAGGTGCAGACAGCTGAAAAATAATGTGAACACTGAAAGAAAAGTTTCACACTTTGACCAAAAGGAGTTCATTTGTATCGGTCCAGAGCTGGCCACTGCTGAATCTTGACAAAGGCAGCAGCTCAACACATCTGTGCTTATTTTTTCGACAGGCCATACAGCTTAGACATTGTTGATAAGAAAAGAAAGGAGAGCAAAGTTGACCATTCAGTGGGCAAGCTTCTTTGTTCCATAGGTGACCACACACTACAGCACAGTGTGGTGTAATCCTGCATTACCTGCAGTCCACTGCTCATGCGGTTGTCCCCTGCCTTTAGACTGATCTTATCTTGGCACACTTTTCTCTGGTTTTGGACCCCCACCTAAACGGATTGAAATGACCGGCTTGGTTGTCTGCTGAGTGCTGCTCAAACGCAGTTTGATGGACTTCTCAGCCGGCAGGGTCCAGAATCTGCCATTCCCTTCACACGTGACAAAACCTCCCACCGCGGACAGCAGGGAGACCGCCAGTTTGCTGAATGCAGCCACTGAAACTGCAACCATCAACCGAACACTATTGCACCCAATCTTTCTTTTTTTAACAGTGCACAGAATGTATTTGTGCTGGCTGGACATGCTTCACTGGAGCACAGCTTGCCTGTTATTTACATTGATCGCTTTTGGGGAAGAGGTTTGCGATGGGAGACACTGAAGCACGGGTTCGAACCTGTGACCAGCCCACTCTAACCCCCCTTCAAATAAACTTGCTTTCTTTTACCTCCTTTGTATGGTTGTAATTCCCTAGAATGTGTTATTTCCCACCATGGCTAAGCTCATCGCATTGAATACAATGTTATATCCAGTAATCGGAATTCCATCCAATCTTATGCTTTCTGCAACTCACTTACATGATTGGATTCTTCCCTTGAATCACACAGTAACCTTAATTGAGGGTGCTGCAGCCCTGGGATTTGTACCCTTGTCCTTTGGGTTCAGGATCAATTAGTCTGATGACTTCAGCTTCTCTTGTATAATTTATGAGGCTTCCACCCCCCCCTCTAGGCTAACTTAGTGGTCAGGGGCTCAGTGCTGGTCCTGGAGAGCCACGGGTTTTCACACTACCAGTTCAGACCTAGCAAACCAGGTGAGTGAACTGTGTAATCAGCTGATTTAATTGATTAAATAATTGACCTAAGTGGTGAATGACAATAGACACCTGTACACACTGTAGCTGACCAGGACCAGATCAGAGGACCACTGGTCTAATTGTACAGTGGACCTTGCTTGCCTCCTAGTATAGGCCCCCGGTGGCCCTTAGTAACCCCTCATTGCGAAGCAGGCTCTTGGGTGGCCTCCATCTGTCCACAGGCCCATTAGAGACAGGGGAGCCGCTCTCCTCACCCGACACCGAGCAGGGCGGAGCTCCATCTGGCCGAGAGGAGAGCGGTAACGAGCGTCGGCCCGGCGACTGCCTGGCTTGGCGCCCGATCGCACTGGAGCGAGGCCGCATCGGTCCCACTCCTCCAGCGAGCCAGACGGCACATGTGCCAGACATGCTGTCTTTTTTTTTTAAATTATTAAATAAATACAAATTATTATTAGCCTTGCCCCCATGGCTCCTGTTCCTAAGGAAGTGAGGGCAGAGCCACACACACATTAATTCCCTACAGTAAAGCATAAACAGTGTTTTTTGGATGTCACGGATAGCTTAGACTTTGCAACCACTTAATGTCAATGTCCGTACACATCATCAGTTTTCACAGAGATTGCGGTATTGATTAATCAGTATGTTTACAGCTCAAAATATTTACTCAGGGATATAAAAAGCAGCTCCCCCAGATTGAGAGGTTGTCTGTGAAGGCTGGAAACAAGAAATTTGTGGACACACAAACCTGCAGGCAAGTGTACGTACATACATACACACACTCACACACAATACCCAGAGTGCAGTGGCATGGCTTTGCTCATTGTTCATCCTTGTGACTCGTGTCAGCGGATGCTTTCAAGTACTGCCACCATCCCCTCCCACCCCTCTTGGCGGAGCTCGGTGAACCTGTGAAGAACCCAGGTGCCCCCAGTGTCCCCAGCGCCCTTCCTGCACAGCAGAGCGAGGCTTTTGGGCGGGCCGCGGTTCCCACGGCGATATTCAAACGGCGCCCGGTCAGCTACAGCCGGCCCGATCGATTTTGCAGGTTGAAGCGGGCCTGAATTAAATCAGGAATAATGGAGTTTAGAGGCGTTCAGTGGAGCATGGCGCATCAGGGTCCTGTTCTCAATCACAGGTTTATATCAGAAAAAACAAAACTACATTGTCACTCCAATCATAGACATGTACTTCTCCTCAGTTGTGGAGGATGGTCACATTTTACTCACAGGCATGAGAGCTGGTAAATGTGCTGCTCTCCATGTCAGTGAAAATTCTTAACAGCTGTTCAGTCTCAAGCCGCTGTGAAAGGTCAAAAATTTGACCTTTCCACAAGAATATATATAAATAAGAACACAAGCAAACACACACGCTGTAGATTTCCTTACAGATAATTTCACAGTTGAATAAATCCGAAAACACTTTGCATGTCCTGAACTACAGTAAAATACGTGTTCATTCCAAAAATGTTCAGCAACACACACTCAAAAGCTGAAACACTGTCAAGTCCTCATTCAAATAGATTCCCTGCTCATCTGAGTATTTTGGATGATAATGCAGTTACATCAAAATGACTCCCTACAACTGAGCCAATTTTGTTTTAATAATTTAAGCAACAACAAAAGCGCTGTCTATTGGAAATTATTCAATGGAGATTCAGTACAGTGGTTTCTTGTAGCTTTATTAGACCTTTCCTCAGATTATCTGCCTTTGATTTAGGTTTATAGAAATCCCTATGCTGTTAAGGTGCACTTCGCTCACACTGACAACATGACAGCTTGAGAAAGAGAGACTTTTTTTTTTATTATTATTATGCAGCACGGAGCTGTCTCTTCAAGTCACCTGGCATTACAATTCCCAGGCCCATACTGAAAGGATGTACCTTGTCGCCGGAGCAGTGTTTTGTCGCTGAGGGGAAGGTCCCGGTTTGATAAGAGGGTAGAGAAGAGCAACATGGCGCTTTAACAAAAGACCCCGCGTTTGCGGGCGGCCTGCTTGGGACGCCTTCAGGAGCCGCCCGGGAAGTTACAATGACGCGCGGAACGGTATCAGATAACATGAAAGGCAAAAGAGAGAACGAGCGCCTGAAGGATTTCGAGTGCCTTTTATCAGTCCCACTAAAGTCAACTAGCAGAAGAGTGGGTCTCCCGTTTGGGGGGGAGGGAGAGGGAACGGGAATCCCAAAGCGGAGGGGATTGTGGGAAGAGGGGCTCAAAATTCTCCTTCTTAATTAGCAGGGTCTGTTTCTTCCATGATTCTGGAGCGTTGAGAGACTTTATGACTTAAATCTCCACTTGTGAGCGTGAAACTTCGCCTGGACCACTGAGAAATCCAGTGTTACTCTGGCCTAGTTACAGAGATCAGGCCCGCTTCTGATTTTTGTCCTTTTCAGGGAAACAAGCATCTCCACCGTCAAGTCTTATGGTCGACTGTTTCCGAGTGCAGGACTCGGTCATTAATTCAAGTACGAACATGGACAGGACAGTGAGTAGGTCTGTAGGAGTGTGGAAAATACATTGGTAAAATTTATTTACTGGTCGAAATTCTAGTGGGTCTGAGTTAAAATATCTCCCATGTTTAGCAATGACAGCTTGATGTCCAATACAATTTTAAATCAAAAGATGGTCATTAATCAATATAATTGTTGAAAAGAGGTAGATAATGAAGAACAGATGGGTGCACCAGATGATTGGCTGTTCTGGCCTGGCCTGAAGCAAACGTTTACCTAAGTGTAATATCCCTTTAAACTCCCTCTTCAGCAGAAACAGGCCTTCATATCATGGAACATGTCTGAGGCGTAGCCTCACCCCCCTTATTCTCGCATGTACAGAGAGTTGGCAACTGTCTCTAGCCATAGTGGTTGTAGCAGGAAACCCAGTCTAACCGACGCTCGAATACCCGATGTCGAATTTGCAAGAGCATAACTGAAAGCACTATCATCGGACATATTTCTAGTAACACAATCTCAGGCTAACTGCTACAGTGGAAACCGTCGCCGCAGAGCGGTTAGTGGAAGCCTGTAAAAAATGACAACTACTTTAGCAAAGTAGCTCAGCTGCCTCTCGGCTCTTCTTTCTGATTTCCTTTTTAGTAATTAAGGTCCAAAAAAATCTGAGAACCATAACGCAGTTAGCCAACTGTATTAGTGATGGGAGAATACAATGCCATAGAACAAACAGGGCAGAGTCACCGTAAGCTATCAGTGACACCCTGATTTGAACCAGCCATTGTGTTTTTCTCTGTAGCGCCATATATTTTCAGTGTGTTTTATAGGATGATGTCATTAGTGATGAAGCACTTGATGGATTAGAACATATTTCATGCAGTGAAGAAAAAGACTACATAATGTAAAGATTTCCCACATTCAGCTTTTTATAGGAGAGGCTAATAGCTTCAGAGCTTTGGGACGCAGTCATCCTCACTGGCTGGTGTTGTTCTGCCAGCCTTAAAAGCATCTTTAAAGTGTCTCGGTGTACGGTGTTCAAGCTAATTATAGAGGAGCTGTCATAGCTACTATTTTCAGTTCGGCTACAAACAAGTTCCTGAAATGCAACAGCAAAAGCTGTAGATTAAAAAAGGAGCTGTAGATTTTCAACAGGAAAAGTTATATTATGAATGTGAATTCCTTAGACACACCTGTTTCAAACATACAGGCTTAGAGAGCGGCATTCTCCTTATCTTTTCAAAACCCAGTAAAGAATGGGCAGATATATTTACTCTTGTCTCCTGTCTCTTACTGTTTACATCACGTTGTCTTCTGTGCCTCCCCATTTGAAGATGGCCTATGTTTTCATCACTGGCAGTCGTTGTCCTGACATCACAGTCCTCTCCCATTTTTTTCAGGTTGTGTGGGTGAAGGGGTAATGCGCATACTTTGTACTGAGTAATTTTTGATCGATCACTAAACATTTTGATTGTGGAAGGTGCCGCAGGAGCAAAGCGCCCAGCCTCCCCCAGCACTCTGCTCTTCTGCACGGCCATGGAGTTAGACCCTCTCTGATATTTCAGCGCATTAATATGCATGTGGCATCGTCCACACATTCGCGCAAGGTTAAGCATGCATGACGGGGAAGCTTAGACTCTGCTGTAGAACAGTTTTCTGCTTCTCTGCCACCCCCCCCACCCTCCCCACCAACCTCAAATCTATCTATCCATCCATTTTGGAATGTTAATGATACCTGCCTCTGGAACACTTTCATGTTTTAAAATAAAGACTGTATTTTTTTTTTTCTGGGAGTCTATCCCTTTTATGGCATGTAGGACCAGGTAGCTGAGGCCGACTTAATACTGTTTTCCAGTCAGACAGAGGTGATGTCATTGCATTCCTGGCATAAATGTGTGCTGCCACAACAGTATTTGTGAAAGTAAAAGGCATGATTTTCAAATGTTTTGGGTCAAAGTGTATAGGCCCAAGTAATTTCCTTACAAGGGTAAAGTGAGCCATTGCCTTTGTCTAAGAATTACGGTACGCAGCGTTTTAGAGTGTGTGTGCGTGTGTGCGTGTGCGTGTGTGTGTGTGTGTATGTGTGTGTGCAGATTCAGATGCTGTTAGTGTCCACAGTGTTGAAGAAACCACAGCTGTATGGACTATTTCAGCTCAGTTAAGACAGTAGAACATGGCTGGGGTAAACGGCATTATGATGTCATCCAGCATATCCAGCAGCTATAGAATTCTGGACAGGAAGATAACTAAACTGTCTGTATATGTATCTTATCCACACAATTTATAGTCTCAACCAAAGACCTTAGCCTGTCAGTCCAAAGTTTCTGGAAAGGGAAGTTGCAGTTTGTGAGATTGCTTTCAGTTTAAGCCTGCATTATGTTACAGATCAGTGCTTTCTTCTGCTTGAATCGCTGACTCCAGCTGGAGCCCCGCCTTCTGATTGGTCACAATTGGCCATTCATTGGTTTATTAGTAAAGTACATAAGCGGAATTTGTGTGTACTTGCATCACATTGGCGGATCAAGGCACATGTAATAGATTCAGTCAAATGCCAGTCTTTTTAAGGGCATTTGTAATTCAGGCAGAACAGACCTTATGTTACAACATTATTTTCTAAGTATATTGCAGACAAGCAAGCATGACCTTTAAAATATGTTCCTTTCATGTTAAAATATTATAGCATATACCCTTGAAGAGAATTTAGTGTGTTTGATTGAATCTAGTCCTCAGGCTTACAGTGCTGTAAGAAGCAGGCTACAGAATGAATATCTGCAGGTCATGTGACCATCTTTGATTGACAGGACAAGGAGCCCTGTCTGAGGTAATGGACAATTTATATGTTTAAGGTTTTGATTGGTTGTAATAAGTATTGTTAAGTGGAGGGATCACAGCTGTAATTTTGACAAAAAATAAACGATTCATTTCTCTTTAGAAAGTTTTATGTCACACTACAATAGCAGTCACCATTTCTGCTACTTGACAGCCAGACACTCTTGGGCTTTCCGTTTTCACCTCAAAATCACAAAACAATGCAGACACCAAACCTAGGTAAATTATGAAATAAAATGATTTAATTGAACAGTAGTGCAGTAACAGCAAAACCCAGCAGACCCTGTTATGTGGCTCTCCAGGACCAGAGTTAGCAGGATGGCTCATAGAGTATGTCCGGCTAACCAAGCATAAAATGACTAAACAGGCCTGTATTTTTGTATCTCTCCTCTTAAAATTCCCAAAGAATTAAATCTCTGCCATCAAGGTCTTTCAATTGAGTTAGCCCTTTTCTGCTCTGTCACTATAAGTTCAGCAAGAGCAGAGACAGAATTAGATTTTGACACCCATTAATGAAGTTCTGGGGACCACAAAAAAGCGGCAGTGAGACTTTGGAATGTGGCAGCTGCCTTCCAGGTTTTAACGTTCTAAGACACCAAGGCGTCAGATGAGGTCAGACCGAACAAAGGCAATAAACACCCAGGTGTTTCTGCCATGTGAGTGGTGCAGTCACACTGCTTTTCAGAGACCATCTCGACTCGTCCAGAGCGTCTGGATAACTTTGTTAACTTCCCCGGCCTGGGCCTCCGGCAGGCTGAGTGCTGGCAGCGGATTTCTGATGCTGTATTTGGCTGGCTTTGGTGGTTTGTCAGTTCACGACTCCGCTCTCTCATGGGTTTGGTCAGGAGCAGTAACTCACCGTGGGTTTATTAGCAAAGCACAAACCCCGGAAGTTGAGTTATACCATGCTAGAGAAATTAGTCAGGCTCATGAGGCACCCATGGTTGGCCTTACTGCTTGTGGTTCAAATTCACGTTTAGTTACTTTGCACTGCAAGCATCCGTAGACAGGGACTGGAGCATGTGTGTTAAACTGTGAGAGAATACATTCAATTTCTGCGCGGTTGCATTTTTTTGCGCTTGGCCTTCCCTCCGGCAGGCTCAAACTGTCCACTCTCGTTGCACAAGAGTTGTTTACTGGCAAATAATCTTCATCGTTCATCTCAATAAGAGGGCGGAGGATGAGCGATAATAGCCTGTGTTTTGCTGTGACACTCAGACAGTACTTGCAAAAAAAATAACAATAGAAAAGCTGTGGAAAGAAGTGTAAGTGGGCACACAGGTTCATTACTGATACCTGCAGTAATGATTACTGATACTTACAATGCTATAAGTTTGCAGCTTCTAGGACTCCTTTAGGCATCATTATCAACTGTCCTCCTTGCATGGTGTGTGTGTGCATGCGTGTATGTGTGTGTCTGTGTCGTTGACTGTGTATCTGTGTGTTTTGAGTGTATGTGTGTGTGTGTCTAGGAGTTGATAAGGGTTTTTTGTAGTGTGCCTGTGGTATGTTTTTAAATGCTTTCTCATTTCCATGCACGATTTTTGTCTGAATTGTATTTTTTAATTTCAGGCTCACCACTTTACTACATCCTGAAGCACTTATGGCTGCAATTTTTCTAATAAAAATTGCAATAAAAATAATTACTGTATTAATAATATTATTGTAATTATGATATAATGTTCTGCTGTGATTGGATTATGTTCTGCAGGCTCGAGGTGCTCAGTTCCGTGCACTGCATGCACACCGACTGACTCGGTGTAGCTATGGGCTCCCTCAAAATCGCTGCAAGCCGAACGCGTTGCCCTATAAGCGCATGCTCAATTATGGCGCATTAAACACGCTGAAGCGGAATTTATTTCTCTGTACTTTGAAGTTTTTAATAACACCTTGGTAAATTCATCTCTCATTTTGCTAATTTCTCCAGGCCCTCTGCCTATTAGTACATATGTATGGTACATATTTGTAAATGTGCAGTTTTGAGTTTGCACCCGCCTTCACACACACCTACACACACACTATAGGCTATCGGAGGAAACCACATCTCCTAATAAAGCATTATAGAACTGAAAAGTGGCAATGCTTTTCTATTCTCTGTCATTTCATTCTGTGTAATTATGTGTAGTTATTTAGAATAGTTTTATGCTTAAGATATATAATACATATTACATATATAAAATACATATATATATATATATATATAGTTTATCTCAGTAAAACATCTCCTCTGCTTCATTTGAGGTAGGATTATACAAAATTAAACATGTCACATTTTCATCAGTCTGTTGAATTGTATCAGTTTGGAATGTCGCAGCCTTGTCACACTCTTTCCTGTGATCGCCACGGCGTGTCGTGTGCATAGACGAGTCATCAAAGTGGCTGCGTTCTGTGAGCTCTGACAGGAAAATGAAGTGTGCAGAGCAGCTTAACGGAAACCAAGCGCTGGCCAGCGGGTGCTCAGGGTCCACTTCACTTTGCGTGCTCTGAAACGTGAGTGTTTACACACTTTTCTTCACACTGAGCTGGGCACCCATCAGACCTGCCTTTACCAATTAGCCTGCATTCCCATGACGGTTATGCAGATTGCTAAAAAAAAAAAACAAAGGGCTCATCTCCTGTGTGCGCTTCAGAAGTGTCTTTTTGGATGGGTCAGTGCATTTGACTGATGTGTGACAAATAACACACACATAGAGGAAATTCACTTGTCTGTTAGTACAAATGGATAACTGTAGAAGGAGACTTCTTGCAGTGTTCTTGGTTTGAGAGGATGAAGAAGCCAACAGGGAGGTTAAAAGCCTGTTATTGAGGAACCGATTCAAACCATAGATACACAGCATCTGTAGAGAAAAGCATATACACTGAAACAGGATTTACTGTAGTGTGACTTTTTGGTCTTGAAGACCTTCTTCGGCCCAGTCTTATTTTAATGGCGAGAGTGATGCACCTCTCTGCTCTATTCTCTGAATCTCTTAATCTCTGAATTCTTTCAGGTTGCACCCCTACTTTTCACACACGAATTTCTCCAACATGGTACGCATGAAGAGTACTGTCATCTGGTGTAGGATATAGGTCTAGATGACGCTCCATATGCCCTGCCATTTTTCCTGAACACTTCATGCCAAAGGCGATGGGTTTTTCATCCTGGCACTCGACACCTTGCTTTGGCTAGAGGACCACCCCCCCAAGCCCCAGATCGCTTTGCCGTGTGAACGGACCCTTATTCTGCAGCGTTCCAGCCACAGAGCCTGGAGCCTCCTCCCACAAGCCTGGTAATCTGGTGCCATTTCCTGTTGTCCCGATGGGAACCGTTGTTTTGGCTCTGTAGGAATTCCAACACACAGAGTCACACGAACAAGATGCTTGTCCCACAATAATTCATTTCGCACGCAGAATACGTGGAGGGCAGTGTGCGTAAACGCAGTGGGTAGCGTGTGGCAGACAACGGCGGAAAACAAAATATGTTTTCCCCTTCTCAAAGTCGTTTCGTCGCGAAGGCATTTCAGGGCCACTTGACTCATGGTGTTTTGTAGCTGAATATCACATCCTGTAGTTAGAACATGGTGTTGCGCAATGATCCAAGTCCAAAAATTGACATTTCAGGGAAAGTATGAGTAATTCAACCATAAACGTCAATTTTCTGACTTCCTCCTGCAATGATTTTCAGCATCCCATGATGAATGTACTTGCATGCATTACAGATGTGATTTGCATGTGCTACAGATTCCTATTTGTTGTGTTACTGGGCGAAGGAATGGGTGTGACTGTTCCAAATAGTTTGAAGAAGTCCTGGATCTTCACTCTGTCTCCAGGTTTCTTCAGATAAAATCAGGAAGTCAATATGGCAGAGTTGATGTGGGGTGGGTTTATGTAGTTTGATTTGTAATAACTGCTTGTTGAGGCCAAGACTAGTTTGTGCTGGACCCATTGGTTCCTATGTCTGTGTGGGGTACCTATTGGGGCCTGAAACGAACCATCCCCTAACTATGTCCTTTCTGACCTGTTAATCAGTCTAGCCTTGCCCTGGTGCCACCATCTTGAATGTCTATTATTTCTAGTCTCCCTTTAAGTTCATTTAAGGTGGTTGTGTAGGATGACCATTTAAGAACACCAAAGCAGGTATTAAGTTTTTCACAGTATTGACAGCTTTCTCAGAAAGCACTGATCTGGCACAGGAATTTCAAACTGCCTGTCGGCATGCCTTTTGTGTGGCGCCGCCGCTCGCTGGCACAAGGGAGCATTGATAGCCTTTAAATTGCCATTCCAGTAGGATGTGTTTGTTCTTTCTTCTGGGAATGCCAGGAAGGGAATTCCAGTTTATTATCCAGCTTAGTGAAAGGGATTAATAGGAACACATTATTATTTTTTTTTCAGCTGCCTTAACAAGCAAACAAAAAAAAAGCAGCACACCCATCAAGTTGCAATCAACACTTAGTCATACTTACTGATTCTGCAGACAGACTCGGAAGTACATTCGTTGCTTTCTGAATATGTGCCCGACAGAATGTACTATATATAGCAACGCTAAGAATTTTTTAATGAAGAGTGTGGTACAAAAGTTACGCGGTTGGGTGATGCGGGATGGTTTTTATATATATTTTTTATTTTATGGCGTTCTTAGCGCCGTTTATTGTCCCTCCGTTTTCCTGCTGGCGGAGTGCAGCAGCTTCAGTCAGACTTGTCAGGGCTTCAAAGAGAATGGGGGTGTGGGGGATTTCATTAGAAGTGGAGATTTCAGGCAAGGTTAATCAGAAAGGAAGAAGAGAGAGAGAGAGACAGAGAGCGAGAGCAAGAGAAAGAGGAAGCGTTGCCGTGCTCTTAAGTCCACTCTGACTTCATCACCATCAGCTTTCGAACAGTCGTCAGTCTGCCGTTAGCCAGCCTGTGTTTAGGGGGAATGTTTAGAAAGAAAGAAAGAATCTGTAAGCTAGAGAAGACTGGGACTCTGGGGTCCTCTCTCTCTCCCTCTCTTTCTCACTCTCCATCTCTTGTCTCTCTAGCGCTCTGTTTCTCTGCCTTTGTCTGTTTCTCCATCTCTCTCTTTCTCATCTGTGACTTTACCCTCTATGTGTCTTCTCTCTGTCTGTCTCTCACAATCTCTCTCCCTCTCTCTCCCTCTCTTTCTCTCAGGGGGTGCAGCCCTCTTGGGGGATCTGAGCAGTATTAGGAGGTGAACTTTGGCCATAGTTGGACGGGCCCGAGTGAAGGAGTCCATGAATGGGAGTTAATCAGAGGCAAACATCAGGCCCCCGGTAGCACGCCAAAGAACACTCAGCTCGCTCCAGCTCCAGAGCGCGATACCGACATCCGGGCCCGGGGCACTGGGTTCATTCTCGAGCTTACCGCTGCCTTGTGCTGAGCTCCGGGTTCTGTCTGACATCTTTATAAAAATATCAAGTTTCTAACAAGGGAACATTCTTTGTTTCTTTCCTACACAACTGATTAAATATTTTTTTATACATGTTAAAACTAACATAGATGCAATACAACTCCATTCTATAATACAGGGCTTGAAATAAAAAAAAGTCAATGTCTCAGAACTGTACTGCCTACAGACAGAGCCTTACAATTGTCAGACCTCAGTTTAGGGGTTTTCCAGTTGGCTGGGGGTCAGTTAGGGGTCATAGCATACATATTTTGGAAACCTGAGGGTTTCAGGTGTCTCTGTGTCTGGTTTTTATTACAGTTCAAACATATTTTAGTTTGGTGAGATAGTGTGGAAAACTTTACACAGCAAAGCATTGTGTCTCTTAGATGTGCTTTGTGGAGATTACTCCAGAACCGGCAAAAGTACTCCAGTGTCATCAGAACGTGGTGCTTTGCCTTAGCTGTTGCCTCAGGTTTCAACAGAAAGCGGTTACAGGGAGTGGAAGTCAACAAAATTGTTTTTCTTATTATTTATCATATACTGGATGTTCTTTGACATTTTATGTTTTAACAAAACTATACACTATTGTTTTCGTTAATTACATTTAGGTACTGGCGCTAATGAAAAATAATGAAATGAGAAAAACAAATTGTGTTATAGTCATTTTAAATCTTTTTTTTTTGTTATTATTTTTAATTCGCCTGCTACTCGACCTTTCAGCTCTCAGCTTCCTTAAAAGTTACTTAGGCAAACGGTGGTACAAGTGCCATTAATTGGAAATGACGCAGATTTCTTCAAAAAAAAAAAAAAAAAAAAAAGCGAATAAATTACCGAGCAGAACAGTGCATCATTTCTCTGAAATCTGGCTTCACGTCAGTCGCGCCGCTCGACACCCCCAGCACCAAGTGTAACTCTGCTTCCGGACAGGGAGTAAACTATTCACCGTGGGAGTAACAGAGCTGATCTGGCATCAGCTTCTGTGTAATTGTTCATGAGTATGTTTGTGATGTAATTCAGAGATGCTTTACTGGCATGCGGCATGCAGTAAGTGGCCTGCTCTCTAATGCATCAGTCTGTGTGCTGGAACCAAGGCTAAGAACTGGGGCATATGGGGACATCTGCTTTAATGGAAATACTTAGGACAGGGAGAGAGGAGAGGGGAGAGAGAGAGAGAGAGAGAGAGAGAGAGAGATCAGCGGGGCGCTGGGGTGTCTTGCATGATGTTACATGTGTTTCTGTTTTTAATGTGCTTTGGGCTGTCAGTGTATGAATGAAATAAAACATTAAAAAACATTGATTTGCACTAGTACTCAATTATCAGTGAAGTGGGTGTAACATGCTATGGATTTGACTGAGTCCCATAAATAAAATAATTAAGAAATGAGGGAAATAAAGATTGTCTTCTAAAAAAAAAAAAGATAAAAAAGTTCATTCACAAAATTGTCTGATCTATGGCAGCATTAATACAGCGTTTTTTTTTCTTTCCCTGATGAGTGGGACGATGTTTTAAAGTCTGTGCATGAACGTACCAAAAACTGATAGAGTTGCCCTGTTTGGAAGGTTTGTATTGTTTTGACTTGGACAGTCTTACTTAGTACTGCTTCCTTATGGAGTAGTTTCAGTGTCTAAAACTTGTTTAATCGTTTCAGGAAAACTGAAATGAATTTTAATCCTCAGCTGTATACACTCAGTCTGTGTGTTGAGTCTTAATTGAAAGTACTGATCATTTTGCAGCGAATAGCCTCAGGTGTTTTTTGAGGTAGTGGATTGCCTAAGAAGCAGTTAGAGTTTCAAAGGGTTGGAATCTTACTTTTGACAATTCTCCATAGTAATTTACGCAGCAATTTTGGGAATTTTCAACATCATGCTTGGACAAAATGAAGAAAACATATAAAGCTAAAGAAAACAAAATACAAACATACAAATTAACAAACTACCTAAATTCAGTAGTAATCGGTTCAGTTATTTTTTCTTTCACAGGTTAGTATTTGGATGGGGGACGTGGAGAAAACTGCAGTTCTTGAGTTGATAAACTTATAAATTGGAGGTTTCATGCTTATGCCAAGCACTGCTGCTGTTTTTGGTGAATCCAAAGTGTGAGTAAAGCAGGCCCAGGTCCTTCAGGAGCGCTGGTTGCTGCTGTGTATGAGGCCTTCACAGCCATGCGGATCTACATGAGATAACGGTTCTGAGAGAACGATGTGGCTGAGGTCTCTCCTCGGTGCTCTTGGCAAGTTGGTGCCTGGCAGTCCTTGGCAAAGCCGCGATTGGGCCTTTTATCACTGACTTCACTGGCGTAAAAATATGGCACATGCCTCGTCTCAATCGTTTGTTGCATGCGTTAGCATTAGCTCTCCATCGCCGCCCTCTTTATCTTGGCTGTGCCTGTGGCAGAGACTGGCAAGGCAGAGCTCTTGAGTCTTTCGGGCAGGGCGTGGGCCGCACCCTGTATGCCCAGTTGCGGTCTCAGAAACCGGACAGGCAGATCTGAGGAGATTTCACCTCGGTCTCATGGTGCCATGTGGGAGCAGGGCTTAATGTTTCAGGGGTAGGCCCACCAGACACACCACAGCTCACACATTTTTCAGATTCTCAGAGGACCGTTCGTGGAAGCGTGATGTATTTGACACACGCCTCTTACCTAGGAGCAGTTTATGTTTCAATCTCCAGCCTGAATTGCCCCATCCAGCGTAGCCCCCATTCCTCCATGTGATTGGAAAGTACTGGTCACTTCCCGAAAAGGGTTTATCACTCGGATAACTGCCCCCCTTCTGCCAGACTTATAGCAGAGCGATTAACACAATTGGGGAGCCTGACCCCCTGGAGGCACGATCAGTACCCCAGCCATGCCTCATCCCTAACTTTACGCCCACAGGCACCGCACAGCTGGTCCAGGGACCGTCCTGCTGACCTGCTCCGTTTGGTCCATGGTCAGTCCCACAGGCCACCATGGGGAAAAACACCCAGTTAATGATTGATTCAAGCCCTGAGAACATTGCCAGGCAACGGCAGTCTGAGTTTCTTATTCCTGTTTCTGTCTCTATGTGGAACACACGGCACATTATCTCTGAGCGCAGTGCTACCTGCGCGGAGCGCCAGACGCTCTGTTTGTGCTCGGCCAGGCTGAGACAGACCCCCCTCCTGCGCTCCGCGAGGGCAGCCGTAGGGAGCTGTTTACCAAACCCAGAGCAGGCCGTCTTAAAGGGACAGTGGAAACCTGGGTAAACAAGGGAACTTGGTGCAGCACAAGGGAACTCGGCTTATCTTGGGAAAACAGATAAAAAATATGTGAACATTTACAGTGAAAATAAATAATAATAATAACAATAATAGCAATAATAATACTTCTCTCTCTGTGTTACCTAACTGTTCTTTTTATTTCCCACCCTAACCTACGTAGCCCTGCACTGGTGCTGCTTCATTGATGAAAGAGACATGATCTTTTCCGTTATCTCTCTCGCTCTCTGTCCTTTTGTTTCTGCTCATTGGAATCCTGAACAGAATGCATGCTGGGAGCAGTGGCACCATCACGAGTCATGAGGAAACTCCTAAGGAAGGGGCTGTAGTTTGCCTGAAAAGCCATGGGTACCGATACGGTGGCGGTGGCTTTGTTTGCTAAGGACCATGTCGTGCCGTTCGGGTGCTTGTGTTAAGACGACACCGCTATCTAGTGAAAAGAGGGAAAACACTGATAGCGTAGGTCCCGCCTCTCTCCCCGCCGTTCGGAGTTCCAGTTCTGGGAAGGGCACGTTTGTGCAGGTTAACACACTCGGGTGTATTTGTGTTTGCTACGGGGCCATAATGGTCCTTTGTTTTGTTTCAGTGCCCTTTGATCGACAACCACAATGGTAAAAGAGAGCCCTGTCGGTGATTCATAAAGGCCACGTAAAGCGTTGCCATGGAGATAAGCGGTAAGCATCACAGATGTTTGGGTCCAGTCAGACCCACTCGGTGAAGTGCCCAGCCATCTCCGTCATATCAGTCGAGAGGAAAGTGTTGATGAAGGAAAACGTTGAGAGGACGGAGGGCAAATATGCTCACAGACCAATCCAAGCCTGCTGGCAGTATTGTAGTGTAATGGCTTGGGAGCTGGGCTTGTAGCTCAAAGGATTTGACTGCCAGCTAGGGGCCTAGCCATTATACCCTTCAGGGAGGTATGTTGCCTTCATTGCTTTACTAAATATCCAGCTTTATAATTGTATAAATCACTCAGGATAGGGGTGTCTGTTCAGTGCCTAAATGTAAGCGTTTATAATTGACTTTTTCCATGGCTAGGATTTGCAGCTCAGTGAATGAAGTGGCCATCTTGATAACATGAAACAAAAAAAACTCCTGATCATTTCTTCTCCAGGCCAACAATTCTATTGGCTAAACCAGATGGCCAACCCGAATGTTCCTTCCATCCTCCCTGGCTCTTATGCAGAGGAGGTTTGGTTTGGAAACAAAAGTTTATGGTGTCACATTTCAGAAAGTGTGTTCATTAGAAGCACAATTATAAGATGTGTTATTGGCTTTAATAGTTGGGAGTCTGAATGTCCAGATTTTAAATATATTGGGATGGATTCTGGTTTGTCTTTAGCCATGGTCCTCATCCCTGGTATTAGTGGGCCGCATGATATATGTATGCTGGTTTTTGTTGTCACTCAGCTCCTAATGACAAATTAAAACAGGTGATTGCACGGTTACCCGACCTCACCTCATTTTTTTGCATCTTAGCTGGCTGCAAAATTTTCAAGTGAAAACTAAAACAAACATATGCTATGGCTCCCTGGGACCAGGAACGAAGAGTCTGGCACCAGGCTATAGGATCTGTGACGGTGTGCCAATAGAGAGCGGGCAGCAAAGTCAGCTTAGCCTGGCGTGGCTGCGGCCAAACCGAGAGAAGCCTGGCAGTCACGGCTAGTGTCCAGAGGCCCCTGGCATGCTGCTGACTTTCCTCCTCCATCCGGGGCTCCTGGCGGGCTGCTCTGGAGCCTGGTATTGTTGGTGAACAACCGATGGTCAGGGGGTTGCCAAGATGAAGCCCCGAGGCCATGCCGGAGCCCGGGCCGCCGGAGACCGCGGGCCCATGACACAAACGCAGACGCCTCGTCACGGGGATCCCGAGCCGCCGAAAAGGACAAGACGGGAGCCACGGGGGAGTCGCGGCACAGACGGCTGACAACCAGCAGATAGCAGGCGCTCGGGCCCTCTCGCTCAGGCTATGGGGGCTGCGGTGGGAATTGGGATTACCCGATAATGAAGATGCACCGCGCGTCTGAAAAAAGACAAATGTCGCGGTGACGATATTATTCAGTTTGACAGAAGCGTCACAAGTGCTGCTGTCAGTTGCCAGCCCACAAAGGCTTTGTGCCGTTCCGGGCCTTCTACTGGAGCGTCACTCTTTTTCTGCCTCTCGGGTGTAAAAGTAAATCTGCATCTTCTGTGTCATTTTGTTGTACAGTCGCACAAATGCATGGCATGCTGGTGTTAAGGGTGTAATTGTGATCTATTTAGGTGGTTTGCCACTTACGCGTTAGCCTAAGGTCACCAGTGCTAGAGAAGGGAGTGGTGAGAATGGCACTTATGCCATTATTTCTATGGGAATGTGTGTCCACAGGTAGCAGTTAGCACTGATTCATAAGTGCCATTTAAAATGGGTAATGATCCATGGAAAGAGATGAAAGCACTGATCACATAGTGTGTTGGCTATATATATCTTTATATGTGGTGAATGGTCCATTCTTGTTATTATGTATTCTTACATTTTTATTTTTAGATGTAGGTGTGTGTACGTGTGCGTGCATACACACACACGCGCACACACACACACATGCACACACATTTGTGTGGACCTGTGTTGTTAACTTGTGACTTTTTTGCTGTTATTTTCAGTTATAATCACAATGTTAATTTGAAAGAGTGGTGTATTGATTTGGAACGGCGATGACGCCACTTTTACTGGACCTATTTCATTGCCTTGCATTAACTATATTGTTTCTCCGTGCAGGCAACTTATCATAAAATAATGAAAATACTTTCGATCAATCAAAATCAAGTCTTTAACAATAACTGCGGTATACGTATAAATAGATAAATTCAGCCTATATGTTGAGGATATGCCAAGTATATAAAATACCAAAGCAGTGAGAGATAGTGAGAAGAAATGGATAGAGGAATGGATTATTTCACTGGATTAAGACTAATGTTCAGGGAGCCTCAGAAAGATTTTGCATTTCCCCTTCGCTCAGTCTGCTGGCGGCTCTGAGCTCCATCAGCTAGGTGTTTTCGGGGGGATGGGAGGGGTGTGGGGGAGGTGGGGGGTATGGGAGCTGGGTTGGGGGCGGGGAAGGTACCGGAATCACTCTGAAGGTAGCCTACTTTTTCCGCCCCCCACCCCCCCCAACATCTCCGTCTCTGCAGTTTGGGGGTTCTGTGTTGATTTGTGGAATCAGGACACAGCGGGGGGCATTCCGCTGGCTGCTCTTCGCTCTGTCACATGCATCACCATCAGAATATCAGAGTTTCCACACCCCCCGAGTATTAATTGTTGCGCCCCCTCCTTCCCTTTCCTCAACCTCCCCCCACTGCCCCCCCCACACTTCTTACACCCCTCCATCGTGCACACCCCACCTCCAAAAACCCTTTCATCTCAGGATGCGATTTACTTCAAGACTCTCCCTACATTGGCATGTTTCAGGCCTTTAGTTCCGTCTGATCCTCTCCTCTCTTTCTCTCCTCTCTCCGCTCTCTTCTGTTCTCTCCCTTTCTCTCACTCTCTCAGTGTCATTTCTCTCTTATCTCAGGTAGGAATTTTGTGATGTATGCAGAAGAGAGCAGCAAAGAAATGACAGTCAATGCCTGTTTTTACTTTCCTGATTTGTGAGCCGTACGGCATTGTAACTGCCTAACAGCATACAATAAATACAGTTTTTCAAATGTTAAATTTTCACTTATTTTTCACAGTAATAATAACAATGTCACAAAGTACAGTGTTTTCTTCTTTTGCTCACCTAAATTTTGCAATGAAATGATCAATATTGTGTACCCCACAATGCAGTTTTATCCACAGGTTCACTTGCTATAAAACAAACCACACTGCCGAGGCAACTTGGTAAGAAGTTAATGAGAGGACATTTTGGCTTGTAATTTGGCAGACTATGTATGGGTATACAGACTCCCATTAATGGTATTCATGCAGGTACTCAAAAGGTTGTCTTTGGGTGTGAAGTGTATTGTTTTGAAAAGGAGAAAAAGTGCAAAAGAAGTTTGAGTGAAAATAAAGACACTACAAGAGTGACTTTTGAGTTAACTGCCAAGGATGTTAGAATTGAGCTTGTATAATGTAGTAAATATTTGCAAAGCTTCAGCTGCGACAGTAAGATACTGACCCCAACAATTAAAGAGTTGTGAAGTAATGTCAATGTCATCCCTCAGTTAACCATTTGATTTTTTTTTTTATTGAGTGTAAATCTTATTCAGGTTGAAGAGGGGACTTTTTTTGGGGGTGGGGGGGGGGAAGGGAGGCTTTTCATGTGTGCTTTTTATGTCTGAAGGGTTTGTGCTTGAAATTGTGGGACTTTTGCAAGAAATCACATAGATTTCTCAAGGTAGGGCATTTTTTGAAACATGCTGAAAGGTCCTCCTCAACATACTTGCGTGGTCATGGCCTGTTTGTGTCATTATGTGTTTATTATTAATTTTTTTTTTTTTCCTGCAAGGACAAACGATTTATGAGGAAATTTTTCTTAGGCGTCGTTCACACCAAAGGCTCAATGTGACGCTCTGCTGCCTGGCTCATCGCTGTCAGTGGAAGGGAAAATGTATCAGTTGGAAGGATGGCTGCCAGACCCAGCGGCTAATGCAAAGCATCTAGCCGCTGTGCAGGAAGTTCAGATGTGAACTTTGACCTCTGTAGTCAGCAACCACGCCAGTAATAGTATCAAATTGCAGTGGTTCTCAAACGCAGTCCTTTGGTTTTCTATGTATGCTGATTTTTGTTCTAACCAAAGTTGCAACCCCTAGACAGTAAGAATTGGTTAATTATTGTCAATTAGGCTGTTTTTATTCTTGAGGGATGGTTTACTGTCTTAAACTGCATAATGTCATGCAGAGTATTACTAATCATTCAGATAAACTAACACTTCCACCCTCTTATTGTGCTGTAAGTCAAATTCCTTTTGCTGTAAAAAAAGGTCACATTTTTAAATGATTAAATTTCAGACCAACAGGTGAGTCAGCAGAGTCATGTTTCCTCATTCACACGTCATTGGTTGAAATACATCTGGTGCTAAAATGATTACATCACAGTCATATAGCATAATTTTATCCAGAGCAACCTGAAAATGTGTGAGGATGAAAATTAAGAACATAAAGGTGTTCAAATAGGATAAAAAGTTGAGTCGAATAACAAAAACAGATAATTGAAACGCAGAGTTGTTGATAATGAGTTAGTAAGTGCTTGAGTCACTTGAGCTGTTTTTCAGTGAGTTTTAGACAGAGCTGATCTGTCAGTTTGCCGGGGTTTTATAGGTCAGCTGAGGCAATGACATCATCAAGATTCCTGCTAAACATACACAACGTTTTCAATAAGTTCAGTTAATCTTGCCACTCCAGTGTTTAGGCTTGGCGTTAGAACAGAATAAACTTCAGCACAGTGCCAGATGAACAATCTAAAAGAATCATAAAGATAATTAGATATTGGCTTCAGTAGATGTATCTGTCCAATCAGTGCACAGGACACAGCATCCTCCCTCCTGGTAAAGAAATTGGTGGCTTGAATTTTGTGATACTGGATGGGAAGAAATGTTCATCCAGCGTTCTTAAACTCTGTCACTAAATGGAACTCCTGCTGTCAGCCATGGTGGAAGGGGCAGGTAAAATGGAGCAGGTCAAATTTGAAATTAACTTCCTTAATGAACTGGTCTGGCCTGACTAACCCCGTATCAGTGCCAACCTGCAACCTCTTGCTTTTATACTCTGGATGAGCTGATTAAGGATATAAATGTATCAACAGGCTAATCAAGAATAAAACGCCTACCACCCTCAGGTACTTAGAGACTGGGTAAAAATGCAGATTGCTCTCTCTTTTTTTTTATTGTTGAGGACTCTTAACAGTTCTAATAGGGCTTAGCATTGCATGTTCATTGTGCAGTGTGTTTGGGATCTATTAGACTGTCATTATAGTAGAAATTCACAATTAATGATTACATTTTCTTTAGAGATATTCTGAACCAATGTCCTTGATACTTATTCAGTTCATTATGCACTTTATGTTTTATGAAGGTGAACATGTTAAAATTGGGATGAATTTTCAGAAGGGTATAAAAACTTTAGATAATTCCATTGAATATAATAAAGTCAGAAGTAATCCTCAGACTCTTATTTGCATTGAAATTTAAATAAATCAAGAATTAGGCTGAAGGCTTGGTTTTTTGAGTACACTTTACCATTGCATAAGCTGAACACCTAAAAAGAACAAAAACAAAACCGCATTTGCATTTCTGCTGTTGCAGCTGTTTACTTTCAGTTGGCCTTAGTTATCAATGAACTTCAATGATTTCAAATAGATTATGACACTTAAGCACTTTGGAATAGTTTAGAATGACAGTATAAGTCAATGGCTGGAACTTGAGAACATATTGTCTATTGTGTTGTGGAATGTTTGCCACAGGCTGCGCTTATTTAATTATCTTTAATTACCTGCTTTACTTAAGCCTTAGTAAATATTTTTCTAACTTCACAATGACTGTGACTGCGTTTAGTCTGCATTTTTTGTTTTGTGCTACACCCATTACCTTTGAAAATCAGACCCTCTGTGTTTCTCTCTCTTCACACACTGGAAGTCTAGACTGAAGTGCTTACAGTTGATTTTTTTTTTCCTCAGCCACTCAACTGCAGTGTTGCACTGTTCTCCACTGAGCAGGTAATTGCTACTCTTTGTGGGTGTGGACAGAAATCAGCAGGGGGAGTGGGCAGGCAGAGACAATGGTGGGATTGTTTGTTTGAAATTGGTTGAAAAGCGCTTCTCAGTGATTCTCCGTGACCCAGCTTGACTGCGGGATCTGGGAGCGGTGGCCTCCATTTTACGAGCCGGGGGGGGGAGAAAGTGAGGAGGTTCGCCACGTTACGTTCGAGATGCCAGGAGCCCCATGCCTCTGTCCTGCTGGTGCTTTCTCACTCAGCCCTCCGCCGCTCAAACCATGTTGCGGTTTTTTTTTTGGAAGGAGCTCAGGCTTTGACGGGAATCACCGAACGGCAGCCTGAAAACCGACCGCCTGACATTTGATCCACCCGCGCCCCCACAACGCCAGCTCCTGTCCGCACCTCACCTCTACAGAGGGGTGAGAGCGCCCGTTAGGATGCACTGCACTCTACACACTGTCCATCTATTTATGACATGGCTTCTCACCATCAGACTTGTTTCCTTTTCTCTCATCCTGATGTTGTGAAGCACACTTGTTAAGCTAGGAAGCCAGGTTTAATAAGATTTATCTGGACTGTGAGGATTTGGATTTATGGGACATTGGTCTGATTACCATCTTGCTAGTTGTTTTATCAGTATTATCTGCTATATTACTGGGTTTGTGCTGAATCGGCTTTGCTCGACCTTGATCGTTGATGAGTTGCAAAGACCAGTGGTGCTCCCCCTTGGAAATTTGTAACCTCATGGCCCTGCCTTTTAGCCCAGTACCATAACCACTGTATCTCACTGTCCTGCCTGAAAGCTGATAGACCACCCCTATTCAGGTACTGTGGAGCTATGACATCCAGTCAGGGGCCCCAGCAGTCCTCCCTCATTACCGGTTTCTGGTTGGTGACAAGAATTTGTGGTGCTCTATTACGGTTTATGAATATTCATATTCCCAAGGACAGAACATCCATTTCTACTAGTGTCGCCCTTGGTCGCACCCATTCATTAATATTCAAAAGATTCATCGTGCTGCAGTGTTTCAGACTCAGTGGTTGAGAGTGTTAAGAGTACAGAGTTGAGTAAGTCTATAGAGTCTGTAGCCTGAGGGAGCTAGAGGCAGAGAGTGGGGGAAGCTTCAGTGTGAGGACTACAGAGTCGAGTAGCTGGTAAGTCTATAGAATCTGTCGCATTACGGGGCTGGATGCTCAGAGATGGTTAGAAGACCCAGGGACACAGGACGTTTTGCACAGCAGGACTGCTGGGAATGAATGAGAGCTGAATGAGGTGAATTAGCAGGGCCTGCTGGGTAGAATATGTGTCAGACCCTATGATTTCCTATCAGCTTTTACAAGATATCGATCTCTACATAGTTTGCATTGAAAATTCTGTCCCTTGCTATTGAGCGGTGAACAGAAAATTCCATTACAGGATCTCCTCGGGTTCTGCAGCTTACGCATGAAGACTGCTCCGCTAAAGCAGAGAGCAATGAGGAGTACATGGTGAACTGAAATGTTTTTGTCACTTTGACACTCATCAGCATGGTCCCACTGAAATGGGCAAATCTTTACAGCCGTAATACCTAATGTATCTGATACTGGTAAACAAGGCGCACTTTCTCAAGCACTGAAGTCAGAGATGGATGCAGCAACTAAGGCTGTCATGATAATGAAATTTGTGTTAAATGATGATTTAAACCAAATTTCCATGATGGAGTATGTTTTAGGTTAGTGTTCAAAACAGTCTGTTCAGATTGAGAACTCTGTCACTCAGTGATAGAGACTTTAAGCACTACTGGGACACAGGCCCCCAGTGCCCTCATCTCTCACTTGCAATTTATGATACATTTTTAAAAACTAGTTATTTTTCCTGATCATTTACTGGGGCACAACAAATTATTACTGGGGTAAGTGCCCCAGTGAATAGGGTCTGGTGCACCCCCGCTGTTACTCTTTCTCTGCTATCCCCCCCACTGCCTCCCTCCTCTTACTAGTGCAGGACGTTTGGTGAAGTTCAAAGGGTAGGCTAGATATCCTTTCAGGGAGGAGAGGAGAAGCGTACTCGGGTGACTACATTTTAGGAGAAGAAACATAGACTGAGGTAGACAGCCTCCGGCTGCAATTGAAAATACCCAAGTTTCTGCTTTTTAATGGGCAACATTTTCTTAAAAACTGAAAAGTCATCTAAGCATTTTTAAAAATTTGATGATCATACCACAGGTGGTGGAAGAAATGTTATCGTGGAGGTTTTTAATAATCGCCGGTATGCCGATTTTGCATTGAAACAACAGCCCTGGCTACAACTGTAACTTATGTCAGTGAAAAAAGGCAAGCAGTGTTACTGTTTTGCAGTCTGAAGTTAGTTCTGGGCCAGTGCCTCTTCAGATTAGCCTCAGACCTGGCACAGTTCTGGTTGGCCCGGAAACGGTTCCCAAGCAGACGTTTGGGTCACTACACCCTGTCAAACGGGGCACTTGTTCATGAAAATGAATGGAATTACAGTCAGAATGAATCATCATGGGGAACTAGCGATCACATTAAAAGGCCATGAGCTTCATCTATCAGTACAGTGAAAAGCAGACCTCTTTTCCCGGCTGATTCTCAGCAAACGGGCGCTCAGTAAGGCCATCGGTTCATCCCCGATCCCGCTACAATGGCGGGGTTATCCCCTGGCTCATGGGCCAATGAGCATGCCCGACACGGCGTGGGTCAGGCTGCCACTGATTAGCGGAGGAACCGGCCTCTCTGAACTGGGTCACTTTTATGAGGCTCTTTGGGTCTTCGTTGCACGGTTTTGTGGCTTCCGTCTTTCTGGGGTTAATCAAAGCGCCGAGCTCATTGCTTGTTATGGGAATTTTCCGTGCGGTCTGCTTCGCTCACTCTGGTGGGCATTCGGTCGTTTAAGGAGAGGGTAAAATATATAGGCTACTTATGACTGAGTGGAACATGTTGTACATACATGTACAGTATGCAGACCTAATGTCAGTGTGTACATTATGATCTTTAAGCAGGGTTGTCAGCCCTTGCGCCTTAATGAGATGATAGGGCCTCCTCAAGATGACGACCTAATCAGCCCTCTTACGTTTGATTGGCTGTTCAGTCCCTTGCATTATGCTCCTGTTTTTTTCCCCAGGTTATTAGAGTAAAAGACAAACAAGTTCTCAGTTGACCTTGCTCGTTAAAACGTAGGTTAAATAAATATCTACTTATGCATGCTCTACACTCCGCCAATCATCATTTAATATTCATGTAAAGTAACTCTTCATGCTGGAAAAATGGACATGATTTCCTTTCTCAATGTCTGATTGTCTAAATTGCTTTGCTTTGAACCTTCAAACTGACATTCCCCGAAATACCTTATGCATTTAAATATTCTTATTAAATATTACACAGACAATGTTTCTATTTGTAAATAAGGATTCAATTACCAGAAGATGCTGCAACATAATATATACTCAGTATGGTGTATTGTTAAACATGCCACTGTGTTATGTTGTTTTGTATAAGAAAATGGACAACTTTAATACGATGTACACTTGTGGCAAAACAATTATTAAGTTTGTCAACAGCTTGGTTATGTCTTCTTGTGTTCTCTGTATATATGCTGTCTGCAGTTTCAATTTTCTATGAACATCAGGCTGAAAACACAGAATGTTGTTTTTACAAATAATTTTTTTTTTTTTTTTTTTTCTGATGAGCAAGTACTTTGTACCCTTTGTACTCTTAGACTCTTAGGTGGGGATAACTGACCATGTAAACCCACTGCTTTTGTGTGATTTTTTTCTTAGGTTTGGTTCAGACACTGACAATAAGCCAAACTGAATTCTCTCGATTAATCTGACTCCAGGTTGCATGAGTAGCTTTGGATCAGATCAGATCATCTAAACCTCAAGGTTTCCATCCTTTTCCCTTCCGTTTCGGCTAACATCACAGATATGCCCCCCACATTTATTTTTATAAATTCTAATTCAGTTGACTAAGTTACTTTATCGCTCCAATTTTTTTTTTCTTTGCCTGCCAAAAAGAATGTTATGCTGTGACTAATATCTTGATGTCTGTCACAAACCCGCGCGCTCAGAGCCAGTGATGGAGCTATTCTTCCAGCAAAACGTTCAGAAGGCTGTAAATCAAAGAGGATCAGGCCGGGGAAGATGTGGAGCTACTTGAGACGCGTCGCGTCAAGAAAATATTAATTTTTTAACGAGGTCTGATATTTCCATCATGGACAGGGGTATCCATGTCGGACCAGTTCCTCCCACTTAGAGGCCCCCAGCCAGCTCGTCCTAAATAATCCAAGACTTTTTGGCCGTAGCAAACAGGGTCTTTTCATGTAGGGGTCAATTTGGGGTCATTAGCAGGAATTTAAAGCAGTTTTTTTTTTTTTTTTTTTACCCAGGGAGCAATGCAGATGCTGGCTACTGACCTTCATGTTAATCTTAGTTTTTTTTTCCTGTACTAAAATAAACCAAAAAAAAAAAAAAAAACTCTCCTCCACTCTGTCATGCTCTACTCGAAATTCTGGCTTTCAGATTCAGCCCTGAGATGTTTTTGTGATGAATTTTTCACGGTGGCCAATCAGTCCTGGTGTTCGGTGTTTCTTGAGGGGTTGAAGCATGCGGGGGTGTGGAGGTGGGTGGGGGGTTGCGGGAGAGGAAAAGCACTGTTTTTGAGGGAGAGTAATAGCTGAATTTTTCAGGGAGGAAGGTTGACGCACGTGCCCGCAGACGTCCTGGTTCTCCTTCCGAAACTGCAGCAGTCGAGCCTCCTCGGCCAATGGCCTGAGATGAACCTCGTCATCCCACCCGTTCTCCCTCTCTCTCCTCTCTCTCTCTTTCTCACTGTCCTACACTCATGAAAAGGATCCATTGCTCCGTTACAGAGCACTCCTGCTCTTACACTTTCAGCCTGTGGTGCTTTGCATTTTCTTTCACACACCGGTTAGGGATATCTGCCTCAATTCAATATCTATTTCAAACTGCGTCTATTTGTAACTGATTCTATTTCAAGACTGTTTATTTCAGGGGTGTGGAAATTTCTATCGGGCTATTTTTCTGTGTTGGAGGAGGGTGGGTCTTTGTTTATCTATACAGTTGAAATCATCGTCTTTTGTCATTTTTAATCTCCATCTTTGTATGACAGTAAGCCAACTCGAAATAAACTATTAATTTTAATTACTGTCACAAGTGAGAGGGATGCAGTAGTGCTACAGTTCCACCATTTTTTACTGTATTTTTTGGCGTGTTTGATTCTGTACCTGTCCCCCTTCCTGTACTCGAACATTCAGGAATTCTGTTTGCTTGTGCAGTTTCCATTCCTTGTCGAGGTGTGTAATCATTTTGTCACACAGAACCCTGATAAAGACCTTCTATGGCTGATTTACATGGGTAAATTTTTTTTTAACCTTCTTTCCTTGGAAAAAAAGGTATTTAAAACATTGTTTTGTTGAGTGCCTTGGATTTCTTTTAGATACCTTGCCTGTCACATTTTTCAAATTAATTATCATAGCAAGTATTCTGTCCATTTTAGCTGCGACCAGTAACTCTATAGCTCGCTCTGTTGGCTGGATGGACAGTCAGTCAGTCCACAAAAACTCCCCCACCCTTTGGTGGCCACAGTTTTTGCCTTCGGAGGCTGACATTTGGCATAGAGTTCAGGTGTGTGTGTGCGCGAAGGTGTGTGTTTCTATTCATGCCAATTGGCTAAAATGGGGCGTGGCAGTGGGAGTGGCCTGGTCGCAGCTATTGCGATGTCGTGCTTGTTTGTGTACAGTTTGACAAAGACAGAAAAGTCAGGAAGTGGTCAGCCTTTTATAAACAGGCCAGGCTAGGACAGACTGCATCCCACCAGGGCCTCTCGCTGCTCGCCCGTGACTTGTGGGAGTGTAGTGTTACTGGAGCCTGGAGCATTACTACCACACTGATTGATCCATGTTGGCCTCTGTCAACACTGCGACCAGCAGCCCCTGCACAAAACAAGGACACAGAATGCCTGTTGAAACGCTATCAGATTCAGAGCCCATTCCCAGCCATCCCTCACGACCAGCTTCACCGTGGTTCAGGCCTCCACATTGATGTGTTTACAAGGCACTTCAGTGCGGTTGGTATGGGGGGGTGGGGTGGAAAAAAAATGGTGTCAGCTTGGTGCTTTAGGTCTGTGAAAACTAAGAAGTTAGGGACTTATCAAAGATTGTGGCCCATAGTCATTAGGTGATTTGGGATCTGTTTTGCCTTGTTGCTGATAATGGATAAGGATAAGTTATAGACATCATAAACCTGAACTTAGATCATTTTGAATTGACCATATCTTAAGCCGTGTTGTCAATAGAGAGTCCATGTTACATGATGACAAGAGATGTTTCTCATTCTGTGTAACCAGTCCAGTGACATTTGGAACTGTTGTGGAACAGGACCGAGCTGAACGTTACGTTTACCTTACTACCTGTCTCTCTTGTTTATTCATGACATGCACCGTGTTGTCGAAGCAAATGTTGCAAACAACAACAAAAACAGAGAAAAATTCCATAACTACATTAGGAATATGCATTATATATTATACGTAATTAATCATGTATATTGTGGGTGTTTTCTGTGTTTGTGAGTGTGATAAAATTCTCAACCCTTGTCTCTCTCTCTCTCTCCCCTTCCAGGTTAGCGCTCTACGTGTACGAATATCTGCTACATGTAGGAGCTCAGAAGTCCGCACAGACCTTCCTGTCCGAGGTAAGAGCTTGCCAGGCCGGGGCGTGCCGCGCCAAGGCGGGTGGGGGTTTGGGTGATTTACGAGCCTCCGGGTGCGCAAGCTAGTGCCCCCAAAGGCCCCCCCTCGCTAATTTGATTACACACAGATGCAGTGCTGAGCTAGCGGGAGGCATTAGCAGCCTCAGCGTCCATTTAAGAGGGCCGGATGAGACTGGCGTTGCAGGGAGGCAGGCTGGGAAAAGGCGCTTCCGCCAAAAAAACCCCATGCTCAGCTGCTTCTGTCTCTAATGAGGGGAGCACCTAAGCGCTCGGCCCTGATTTGAACCTTCTCATCTCCACTGCTTGAGTCTGTATTTTGATGAGAAAGGTGCGGTGAGCTGAGGGAGGGAAAGGGAAATTCCAAGTGCCTGCTATATTAACAGGACGATCATCTACCTTTGACTGATTATGAACACCTCTGAAGGATCAAATTTCACTCTGAATTTGTTCAATCTCCAAATTTCGTCCATGTAAGGAACATGTACTCTGAATTCCAATAAGAAAATATATATTTCTTTCAGGATTTTCTTGGTTTAGATACAGTGAAAAAGATAGTGTCCTGTTTAGTTTTTTTTTTTTTAGAATTCACACATATATTACTGCATGGCTCCTTGTGGCTAACAGTCTTTGCTACGTTACCCTCTGCTACTTCAAAGTTCAGGGCTGACCAATGGCATTCCTGGTTCTCTTTGTGGCAGCAGCCGGGTAATGAGAGATTTTGCAGGGTGTGTGCGTTCAGCTGGCGCTGTTACACCCCACAGGTCCTTCTCTGCATGTACATGAGCGTCCGTGTAAGTCGATTTCCCCCCCTACCTGGCCTATGATTAGTACATGTGACAACTGTGACTAATTTATGTTCACAGTAGGCGGAATTGCGGATTTGTTTTTTTTGTTTGCTGCCCAATCTGATTAGCATTGACATGTGATTACTCACACTTTCGCTGTTTGAAACATTGTGCCAAAGTCTGCACTTTTCTTTTCAGCACTGCTTTTCTTTGCTTTCCTCAAGTTGATAGCAGTGCCAGTGTAATGCCAAGTCATTTTTTTCTGGTAAATGTGTTTGTTTTTGTTGTGATTTAAATCCATTGGATATCATTTTAATCCAATGTTGACTCCAAAAATTTGTTCAAAATGGAAATGACAAATAACCCTGTGGATAAAATACTGCCTATAAGCTCCCTGAATACTACTGAATACTGTATATGGGATATATTGTGGTGGTACAATAATACCAGATTAGATGGGCCCATCAACATAACATGATTTTCAAAGGTGACATATTTTGTTACAATGAACTACAATTCCCAGTGAGCATAGCAGAATGCACCCATCATGCATTGCACAACAAAGAATGGGTTCCTCTGGCTTCTAACAGGTGGCTTCTCAGCGGTGTTTAAAGTGTAAAATGAGCCCACAGCGCAAGTGGATCAGGGGATGAAAGTGAGGAAGCCGTGCGTTTTGAATTTTAAGCATGTTCGCTGTAAACACTGCTGTGCCTTTAGAATTAAAACAGGCATAAAAGCCTTTAATAAATTAGAGGCCTTTTGAGCAGTGTGCATGAGAAAATTGGTTTTAAAAGGCTGTTATCTGCCTGAACTGTGTTTATGGGACAGATTTTTTCTCTACGGGTAGGTCATGACCCTGGTGCTTTACAGGGGGCAACAAAATGCAGTGAAATTTAGAAACCGTCCCCAGGTATTTTTCCCCTCACATTGTAGAGTAAATTAGAGGGAAAAAAGGCCAACAAAAGAACATTAAAGAAGTGAAGTCAGTGTCCAAATAGCACCAAACTCTGAACACGGCTACTGTTTTCTGAAAGCTGTGCCCTACTTACTGTAAATTTAAGGGTGTGTGGTGAAAGATGGAGTAGATAGCAGTACTGAGATGAGTGATGAGTAAAACTGGAACACCGCAAAGTAATGTTATTGCTTGGCAACAACTGCTGACAGCTTGCCGGGTGTCATTCTTTGTGTGACCTGGTCAAACGGTTTAAGTAAAGCATTTTTGAGAAAACAGTGCCACACGTGCACACCCTTCGGAAGCCTCTGTCTTTATGATCTGCGAATGTCTCACAACAGTGTTCACTCTGGTGCTGGTCCAGATAAGTTCTAACACACCCAGAGTTACCGGCCTCTTGACAAAAGAAGTTGCTGATTATGTCATGGCGTACAGCACGGGTGGGGGAGGGGTAGTTTTGCTTTGGCAAACTCACCCGGTAAACTGCGACATGTCGCCAAGTTCAGTAGCTGTGGCTTTTTATTCATGGCGGCGGCAGTGGCAGAACGTTAGGGTGAGTGCACCGACGGTTCAAACAGGAAAAACCAAAGGGTAGGGTGTCCTGAGCGTTCACATTTTGGTCACTCCTTGCACACTGCTGTCTCATTTTACAGGAAAGCCAAAAAAAAAAAAAAAAAAACTGGGCAAGATCTGAAGAGCTGAATTAAAATCACAGACGATTTTAAGAAAAAGAAGTCAAGTCAAGAAGAAGAAAATAAAAAAAAGGTTAAACACACAGGCAGTTTATCTACAAGGAGATAAAGCGTAATATTATTTCTCTCACTGTTGTTTAAGTTGTAGCAGGGAAAAGGTTACTGACTGGAGAGCCACAGAGTCCTTTATCAGCAGAGCTGCTGCTTAATTGGAATTCATAACGCTCCCCCGCACAGTCATGTGGAAGCAAACAGGTGACTAATTTGGTGTTAATGCCACATAATACACACTAGGCATGTCGGGGGTGGTCACTCCAGATAAATCAATGGCAGTAAAAAAAAAAGCGCAAATGTGCTTGATAGACTTCTGGAGGCCTTCCAGCTGCTTACTGTAGGCTTTCGACCCCAGTCATTATGATTACTTTTCTAATTAAGACTCATCAAAGTACAGTGATCTGTTGCTGTTTACTTTTCCCTTTCCCAGTGCCTCCCTCATGAGTGGACAAGGAATCTGTGATGACAGTGTGTGTGTGTGTGTGTGTGTGTGTGTGTGTGTGTGTGTGTGTGTGTGTGTGTGTGCACGCACACAAGTGTACCTCTGTATGTATGTATGTATGTATGTATGTGTGTGTGTGTGAGAGAGTGTTCACACGAGTGTTTCTTTGTATGTATGTGTGTATGTGTGTGTGTGTGTGAGAGAGAGAGTGTGCACACGAGTGTACCTCTGTATGTGTGTGTGTGTCTGTGTGTGTGTGTGAGTGTGCACATGAGTGTACCTCTGTATGTGTGTGTGTGTGTGTGTGTGTGTAAGTATGTTTTACAAAGCAGTGTTTGTACCGTTAGCTCCATCGTCCCGAGCAGCTGTAGAAAAACAAACACTTCCTCTGCTCGAGATCTGCCCCACTCCTAGTAGACAGTGCTAACTGTGCTTAGCTGCTCTGGGGTGCTCGGGAATCCATTCCCAGCTTAACGCATGACATTCCCGCAAGGCTCTGGCAACCGGATAACTTCGGAAATGTGAGATGCCTTCAGCCAGGTCTGCTGCTTGTTACGGGCAACTTGATACTGTCGATACAGGGCTTCCCCTGTTCCCTCCCCCCACATCTCGACTGTTTCGGTTTTCTCTCGAAAACGTGCAGTGTCACAGCCAGTTTGTAGTGGTGCAGAGTGCTGAGTGCTTTCTCCATGTTCAGGGTCCAAAAACTATTTCAACTTTAATTTTTCATCTGTGAGTCAAACTGATCATGAATGGAGAAACAACATCGGCCAGTGAATTAATATACTCAACTCAAAAGTTGTAAAAAATGCTTGAAATGAAAGGGAATATCTAAACCATTCGAGCGGTGTTGATTGTGGTCCATATCCCCTGTCAATACCCCTCCTTATCTCAGTCACCTGAATTCCAGCAGACTGATTTTAAAACAGACTGGTAGAGCATGTTGTGGATGCCGGAGGATGGCCTCCGAGCTGGAGTGTGTGATTCTACAGTGTCATTTTACAGTGTGATTCCTCTCTGGTTTACGCTTTTTTCCCGCCCCACCAAGGGTGTTTTCATTCTCTAGTGCTGTCAGCATTGACTTGCTTTGCGTGGTGGTTTAGGCTAGGGTCTGCTGTAAAGCACAATGTGACAAATGTTTCTTGAAATGCGCTGCAGAGATGCTTGTGATTTGATTTGATCTGATTCTGACAGTCTTCTTTTTCTGCGCCAGATCCGATGGGAGAAGAACATCACTCTCGGGGAACCCCCGGGGTTCCTCCATTCATGGTGGTGGTGAGTACTGTCAGTGTTTTTTGCTTTTGTTAACACGTCAGGTTAAGTTCCACCTCTACCTGTGTATTGTAATTGCATCGTAACTACAGTGCGGCCGCCGTTATAACGCAATCGTTGAGGTCCGTAAAATGTCACTGTGGAAAAAGCGGGGTGACGCTAAATCGGGGTTCAAGAAAATCAGCATTCAAACTGACCCAATGTTGACCTACCATCCTAAACAGCCCTGTTTTCACCTTATTTGCCCTTTTTTTTTTTTGCACATTTACCACGTTCTGCCAAGTAAATTACCTTCAGATTAAAGAATTTATTGAACAAATCATTGTTATTACAGTAGAAATTAAAACACAAATTAATTTTTTGTAAAAAAAAATAAATAAAGGTTCAGTGACTCTTCGCATCATATCTGAATTTGCTTAAAAATGTGCGTATCGGGCTTTCACTGTACTTCGGTAACAACACACTCTTACTGAGTAACTAAACTGTAATTTAGGTGACTAGAACATGGAGTCAGCGGTGTTCTCAATTACTCATATGAAACAGGGCTAGCTCTTGTTACATGTTTTATCAGGGTAACTAACATGTAACAAGGATAGCTTTGTTCACGTGTGAAATGGAAACACTGCTGATTCATGTTAACTACATTTCATGTACTCCATAATAATATGTGGCTGCCCAAGACATTATTTTTTAATTACACAAGTATATGTGCAATTTAATGTTAAGTGGTACCCTGTTTTTTTCTGTGTACCCACAGAAATCAGATCTGTGTCTTTACATATTTCTCAGTATCCCTGAGCAGTTTCCTCACCCACTAATGTAAACATTGTTAAGACATGTTGTGCATGTGCTTTGAGTGACCTGAAATGATTTGCGTGCCACCTTACAGTGAGATGTAATGATGTGGCCTTAACAACCTTGAAAATGATTAACTTTTAAAATAAACACACCTCTGGAACATGACTAATGACTCATTTACATACTGCAAGAGTTGCAATGTCATAATATAGGAACATAGGAACATCATGGTATACTGTTTCTTAGTGTTTGTATGTGTATGTGTGTGTTTGTGTGTGCGAGACAGAGAGAGTGTGCACATGTGAGTATGAGTGTGTTTATGTGCATTTTCTAAATTGTCTGCTTTCATGTGCACTGTATGTGTTGGATCATTTTGTATATGTGTGTATGTGGATATGTCCATATGTGTTTGTTGGTGTAATTGTTCGCTGTTTCATTTGCATGACAGCACCCCTTCTTGTGTGTTGCAGCGTATTCTGGGACCTATACTGTGCGGCACCAGAGAGGAGAGAGACATGCGAACACTCCAGCGAGGCCAAGGCCTTCCATGACTATGTAAGTGCGCTCCTTTGCCGCGGCACCCAGGGCAAACTCTTTGCTCGCCGTTTGCTGCTTTCGTCATTTCTCTTGGGTGTGAAAGTGCTTCGGCTTTGTGTTGGGTTGTCCTGTGAGCAGTGTCCGGGCTGAGACGTTTCTGTTGTTGCCCGTTTTGGGTTGGGATTTTCCTCAGTGAGATGCTGAAGGGCTGAAGGCTGGTCAGCACCAAGGCTCTCTCTCCTCCATCGCTACCGAGCTTTGGAATTAAAGTCCCCATGTCGTACAGGAAGCAGAGGCTGTTTTGGCGTTTAAATCAAGACTCAAAAGTGAGCTTTTTCGTTTATCGTGCAATGCCTGGCCACTGTACTCCCAAGTCTATGTCCCGACAGAAGTGGTGTTCTTGGAATGTGGGTTGAACTGTCTAGGCTCCAGGCCAACTGTAAATTGCTATGTGAGACAGTGGTTTTGAATGGCACTGTGCAAAAACAAGGATTTGTTGATTGGCTGCATCCATGCCCCTTATCATGTCTAGTTCTGAGGCTTTATGAACCCAAAAAGGGGTGGGACTAGTACTTGCAATCTACTAGGGAGAGAGAACAGTGTCATGAAAATCAAGGTCGAGCTAACATTAGCTATCACTGAAATGCTGATTTGAAGCAGTCTGTGTTTTTTCTGTGAAGACCTCAGTCTTTTGTTTTGTTCAACCAAGTCACCGATTGACAGCTCATTGTAGCTCCACCTACCATGGGGTTTTGAAACTTTGTCTCATTGTTTTTATCAATAGGTTCTCCATTCGGATCTGATTGTCTTGCAACAGAGATCGGTTTTCTGATTTGATCATAGAAGTGTGTGGAACAGTATGTTCACCCTTTACAAGATTCATAAAGTGTAGATTGCCCATCAGCGTTGCAGTCTGTAAAGGACACTGGTCTCGGAAAGTGACTGGGTTTACTGTAGGTCCTATATGCTAAAGTTTTGAACTGGAGTTGGGCTCTCTGGTTGGTCTGTCACCACTGATGAAGATAGGGAGTATGTGACTGAGACAGTGCAGTGAGTAGCTCGCTCTCAGCAGGCGCGGGGGCCCAAAGCCAGCGCATGCTAATTGGCTGCTCGCCCTTCCAGAACCGGGCTGTGGATCAGTCGGCATCTCAGAGCTTGCAGTTGGAGATTTTTCGTTTTTTTTCTCTGCGTGTGTCAGACAGCCAAACGGCTTCCATGCGTGAGACTGTCCTGTGCACTTGACTGAAGTGGGAGTGACAGAAAGTCAGGAGGAATAGAAGTGTAGAAAATGGCACTGAGCTTGTGGAAGCTGGTTTACTGTGGAGCTACTGTCACAATGGAGATGATGGCCCTGCAGCTACTCAACCCTCATTAGACAAAGTTTGTTAGAGTGACAGATTCAAAGACCAATGAAGTGCTTCTGCTTGGGAGGCAGAAAAGTTTGAAAGTTTCATTTCCTGTGACTTTTGCAGGGTGTATGGCCTCTGACTCTGGGCATTGACTCTTCTTGTTAAGTCACTGAAATCTCTCTATTTCTCCCTTTTTCTCTGTAGATCTCTTTCTTATTCTCAGTCTTTCCACCTCTAATTCTGTCTCACTCTCACTTATTCTCTCTCTCTCGGTCTCTCGGTCTCATTTTCTCTCTCTCTCTCTCTCGGTCTCCACATCTGGCTTGCTGTATGTCTCTTTCTTCTCTCGACACCTCGATTTCTCACTCTGCGTCTCTTTCTTTGTATCTCTCCTTCTCCGTAGGGCTCAGTATGAGCCTTTTGTACCTTGTCCTTCAGTTACTTACATCACGTTGCTGTGTGTATGAATGAACCCGCCAAGGGAGGGGATTTTGTTCGTACTGGCAGAATGAACGGCGTTACTACAGTTTCTGCTCCCGCCTCTGTCCACACTCCACAGAAAACACAGAAAACCAATTTATCGGTCACTAACAGAAATATTCTTGGAGATGGATGTATTTGCTCTCTGAGGCTTTTCTTCCCATCACTGCGGTGTAATTGGAAATGTCGAAGCAGAATGTTAGTCAGATCCTATTATAAATGTCAATTGGCGTGTTTTGAAATTCACTCTGTCTTGCCCGGTTGGAAAAAAAAAAAAAAAAAGAAGAGACGAGGAAGTGGTCATGGTTTGCATGAGAACAATAATGAGTGAATGCTTGATAACAATGACGCTATCGCTAATAAAAATGCATAATATGCACATAAGGTTTGACAGCGGTAGTTTTCGTGAAACAAGAGTTTATGTTTTGACCGATATTTAGCCCACAAAATGTTATGAGGAATGACCATCATTATTGTGTGAATTTCTCACTCACACTTCGCTACTTCAGTAGTATTGTGCTTTCACAAGAGCATACTCAAGGAAAACTAGTGGAGTTTTGGGCCTTGAGGAACAGAAATCCCACAACGCCAAGTAACATCACAGATTGTATGTACTAACCAGATGGTCTCCCCTGTCCTGTTGTTCTGCCCACCCTTTGTGTCAGTTTCTGGTGCTTAATTACAGTTTGTAAAAGGTATACCTTTGGAAGAACCATCATTGGCCACAGTATTGGTCTTTGTTATGAGAATATATCAGGTCAGAGCATCGGCTCTCTCAGAATGTTTCGCCTTCAATGGAGGGGAGATTCGGTTGGTCTGAGTATCTGGTTGGTCTTTAGGATCTGTGGCAATGTCCTCTCTCTCTCCTCCCCTTCCCCGATGCTCTTCCCTTTCCTTCCACGGCATTGTGGGCAATTGGCTGGTCCCGGTGCGGTGACTCAGTGCCCGAGTGCATTGTGGGAGAGCAGCCAGACCCAAGGGCGATGATGTCATTGATATGACTTCCACCTCTGTTTCTGTTTGTGTCTCCGGTACCAAAGGCAAAGCAGACAGTGAGAGAGAGCAGGTGATGAATGAACTTGCGTGTCGGGAGCTTGCGGCACTCTAAGGACGGCTGGAACGTGTTTTCCATACCGAATGAGGAATTTCATTAAAAAGAGAGATAAGCAGATATTACAAGAAAGCAGTTTCATATTCATTTTTTATTCATATATTATCGGATAATGCACACTGAAAATTCATGGTTGTTTTAATCCGCCTGAAAAAAAAACATCATGCATGCATAGTTTGTGTTAGGTTAAGTGAAGGTAAATAGCTTTTTCAGGATGTGGTAAGTTTATTAACAGTTTATTAATAGATAATAGAGCAGTGGTATAAACAATTGCAGCTCAGTCCATCCTGACCTGTCAGTTTTCCCCTGCAGTTTTCAGTTCATTCATCATCATTGGTGGTGTTCTGCAAAGACCACAGTCAACCCCCCGGCCCCCACCACCACCCCCCCCACCCCCAACACGCACAAACCACAACAACACTAACAATCCTGGAAGGTTCTTCCACACATTTTCAGCTGTCTCCATGCAGAAGTGCTTTTAAGTGTCAGTCTGAAACTCTCCTCTTGAAGTAGAGGCCCAGATGTTGTGATGTCATAGTAGGGGGCAGGGCATGCAAAACACCGGTAGCCGTGGTGCTCAGGAAGTGCTGGTTGAGGGCCAGAGAGCCCCCTCCTTGCACGTGGGGCCATGTGCATTGGCCCTAGGCTCTCTCTCTCTCTCTCTCTCTCCCTTTTTCCACAGCCAATTAACTGCATTTCCTTGGAGTGCTGTTGGAAAGAAGCGAAATAGGCCTAATTATAGATTAAAGACACAAATTAGAACTTTTGGGTCCCCAAGATCAGCTGCAGCGTATAGTTAAAATTTGCAAAAGCCTACAGTGTAAGGAAAAGCCCACAGATAATGCAGTCTTCACAGTAAATAAATGCAGTGGGTTTTAAATGCCAATGGTAGGTAATTGTTGGGTAAACGGATTAGCGCTGGGGAACCCCATGCTTTCACTGTAACTGTATAACAAAATTGTAACGAAATTGGCCAGCACAAATGTAACAAAACAGCGTCAGATTGAAAAGCGTAAAATGAAAATGTCTTTTAACGGTTTGGCTATAAGGAATGTATGTACAGCAATGGCCTACATTTCTCATTCATCCCTTCATGCGTCTTTGCTGTGAGAAAAGAGACAAAACAAATGAAATAAAAACATTTGTGTCCAAGCTAATTATGCCGTCTCCTGTCTGTATGCAGATCTCGAAGTTTGCCGAATTCAGATTTTGAAGGACATAATAAATGACAATGCATCCGCTGCTGTTTGTTTGTTTTGTTTTGTTTTTTTTTTTGGTTTTTGTGGCAGCAGAATTGTAGAAAATTGTCCTACACCCTAGACATACAAATGAACCCGCTGTTACTGGCAATTAGCAAGCGTTTCTGCAAATAATTGCATTTTCAAGCTTCCGGACAGCGGCGGTCCACCCGCAGAAATGCAGACAGCAAAAGCTCTCTGTGAAGGCAGAGAGTAATCACTCATCTACTAATTGCATTAATCTGATCGAGGACATTTAACCATGCGGTAATTCCTTTATGTTTGACCCAGTGTGTCCCCTTTAAGGGTTTTTTTAAAATAAATATATGGAGAACAGGCCGTTCTGCCCATCTAGGCTTGTCACTTAAGCTCTGTCGGAGATATCTTTCCCATGTGTACAGGTAAGAGATGGTCTATGGAGCCACCTCACAGACCGAACAGAGGCTGTGACATATAAGACACACTACCACACACACACACACACACACACACACACACACATACATACACATACACAAACCCTCACGGGACTGGTGGGCACGCAGACACACACAAAATATCCTCACAGAGGACACACACACACACTCACACACACACTCCTTCCCTTAAGGGGTGGGGAGGGCAAACACCCACACACACACACACACACACACACACACACATACACATACACACATATTTACCCTCACGAAAAGGAAAAACAGATGCACACACACACTCACACACACACTCCTTCCCTTAAGGGGTGGGGAGGGCAAACACCACACACACACACACACACACACACACACACAGGGAGGGCAAACGAATGCCCAGACAGAAGATCATGTCCTCAGACAAGGTCACACTGCTGTGCTCACTGTGAAAATGCGGTGAGGAGGAGCTGTGTACCTTTCAAATGCTTTCCCTGTTTCTCTCTTTCTCTCTCTCTCTCTCTCTCTCTCTCTCTCTCTCTCGAGACTTGGCTCACGGCTGCACACCTGTGTTGGCTAAAGACCCTTTTCAGCTGGTAACAAATGTGTTGCCTTTTACAATTAATCCCTGATTACATTACATTAATGCAACGCATGCCAAGACGGAAGACGACACCCTGGAGTACCATGGGCTCTTGATATAAGTGCGTGTGTATATGTGCGTGTTAGTGTTTTTATTCTTGTAATGATATTGAATAATCCCGTAACAATATGTTTGTAAGGGGCGAGCTGAAAAGCAGTGAAAATGGAGGATCTGTGTGAGATTAATTGGAAAAGCATCCAAAATGAACAGCCACATTCACTATAGCTCTGTTCTGCAGGAGTGCTTAACTCACCTGCCATTAGACAAAGCCCTTAATGCCTGTTTAACCCCCCACGGCTTGTGCTGTTTGTTGATTTCCTTTCTAATTAATCTTCAGTAGTGCAGTAAGAGGAAGGGCGACTGCTGCGAAATGCTCACACACATACACACACACATACGCACACATACATGCGAGCGCACGGGCGAGGATCACTCAGAAGGGTTTGCCCTGTGTCTACCAACCCAACAACAACCGCCCAATATCGAAACTCCACCCCCCCCACCCTGTCGCCCAACGGAACCAGCAGCGGTTCCCCCCCAGCCAATGAAGTCCTGCACTGGGGTCAGCTGACCTCCCTCTTCTGCCCCCTGGTTGCCCTGGTAACATCCGCGAGCACAGCTACGTGCCGCGCCAGGGGTCTGTGCCACTTAGATAAAGCCAGTGCTACGCGGTTTTCCCTGATACCGAGGGGGCGGAGACCGGCCGACATAGGCATTCTCCCCACTTTTCACAACCGAAACAAGCTATGGAACAGACACAGGGTGGTTTGTTCGAACAATGGCGACTGTCAACAGAGCCTTTTCACCCCAAACACCCCAGTGCGCTTTCCCAAGTGCACTGCGGCTCTCTTCAGGCAGCACAAGGGAAGTGGTTTTTATTCCTCTGGCTCATTACAGAGTACCAACCAGAAGATAAACATAGACACATGAAAAATAAATACCGATGGAACTGGAAGCGACAAATAGCGCTGTTGTTCAGAACATGACTTACTGTCCAAGCTTTGAAAAATTACGACTATGGAGTTTACGGCCATATCGTTGATATCAATACCCACGAAAGCTGTATTCTAATACAACGTTTCTTACCTAAATCCCCAGTTCCGTATCGCACCTGAATCTTCCGTCTTCAGTTGCCCAAAGTAGCCTTTGGGCTGTGGATAGTGCAATTTTGAAGCAGAGGTAGTGAAGCTGTCGGCAAGGCTTAAGCTACTGCACTCTCAAGGTATCCCGGTAACAAGTGGGACATGGCTCTTATTTTGGGATTTGGAGATTGAGGGGGTCAGAAAGAAAGTTCCAGAGACCATGCCCCCCTGCCCGCTCATCAGAGCAAAGAAAAGAGGGGACACTGGATCGGTCAGAGGGGTCAGACAGGGTTGGCGGGCTTTTGTATTTTTTTGTGTGAGAGGGACTGGTCTGGCAGATAAAACCTCCGGCAATCTCAGGCGCACAGCGAATGAGTGGACAGCGTGGCACAGCGACTCGCTCAAGAAGGCGCGGAGATCGATATCTCCTCCTTTCAGACTTCCCTATCGTCCATCACACCCCCACTGAACAGGAACCTTGAGGCTTTGCTCAGGGGGCCGGAGTGAGCGCACATGCTCAGTGGGGTCAGACACTGGAGGGATTTTATGCCTCATTTGTGGCTGGATTTGTCTGCGATCTGCTGATGTCACTGTTAGGTCTGCCGCTCTGCAGTACTTGAGACCAGGCGATGTGCAAATGGGTGGCTCTAATCGGAGGTTTGCAGGTTCCAATCCCAGTTAGGGCACTGCCGCTCTACTAGAGCCTCGATGCGTGTAGTACACAGCTCTATGCAGTCGGCGATTTGAGGGGGGATGAGGGGTGTATTCCATTCTCCTTGTCAACAAAATGGCCAAAATGCATCCCCCTTGTTAACCTGCCCTCCCCATTTAACACATTGGTTGGTGGTGTTGGGCCAAAGGGTGCTCCCATTGGGCCATCCCCCCAGTTAAAAATGAACCAATCGCCTACTGCCTATATGTAGGTTACCATTACTCAGATTGAGTCATGGGTATTTGCATGATGCATCCTACAAAACATTTTTCACAATACACTTTGCAACAGACCCTGGCCAGATCTCCTCAAAAGTAAGCCACAGGACAGCGGCACAGGAGAGATTTTTGAAGTGGGGGACCAAACTGTGACCAAAAGGTCTCAATTTTTAAACTATATATACTATATATAAATGGACACGAGACGGATCGGGGTCCCTATGAAACTGGGGGGGACGTATCCCCCCTGTCTCCCCCGCCATCTGCGTCCCTGCCACAGGGTGACGGCAGTAGAAGCAAGGTAAATGTCCACTTCCATCAGTGGAAAGGAAGAAACCTTCGGAAACCAGATTCAAAAGCAGGAGCCGATCCCTCTCTGGCTCAGGGTTGTGAGTTCATAATAACGGACGGGCCGGTCACTCGGTTTTCCATCATATCGTTGCTGTGATGAGGCGGGCCTCGGCTCTCTCCACTCCGCTCAGCGGGGACTATCATCAGCTGCCACAGGAAGCCGGTATTTGCTCTTCTGGTCCTCCCACTCATCCCCCTTTCATACGGTTTAAGGCCCACTTGACTCATAAGGGGAGCCACTTGAGTCATCCTGACGTTTCTCAGCCCTACATCACATCCTGTAGTTTGGAAACGGTGTTGCCCGCTGATCCATAGCCAAAAGAAATGACATGTCAGTAAATGTTATAAACCAGCTTTCTGACCCCCTTCCCATGTGCCATGATGTAAATTCTTGCATATTTTACAGATGACAAAGCTGCGCTGGGAGAATAAGAGGGCGTTGCTTTTCCAGCTAATTGAGTGAACTATTCATCAGAAATCTTTGCATTCGTTTCATGTGTATCTCTCATAAACAGGGGTGAAAACAGGATGTCAATTTTGCTGGAATGGGCCATTACATTAATACATACACACGCAATAAAAAAATTAATACATAGACTCAGACAGACACCTGCTGTGGGAGGGAAAATTTTTATTATTTGAAGTATGTGAACAAGAATCATTATGTTTTAAAGTAGTAGATTGATTCTGTAAATGAAAATCACAAACACCCACACAAATATTATGTGTAAATAAGTCATTCTCACAGGTCAATCCAGCGTAGTTTCAGCTTTATTCTCCCTCGTTTGCCTGGCTCCTGCTTTTTAGTACAATATAGTGACAATAATATATGTGCACTGAAAAATACCTGAAAGCACAAAAGAATTTGTAAAATGTACAAGAGCTGGAAATATTTAAAACTTGAAAAAAATATATGATCAAGATTATCAAAAAAAGTACAGAGGATGAAACATCCACAACATAAAAAGATATTTATAATTTAGTAGTGCAGGATCACGTCAGGGCAACGTTTTTGTTTGCAGATCAGTGCCGCTTAAATGTATCTCATTGTTCTTTAATGCTGGCTCTCTCTGTGATTTCCTTGCCATTTGTCATTATATCCTGTCCCGCCTCTCTTTGCCATTCCATTTCATGTTGCATCTGTGATGATCGGAATCGCTGCTCCGTGATGCGCTCTGCGGAAACCCACTGCGGCAGTTCCTTTGGTGGAGAACAACAGATTAAGTTAAATTTGATTGATTGAGATTCTGGCTGGAAAGCAGGCACACCTTCAGGCATTGTAACAGTGGAATCGGAGGGTTCAGCACGAACGTCAGCCAATTAAACAGGAAAATTAAGAGAATGCAGTGGAGTAGAATAGCTTGTTATCCTAGCGAACGCGATTCTAATATGTTTTTCCCTGTGGAGGGGGTGAACGGATACCAAAGTATTAAAGCACGTGTCGGTGAGGCAGAAGCCTCTATTTTACGCAAGCTTCTACCTGTTGTCAGTCACTGCATAGTTGGAAAGAAGCCATTTTCTCACATGTCACCCTTCCATCATTCTCTGTGGAGCAGAAGGACGGCCTGGTGGTGCTCACTGAGCGCGCTCATAGTCTGTCACAGCCATTGACAGATCAGTGGTGTTTGCCTGTACCTGAGGGTTGTCTCATCAAAGGGACCCTGACTCAAACGTCGATATTTCTCCCCGTCTTTTTTGGGCGAGCCTTCTCCTCGCGTGCCATTTGACATGCTCCTTCTTATATTTTGTTTTGCTGTTGCCTTCCGTTCTGATGAAATCATTAACCCCAGAGTTTTTAAAAAAAAAAAAGACAAGACAAGGAGGAGACGACAGGTGAACGACAGGCCGCCGTAGGGCATTGTCTGTGGAGCTGAGGATGATGGGATGTACAGGCGTTCCCTCAAGCAGCCACACGCTGCCAGCGGTCCACACCCTTTTTGTCTGGGTTGGGAAAGGGAATTGTGTTTATCTATAGTGTTAAAGGTACTCTGGAGTATTTACTGTATCTCAAAGATGGCCTCTTAGGTCTGTCATATTGAATATTAACAATTAATAATAATAATAAGAATAATAATAATAATCACTGTCACCATTGTCACAGTCGTCACCACTGCCATATATTATTGTTTCTTAATTCCATAATATTAAGGTCTTGTGATTATTTGGTTTATGTTCATTCAGAAGTTGAAGGACATAACATTTTGGTGGCTGTTCGCTTGAATTTACGTGTGAAATAAAAGTCAAGAAGTAGCTCCGGCAGCCTTGTGGACAGCATGTATCAGTCCAGGCCTGGCCCGTTCCAAAAGCGCAATGTCAGCCCAAGGACTCAAGGTTCCGACAGCTGGCGGCACGGAACGAGAAGTGCCAGGCGTCGTTAAAAACACTTAAAAATAATGTGCGCTTCATCGAGGATCAAAGCTTGCTGCGGCCCGGATGTTCCAGCGTCCTGATCCAGTATTTTCTCCGTGGATTAAACTTGGTTTGGACCGTCGGCGTTGGCGATATTCAGGGGGATTTCTTTGTGGCGGGCTTTGCTGGAGGGATCGACGTGCTAAGCCTTCAGCTTAAGCCCACGCTTTTTTTTTTTCCTACTTCCCTCCTTCGGTTCTTTGACGCCTCAGTCTGGGACACGCGTCAGCTTGCGGGGAAAGCGACCGTGTTTTTCACCCTCTCTCTTCTTTTATCATGGGGTCAGCCCCAGTGAATGTCCCCGGTCACTGAACCAGCACTAATCTGAGAGCTGAAGACTGACCAGGAGTCCACCACAGTGTGCGGTTAGGCGCATGAACCAGCGCTGTGGTACCAAGCTCGACACCTCGATCTCTCACACAGCTGTTCTGTTCCTATCCTATTAACCTATCTGCGCCAGGATGGAAGTACAGATGAAATCAGTCGGCTTATTTAAACGTCGGAGTGGATTAATTTTCATGAATGGGTGGAATTGCTCACATTCCAAAACCTACTGAATGATAAAAGACTGGTTGAGAAGGAGACAGGTGCATGTCTTCAGTCCCTTTGAGTAAACATCCATTCCTTCATGTAAATGGTAATTTGGAAAAGTGCAGGCATCATATTTTATCCTTACAGATGAAAATTAGCAACAGACATAGTATATAATTCATTTCCAACAGCCTCATTTACACACAAATACAAACACAAAGCTTATATTTGTATTGACTGAAGCCATTCAGGTAATGTCTGGTCAAACAAACAACGAAAGAGGTCCAAATGAATTTCTGCCATCAGCAGCAGAGATCAGCTGAGTCTATATTGAGACTTTGCCAGCATGTTTTGAAAATGCTCCTTCGTTTGCTCAGTCATCTTTTGTCCCAGCACAGCACAGCTCAGTACAGCACAGCACAGCTGGGCTCCAAACCTCCACAGGAATTTTGCCGAACAGGCTCTCCATACGTCGTCATAATCATAATCCATGAAAGCAAAACGAGGCCTTGGTGGATTATTTAAGCCCCCCCTTCTCCCCCAGGAAAGGGTGAAGGAGCTCCTGTGGAGACAGGAGAGGGGGAAGGTGGGTAGCTGGTAGCTGGTAGCTGGCAACGTTGGGACAGAGGGTAAATGATTAATGAGCGTGGAGAGAGACGGCGCGAGAGATCGGAGGGGGCGGGGGGCGGGTTTGGGGGTGGGCGGCCGACGCTGTTCCTGACTAACTCCTCTATAATGCAGGAGCTTCTGCCGAGAGGGGCGCGTCCCGGGATTCGGGAGAAGCAGGTGGTCCTTTTCATTTTCCCCATACCCCATCCCCTTCCTCCACGGTGGGGATTAATTTTTAATGGGACAGGATGCAGCCAGAGAGCTGCGGCTCAAAGCTGGAGGAAAAAACCGAACCGCGTGTGTCGCTCCAGCGAGAAAGATAGAGAGATCCTGCAATCTCCAAAGTTTGGATGGAACTGTAGCGCGACAGACAGCGCTTGCTTTCATCAGTCTTTGCAATAAGTGATAACTATTGCTTCATATATTAATGCTGTTTTTATTAGCACAGATGGTGCTGCGATGGCACTCCTTGTGTGTGTGTGTGCACCATGTCAACAAAAACCTGAACGATGTGACTATTGTAGAGTAAACACTCCACATTCGGATTAATGAAATGACGTGACTTTTATGTCGGCATCAATAATTTCCGATTTGACTGTCATTCAAATTCTTGCTGAGTTTCCCTGACACTGGCCTCTGTGATCTGCATGCTTATGTAAAGTGGGGAATATCTATGGAAAATGTGATCGGTGTACAGGAGCACATGGTTGAATGTGTTTTTACATTGTCATATGCACATTGCATGGTAGCGAGTGCCTATATATGTGTATGGAAGTCTGCATAGCTCCAGATGGTAGTTGTTAGCATTTTCATCTCTCTTACCTCTCATTTCTATCTCACTGCCTCACCTCTGATTGGATCCCTTCGCTACTACTGCTCAGACCCGAGCATCTTCAGGAAGCTGCGCTGAATTAATCAGGCATCCAATTAGTGTTAATCTGCATATTAATCAGAGGGGGTTCTGACACTCACCAGATTTCTAATGATGAGGTTGATGATTATAATATTAAAGATGATAATGCCATTAGGAACACACTCCTGGTACCAACCAAGACTCTGCCTCAGATCGCGGTCGCGGTGCAGCGGTTAACCGCCTCTCTCCGACGCGGGGTCTTTGCCGCGTGCGCCGTTGGACGCTGAGCCGGTGGGGTGGGTTGTTGTTGTTTAGCACAAGCACAGATCTGATTTCAAAACACACAATCCGAAGTTTAATTTGCAGGAGTGACAGTTGCGCTGTTTGGTGTTTAAACATGGAGGATGATGACGCTGGTGTTTGAATGATGACGCCATTGCTGCCCCAGCACGGTTCTGACTGGTTGGTTGCAGTGAGGTAGCGGACACCATTTGTGAGGACAGAAAATCTGCGGGGTTTTTTTTTTTTTTTTTGTGTCGTGACTGTCCCCTCTGTGCAGTTCTTTTGGCCTCTCCCTTAATCCGGAGGAGAGCACAAAAATCTTCCGGCACACCATTTGTGATCCTGCTTCAATGATGTGGGCTGGCACCTCTCAATGTTCAATGGGCTCGACCTTCTGTTAATATCCCACTTCTCAGTAGTAATGTGCCCCACATTCTGCAGCGGAGTTACTGTTTAAGCCGGTCCACTGTAGTTAGGATCGCGCCAGAGAATGTAATATCGGTGAGTTTTTTTTAGGCTGCATTCTTGGCAATGAATTGTACTGTTGGGGGGGGCCGTGTACTTTAATTATTAGCGAAATGGGTCTGCAACTTTGGGTTTGCAAAGTTGCAGGTTCAATTCCCCAGTAGGACGGTGCCGTTTGTACTGTTGACTTAATATGAATTGCTTCTATAAATATCCGGCTGAGTAAATATGGATTGTATGTAACAAAACTTGCTGTGCTGGAAAAATCCCTTCATGTAATGTAGATGTACAGTTGCCAAATAACATAGCTGGCCGTGGGAACATTTCTGCATGTTGGGAGAGCCGGTAGCTGGTAGGTAGCGGTGAGAGCACCAAGGCGTATGACTGCAGACAAGCTCAGGTCAAACACAGTCAAGCCTGTGCTTCTCGTATGTTGTCTTACAGGACATGGTTTTGAATTAGCAGTGGTCAGGTCACTGTATACATCCATTGTGGTTAAATTGACTGTATCTTGTTTGACATGTTTCTTCAGGAGCAGCTGTCTGCCTTTAGTTAATTGAATCATGTAATTAATTAGCCTAATCCTTGTGGATTAATGCATGTTTTCACTGTTGGTTTTAATGGTGTGATTTCTAAATGCATTCAGTATTACATAAACATGTATTCATGACATGCCATTAGTGTTTGTATGTGTATGGGCTGTAGGTTGGTAGTGTACTGGAAATCCACAGGTTTCTAGAGAGCACTTGAACATGCAGCTGATTGGCTGATATATCCACAAGTTTTCCAGGTCTAAGCCAATCGATTGCTCAGATGCAAAATGCCATTCTTTCTGTACCTGTGCCTCTCTGAGCCTGGCTATATGCAAAACTATGCACTTGATGCAGTGTGCTATGTTTTACCACCACAGTGTTTCCCCTGGAAGAAGTTTCCTTCAAGGCCTGAAACTGAACTGACCTGGGTTTAGAATCACTGACTGCAATTGTGATCAAAACCATTATAAGATTAAAGAAGAAAACTGATCCTTCATCAGTGCTTAAGCCCAGTTATCCGTTTGGAATTGACAGGAAAGTGGTAACACAAAAGTATGCTGTGCAGCAAATACTGATCTAGGATCAGAATAACTAACCCAAATTGTAATCCTCAGTATTATAAGATGAAAAGTGAAAATGATCCTAGAATGGCATTACAGCCAACCTGTCCCACTGCAGTCCTGTAATGGGTCAGTGTTCTGTTTTGTTGTTGTGCTGTGGTGGGCCGGTTTCCAGTGCTGTATGTTTGCCTTCTGCTGTATGAGCACAGACACCATGTATAAGTTTAAAAAATGACAGTCACTTTTTCTTTTTTTGTAATGAGGCGAGAGTCAGGCCTTGTACCGACGCTTGTCGAGGGACCTGCAGGGAGCCTGTTGCTCTGTCAGCCTCATTAATATGCGGTGTCCAAAAACCCCGATGGGGCCATAATGAGATCCGCCACCATCCCCCTACATCCACCCCCACCACCCCCTCCACATCCCCCCCCCCCCCATGACAGCGGCGAACGGGACCGACCTGCATCCGCAGAGTCCCAGCGGCGGGGCGGTGGAACAGCAGTACGTTTTCATGATCTGGGCTGTCAGCAGTCTCTCAGCTCCCTCCTTCCCTCCCTCCATCTCCCAGCCTCTCACACGTCCCCAGAGTTCATTCTCACACTGGCGTTCCACTCTACCTTCACCCAGCTCACATTCTGCTCAGATACATTACTGCACTGACGGTTCCCCTCCATACGGAATAATCAGTTTTTCTTTTCGTGATACATCTGAACAGAACATGTATACAAGCACAGAAATGTGACATTGAAAAAACAAATACGTAACAGTAAATGTAAAAATTATTATTTTTATTATAACTACAGCAACTTCCATTGCAGCTTCTGTTCTTAGAAATACCCTTCATATTATACCAGCAGTAATAGTAACATGAATTTTGAAATATATGGAATAAAAGGCTCTTATCTTTTCAAATGCACAAATATAATATTTTAAAGATATGTTTGAAATGTCCGTAATTATAGCCCAGTCCCAGCTACCTGAACTTAATTGGCTGCTGTTGATTAATTTCAGTTTGATGACTCACCTTGCTGGAGGAAACGTGTGTATGTGTGTGTGTTGTGTGTGTGTGTGTGTGTGTGTTTATGGTGCAGTTGCCCAGTTTATAGCAGTAAAGTGAGTCTAAAACAACAGCAGCATGATTTGGAAAGACACACACACACGCTCCCTTACACTCACAGCCTTCATTTGTATGACTGAAACGCTGATATTTAGAGAAACATTTCATCGTGCTTGGCCATGTGTCAGAGGAATGATCAGATGCCCGATGGGGCACTTCTGTGGTTAGCAACGATGGCAGTGTTGGGGGTGAGCTGTGATCACCATGGAGACGGGTGGGCAGGGGCCGGAGTCAGATGCTGATGTAACTTTGATTGACTTTGATTGGATCAGTGGTTGCCATGTGCTGGCATTGGTCCTGTGCTGTAACACAGAGACATGCCTTGGTGTTTGCCAGTGTTACCTTTGCGCTGTACTCAGGTCATTTGGAGGTGCTCTTGCTGGGTATACTTGACTTGATACACCTCACTTGTTGATGAGCTGTAAGGTCCACAGGGGATCTCTGACGTCTGAGTCAAACAGGGCTGTCAGATTCTGTGTAATTGCCGCTTGTGTACAGAAATGCTTGCTCTTGTGTGTGAGTGTGTGTTTGTGTGCATGGTGTATGTGGGTGTAGTGCAGGCGTGTACATGTATGTGTGCGTTCATACATGTGTGTGCATGAGTAAGTCAGTATGTGTGTTTGTGTGCTTTGTGTGTGTGAGGGCAGGATTGTGCATACATGTATGCATGTAAAATTTGTGTGTTTGTGTATGTGTGACCATGAGGGTAAGAATGAGAGTGTGTGTGAGACAGTGTGAGTTTATTTGTAACGCGTGTGTGTATGTGCGCACATGTGTGTGTGTGCGTGCGTGTGTGTGTGTGTGTGAGAGAGAGAGAGGGCTCTGCTGTGGTGAGGCTGAAGGCTGAAGGCAGAGGCGAGGGTGGACAGGGCCCCTGCTGCACCATCTGGCAGCAGCCCAGAGTTTGGAGGCGGGGTGACCTGTCAGCAGGGCTGGGTCCTGTTTGAGGTTCAACCGACACGTCCCCATCCCCCAGCCCTGCGTGTCCTCACGTGGCCCCATCCTCACCTCCACGGGACCCAGCGAGCTGCTGTCCTTAAGCACACACACATACACACACATGGAGAAATACACACATACACACACACACATACTCACACATACACATATGGAGAAATACACACATACACACACATATTCACACATACACTCACATACTCACATACATATGGAGACATACACTCACACACAGTCACACTCACACACACACATATGGAGACATACACACAGACTCACACACTCACACATGGAGACACACACACCCACAGACTTCCAGTGATCTAGTGATCCCTTTTTCTTTGTGCTTCTCTTCATTGATACCAAACAGCAACACTCCATGGTAACCGCTGAAGTGACCAGAGCCAGGAACATTGAACTTTGACCTCGCCGTCCCCACTGTGTCACCTGGCCTCCTCATCCAAAGATCCCAACATCAAAACATTACAGTAACATCATCTCACAGCCGTTAGGGTACACAGATAAAACCTCCTGGCATCCATTACTCACTCATTCTGTCACTCTTTTAATGAGAGAATGATGAAAACATATGCCTGGCAGACTGAAGGGAGACTGACACAATGGGAGCAGCCCTGATCTCTGTAATCTGTCCAGTGCCTGTATTTATGACGCTGTTGATAATGAATTGTGTAACGGCAATAAAAAAGCTCGGCTAACGTGATATGGGTGAGGTGGAGAGGGAGGGGCTGTCATCATGGCGATATCCATCGTCTTTACAACGTAGCGCATGTCTCTCACAGTCATTCTCTACTTTGATTTGGAATCGTTTTCCATCCATTGTCGTGTATAACCACCAGTCATTTTGAGTACGGTGTGGCCTGGTTATGACGCGATCGTTGAGGTCCATAACTTAGCGAAACAAACGGGGTTGCGCTAAATCAGGGTTCAAGAAAATCAGCTTTCAAACTGACCCAATGTTGACCTAAGTTCAAACACAAATTAATTTTTAGTAAAGCTTTTTTATTTAAAAAGGTCCACTGACTCTTGGTGTTATATCCAAATTTGTGCACATAAAATCGGGGTCTCACTTTATTTGCGGTCAGTGACATGTCTCATATAGCTGCACCATATAACCCATTGCACTCTTTTTGCAACGTTCTTTAACCATGAAAGACCTGGAGTTAGTTGCAAGGCAGAAATACCAAGGCAACACCAGATGCAAAATGGAGCCAAAATGGTGGACGCATGGGTTGCTTCTTGTATGGTAGAGTGAAAGTCTGATATCCTTCAGTTGCAACTGTTACAGAGGAATGCAGTTCACTGTGAAGGTTTTGTTTCTTGGACATGCATGATTGTTGCACACTCAGAGCATGATGGAAATTAAAAGGGGGAAGGCTTTCTGGCTGTGTTGGTTTGGCTAGTACCGAGGCACAGAACCTCTTTCTTTCACTGCAGAGTGAAATGGTCACAGTCACAGAAGTCATTGTAATATAATAGGCTATCAAATATTTTTGGTGGCATCCTGACGTAACAAGTGTAGTATATCTTTAAATTTCATTTCTCGTACAGGAGAATTATATTCCCCCACTACATGTTGTCTAGAATTCACTGCCCTGACATACTCTCTCCATGTTTGCTTTCTCCTTATGAGGAGAGGAGCAGCAGACAAAGTGAGTGTGTACTGTGGTCTCTTCCTCCAATATCGATGAGTGCCAAATGTTGTTGGAATGTCGCTGAAGTGTGTTTATACTTTTCCTGAATGACAACGACAACCGTCAACGTCGGGCAACATTAGGACTTTCGTGAACATTCTGTGATTTCGGTCGAGCAACAGTCGCCCAGCGGAGTGTAAACCAGCCTAGGATTCTCTTACCAGGGTTAAAGCTATTAACACCCACCTACTTGGTGTTCTTTGACGTGTGCACATACATTCAAACACATAAACGCACGTACACACACGCATATTAATCAGGCAGTAGACGCCGGAATCCTTCACTAATGGCCGATGTTCAGGTTCTGAGGGAGGAGGGGTTATTTAGGGAATGGGGGTGGGGGGGGCTTATTTGGTAAATAGCATCTAATAATAAAAATGAAAAAAAAAAAAAAACCCCAAGCACAGCAGTTTATGAAGTTGCTGTGTAAGGATGTTTGTGTCCGGTCCTAATGTGGCGCGTATTGATTTGGGGAATGCTGGTGTGCGAAGATTCTGCAGGGGGGAAGGGGGGAGGGAGGGATGGTGAAGTATCTTCATCATTGTGGTAAATATGGGTAAGAACCTAATTCCATTCCGGCGGAACGCTGTGGACCTCCAGGGAGACGGCAGGCACACGGCACTGGAGCCGTTTCCACGGCAACAGATGTCTTATTTTTTTTTTTTTTTTTTTTTTTTTCCCGTCTCTCCTCGTCTCCTTTCCCTTTGCCTCTTTCAGCAGGGCTGTGCTGCAAAATGAGGGCCCCCAATGTGATTGGCAGGAGCCGGAGCCCAAGCTGTTCAATATGAAGGGAGATTCCCCGCAACCACCCCCTAATGTTTTTTTAAAAATCCCAGCTGAAAAAAACTGCATTTTGGTACAGCAGGAAGGGTGCTAACCATTAAAAACAAGCTCTGTCATCTCGTCTAAAAACGGACACGTCACTCAAAAAAAAACTTCCGTTGACTGACCATGATGCATTGGGAGGTGGGGGCCGGGGGTTGGGGTGGGGTGGGGTCTGAATGTCTCCATTCTCTGTCTCTGTGTGTTATTGATATCAGTGTGGGGTTTTCCTGCTGAGGAGTTTTAATATTTCCTCAAAGGGAGCCCTCTTCGCCTGAAGTGAAATGTGTAGATGTCTAATGTATGGGAATTTTATTCAGTGCTGATGCGCTAAAGTGCTACCTCTTTCTAAACATGTATATTTTTGCTGTCATTTGTCTTTGGGTGGTTCAGCACTGCTATCGTCGCTTGTATTTCTATTGTGTGTCGCAGTCCAAATTGCAGGAATGAATTGCTTTTGTACTCCTGGCTTTATATAGCCTGGTGTTGTCTTAGAATGTTCCTTTGTTTGTGGTGCATGTTTTTTGTACCCAGGCACATGTGCAACCGCAGTAGTACACACACACACATACACACACACACACACACACACACACACACACACACACACACACACACACACACACACACACACACACACACTTAATTTATATCTGTCTCATGGGTACACCCAAACACACTCTCTCTCTCTCTCTTTCTGTCTCTCACTCACACACACACACACACACGCTTTTTCTCTGACACATATTTATATATACTGATTTGAGCAAAAACACCACTATGAAATCAACACAATGACAATGCTGTCACCATTGGCCGCTCCTGCTGCTTCTGTAAAAATGAGTATCTCCTGTATGTGCTCAGTGGAGGTTGGTGTATTTTGCCCCTCCCGCCATGACAGTCACCGTGGTAATAGACAGTTATAAAACCCCGCCCCCGAAGCCCCCCAGCTTATGGGCCTAGAGTCACCATCTACCAATTGAGGAAAAGGAAAAGTTTGCTGTCATGCGGCCATCTGTTGAAGGAGAGAGAGAGACACAGAGAGGGAGAGGGAGGAAGGGAGAGAGAGAGAGAGCACAAAGTTGCCCTTTTTTTATATATTATTTATTTTATTTTACTCAACTGTATTATGTATGTTTGTGATGTATTACTGAAATGTTTTGTTGTTTTAGCTTTGGCAATATTGCTTGTATGCAGTCATGCCAATGAAGCATTATTAAATTGAAACTGAATAGAGATAGAGAGAGAGAGAGAGAGATGGGGGCAGAGCTTGGATGAGAAAGCACTTGTTCGCCATGTCCGTCCTTTGGAAAACCAAACAAACCGCTCTCTCTATTTTATTTATTTTTTTTAATGGAGGACTACAGTGTAGCCACGTCCTAACTTCCGCTGTAAATATTTACACTGAAGCTCTTTCCATCCTCGTGCACTCTCGCCAAACAACCCAAAAGTTTTATGGAAAAACCCTCACTCTGTCTACCTCCTGTCTATTTGTGCCTTTGTCCTTATTTGGAGGGGCCTCTCTGAATGGTTTTGTCAAAAATTAAATATTAATAGGGGCGTGAATTTTCAGATTTTCACTGATTAAACAGGAAATACTGATCTTTGAACTGTAATATCTCAGAGATACTAGGACTTGCAGACATAAGAGCTTTAGCAGTGTTTGACAGTTATTCCTCAATATGGCCAAATATTAGTGGCCTCCAGAGCCATTCAAACCAGCATTTCCTGACTGTTCACATCCTTTATTACCATGGAAATAAGTAAACAAAAGATCACATACTGGTGAGACCAGGCAGTTCGGTGCAACTAGACTCCTCATTTATTTACAGTCCAGAGAGCATCCAGCACTGCGTCTAGCCTGAACTTGAACACTCCAGGGGTCTCTGCTTCTGTTGAATCACCTGCCTAGCAGACAGTCGAGTTGACAGCTTGCTTCATTAAGTAATGCTTCCTGATATCAGTTCAGAATTTACCCAGCACTAATCTTCATCTGTGCCCCCTTGTTCTGCTGACAGAACTCAACCTGAAGGATCTTCTTTAGCTCACCTTTTTAAACCCTTGCATGAGCATTCTTTGTTACATCATTTTGGTTACATCATGAAACACTTCAAATTATTTTTCTGGAGGCTTAATATAAAAAAAATCCACAATTTACAATTAAAGTTTGCAATTTACTATTTGGCAGATGCTTTTTAACCAGAGATACTTGTAGTAAGTATCTGTCTGCAGATCCTGCTGTATCAGTGTAAGCCGTTGGACGTGACTGTGACACCATGGACCAGACACTGCCCTGCGCTCCACTGTGTTTCTGTGTAAATGTTTCTGCCTATCAGGATGGATGAAGGCAACACAGTTTTGTCATGTGTCCAGAATCGCGGAGGGCCTAGCTGTGCAGTGGATGGAGGACTTGGATTCTATGGATGAGGAGACTACAGTTTCTTTACGGCTTTGCCTGCTTATCTTTATGACTGAGGCACCAAATATAACAGGATGTAAAATGCTTGTGTTTTGAGCTGTCCTGAATGAAGATGTCTGCTCAGCAAATGTGCCCAAATTCTAGCCATGAGACTTTTGAGAGGATTGGTTGAGCCTAGTTTTTTATTCAGTCATTATTTTTCTGGAGTATTTTTGCTGTCAGTTTAGTTTTAACTTCTGAAATTATAATTGCACTTGGTCTAGTTCTGTGATGTATAGCACACATGTTTGGACATCTTTGCTCACCTTTTCAACTCTCTCTCCCAGTAAAAACAATCAAACTCCCCCATGTAAAAAAAAAAAAGTCTCCCTCCACCAACCAATCAAACTCACTCCAGTAAAAAAGTCTCCCTCCACCCACCAATCAAACTCCCCAGTAAAAAAGTCTCCCTCCACCCACCAATCAAACTCCTCCAGTAAAAAGTCTCCCTCCACCCACCAATCAAACTCCCTCCAGTAAAAAAGTCTCCCTCCACCCACCAATCAAACTCCCTCCAGTAAAAAAAAGTCTCCCTCCACCCAGCAATCAAACTCCCTCCTTCCACCATCCAGCTTCCTGCAATTCTGGATGAAAGTTGTCTGCAGATGCCCTGAAACACATGCTGTATCTGTTAATTGTAGCTCCTCCTGCCGCTGTGAGCGAGAGAAAAGGAGAGTTTTACCTGCATGGCATAATTGGCTGTTCAGGGAAAGTGGGAGAATTTCACCCCATGACTGAATATAATGACGATGTGCAGTAGAGGTGTGGGGGCAGGCATTTTGAACCCCCCACCCCCCATGAGGAGAAGTGGCCCCTATAATTAGGGAGCAGTGAAAGGTGTGTTCTCCCTTTAAATGGCAAAGAGGACTGAAAAACGATTGGTAATTTACTGCGTGATTATTGTTTAACCTGCACATCTTCTCTCCTTCCAGAGCTTGAAATTGCACTAAAGTTTTTTTTTCTGTAAAAACTCAAGACATATTTTAAAAAAGAAAAGGACCCCCTTGGTGGGTCTGAAGTTGTACAAATCTGAGAGCTCTTGGACCCAGCAGGTTCAAAGCTGCACGGAACGTGCAACCAAGCACTTGTCCAGGGTTTCGTTTTCTGAACAGACCCCCCCTGAATGAGCAGTTAGCGCTCAGACTCCAGTTCTCCCTTGAGAAAAGCTCAGCTGAAATGCTGCTCCCCTTGCTGCCATTACAAAAAACAGGTCGCTAAAACAAAATATTTTGAACATTTTGCATTTGCTGTCTGCTTATTTTGTATGTTATCTCTCGTACTCCTAGTCTTTGGTGAGATACAGCAGGTCATGACCACTGCTCTCATTGAGTGAACAGGCTTTTTTTGGTGAGAGGACCTTTGTGTTTTATTCAGGCCTTAATTATCTCTGTCTGGTCTGTAAAAGTCACCAATCCCCTTCTTCTCCCCACCCTCGTCCGTATGTCGCCATGTGCATGCCCCCTCCCTCCCAGTAGCTGGGAGAGGGACCAGACGCCCTCCCTGCATGATCTTTGACCTTCACTCAAATGCCTTTTCTCCTGTGAGTCTGATGGGCTCAGATGAGCTTGTTGTTGATGTTGTTTTTGCTGTTGCTGCTGTTGTTGTCAGTGTTTTCGCTGTTGTTGTACAAATAGAGCCGGCCGGATGGCTGTTGGACAGCTGCCCGTGTGTTGTTTTTCTTTACTCTGTATCTGGCCGCACTGAGGTGGTGGAGAGAGGTGCAGAGAGGTTGCCCTCTGTGACCGGTTGAGGATTTAACTGTTCCCTTTGCACCACTGTTCCAATGTCCTGACCAGGGCCTTCCCAGGCTGGTGCTTCTCTAGTCTAGACAGCAGTTATATTTAGAGGACGGGTTCCTTCTAATGTTCATCTCATCGCTCTTCAGCACAGTGAGGAAGAGGATGTCGAAACATTGCGGAGTCAGGGTTTCATGTTTTTGCCTCAGGATTGGGCGTGCCATGACCTTGAAAGCAAGGATTCACAGTCCAGACCCTCCATGCGAGTGTGTGTATGTCTGTGTGTGTGCATTTTGTGTTCGCTGGTTTGTATGTTTGTATGTCTGTTTTGTTGTGTGTGTATGTGTGTGGGTGTGGGTTTGTGTTTCTGTGGTTTATGTTTTTATTTGGTGGTGCGTGTTTTGTATTTCATACATGTATCTCCAGCTTATTTAGGTGTTCATATTTTCAATGCTTTTCCCATCTTTTCTCCCAATTTGAATGCCTGATCGTGTTCACAATCCACGTTCATCACTGTGACCTTATCAGTACAGCAGAACACAAACAACCATGCGGCCCCCTCAGGAAAACGACGTCAGGCTCTGCGCAGGCAGACTGTGGCAGCCCAAATGACCCCCACCCCGGCTTGGGTTCTGCACCCGACTGCTCAGCTGCCATATCTCTGAATGTGTTATTAGTGTCTCTGCAGCAAAATGGGGATGTGGCTTTTGAAGAAGTCCATCTTCGTTCAGTACTATGTGTGACCTTCACAAAACTACACAAAACAAAAGCAATGCATTTAGGGAAATAACAGATTTGTGCATTGCTCATTTTTTGTGCACTGAATGATAAACTGCACTTATAATTACTCATTAGGCACTTTCGGACCAGAGGAACTTTTTCATAGTTCTAAGAACTGTTGGAGGAACTACCCCCTTTTTATTGTGTCTTCACTGCAGGAACTGGGAACGATTGTAGCTCTAAGAACGCTGTTTTCAGGGACTTTTTTTAGCTCCTGGTTCAGGGCAGGTACTCTCCCAGCACAAGAGGAACTTTGAGTGACATAAATGCATGGTGATTGGTCCAGATGCAAGTGTACCTTGATTGGTCGAACTCATGAGCCAGTGCAGCACCAGCAACCGCCATTTTCACCTCTTAGCTCCCCTTCTCCTTGGTCTCTCAACCACTTATAGATACACATACAGTTTTATGGTTAGTGCAGACATTGACAAGTAACAGCCACTGATGTCACTTCCCCAATCGCACTTTATTTGACACCATTTGACTAAATTAATGGACCAGAGGGTAATGTGGGTGCCCTCACACAATGTGTTGGGGGCACACTTCACCACTGATAGCATCCTCTCGCTTCACCCCTTTTCTCAAACAATAATGCCACCACCAAACATGTCCTTTGGTGAAGGCAGACCTAACTGTGCTGGCACTTGACTGAGATGGTCTTTTGGTTCTTTTCCTGGGACAAAATTAACATAATCAATAAGTATCTCAGTGTGAATAACCAGTCCTTAAGAGCCATATTCCTGTGGGGTGCTGCTGACTGTTCGTCCTGTGGTTTTGTTTTTCGGCCTGCACATAACTGTTTTAATAAAGTACAGCTTACAGCTTGAAAAGTGGCCTCTGTTTTCGTATTTGGAACAGATTTGCCCCCCAAGGAGTGGGAGGGAGGGACCAGTTGGCCCCCTTCGCCACCCCCCATGTAGATGTCTGAACCTCGCCGCTCTCGGGGGCAAGGGCTGTCTGGGGACAGGATGGGCCTGTCCGCGGGGGGTCTGGCGGTAATGAGCTTGTGAAGAGGGATTGTGCCGTACCCTCGCAAAGCTGCCCCCCACCCCCGCTTGCCTCCAGGACTCCAGAAACCCGGCCCGGTTTATCTGTCACCACCTCAGAGATTTCTGCCCTGCGGAGTGTAGCCCGGGCCTGGACCCGTTAGTTAAGCGCTATAGCATAGGACTGCTGATCCAGGGTCAGGTTTACCCTGTTCATGCCCTTAACAGTACCCCTTATTTGCTAAATGGCATATACTGATTCTAGATTAGGGTCCATATTCATGAGTATCAGGCTGAGTGTGGATCTAGGGTCAGGTGTAACCTAACGATATTCTAACCCCATCCGTTGTTCGTGGAAGGAGAAAACGAAAATAGATTTGTGCTCCTATTCATTAAGTTTGCAACATTATTAAAGCTGACCTAGAATCAGATAAGCACTCCTACTCTGAGACATTATCAATGCAGGCCCTGATGTTGGATCAGTTTTGCCTTTTGAAGAATATTAGGTTGTAATAAGGTTAGTTCGTTGACGAGTTTGTGGCTACTAGGATGTAAAATCAGCACTTTTGCTCTGAGTCGCTTGTGAATATCAGTTTTTCCATAGAGCTCGTAATGGACAGGGTCAGGATATGGGCTCTGGACAAGGGAAACATGATTCAAGATCAACGCTGTCACTCTGACATGCTTTGGGTTCCTCGGTTGTGGCAGTGCAAGAAGACTCCTGCTGAGTTTGAGCATGGCGGAAAAGCTCTTGTGTTTTCACCCTGTCATCACCATTCCAGTGGAGATTACTGTCCTCTTTTGGCCCGGTTGGGTTAATAACTCCAACATAGATGCAACGTAGATATGCTTGCCCAGGATTCACTACACACCAGGGGATTGAAATCGGCAGTTGTGAAATTGTAAACAGTTTCCAGATTCCATGATTATTTAGGGCAAAAAAAAAAAATGTGATAGGGAAGGATGTAGCTTGCTGCCAGGCCTCCACCTAAGAATGTTCAATCCATGCCTTTACTGTCTGATAGTCCTGACTTCCAGCCCAGTGTAACATGAGTTTGGTGTTGACTTATTCCTGAACAGATATGACATTATGTCACAAACTTTTGATGTAACGATTGTGGAGTGGCATGAAGCATGAAGACGAAGCTTCTGTCTGAATTCACCTCCAGCACTCGGGTGCAATGGCAATATTCGTGTTGCAAAATTCATCCCAGGGCGAATTTTTCTTTTTTTTTCAGGCACACAAAAAAGTAGATCCATTTCCCTCCAAAATGTTTTAGAAGAATGCTTTTTGATCTTTTTTTTTCTTTCCTCTTGCAACCGGCTCAACCGTACCAAAAATAGTTAACGTGGTCTGATACTTTGATGTTGGTTAGAGTGGGGAGAGATGTAGCTCCCCCCCTCATTTTCAGAGTTTCCTTTGACCGGTCAGACTGCAGACATGATTCAGGAAGTTGTCTAATGGCATGAGGGAGGGGTGGGGGGGGGTCGGGTGTGGGTGGTGGGTGGTGGTGGTGGTGTTGGTGATGGTGGTGGGGGAGGTGTGGGGGGTTGGGTTTATTAACTTCCTGAGTGGTGTCATTTGAATTTCCTGCTTTAACCATGGCCTTGAAACCAGAGGCAAAGTAAAACTGCCTTTCCTCCTATCCTGTCCCCCTCTGCAGACAGCTGAAATGGCTATCGATCTCCTGCCCCCTCCCTTCACAGAAAAGAAAGAGAGGAATTCCGTGCCTCTTTTCCACAGTCATTGTCCTCTGAATGAGCATTTTTTCCTCTCAGTTTACAAGGTTTTCTCTTTACTCCACAAGAGTGACATAATTGTGGAGTTGCTCACTAAAGTCAGATTGAGAGCAAAAGGAAGAGTGTGTTATTGAGATTAGACAATGTCAAAAATTACTGCAAATAGATGGAATGTAATTAGGTGTTTCTTTATTTCATTATTTTCTCAGTGTGAGCGGGTGTGTAAAAAGCGAGCTTTACAGGAGCACTTTAACCCAGTTTACAGGCATTCTCAGTTGCAAAGTTGTGTTACCGTTATTTATATCACTACTTTAAGCTTCATTCTAAAAGAGAACAATGTTATTGCAGAGACAGACAAATGACATGAAAAATGGTTCTCTACCCATTACACTTAGCTGCCAATCACCGACTTGTTCCAGCCAATCAGAATGTTTCCCTCCTTACAGCACAGCACAATGATTGGTTAAAACCAGGGAGTTGTGATATAACACAGTAGCTCCACACATTCTTGGCTGGACGATTCTCTACGTTTCATGTTTCATGAATGCATGTAGCCCTTTTTTTTACTCTGTTGCAGCGTGGCAGTATGAAGACTTGTGATTCTGCCTGCGTTTTCTTGAGGGTTTTTTTTTTTCCTAATGAGAATGGAGAATAATTCTAGTGTTGTGGGACTGCTGGGGGCACCTCGTCTCTCAGGAGTGTCGGTGTGAGCAGAGTAACGTGCAATAACCTTGAAAACGGAGTGGAATTAGCATGCGCGCGGCGTCGGATCGCGCAGATAAATCTAAGAGCTGATTAGAGACAGTGATGAGCTCAGACAGAGGAAGCCAAATAAACAGGAAACGCCACCAATATATTCAATAGTCTAAAGGCAGTACAGAATGACCCCTGAGCCCCGTGATGTTTTCATTGTACGACTGAGATCTAATTGAAAGATACACTACAACAATTACTTAATTTACTGCCTGGTTATGAGGGGAAATTTGTATTATGTTCTAGTTTGAATGGTGATAACACTTATGGCATTGGATATGTCCCAAATGCCCAAAATACCCAGCAAACAGGCGCGCTGTGCCATAAAGCGTTGTCTTGTTTATTGTGACCACCTGCCAGTCTGTTGTGTAATTTGGTCATTAAGTGGAAATATAAACCGTAACTCTGTCATATCTCACCGCATTTAATCAAAAGCAAACATCCTCTGTCCTCACTGACCCCAGATCAGGCAGCTGTGGAGGTATTCTGTGGAAGCCCAGTGTTTGTTTCATGTTTTCATACTGGCTGAGACCTCCAGCATGCTCCTGGTTGGAGAGCCTGGTACGAGTTCTCTACAGACCATTATGAGGAGCAGTAGCCTTTTGTTTCAGGCTGTTTTGTTACTTTCCAAGAATTATTGTGATTTGCCCCTTGGTGGGAAGCGAGGGCACTGTGTGTGTTTATGGTGTGTGTGTGTCTGTGTGTGTGTCTGTGTGTGTTTCTCATGGGGTCAAGTTAGGCAGTTTGCTCGTCTTTTCTCATCTTATTCTCATCTCTCCTTGTCCTTTATTCTCTGAAGCAGGGAGTTTGTGCTTGTGCTTTTAGGCTTTTAGCAGTTCTCACACAGAACAACTTACCCAGCTACACGTTTGACATATGCTATCCATATTTGATGAAGTTAAGTGCCTTGCTTAAGGGCGCAACAACTCTGCCCCACCTGGGTGGTGAACCTGCAACCTCTGAGCCACAAGCCCAGCTCCCTCACCATTACACGACACTGACACCTCAGGCTCTGGCTTAGCGGCTGCATTCGAGTGCGTCACGACTCCACTAGCGTAGCGCCATCGAGGCCTTCTGTTGGTGTCACTCACAGTCCCGGTTAGGCTCCGTGATGACGTTCTAATTGATTACATTAATCAGCTCCATTCAGAAGCCTGCCCCCTTTCTGCCGCACTGATAGGCTGTGGAAGGCCCCAGCGCATTCTGCTGATTTGTTAATCCCGTGAAGTGGTCTCATTAGTTTAGCAGGAGGGATCTGGAAAAGAAGGATGAGGCCGCAATCAGCAGACAACGAGGTCCTGTTCTTCTTCTGTGGAGGGGCAAACCTGGTAATTGCGCGTCGCCGTCAACGCCTTGTCCCGCTTTGGTCGGCCTTGCCTGTCAACACTATGCAGCTGTGCTCAACAGCTGGAAGGAAGGAAGTGTCACTTATGCCTTACCTGTGAGTCTGGGATGGAGTTAAGCAAACGCACTTAAGTCTCTTTAAGAGTGTACGCTGCTCAATCAAAACAGACTTCAGTCCCTTTAAGGGAACATGCTGTTCTGTATAAGCATGAAAAGAACACATGCTAAAGGACATGCTTGCTCATGTCCATTAAAATTTAGCATGCTCAAAGAAAATGATACAGCATTTTCAAGTCTATAGATTAAATTGCATATGCTGCTGAAGAGACTAAGTGTTTTGGATCAAATGCAGCCCTTTGCACTGAGACACACTTCCCACAGTCCTCAGGCTAGGGTTTTTCCTTCGGTGCGAAATTGATCTAGAATCTAGAATCCAGTCAATCACCTGATCACTGTGATGCAAAATGGACAGGCTGGGGGTCATTATTTAGTATTTTGTGCACTTATTGTGATGTCAACATACAATGATTAACATTCCTGAAATGTTTGCTGTAGAAGTGGACTGTTTTATTCACCCCCCTCTCTGGAGCTAGCTATGGAGTCCATAAGGCTAAAACGAAACAAGCTGCAGTGGCACCTGCATGTGTAACAGATGTGATATACCTGGCCTGTTTGTAAAGTTACTGAGCAGACGGGGGTAGGGGGGAGTGTTGACTTTCCAGCTAGTTCTGTGAACTCCTGCTTCAGCTCCCCCTGCATCTGCTGATGAGTTTCTCTTTGGGTAAAATCAAGAGTTACCATTGGCTGGACTAGGCCTTTAAAGCTGAACTACCTGCCCAGCGTGCCACCTGTAACCCCAGTCTCTGGATAGCAGCCGATTTAATAATTCAGGAAACAAATGTGTTTGCCAGAGAGGTATGCGTTTTTTGAGAGTAGGGGTTCAAGCTGGCCGGATAGCTGTATTCTGACTCCTTTATCATTGTGTGAATTTGTGTTTCTGTCATACGCTTGTTAAGCACCAGTCGTTGCTTTTCATGTGTGCGTTTTGTGTAGTGAGTTTGGGGTCCGGGGGTAACGGAGACAGAGCGGAGAGGCGGTGAAGTGTCATGTATGCATGACTGGGTTCCTCACAAAGCGAAACTCTAGTCTTACAAAGAAAAGACACACTTATATTCTCTCCCTGTCACCGTCTCTCTCAGTGAGTCACAGTATGAACATGCACTGTAGAATGTGTGCAAAAGAAATGCAAACTTACGACTAGTAAAAAAAAAAAGAAAAGGTGTCTGAAATGATTTAGTCTCCATCATTCTTTCTAAATTGAAACGGACAATTTAACGAACATGACATTTCAATTGCAAGATCCAGAAACCTGTTGAAACAAACGTGAAAAGATTTCTCTCCCGTTTCCACAGCTGCTGAAACATTTGTTTTACTGATCTGCTACTTTCGACGTATCCCAAAGTCCTAATTATCAAGCTGTAGAATTTATCATCTGGGCTATTAAGTACTGTTCAGAACAAGCCACTCTGAGATTATTTGAGACTGATTGTCTGCCATTCTTGTGTTCTTTTCCTCTTTCAGTAGAACACAGGGCCATTATGTACCCTGAGCCTTGCACAGAGCTACATTCGTGCTAATAGTGCTTATCTTGGTGATCGCTGTGTGGTTGAGGCTGTGCTTTTTATAGCTGGTAGCTGCTCTCTTGTGAGCAGGCAGGGGAATTGAATGTTGTTTGTCTGTTAACTCATGGATGTTTGAAATCTTGCTTGGTCAGCAGCTCCAACGTGTACTCATAAACACACACACACACATACACACACACGATCTCTCTCTCACACACACACACAAGCACACACATTTACAGCAACATGCGCATGCAAAAATACATGCACACACACACACACACGCACGTGAATAGGTTTGCGCACGGACACACACACACATTCAGAAACATGCACACACATGGTCACACATCCTCAGATCATTCATGAAAGCATAGATGTACGAGCAGCGAATGAAAACACACTACACGTGCACACAGGCAGGTTTACATACATACGCTCTCTCTCATACACACGCACACACACACACAAACCTCCACACATTCTCTCACTGACACACTCATACATTCACGCTCACACAAATATGCATGCATATACAGAAAAGCGCACACACACAGAGCCACACATAATCTGATTAACACTTGCATGCAAGTATGCATGCACAAAAACAGCTACAGACACACTCACAGGCGCCTACCCAACCCCACTGTACATACACACACACAAACCTTATGCATGCACACATACACAGATGTGGTTTAAAGACACATGCACAATGCACAAACACACCCACACATGCACGCAAACCACACACATGCACGCACGCACACACACACACACACACACAAATCCGCACACACCCACACTCCTGCAGTTAATTGTCAGGAGGCCCAGGCAGAAGCCAGACTCAGCAGGCCTACAGGCTGACAGAGAGGGGAGGGGGAGGAGGGGATGGCGGGAGGGGGAATCTGGTGGGCGTACCTGCACATAACAGAAACTTTCAGATTGTCTGACTGTCACAATCTCCACTGTGAATGACAAAATTTCTCATGTTTCCAGGCAAAGATACATGGGTTGTGTGTCTAAAAAAAGGGAAAACCTGAACAGGCCCTGTTTAATATATGAAAAAAACCTTCCTGGCATTTTCACTCTCTGATAGTATATTATAGTTATTGACATTCACTGCTAAGAGCCAGTTGAGTGTGTGTATGTGTGTGTGTGTGTGTGTGTGTGTGTGTTTGCTTTTTAGTTGAGCATATGTGTGTGTTGAGTATGTGTGCATGTGTGTGCTCTGTGCGTGTGAGAGAGAGTGTGAGACTGAAATAACAACAACTTTCAAGCAGACAAAGCCAAAAGGGAAGTTGCTAGATTTTCTGTATATTGATGATTCAGGAGGAAAACGGACATTAAAAAGAGGAAATTGGACATGAGCATAGATCCCGTACGCTGTACTCTTCATTCCTCCGAAATGAAAAAGAGTCAGAGGCAACAAAAGCAGCAGGGGGTGACGAGAGATGAGAGAGAGAGGGAACGATGGGGAGCGCTTTAAGGCCGACGCACCCCCCCTTTCAAAAGTGCGCTCCCGACCTAAAAAGGCAGCCAGTTGAGACTCCAAAGAGATGCGGGCGAATTTCAGAGCACTCCTCTACTGATGAAGGGAACAAGGGAGGGAGACGGAGGAGGAGGAGAAAGAGAGAGGGAGAGAGAGAGAGAAGGTGTGAGACAGAGATGCAGAGAGACCAGAAAGAGAGATTGAGAGAGAGGTACAGAGAGACAGATTAAGAGGTAAAGAGACAAAAGAGAGATGGAGACAGAGAGAAGCAGATAGAGAGAACAGACAGATGGAGAGGTAAAGGAGGACAGAAAGATGGGGAGAGAAAAGAGATAGAGTTAAAGAGCGAAAGATGCTTGCAGAGAGTGGCAGAGAAACAGGGTGAGAAGAGACAGAGATAAATAATCAATAAAGCTGGTTGAATTTGAATGAGAGAGGTAGAGAGAGGGTGGGACAGAAAAGGAGAGAGGAGACAGAGAGATGTGGAGACGGAGAGAGAGAGTGAGAGAGAAATGGAGACTGAGGGAGAGGGAGAGAGACGGAGAGAGGGGGAGAGATTAGCACTCCCGCGTTGCTGTGACGCACGGAGGGTGAGATTGCAGTGGGATTGGAAGCAGCTCAAGCAGCCGAGTGCAGCCGTAGGAGAGTCCCCAGGGACAAAACTAAATGGGGAGAGGGCTGAGTCTGCGGGCAGTGTGTGTGGGGGCGTGCACTCAGCCATCTCTCATCAGCACCGGTCAGTGGTCACTCCAGAGCAGGGGTCCCCAAACTTTTCAGCCCACGACCCCCAAAATAACGGCACCAGAGACTCGCGACCCCCACATATCCCTAGAGGTGGTTGAAGCATACAAATGTTCGCACACCCACACACTAGTAGTCCTATTCATACTGGGCCCAGCGCTTTGATAACACACAAGAACGCAACAGCCTAATAACCATTGATGCATTCTTTTCTATACTAATAAAGTGACGTTAAACTTACCTAATGAGATGGGTGGGCACTATGCATCCATCGGATTTTTGTTTCTGGAAATCGTCTCGCGACCCCCCACCAGATCGTCTCACGACCCCCCTTGGGGGTTCACACGATGTGACAATAAGTCCATTATGCGTTTGACAAGGGTGTTAGAAATATCTGGCTTACTGGGTTTTTCTTTTAACCTTAAAAAGTTATGAGATTCATGTTAATAAGCTTTGCTATTACCAAACTCATTTTGCTTGGAAAGAGTGGCACCAGAAATCCATATCTTAATGGTTTAAAATGTATTCAGATTATGAATTCAGCATTGAATCTCTGGGATAAGATAAATAAAATGGTGCCAGGAAAGTGTTTTACATCTCAAACCAGCCAGGCTTTTAAAAATTACCATTTAATTTTCAGAATTTACAGCAAATTATTTATATTGCTGTAGCACATCACAGACATTCATTGTGTTCTTGTTATTTACCGAATACCCCTTGAATACTGGAACAGAGAGCTCTCTTTTTGAGGTGGTAAATTACAGCTTTGAAACACTTTTGTGAGCGGTCAGCATAGTCGGGCTCTGGGTGACGCTGTGGCTGGGAATGGCATTCTACAGGAAGGGCGGCGGGGACTACTGGTCACTCAGCATGGTCGTTATGACCCCCCCCAACAAACACACACACGCCTGCCGTCCTGCCCCCACCACAAGAATGCCCCTCCCTCTACCCACTATCCCCACTGTGGGTACCCCCGTTCCCCTCTCTCCACTCCCTGTAACAACAGAGACCATTTTTAGCATCATGAACCAGAAATGGTGCCCATTGTCTGAATGTGTTAGAGGAGGGGTGGCACAATGCACCAGGAAGTTTCTTCTTCCAGAAGCAGCAAAATACATCCCCTCTTTAAAGCAAAAAACAAAACAAAACAAAAAAACGAAACATAAAAGAAATTTCTGCCTTGAGGGCCGGATGGAGAGGAGGTAGAGAGGGGGAGGAGTTGATGGGGAAAGAGGCGGGGCCAGGGGGGGAAGGGGTGTCATCCATAAACCTGTGAGGTTATGGATGGCACCGTGCTGGCGTGCGCCCCACACTGCGTTTGGCAAAGCAAGGCTCCCGTGAGGCGAGTTCAAGCCCCCGCCTGTCACATACCCTGTGCCAATTCAGGGGAAAAACCCGCCCCGGCCTCTTTGCCCTTCCCTTCTGTCTTTCAAGTCCCATTGTTTTCTCCTGATTCTGATCTGAGCTCAGTGTTAGTTTTACCCATCTCTTATTTTATGTTTTTTTTGACAGTGTTAAAAAGTGTCTGTTAGTCAAATGTGTGTGGGTTCACAACAGCATGCCAGCTCCTGATTTTGGGTGTCATTAGCTCCCCATGTCATACCATTCAGAGCTTCTGTACACCTGCAAGACTGCTGTTCTTGTTTTTAGGAGGGAAAATGTGATGTTTAGTCTCAGAAACAATGAGACAAATAGAATGAATAGTTTGAATAGAGTTAATTTGACAGTGGAAAGCACCCAAGTCCAAGCCTGAATGGGTGCAAATGGCTCCCTCTTAACTTAAGGCTGATGATTCACACTATGACATCACAATTGTATGTCACATGTCTGTTACCCATAATGCATCTGGAATGATTTTTAATTCCTCTACTGAGCAGTCATATTTTGGACCTACAATACTTACCTTCTTTTTTTTTAACTCATGTAATAGTATTGAAACATTAAAAACATACAATTTTAGCAATCGGTCCATCCAGCTTCCATACCCCACAGTGATCAGCAGAGTGGCAGTCCAAAGTTTGCTCGGGATGCAAACTGTGGACTGTTTTGTTTAACACTTGGGGCTGAAAGTGTCAGCAGATTCTGAGGCGTCGCTGCTGATGCGTTCATCCGTGAGAGCTGATGCTTCGGTGAGCGTTTTGTCACTCTTCACAAGCGGTTATGTAATGCTTTCTTTCTCACAGAATGCATTAAAGGGGAAGGCATTACAGTAGGTCTGTGAGCTGTATCTGGAGTACAGTATCTGTGTGCAGGTTCTGTCTGCAGCGTCGCACAGCTGGCAGCTATAGGCACAGTCCGGCCGCTTGCTTCCCTTAGGCCTGTTTACCGCAGGCTAGCACACTGTCCCTGTAGACCTGGATTGCATCATGTCCTCTCTCTCTCTCTCTCTCTCTCTTGCTCTCTCTCCCCCCTTCCTTTCACCTTCTATTTCTCTTTCTCTGTGTCCTGTCCGTACCCCTCCCTCCTTTTCTCTTCCTCCCCTTCCCTTACCTTTTCTCTTTTTCCCTGCCTCACTTACTTTTTCTGCCCCTCACTCCCGCTCTCTCTCTCCTCCTCCCATGACTCCCTCCTTTCTTTCTTCTTCCTCCATCTCTCCTCTCTTTCTCTCAGAAACATTGCCCATTGTGTAAGCATTGGAAGCAGGGAGGCAAAGAGAGAGATAGGAATAGCGAATACAGAATAGAAAATATTATAGGTGTGATAGCATGGCTTTAGCGTTTCATCCAGAAGCACCACTTTTCCCCTGCACTACCAGAATCAAAATGGCTCTCGTCCATGTTTGCAGCCTCAGTTTCTACTCTGATACTGACAGAAGAAACACAGTTTGAACAGCTTGCTGCCTCCATTCTCCATCCATTACTTGCTTGTAAGTGGAACTAGTTGTGCTAGCAGGCTAGCTGACCCCAGGTCAGTGCAGTAAAGAAAACCATGGGACGTCACCCACAGGCTACGCTAAATAAACCAATTTAAGGTCCCGCTGTATGTCTGTACAACAGCCAAAAAAAAAAAGGGGGGAAGTAAAGGGTCCCCCTGAGCATGTGTGCGTTTAGGTGTTGATTTTTCAGAGATGTGTGAAAGTGCCGTCAGGAAGTAGCAGAAGTTTTTAAGAACAGAGCAGAGCAGTTTTGCCAGTGGAGCAGAGCAGAGGGACAGAGCAGTAGTTTTGGGAATAGTTGCACGATGGCCTCTTACCTCTTTCTGAAGCCCAGGGGAACCGTACCTACTCTCTCATTAACAGCATGTGGGGCAGACAAGGGGAACGGACAGGCCATTAGTTCTTTGAAGTCCCCGCTTCTACTAATCCATGACTTATTTAATGTCTCTCCTCATTACTCCTCCATTTCCTCTGTTTTTTTCTCTCCTCCTTCCATTCTTTGTTTCTCCCTGTCTTCCTTCCTTCGTTCTTTCTTTTCTTTCATCAGCTAATTATTTCAAGTTGTGAGGACCAGTGATCTGGACTTCTATGCCTTTGTTTACTAGTGTGTGACTGATGATTTTAAGTGTGTGTTTCTGTAATGTGCTTTTGTGGATGCAATTGACTGTGTCCATCCGTTTTTGTGTCTTATGTTTCCTGGTGTGTGACTGACTGTTTTTCCTATTTGTGTGTGTGCTGTTTTTTCACTTGAGTGCTGTTTTTTCTATTACCTAATGTGTACTGTTCCTTTGTGCTTTGTGACTGTTTTTCCGGTCTGTGTCTGCTGTTGTCTGTGTGACTGACTGTGTTCTCATTCTGTGTGTGAGTTTGTGTTTATGTTTGTGTGTTTTTTCTAGTATGTTACTGACTGGTTTTTATTTGTGTGCTGTTTTCTTCTGTGTTAACGAATCTCTTATACTTTCTGCATGTGATATGCCATGTGGTAGCTTTTTCTTTGTATGTGTGCAGTTCTGTGTGGCTGTTTTTTTATGTGTCTGTGTGCAGTTTTGTGTTACTTTGAATGTCTCTGTGTGTGCAGTTGCATGCTGAATGGCTGTTTTTAATGTCTCTGAGTGTGCCGTTGCCTACAGCCAGTCTGACTGGGGCTGTTTTTCTGTGTCTCTCTCCAGAGCGCGGCGGCAGCTCCCAGCCCAGTCCTGGGAAACATCCCTCCAGGAGACGGGATGCCAGTGGGGCCTGTTCCCCCCGGATTCTTCCAGGTACTGACATGAGGAGCTACTCCCTGCGCTGAGCCTCAGTGCCACAGGCACTCAAACACACACATACACACACGCATGCACATATGCACACCAACACACATGCTCACGTACACACATGGACACACACGCTCGCAAACATACACATGCTCTCAAACGTACACATACACACACACATGCACATATACACACCAAAAAACATACTCCCACACACACGGACACACACGGACACACACGCTTGCAAACATACACATGCTCTGAAACGCACACATGCATGCATGTATGCACACCAACACACATAATCACATACACACATGCAACTACAGATTTCATGAACATGCATACACACACACACACACACACACACACTGACAAGACATGCTGACATGGTACACACACGTACACTCATTGTATGACTTCTCTCTGCCACTTAAACACATGCACATGAACTCTGCAGGTCAGTTTTTTTTTTTTTCAGTGAGGGCTCGCTGGCTGTAGAAGAAAACAGGAAGCTTGCCTGGTCATTGGTTTTGGTAGTCACCTTTCAGGGGGATTTTGCTGAGTAATACAGCTTCCTGTCTGCAGACCAGTCTTTTAGACTCCTCTGAGCATGTGCCAAAAAACACCACGCCTGTGGAACAACAACAGGGGCGATCAATGAAATTAGAATTGTCACTCCTGCAGTGCTTCTAGATTGACATGTTATGGGGAAGCGCTGTCAGTCCATGAAGTGTTTCTGTTGACTTGAACCCCGGCAGGTGATTCACCTTCCCGTTTAGGAGCTGTGTAATTGATTGTCGGGGGCTGGCAGAGCTTCCGGACTCTTTTCTCTCGGCCAGAGGATGCTTCTGTTCGCCTGGCGCGGTCGCTATGCTCTGTTGACTGATCCTCTGTTAGTGTTTGCCTGGATTTGGGTATAATTTTAACAAGGATTAGCAGATAAATATTCCTTTTGAAGTCTTGAAAACTTTCTAAGTGGGATTTAATGCTTTTATATTTATGTAACGTCTCCACAGGCAGCAGCACTGATTCATTTTAATCCTGTGGGGATTTGTGAAAATAAAGAATCATTTACAGAAGGGTGGCTCAGGTGGCGAAATGATTCCAGCGAACTTACAATCGCCTGAGAGCCACTTTTTCAAAGGAGACGAGACGCGGGAGCAAGCGAAACGGGGCCGTACGGTGAATGTTAAAGGTGCAATGAACTTTGTTTGAACCCAGCGATATGTTAGCGGGGGGTGGGATGTTCATTAGCATTATGATCGCACAGGTTTTTTTTTTGTTTTAGGGCCGAGAAGCTATAATCGCTGTGAAATATGAATGAAGCGCAAGGCCACGGTGGACTCACCTTTCCTGTGTGGGGTCAAGGCACGCAGCTTTGAAGATCTGACGGAGAGGGCGGAAACATGCGTACCTACATGAGAGGGAGAATTTAAGATGAAGGCAGGGTGTGAATGAGGGGCTGAGAGGGTAGGGGTGTAGCTCATGTCCTGCATTTCATTTACACTTACTTTTACATTCAGGCGTTTAGCAGACGCTCTGATCTGGAGAGGATTAAACAGCCTACATGTTTATACATTATCCATTTATGCTACTGGATATTTTACCAATTAAGTTGAAGTCTGCTGCTGAAAAGCTGTAGGCCCAGTTCTCAACTATACCACTCTGTCACTGTTCACAGTTGGTTATGACAGCTAAGGCCAAAATGGAAGTAATCTGAAATTAAGTTAATTATCTTAAATAACTACCCACAGAACATCATGTACAGTTTTCCAGTCATGATCATAATGTCCTTTTCTAAATTGACAGATTTGATCCCAACTGTGACTAAGACTTTCTCATTCATTGAGTTTACAGTGAGGTTTACTTTGTAACTAAAAGCAAGAAAAGTTATGCCAAAACCCAAACTTTTAATAGTTATGATTTCTTTTCTGTCTTGAATTTGATGCACTCACTGGGTACTTTTTTTTTTTTTAAAGCTGGGTACTTTTCATCTGGTAATAATGATGTCTTTGCAAAGTTTATTGGTTTTTCAGCATTGAATAGTCTGCACAATGTGGCGCTAGAAACTTATTTTATGATGAGAGAGCTGAGGAGAGGGCTGGCCTAATATTGTTTAAGTGTTACAGATTAATGGCCTTCATTTCCGAATTCTCACCCAGCTCCCTGTGCCCTGAGGCTCTCCGGCCTACGAAGACGGCCCTTTTATAAGGTGCCAGTCCATTACAGGGTCATAGGATACTCCAATATCATTACGGCCATGAGGAAAATGACTGTCAGACATGTTTGTTTAATGTCTGTGAATGGGAAAAAGGGAAGATGAAGGCATTACCTCTGGGAAGGGTCACTCACTGGGTTCTTGTAATGTTTGGAAAGAAGGATTATTATATCCAAAAGTGTTTTTTTTTTTTTTTACTGTGGCTTGAGTGGTTTTGTTAGTGTTGGTGTCAGTGCTAATGTTGAGTGTTAGTTGCGGTGGTGGAGTTTGTGTTAGTGTGTTGGTGAGTGTGGCGTTAGGGCATGAAGCCGGATCAGAGCTGTTCTGCTGGGGTTCTGGCTCCTCATCTCTGGTGTGCTCGTCACACTTGCCTCGTTTGAAACACCCAGTGCATGCTGGGATGTGTGGGCTGTGAAATGTGTGCTGCGACCCCCAGCCGGGCCCCCAGTTCCCCTTCAGGGGCAGGAGGAGTTTAAAGAAAGCTGCAGCAGAACGTGAGTCTTCCACAGGCCTCTCTGTCCAGAGGTCCCAGCCGTCTCCAGGATCAACCTCCGGCGCGTACCGCACCAGGAAGTGAGCAGAGGGTATTTTTAACCCTCCTATTTGGTTAACACAACAGAAATGTCCGATTTTGAGCCTGTATCAGCAGGAAATTACCAAAGTGCCATGTTCCCGCCGAGCCCATTTGCAAATCGCAGTGTGCACCGGTACTAAGAGTTCCCTGTGTGTTATCTTGTCCCCCAGGTGAGTAGTGTGCATGGGAGGGTTATGTATCAGATCGCTGGTGTACTGGAATTCGGGACATTAGGAGCCACAGAATGCCACACAGACAGGTCACACATGTCCCCTGGCCACTGGCACGGCATTCAGGGCCGAAGCCGAAGACTTAAAGCGGCCCTCTACTGAGTTAATGACTTAAGGAGCTCAGATTACTCTCAGTAAGTGGCTCAGAACGGATTGCCTTCTCTTGTGTGTTTTTATGTCTGTGGGCCCTGGACATGACAGGTGATGGGGGAACCCTTTGTCAAATGAGCACAGGGCAAACACGGAGTGCGGAATGTGACCACGTGTGCTGAGAGTGCAAACTCGAACCATGAGCACTGGGAGTCCAAGCACACGGGTGATCAGGGGAGACTATCTATCTATCTATCTATCTATCTATCTATCTATCTATCTATCTATCTATCTATCTATCTATCTATCTATCTATCTATCTATCTGTCATACTTACTTTCCTCTCCCTCCTCTTTCTCTCTCAACCACTATTTGTCCGTCCCTGCCTTCCTCTACCTCTCTAATATTATCATTCCCCTCCCTCGCTCCTTGTCTGTTCCTCACTCTGTCCTCTCTCTCTCTCTCTCTCCCCTCCTCGGCGTGTGCTCTCTCTCCAGCCTCAGCAGAAGTGCGGTTGTGGGTATATTTTTGTCTGAACTCACCCAGGCGTGTTATATCACAGCGCTGATACCAGGATCGCCTGGGACAGTCTGTCCTCCCTGAGCTCCGGCCCAGCCCACACGCCTCCCTCTGCCCTGGGTCAGAGCAGCGGGAGTCTCTCCAACAGGCGTGTGTCTCTCTCTTTCTCTCTCTCTCTCTCTCTCTCTCTCTCTCTCTCTCTCCCTCCCTCTTGCCTTCTCTCTCTCTCTCTCTCTCTCCCTCTTGCCTTCTCTCTCTCTCCCTCTCTCTCCCTCTCTTTCTGTATCTCTCTCTCCCTCTTGCCTTCTCTCTCTCTATCTCTCTCACTCTTGCCCTCTCTCTCTCTCCCTCTCTCTCACTCTCTTTCTGTATCTCTCTCTCTCCCTCTTGCCTTCTCTCTCTCTCTCTCTCTCTCTCTCTCTCTCCCTCTTGCCTTCTCTCTCTCTCTCTCTGTATCTCTCACTCTCTTTCTGTATCTCTCTCCCTCCCTCTTGCCTTCTCTCTCTCTCTGTCTCTCTCCTTCTTGCCTTCTCTCTCTCTCTCCGTCTCTCTTGCTCTCTTTCTGTATATCTCTCTCTCCCTCTTGCCTTCTCTCTCTCTATCTCTCTCACTCTTGCCTTCTCTCTCTCTATCTCTCTCTCGCTCTCTTTCTGTATCTCTCTCTCTCCCTCTTGCCTTCTCTCTCTCTCTCTCTCTCCCTCTTGCCTTCTCTCTCTCTCTCTCTGTTGCCTTCTCTCTCTCTTTCTCTCGCCTTTTCTCAATTTTTCATTTTCAATTTAATAATGCTTTATTGGCATGACTGCATACAAGCAATATTGCCAAAGCTAAAACAACGAAAAAGCCATACATTATAAACATACATAATACAGTTGAATAAAATAAATACTACGTTTAAAAAAATGCATGACAACTACAGAAATAAATTTCTCTCTCTCTCTCCTTCTCTCTCTCTGTCTCTCGCTCTCCCTCTTGCCTTCTCTGTTCCCGTCTCCCCTTGCCTTCTCTTTCAGTCTGTCTGACATACTACAGTATAAGAATACATGCGTTTTGTTTTATTCGCACCCCTATTGTTTGGTTTATAATGACACATGAAAAGCAGTGGAGTTCCCTGCTCAGTTTATCCCAGTCTCTGAACCTGTGACCGTCTTATCTCTCAACATCTCGAGCCTCTTCTTCCCCTCAACTTCCTCTCTGCAGGCGTGCCTACACCAAGTTTATGTGGTTTGAAATTGGTAACGTCCCGAAAGTAAGCGAGTTTATTGGTCTGAACTGCATGATTTTTTTACAGGCTAAAGGAGCGCTGACAGGAGGCTGGCACACGAGGCTAAGTTTCTCTCTGGTCCGCGGTGCTCTGTCTTGAATCACAGGCTATAGCCGTGACAGCAGGTTTGAGAGACTGCTTTAATCAAGACTGGGTACACCCATCACAACAAATCATAGCAGTGCGTCCAGGTTTGGGAGAGACACGTCTTAAGGACCTTCCTGTTTGTTTTCTTTCCATCTCTCTCTCTTACTTACTTTCACGTTATCTGGAGTAATGCCTTCTCAGTCCCATGTGGTCTTGCATCATGTCTGTTTATGCCTGCCTCAGGCTCCGAGACCACGCAAGTGTTGTCCGTTCTGGATCGTTACGTTCGAGGAGGTGTATTGGCGGGTTTCGGCAAAATCAAGCGCAAGATGGAGAGATAGAGATTTATAGATTCCACAGTCAATGTTTTATGCTGGGCACATTCTGTACTGTATTTTTTCATTCAGAAATAAATAATTCCACACTTTAACTGGTTTTATTTTTTTTTATTTATTTTTGTAAGAGAACCAAGATGAACTTGTGGTTGTGCCAGGCAGATGTACTCTGCAGTGGGCTGAGTTTCCTCCATCCTGCCCAAACCAGCAGCGTTTCCTTAGTGTAATGAGATCCCTGCCGGCCACTCGGCCTCACAGGGCTTTGAATGTGGATATCCACTGTGATGATGGCTGGGACTGAGAATTGAATGGCTGCACTAACATATTCAGAGACACAAGGAGAACAAAATGACAATTTGGGGTGAGGGGGTTCCTGTTAGTGGGGTACCCCATACTCCATGCTGTAGCGCCCTCTCCTGGTAAGGCAAACGTAGTTGCTTTTTGTCTTTAGAGCTTTTGCACTTAATAAGTGAAAGTAGCTTTGTAAGTTATAGGATAACTTTATTGCACTACTAATGCCTGTATCCAGTGTTAGTTATGCAGTTTCCATCCAATGTCCTGTAAGTTTGGAGAGGTATTATTTTTTTCTGAAAATTGGTAAAGATAAGAGCCTTGGTCAAGGACAAACAGAAGGCTCATCCATTTTTTTCCTCCCTATTTGGAATGTTCGGTTGTATTCACAAAGCTGCAGTCATTGCTGCAACCTCTGCTAGAGTGCAGACAAGCTTATGATGCCATCCTATACGTGGCATCAACCTCTCTTCTTTGCACACTGCAGTCTGCAAGTTCACCTTGCACAGACAGGAGTCGGGGGAAGGCACTTTTTCCGCTGCAGGATTTTTGTTGCAGGAGATGTATGGTTTCTGGGGTCACAGGTTAGCGATGAGACACAGACATCCCTGCTGACTAAATCCCTCCCTCACAGGGCAAAGCTGCAGACAATTAAGCTGCACCCTGAGATGCTGCTGGCCAGTCTGCAGTGACATGGTCTGAATCTTATATTAAACTGTGGGACCCATCCACTCAGCGGAACAGGGTGTTACCAGACAATGGGACCCATTTACACACTGTAATAGTGTCTTAACAGTATCATACCAGACTATGGGGCCCATCCACACACTGGAACAGTGTCTTAAGAGGATGATACCAGACAATGGGACCCATCCACACACTGGAACAGTGCCTTAACAGGGTGATACCAGACAGACACACTGGGTGTCTTAAGAGGGTGATACCAGACAATGGGACCCATCCACACACTGGAACAGTGCCTGAACAGGATGAGCCACCCAGCAGCCCCAAGAAGTCTGGAGCTTACGAGCAGTGACTCACTAAGCGGATTAATTCAGCCATATGGTTTATTAATAATTATTATTTATGATGTGGTGCTCCAGTCCCCTTGCCCTCGATCTGGGTCCCTCAGTGAGTTTGGTTCTGACAGGCACTTCCAGTTTTAGAACATGAGTACACTATAATGCATATTCATATCCACTTATCCAGGCTATATAGGCTCATCATTTACTCACTGTCCAGAGTGGGGGTTTTTCAGTACCAATCATGGGTTCGGGCCAGTAGTTATTTTGGGATGAGCAAATATATGAAGCATAACTGTTTTGTGGTTGCAAGGTTTAAATATAGGGAGGCCAAAGAGGGGGCCAGGCTGAATGTTATGGGGACATGCCCCGACCCCCAAAGACCCCGAACCGTGAGTCAACAACCATTTAGGTCTTAGAAATAGAGTATAATTTTTGACTTTTTATGGCTTTTTTAGTTCATTTTATTATCCTGTTCAAAGGGATGCAGTAGGTAAACGATCCATTGTCAAGCATGTCTAATGGTTAAAAGGTTAAATGTTTTTTAATGGCTTCTTAAACCAGGTTTGGATTTTGCAGCCTGATTCCTTGGCACATTGCCATTTTATAATCTCCATTTTGCACTGTAGCATGAACATTGACTACATTAAATCGCTCTTAGTGTTGGAGTAAATGAATACACTGCTAAGATAGCATTCTGCTGATTTTATGATATCAGGTAGAGCAGTTCCCTGTATCCTTGTAAAATGACAGCTGGGTGTTTTTTTTTCTCCTTTTCATTTCATCTACTGTATGGATTTTTCTTACATAGATCCTCAAGGTTAAAGTGAAGTTTTCTAGGGTTTTCTTTGGGATTTCAAATCCTTCACTTGTCAAACAATTGTCAAAATGTCTTCATAGTTTGGTACATTTCAGTACAAGGTTCTCGAATAAATGTATTTGATTTTTTTATTTGTTTCCTTTTTGTCATTTCTTCATCAAGCACCCTCTGAACTTTCTGGGTTCCAATCCCACCTTAATGCCCTAATGAGCTTGTTTGTCATTTGTGTTCCACAGTGACACCTACATGCAGGAGGACTGAACAGCAGGTAGCTCTGTCATCAATATCTTGTAAAATGCCCTCTACTGTAAAGAGTGAATAAAGGAACAAACATATTTAGAACTACATAATTGCAGAGAGGTCTAGACGTGTTAGAGAAATGTAGTCTGTGGTTTTTTAAATCCTCTGGTCTGCCCTAGGGGGAGGTGTTTGAAGCAGTTTTAAGCTTTTTGTCACCACTTAAGAATTAAGACCAGAACCTCAACTGCTGGCCTACATGGAGCCGTTCTGGTTTTTGCAAGAAACAGACACACTGTGAGGAAGCTTCCTGTCTGGTAGTTTTCAAATCTGCTCCCTGTAAGAGCTACATCATGTTTAGTCTCCTGTATGTTTTAAAGTGTTGTATTCACCAGTGTTATATGACAATGTTAGAAAGCCTAATCAGTTTTTCCAGTAATCACACCCTCACATCTATAGTTAAGTAAACAAACAATTATATTTAGAATATGGTTTAATGTACTATATTTGCTTGTTTGATGTACAGTTTCAAGAAAGAAAAACAGGCATTTTTTTCACAGGGTATGTTTAGTTTTTGTTTCCACCTCCAATGTGATTCATTCTCTGAAATAATGTATGTACAATGAATCAACAAGTGGAAAAAACTCGCTGTTTCGCAAATCTTAATTAGCTGAGTAACTGAAGGGAAACTATATTGTCAACAAGAACCCAGTCACTGAGAAATTAGCTCAGTTCCCAAAGGAACGGCCATACAGGAGCCTGGCCACTGAAAGCAGGAAACAAGGAATTATGGGACTGCTGTATGTTTTGTGTGTGTGATACAGCACCCTGTGTGCGTGTGTGCACGTGTGTGTGTTACAGCCATTTGTGTGTGTGCATGTGTGCACACGCTTGGGCCAGCTGAATCTGTGAGTAAAGGAATGGAAGATCTGCTGCTCAACCTGACTGCAGAGAAAGCCGCTCGGTTTGCAGGTCTCCAGCCTCTCTTGTTCATTCACATGCAAATTCAGCCCCAGCGCAGTAGGCACGCTTGCCTCTTCGCAAGCTCTCTGTGTGCAGGAAGTATCTGCTGCAAGAGAGCAGTGAAGTCTCCACTGTGAAGTCACTGGGCTCCCCAGATAATGTGATAATTGTGGGTTTTTTTGTTTTCCAACTGGAGCAGTGGTGGGAAAGACCATCGATAAAAGACCACCGTGCGGTTTCGTGGTGTTGGGCTCCTGCGTTCCTGGGTGCTGGAGTTGTGCTGGTAATGCTGAGGGATCGATGAGCAAATGGAGGGTCTGTGTTTCGTGATAGGCTAACGGGAAATGTGAAAGTGGCCGTCTCTACTCTGTCTCTCTCTCTCTCTCTGTGGCATTTCTTCTACATGTTGGAGTGCGTTCAGCTTTAGGTTTTCTGCAGTCCTTCCCTCTCTCCTTGCCAGCGTGTGTGTTTCTGTGTGTGTGTGTGTGTGTGTGTGTGTGCTTGCTTCATTCTATTTTGAGCTGGTTGGATGGTCGGAAGCTCCCAACTGGAAAGAGGGAGTGTGGGGGGGGGGTTGGGGAAGGGAGAGCGCGAGGAGGGGGGAGGGAGCCGGAGGAATCGACGGCATGGAGCTGATGTATATAATGGGAGGCCAACTTTAAGCACACAGCGGTGCTCCTGGGTAGCAGAGTTGAGTGTGTGTGTGTGTGTGTGTGTGTGTGTGTGTGTTTGTGTGTGTGTGTGTGTGTGTGTGTGTGTCTGTATGTGTGTGTGTGTGTGTGTGTGTGTGTGTGTGTTTCTTTGTGTGTGTGTGTGTGTGTGTGTCTGTATGTGTGTGTGTGTGTGTGTGTGTACATGTGTGTGTGTGTGTGTGTGTGTGTGTGTGTGTATACATGTGTATGCACACCTGCACCTGTGTGTGCCTGTGCATGTCTTTGTTTGAGGGCACATGTTTACCTGTGTGTGCATACTTGTGGGTGTGTGTGACTGCGTTTGTGTGTGTGTTTACGTGTGTGTGCACCTGCACCTCTTTGTGTCTGTGCATTTTTTGTTTGTGGGTACATGTTTCCTCGTGTGTATTTGCGCATACTTGTACATACATACACACACAGACGCCGTGTGCCACATGCACACTTATACTTGTGCCGCATCCATCATGGGCATTCTGGTGCCTGTATAAATGTGCCAGCTTACAAAACGATGTGAAGTACTGACAGCCCACAAAAGAGCATCACAGCTCCACACCAGCACTGCTGATGTTCTAGAATGTTCTGGGCCTGTGATTTGGCCCATTGTCCAGTGTGCTGACTGTCGATGTTGCACAGGATCCGATCAGTATAAAACTCGGCCTTCAAAAAAAAAAAAAAAACAACCACTGTTGAAGTCTATTTCAGTCACAGCGTCTATTCTTATGGTCGTGCTTTTGTTTCCTGTGTTCAGTTGTCAGCATTGCGGGGCCTCTGAAAATACAATCTAGTGTGGTGTCGGAAGTCTGAAATATTTTCAAAATTTAAAAAAAAAACTAACTTGCCTACATGATTCAAATTGACCAAAAAATTGTAACTGCTTTGGAAATGTAATGGAATAGAATGGAATGGAAAATGCAAAGAGACAGTCAGAATTCCCTCTTTTTGTGTTGAACTTGTTTACTGTTTGAGAACTGTAATGGAGTTGCAAGCCTCAGCAATAGGCCATTGCAAACATTTCAGCAACACCGGCTAATTTATTAAAATTAGTATAATGTTTTGATTACAAATTTAATATTTCGGTTTCATGCACCCTCTATTGTAGCTTAGCTGGGACCATTGTCTTCTATGACCATTGTAATCCAGCTAGGTAACTAGTTTATGGCATAATTAAGCTTGTGTTGTAACCATCCTCTATGTGAGCATGACAGCACGTTACCAACAAATGTATGCTAAATACTATAATATAATTTTAGTTGTTATTTGTTTTATATAAGCACTTTATAACCCATACTGCTAGGTGATTGATTACTTGCTACTGTGCAACCAATAGAAAAGCAGTCTTGTGGAAAACTCAGGAATGCATTGCTACATTTTTCCTCATTTGAAAAGTCTAGCAAATGATATCCCTGTGCTCTTTGCATTGATATTATTGAAAATTCCTCTGTTCTGGGTGGGGGTGGTGGGCGGGGAGGTCTGTGTTAAAGGTCACGCTTGAAAAGGTGTCTTTATGGACAAACCTCTGAGGCCCTGTGAGACACTTGTGTAAAGCCCTTGGGCTTGCGAATGAAGCCCACCCAGCTTTATATCCCAACGATTCTGAGGAAAAGATTATATAATCTCCATTCTCATAGACTGAGGGTGTTGCAGCTTTGAAACCATTGATGTTTTTGAGCTTGCACAGAAAGCGTATTAGCTCCTCTTGATGTAGGCCAGCTGCATATTTTTTTTTCTTTTAACTTGGGTTTACTATGAAAGTGGGATTTGCACTTTGATTAATTGTCAGTATCTTTTGGCAGCTGGAAGTAACCGCAAATTTATTTTTTATTTATTTATTTTTTTTGTGGTTTTTCCATGGAACTGACTTTTGGCTCCTCCATGTGTGCAGTACACGCAAGACTGTTTTTGTTGCGCTCCGGAAAATTGGTGTGGTGATAAACAGTGTGTGAATAATTTGGCTTGTAATAAAAGTGTGGAACATGCTGGACCCAGCTGAGTTCTGTGGAAGTCTCTCTGGGAACGTGAGGAAGATCTCTCTCTTCTTCATCCTCACCCTCCTCCTCAGGCCCAGCGATGGCAGTGCCTGATCCCCAGTGAACCCTCCACGCCGGGGTCAGTGTGGTAATTAACGTGCCGTTGGTCCTCTCCCATCGCCCTACCTGTGGAGAGGGCCAAGCGATGAGATCACCAGGCACCACCGGTCCACCGATTAACTATGCAGCAAGGCTAATTAATTCAGCCCCGCTGCTTGCTTCCTTAATTAACCTATCATTCTGCTGTGAGCAGAGAGTTGGAGCAGGGTCAGGGGCGGAGTCTAGGTGAAGGCCCTCAGTTTCACGAGGCCCCTGTGCATCGCAGATTGGTTTATCAGGAAGAGGAAGGTGTCGAAACCGTGGTGGTCTAGGCAGACCTGGAGCGATCTCAAGGCACACAGGCGACACTGTCTTTAGCAACGATCGCCACACCAGTGATGTAGTTCCTCAGAGGGCGACCCACAGAAGTGCAGCACGTTTTACGCACCCCTCTCTTCAGAATTGTGTGCGTTTGAACCTTCAATTTGAATGGCCACTTTCACCATAGACCCACCATAGACCCATGTAAAGAGGCAGGTTTATGGTGGAAAAGTATAAATCTGGCACTAATGCCAGAATGTGGGAGGAGGTAGACTTCTGCCGTCAAGCCCACAACCTGCCCCCTGAACCCCCTGAACCCCCCATGGCAGTAAAAAATCCAAATTCAAACCCAGCAGCCCTCTCTCCGGTAGGCTGACGGTGTCGGCCAGAGTCATCCAGCCATACCGCGGTCCCGCTCGGTCTCTGCTCCCCAGTCACGCATCCGTCTCGTTTTCTAGAGCTTTCTGAGGCGCTCCTCTCTGATGCCAGGGGGCTAAAAATAGTCTAAAAGCACATTAACCACAGCAGCCTCTGACCGGCAGCTGCAGCCGCACGTCTTGTCTTTTTTTTTTTTTTTTTTTAACATCGCTATTTCTCGGCCGAGCAGACGGTCTTATCTAGGGCGACTTACACGGCTTACATTTTTGCTTGTTATCCGTGTCCACAGCTGGATATTTCTGGGCGGATTCAGGTTAAGTACCCTGCTTAAGGATGCTGTCGCAGTGCCCCGCCTTGGATTTGAACCCACAACCCCACTGGTCACAAGCCTGCTTCTGGCAGAGAGGCAGACGTTTGACCCATATACTAGTCTATATGGTAATGAGAGGATGGAAAGGGTTAATTAAAACAGCTGTACTCATAAACTCTCACACACTCACACACATACACGCACTACACACATCGCAATCAATACAACACACATGCATGCCACACACAACACACACACACACACACACACACACACACACACACACAGATTAAATGTCTGTAGCAGCTGCTCACCCCTGTTGAGCAGCCACCTTGCCTGCTGGTGACACACTTTTGCCTTGGTTCCTAGCTAAGCTGCCCATGCCACATACTTGTTTACTATTGGGTGCTGCCAGTGACCCCACCCTATCTTTAAATTTCTGACCAATCACAGCTTTCTTAAATGAGACCCCAGTGTGACATCACTGCCCCATCCTCTTAGGGATTAATAAAGATAAATAAAGTTTTCCCATTTACATTATTGGTTGGGGAAAAGCAGCTCCTTTTTCAAAGTTGAATTTGTGGAATTTGTTTAAAAATCCGACAGCCGCATATTTGTCTGTGTCAACAATTAAGTTCAGCCTTTAAAATTTCGAGAAGAAACCCTCCAAGGAGAGGTATGGTTATTAATTTTTATAATTTTATTTTAAATCTATGGTTTGGTTATGTATTGACTATCAAAAGGGCACAATGTGAATACCGCATGGTCCTGGATTACGGTACACTTGCACCAACACTGTAGTCTCATGCATACCTGTACAGCATTCTTCACCATGCACACTTGTACTGCATTGTACAGTCTGTACACCTGTGCATCCTTCTACAGCCCTTACACCTGTACGGCATTCTAGAGACTGTGCACCTGTACAACATTCCACAGCCTGCACACCTGTACAGCATTCTACAGTCCATATACCTGTACAGTAGCCTCTATGGTGGTACAGTATTCTACAGACTGCACACCTGTACAGCATTCTACAGTCCATATACCTGTACAGTAGCCTCTATGGTGGTACAGTATTCTACAGACTGCACACCTGTACAGCATTCTACAGTCCATATACCTGTACAGTAGCCTCTATGGTGGTACAGTATTCTACAGACTGCACACCTGTGCCGTACTCCCTTCCCTTGCTCAGAGACCCACATCCTTGATAATGGGCTTACTAATGTGTGATCAATGTAAAAGAGAGCTGTGGGAGAAGTAGCCGAATTTTCTGCTTCAGCAACCATGAGGTTATTTTTACTGATCCGAATCTGCTCCCTGTCTTTTTTTACCCATTTACCCTGAGGCTAAGCAGCCTAACGTGTCCCTCAGAGCCGAACCGGCCAGGCTGCGTAGCAGCACCACCATCCCCCTGAGTAACCTGTGGATGTCCTCTTCTCTCCGTAGGGCGGCCCCAGTTCACAGCCATCACCCCACGCACAGCCTCCACCTCACATGATGGGTCCCCACGCACAGGTAACACCAAGCTCAGGTGCCCCTCTGGAGAAGCCTTGCCCACCCTGAAAATGCCCCTCCTCCAATCAGCTCCCAGCCCGGACCAACTGCCAAGCCCACTGGCCCCTCCCCTTGCCCCGCCCCCTATACCTTCCCCCCGCCCCAGCCCTGCCCACCATCCTCTCAGACACCACCCCCTCAGCACTTCCCAGGTGTCTCTTGAGATCTTGTCTCGAATCTCAGGTCAGATCCAAGTGGTTCACCTTTTCAGCTGGGAACAGCACAAATACCACAGTAATGATCTACTTGTGCATGGCGGCTCGTTGAGACAGTGTTCAGAATCTCAGAGACCAGTTTGCAGACATACGCCTCCTCTCAGAACGGATTATGTTTCAGACACCAGTTTGGATTGCTGCCCTCACATAAAACTGGCCTTCACTGAGTTGATAAATTTGGTCAGAACATATTAGCTACATTCCAAAAGGTGGGCAGCTTATTATGGGAACTGCTCCACATTGGCCAGGCCTGTAGAAAAGTGGTCTAAGCCTGGCACGCGATGCTGCTCTCACGAAATGGAGTCCTTCAGTAGGTTAAGTAATGTAGGAAACCGGGGTTGCCGCACGGTTGACACGAGGATGTCGTCATTTTTTAATGGGGGTGGACTCTTAAGATGTGGAGATGCGAGACTCTTTACAGGCTGAGCTCAGTCATAACTGGTGCACTTTCACAGTGCCTGTTTATATTTTATGAGAAGCCTCATCAAGCGTCTCCGACCGCGAGGTGACCGTGTTTTTGAGGAAACGGACGTACGCACAAACACGGTGTCTCTGCCCAGAGGACCCAGGCACATCACAGCCAGCACAGCTCTCTAACGGCATCCTGCTTTCACCCGTCTTAACACATCTTAGACGGATTTCTTCCTGTAGTAGTTGTTCTTTTTGTGTATGCATGTGTGTATTTTTATTTTTTGGGAAGGAGCTAACTGGTACTGCTCTGACACAGTTTAACAACTTTTTTTTTTTTTTTTTTTTTACTTCTCCCATTCTCTCTCCAGCTTGGGTGTGAAAGAGCAAAAGAGAGAGAGAGTGTGTGTGTGTGTGTCTATCTGTCTGTATCTAAATGTATGTATATGTGTATATTGCTTCTTTACTCTGTACTGAGATGAAGACGGAGAGAGAAAGTTTCCAAAAGTTGAAGATTTGAGTCAGAGGCCCTGAATTTGGGCTGTGTGAATGGGGAGGGAAGGCAGAGGCGGGCATGAACTTCCTCTGACCTGTTGTCAGAGTGGCTGGATCGAAAATACCTCAGGGGAGGGGCACCTGTTGAAAGGATCACCCTGTTAAGGCACCATTACCAGTGTGTGGATGGGCCCCATGGTCTGGTACCATTCTGCTGTTAAGACACTGTTCCAGTGTGTGGATGGGCCCCATGGTCTGGTATCACCTGATTAAGGCACTGTTCCAGTGTGTGGATGGGCCCCATGGTCTGGTACCATTCTGCTGTTAAGACACTGTTCCAGTGTGTGGATGGGCCCCATGGTCTGGTACCATTCTGCTGTTAAGACACTGTTCCAGTGTGTGGATTGGCCCCATGGTCTGGTATCTTGCACTATTCCAGTGTGTGGATGGGCCCCATGGTCTGGTACCATTCTGCTGTTAAGGCACTATTCCAGTGTATTGACCTCACAGTCTAGCATCGCACTGTTCCAGTATGTGTATAGGCACTACAGTGGATTGGCAGGCCTTTTTAACTTGTACAGTGTAATCCATGAAAGGTTATGGAAATTCATCCAGTAAAGATGAGCAATCAATCATAGTGCAATCTCAGTAGTGGTACTCCAACTGTGAGTGTGTCAACCAGTTCAAGTCCAGTTCAGTTGGTATCCCATCATTAATGGGAGGTGGTAAGGTGGCACTCAGTGGTTTAGGGTAATGAGCAGAGATGTAGCGCTTGCATATTTTGCACGTTAGCATCATTTATCTCAATGGGTGTTCCAGTTTTGCTTTTTTCATGGATGAGACAAATTGACTCACATTTCCACTTTAAACTTTGTTTTTTTTTGGAAGCCACAACAGACAACGTGGGCAGTTTACCATACTAAACCATGCAGGGTGATTCAACTTTTATTTCAGCCGTAACCGACATTGTCCTTAAATTTTGGTGTCTAAGTGAAAAAAATTACTGGTAGCCCTGTTCTAAGTGGATTTGAGTCAATGCTGAAATGCACGTAGAGCCGGTCTTGTTCTGTTATTCTGTTAAGAAACGGAAAGATGAGTGTCATCATGGCCGCCTTGCTCTCAGTGTTATTCTACTGCATTGTTATTGGTCTACATGACCACAGAGAATAAGAACAACAAGAACAGCTCTCCCCAGGAAATGAGTCACGCTTCATCTCCTGATTTTCTAAAAAGATTTCTAAACTGGCCTACCTTGGTAGCCATTCTTCAAAAATGCCAGGTGGAATCCATTTATGTCAAGGAATAAATAGTTTGATTATTTTATTTTACATGATTTTTGTTCAGACAGGACCTCAAAACTGTCCAATGAAAGCCGTGTCATTTGAACATGCCATAACATAGATTTGTAGAAGTACGGCGAAGACCTGTTGTCAATTGAGTGCCACTCCAGCTTAATCTTGTTCTGTCTCCACAGCCATTCATGTCTCCTCGTTACCCTGGAGGCCCCAGACCTCCCCTCAGAATACCCAATCAGGTATGGGCTCTGCTACATTTCCCATTTGCTACTGGGAAATGTAGTTTCATTTTGTTTGTTTGTTTTCTTTTTCTTTTTTAGCATTGGCTGGGTATGTGTCTCTGCACCATATTTACATAAGATTAAAAATAAGACACACAGGTTTAGCATTTCCACTTTCAAGTACTTCCCAATTTAAAATCCTTGATAAGGTTATTTTTGAAGTAGCTTGTTTTTGACATTTCAATTAGTTCTGTGCCAGATCTGCCCACACTTTACACCCACAACTGATTTTTTGCTCAGATTATTGGCAGCAGCTATGCCACCCTCTGTGTTATTCCTGCCTGATGGCTGAAGCTAAGCAGAGCCAGGGTTAGTTAATGCTTGGATACCAGGCCTCCTGGGAAAGCTTGTATTCATGTGGTAATTGGTGTTGGTGGACCAGTAGGGGGCGGTCTTCTCCTCTTGACTAATCCAGAAGAAAGCTGAAAGCGATGCTGTAATGTTCTGAGCCCACTCACTCCAGTTGCTATCGGGCATATAATGTTAAAAATGTATAAAGTCCACCCACTCCAGCTCCTGTGTATTTTTGATTGGATGAGATAGCTGCAGTCTTTCCCTCACCAGTCTTTTGTTCGTTTAGGGGCTTGGAGGAGTCCCAGGTAACCAGCCATTACTGCCCAGTGGAATGGACCCCACAAGACAGCAAGGTTTGTGTCCATTTATGTCAGATCTCAAAGGAATGGTCCCTGTTCAATATTCATATGGGTGTGAGTTTGTGAGTCAGCGAATGAGTGAGTGAGTGAGTGAGTGGTACTTTATCTTTGTAATACTAATAATGTGCCAATAGAAGAAAAAGGAAACAGAACACAAATACAGTTTGGTTTTGAGATGGCTGGTCTGATGAAATGTTACATGACTTCCCCTCCTCCAGGTGGAGCAGTTTTGCTTACACTGTACACATTTCTGAATGTTTCTTCACTTTAATCTGTGTCCTGCTGTTGTTGGTTCTCAGGGCATCCAGGCATGGGCGGGGCTATGCAGCGGATGACACCCCCAAGGGGGATGGTCCCACTTGGGCCACAGGTATGCGATTGGCTGAGTGAAGAAAGGTTAAATATCTCCATAAAAGGCCATCCTATCTTGGTTAAATTCTCATTGTTATCTGATAGACGCAGGACTTATGGTCAGAAAGAAAAACTGGCCAAACTGAACCGCTAAATGTGGTCTTTGTCTTGATCAGATGCCTTGGGTCAGTGTCTTGCCATAGATTGGGTGAACCAGTGGACCCGCTTGAACAAATGAAAAAAGACTATGATTTATGTTGTTATGTATCCTTGGTTACCGTTGCAGGGTTACGGAGGCGGAATGAGACCCCCCATCAATGCTTTAGGTGGCCCGGGCATGCCTGGAATGAACATGTAAGTACTTTGCATATTTATGGTGAATTGAAAAAGTGTTTGCCACATCTACCCCCTCCCCCCAAACCTGTCAAATGACAAAACTGGCCACTTTCCCCTCAGTCCAGTCAACCAAATTTTGGATGGGGACCCAATATTTAATATTGCACCTGCTCCCATCATGAACCATTCATGGAGCGCCCAAAACCTAACATTAGATATAAGTGAACCCGACTTGTCAAATTACACGAAATGCTGATACTTATTTCATTTATTTATTCGACAATGTTATTGAACACCCAGTGTCCCCATATGTTGAATAGCTAATTCAGTTACCGTCCCCTTTGATTCAGTGAATGGTCACACAAAGCATAGCAGCAATTACTGCAACCATTAAATGTGGGAAAAAATATTTTTTGGGGGAGAGAATACTTTTTTCACAGTCATGTTATTGTACATGCATGTAGATTCATGCGTGTTTTTCCCATGTGATGCAGGTGCAGTGTCACCGTGTGCTTTGTGAATCCTAATCTTTTTCAGTGTGATCAGCTTTACTGATGCTTATCACATTGACCCCCCATCGCATCATGGAGTCTTTTTGCTTTTGCTGTCACTATCAGTTTGCAGGGTTGCTGGTGTGACACCAGATGAATCAGACTGAATATTTCTGTCTGCCATTCTGCCACGTCTTTTCTTGCTGGCTGGGAAAATGCCAAATGTTTAAACAACAATTTTTAACACATACCTATATCCTGTTCCAGACTAACCCAAACTCTTTCTGAATTTTCTAGGGGCCCCGGTGGTCGACCCTGGCCAAATCCTCCAAACGCCAACTCGGTAAGACACGCCAAAAACAGATCTGTATATCACATGTTAGAAAAACGTTCAGCTTTTGCCTCTCCTGAATTTGATACATGAAGCAAATCTGCATTAACTGATCCTACATCAGTTGTGCTCTGACTTCAATGGCTCTGTGTGATTAATGCAATTTAATCTCAGACATAATACAGCAGCTCATCTCATGTCTTTTTCTTGAAATTTTGTTGATCCACGGTAGAGACAATTTTTGTCGATACAACCAGGCCAGAGGTACTTTCTGTTACTGAACGGCATACGCTTGCTGTAACACCTGTCTCAACATAATGCACCTAGCCCCACTCCTATGCTGGAAACATGCACTGTCCTTGGTTGCCAGCTATAGCACTGCACAGCCGTAAAAGAACCTTTTGCAAAGTGAAGAAAGGATTTCATGTTGTGAGGTCATGCGTATTTTCACTTCATACGTGTTGCTTTATATTACCATTACATTCCAAAGGAGCCAATTAAATCCCTCATACACAAGCCCCTGATCCAAGCAGTGCTGGGGTCTCTAAAGCAAACAAGACGTTTAATTTTTTCTTCACTGAGTACTACTACCTTTTAAAAAAAATAAGAAGGAGCAACCGAGGGCCTTGGTCTTGAGTGTGTATTTTATTGAGTGATTTGTGAACGTACAGATTGACAAACTGAATGGTTGATTTCTTGACTGGCACTTCTTTATGATGGTACCGATTTGATGGTAGCTTTACTGACCTCAATCTCTAGTGATGTTTCTCCAACCTTGAGAAAATTTCTTTTTGTGAGTCCCTGTGGTTAAAAAAATGCTGCAAAATGCCTACATTGTCTAAAGTTCATATGAACAGGTACCACCTTTGGTAAGAGGATCAACACAAGGCATCCGCTGAGTATATGTTCCATTCAATAGTTGATTTAATTGATTGATTGATTGATTGATCGATCGATCGGTCAGTTGATTGGTCAGTTTATTGATTCTTTTGTGTTTAGTCACTTTGGCTGTGACAGAACCCCTGGGCTCTTTTTTTTCCCTCATCTTCTGACAGTAAGCAGCTGCTGTTATCCAGAGAGACTTACGCAGCTGAATGCAAAAAGGGCCAGTCAAAGAGAAAAACTGATGTCACGTTAGCGGTGTCAAAGCTGAAAGTAGCAGTCATTACATGAAACTACAATGTAGCATTAAATTATATTGTACAACATAACCTTACGCCGTATTATTACAACCTAAAAGCTTAATGTCAGACTGGATTGCAGAATCTGGAGCCTCAGTAGGACTCTTAGCCTTAATGTGGTGCCTTGTGAGAATTCTCTATTATTGGTTTTTAGTTTCTCTTTTAAAGCAATTATTATCCTGTCAGCAACTATCCTAATGATGCCTCAGTACTAAGAGCCAGCTAGCAGGGAGACAGACAGATTGATGCGTTCTGAAAGAGCAAACACAAAACAAACAGCATCTCAGAGACTTCATATCTTCAGATCTTCATATCTGCCATGGATTGATCTTCCTTTCAGCAAGATCTGGTTAAATTCAGCTGAGAGGGTAGCCCCCTTCAAAGTGTCTGTTTAAGAGTTCTATACGAGCCATAACCCAGAGCACTGTCGACAGATCTCTGTTGTGAAATAAATTATCTTGCACAGCTGATCTTGTAGAAGACAGGCAAATACCGACCCATCGGTTAGCAAGGCTGACCCACGGACAAATATTATGTGGAGAAATAATATTTACTAAAATGTCACAATCGTTGGCTTTTGTGAGGTGTTTATGTTTTCTGAGTTGTGTTGACACACTCTCTCTCTCTCTCTCTCTCTCTCTCCTTGTCTCCCCCCCTCTCTCCCTCTGTCTCTCTTTCCAAATCATCTCTCTCCCCCTCTCATCCTCCCTCTCTCTCTCTCTCTCTCTCTCTCTCTCTCTGCAGATTCCATACTCCTCAGCTTCTCCTGGGAGTTATGTGGTAGGTGACAGCTGAACAGTGTCGTTCTACACCGGTGGGGGGAGATGCAGGGGACAGCTGGCCAGATGTGTGTGTATGTGTGTGTGTGTGTGTGTGTGTGTGTGTGTGTGGAGAATGTCTGACTTCTCCTCTCTCCTGCTGTCTCTCTCCTCCCTCTCTCATCCTCTGCCACCGAACCCAGCTCACTCACTTTTCCTCATCAGACCTTACACTCCCAGGCTGCTGCATTTTAGCCTTAAAGTGATACTCCCAACATTTCGGCAGCTAAGCCCTTATTCTACTCGCCAACAGTAGAGCAGCCCACCAGTACTGTTTTAACCTGTCATTTGACCTGACGATGAAATCTCTCTCCAACATCTGTGTACAGAAGACCTTTTAAGTTATTATTAGTCTATGAAATGAGCCTGTTTTTAAATTATCTTTTTATACATTTTTAAGTACAAAATTTTTATAACAAGGAAAGTTAAAACATGGGGGGCAATAAACTACTAATCACAGTTGAAGGTGTTTTGTTTCTTATATACATGTTTATACACAGTAGTCTGGTCTTACTGGTGGTCAGTGAAAGAGGACAGTGTGAGGAGGGAGCTGGGTCATAAGTAAAGGCAGGATATGGAGAATCTTGTCAGCAGTCCACCCCCCGCACACGACTGTCACCGGCGTGCTCTCACAGTGTTTACCCAAGTCGGGGCTGGCGCGCGAGGCCTGCTCAGGATGCCCGGGCCGAGTCAGCAGAAGAGGCGCTCTAATTTGATTTGGGATCTCGGGGAGGGGAGAGGAGTAGAGAGGAGAGGCGGGAGGATAGGGGAGGAGAGCTCCTGACCCGCTCGGACGGAGCTGGAACGCGGCGTGCTGACCGCAGCATCGCGGTGTGGAGGAGTAACGCTGTGCCAAAGCCTGCACGGTCTACAGGCCCCCTCACACCACGAGCCCACACCAGCAGGCCTTAGGCAATGGAGGTCATTCATCTTAAATGGGAGAGCAAGAGCAGACAATCGCATCTGATACCACTTTGTAGTGTTTGTCTACTCCTGTTTTTTCCTTAAATTTCTGTTTTAACCACATTTTCCTTGCACTGCCTTGTGTTTACCTGTGTCTTCCTGTTATTTTCCCGTGTTTGAATATGTTTACCTGGACTGGCCAGTGCTCTCCAGTGTAATCTCTCAATCTTACCCACTGTGCTCTTTTCCAGGGTCCGCCTGGAGGAGGGGGCCCTCCTGGAACTCCCATAATGCCTAGCCCAGCAGGTGTGTCACTGTTCCCCCAACCTGCCCAGTAAGGCAGTAACAAGGGAGTGAGGGAAACTTAGGGAATGTGCTTTGTTGGATATACTACATCAACCATTTATCAATTGCCAACATTGATCCATCATTTCCAGTATGCCTTTTGGAAAAGCCAGTTAGTTTGTGTGTTTTAGGTCGTCCAACCAGTCCCTTTACCTGGGTTTCCTTAAATGCATCTTTTATCCTTTTCCCTTTGATGAACATAATTATTAATAACATCCAATTATTGCTGAAAAAGTCACATTAGAGACTTGACCTGTCGTTGTTTATGAATGGTGCAGTTTAGAAATCAAATCCTTTCAGAAGACAACCTTAAATTTAAAAGACAGCCTTAAGCTGTCAATATGTCTCTCTTAGTTTCTTTGTGTACTGTACATCAGGAGTGTCCCATATAATGAACCAGAAACCAATATGTATTTTTGGCTTCTCTTCCAGACTCAACAAACTCTGGGGAAAACATGTACACTATGATCAATGCAGTGCCTCCGGGAGCAAACCGCTCAAACGTAAGATATCAGAGCACCTACGCTGCAGTCCCACTAATACAGTACTCAGAACTCACATTCCCCCACCTATGGGTGGCAGTGTGACATAGTGGTTAGGGAGCTGGAATTTTAAGTCAGTTGTTGCGGGTTCAATTCTTCAGCTGGGCACAGCCGCTGTACCCCTTAGCCAAGTGATTATCCAGCTGCATAAATCAATAGCGTGTACAAATGTAAGTCACTCTGAATGAAGTTGTCTACACTAAATATGTTTTAATGTATGTTAGACTGGTAGAAAAGGCTTTGTTCTTCGCAATTTCTTTTGCAACCCCCTTGCAGTAAAAATGTAGAAAAATGTAATGAATATGATAATGTATGTTTATCACTTTAAAATATATGGGCAGATTTATAAGTAAGTGCAGCTTTGCTAAGTGTTGTGATATAGATTAAAAAATTGCTGTGAAATATAGATATTTTTAAAAACCATATGTGTTCAGTATATTGCAGCATATTCCATGCCTGTAAGGGCCGCAGCTGTAGATGTGGGCTGCGGGTTTGTTTTTGTGCTGGTGCTTTTATTCGGTCATGGCCCTTGGCTGAGGGATTCGCACGGTCTCTGCAGTCACAGGCCCCGCCTAACACGGGGTCCTCTTCCTGATTACCGCTATGATTTACCGTCAGCGGCTGACTCACGCAGCCTCTCTGCGCGCTGGGGTAAAGCTCAGACTGACCTCTGCTGGACTCCCGCGTGACTCAGACCCCCCCGTGACCGAGACGGGCAGGGAACACGCTTCCTGTTTGGTCCTTTTCAGACCCGACCCTAAATATCTTCTATCCGCTCTGCCGCTTTGGTGCAGATTTTTTGAAAGGTGTTGTGGAACTTCCCAAAATGCTCTTCTGTCGTTTACGTTGTTTGAAGTTTTAAAAAGGGGTTATCGAAGTGGTCGATCTGAGATCTCTTCTGTAGTCCACTTTGTTTCAACATTTTAAAAGAGATTATGAAACTGGACTTCTGAAGACTTTTCAGGTTGACTTCTATCAGCACAACATAAGCTGGAGGCTCTATGGGAAATTACTGAGTCCAGTATCATACCAATATCAGGAAGTGTGCTTTCACAGTGAGCTGTCTGTATGTTGGACAGCCTGCCAGATCGCATTATGGAAGTGCAGACCCTCAGAGTGTTTAAGACCAGGCTTATCACAGCGACGCGCTGTCTTCAGACCAGGGGTAGTGAATCCCATTCCCAGACAGCCGTATCCGTTTCTAGGTTTCATTCCATCTTCGCGCTACCCTGGCTCAATTAGCCAATCAGCTGTACACACCTGTGCCAGTTCACCTGTAGGTTAGACCACAGTAAAACAAGACGTTTTATAACAGGGATACGAAAGCGGATTGCATTTTGCCTGCAGTGTAATAGAGAGCTGGGCTTGCCGACTTAGACGTTGCAGGTTCAATACCCAGTGTGCCTCTACCATTGGACCCTCAAGCGAGGTACTTCACCTGGATTGCTCCTTTAAAATATTCAGCGGTATAAATGGATATTGTGCGAAAATGCTTGCTCTGGAAATGAGCTTCTGTTCACTGACTGTAATGCAGTGTAGAGATTTGGCATTCATGAGCTTATGAATACATGTAGCCAAAATGTCAGATCAAGCAAATGATCGGGCTGATTAAATAATTAAGAGCAAAGGATGGCTTGAAATCCCGACCCGGATGCAGCCTTGCCGGAACGGAGTTCCCCAGCCCTGATCCAGACCTGGGGTGACAAACTGAAGTATTGGAGGGCTGCAGTATCTGCAGCTTTTCGTGGTCTTCTTTCAATCACCAGCTATTCAATGCTTTGGAAACATGGAGTGTGGACTTTTTAGCCTGGGGGTAGCCAGCCTTGGTCCTGGAGAACTACAGGGTGTGCTGGTTTTTCTTTTCATTTTAAAATCAGCAACTGATTCAGGCACAAGAAACCAAGTGAAGTAGGTTAACTATCTAGTCAACCGTTTTAATTTGATCAGTTAACATAGCTTTGTATCCTGACTAAAACCAGAAAACCAACACACCCTGTAGCTCTGCGGAATTAGGGCTGGCTACCCCTCGTTTCAGAACTTTAGTTAACCTCTTAAATGCTGAAAGACACCAATAACTATCAGACAAATTCCGACACCCAAATCCAGTCAGCGGGTGAAACGAGGGGCCCAGACGGGCCGAACGATCTAATCTCACGTCCTCGCTGTTATTTCCCAGCCGAGCTCTTCGCGGGGCTGGACGAGGGGCGAGCCACTCGGAATCCGGCAGTCCTGGCACGAGCGGAGGCACTTCCTGAATTTCACTGAATAATTTAGAGCAAGGGGGCCGGGATAATCTGGAGCCGCCGGCGGGGCCGTTTCGCAACATTTCATAACAGGATTTACTCCTGAGAGGCGGCACAGGGGGGGACAGGTGCCTCCCTGATCAGCCGACGCTTTTGGGCACCGCACCCGGCAGCCTAGGGCTCCCTTACATTAACAAAAATTATCCAAAATATCTCACTTTTCCTCCTGGATACAGGAGATAGCTCGTCAAAAAAAGAGACATTTTGTTGTGTAACATCTAGATCTGGGACGAAATGTTCCATTCCACCCCCAGAGGTAGTTTATGAAGGATCTGCTAAAGATTTGTACTTCACAACCCCCCACCCTCACCCCCCCCCCCCCCGACCCAGGCAGAGCAGAGAAAATCTAGCGTAAAAGCACAGCAAATTATATGTGTAGTGACATGGGTTATCTGCATGTGTGAGGTGTGTCTGGATGTAATGCTTTAATAGGTATATATGTTGGGTCAGTGTGTGCATGGGTGGGTGGGGGGTGGGGTAGGATGGATGGATGGCATACAGTATGCTCACATGCTCTCATGTGAATGCGTGTAGTGGATGTGACTTCTTTCCCCAGAATTCCCTGCATCACAGACACTGACACGCCCCATGTCTTCTCTGTTTGGCCCCACAGTTTCCCATGGGCCCGGGAGGAGATGCTCCCATGGGGGGTATGCCCGGCATGGAGCAACACCACATGAACGGGTCGCTAGGTAAGACTCCGCCGGGACAGAGCAGAACAGGACAGGACAGAACAGGGGGCTCCCCAAAACAAGACGAGACAGTGCCCACATCAGCTGAGGGGATACCCCAAAACCCCCATCGGCTGTCGGCAGCTTCTCAGGCACTCCTCGCCTACGCCTCGCCGTTCTCAGGCGCCCAGCAGGGGGCGCTGTTCTGCAGTCCTGGGCCCCTCCCGGGCGCAGATCAGCTCTGCCTGTCATGTGTGTGGGTGAGGCCGATGAGTCATCAAATGAGCGAGAGCATTTACCATCATCTCAGTCAGCCCCTCAGAAACACTTTCTAAAGCCTATATACTCCATGGGTACTTCAAAGCAAATCAGGCTTTTCAGAACGGTCACTGGTAGTAAAATTTAATTTTCATAAACATTCTGGCAAAGTGGGTCTCGTTGGTGTTCAAGGGCTGCTCCAGTCAAACTTCGACCTCATTTTATTTGAAGAAATACTAATAAAAATGGAAGCAGAGAGTGATGACGGGGGAGTTCACAGAACTCTCTGTGAAAGTAACATAACCTTGTTTGCTCAGTAGCTTCACGAACAATGTGACTACCTTAGATTTGTAGTATATGCAAGAAAGTACATTATGGCACATGTGGTATTGTTTCTGTAGAAAGCCATAAAATTGACTTATCAGGCCAGTATATTCATATTACAATTGATATCAATTGTCAGACCTGGATTATTTTACAACACTGATACAGAGCTGGCAAACATAAGGACAAGTCTAGTGGATCTTTGATTATGCTGCTGAAAAGGGGGTGTTGTTGAGCAGCCATGTTTTACTAGGTTGGCTTTTGTCCTGCAATGGAAATGGCAGGACAGATTGGGCCAGCAATGGTGCAAATAGGCCTGATCCAGAAAGACACAGAATAACTCAAACATCTCCAGACTGTTGACCATTCGTGGTAGGCTCATTGTTATCAGTTCCAGTTACTTCTATGTCCTCTGTGTTGTCGGGCTGGCGTAGAGCAAATATGCGGTCTTCAACGATCCTCTGGTGCCCTCTTGTGGACATTTTTATGTCTTGCGTTAATATTCCCCAATCGGAATTATGCGTTTCCTGCCAGTGACTGACAGTGAATGCTTTCATTTGAAGGTTAAGTGTGTTGAGGAACTCGTCTGGATTTCAAATGGGACAAGCTAAAGCTTTAGTGTTGAGTTGTAGACTTGGGTGGAACAAATGAACCTATCAATCATGTTCACTATAGTTTCTGCTGTTAAAGTTGCCTGGCTCTGTGGCTAATTGTTTGTATAAAAACGCCATGTGCTAAAAACCTTTCAAATGTCACATGATATAAAAGTGATTCTGTTGGTTTGTGGTACTGGTAACATGGTGTGATCTCTGCTTTTTTGCTTTGTATGCGGTTTCGTAAGTGGCTTGGGTAAGAACATATGCTGAATGTGAATGTAATTCACTGTCCTTTATTCTGCAGGGTCCGGTGACATGGACAGTCTGCCCAAGGTAAGAGTCACATACCAGTGTGCCAAGGCCCCTTCAAAATCACTCACTTCTCATCTGCTTCTCGCTGTGAGAAAACAAAGAGAAGCTGATGAGAAAACAGTGAGACATTCTGCTCACACTGGTGCCTGTTGGGCAGTGTACTTTATATAAAAGGACACCGTCAGACTGTGCTTACCACTTCTGCCGTTTAGGCAATTTCCCAGCTGTCATTTACGGAACCAGCGTTCTCACGTTGAGGGGAGACGGAGAGAAGAGAGAAGGGGTTTGACGAGGCAGCCGGTGCCCTGCTTGCTTTCTTTACAGTGTCACTCAGGAGCGCTGCGCGATTCTGTTCGTCGCACTGCTCTGAGCGACGGAACTGGCTGTGCAATAAAGCACAACCCCCACACCACCGCCCCCACAAACACACACACACACAAATACACACACGCACGCAAGCCTGCGCGTATTACCTGCCTGCTCAACCTTGAAGGATTTTGTGCCTCTAAGAATAGCCTCTCCTCTTCTGTTTGCATGGTTTCTGTATAAACTGCATACGGCTGTCTGCAGCCAGAGAGGTGTGGCTAACAGCAGCACAATGAGTACACAGCACCAGATTGGCTCCGCCCACTGGGAGGGGACAGGAGGGGACGTTAGGGAAGGGGTCAAATGTCCAGCACCTCGCATCCTGCTAGCACTGTCCCATCCGTCTATATAGATTTACACCTCTGTCTCCTGTTTGTGTGTACAGACTGATTCCACTGTTTCCTGTCACTATAGTCTCTACTGTGTCTTGTCTGTCTGTATAGACTGATTCCACTGTGTTCTGTCCGTATACGCTGTCTCCTGTATATACTAATATGACTGTCTCCTGTTTGTGTATAGGCTGACACCACTATCTCAATAGATTAATAGCACTGTCTCCTGTCTGTCTGTGCAGACTGATTCCACTGTGTCCTGTCTGTCTCTGTAGCCTCGTGCCGCTGTCTCCTGTCTGTGTGCATGGGCTGATAGCACTCTGTCCTGTCTCACTCACTCTTGTGTGTACAGAACGATAACACTGTCTGTCTGATCACTGCTCCTCTCCTGTCTGAGACAGTTTAACAGTGTTGTGTCATACGAATGATGCGCTTGGGATAATACAGTCATCACACAGACGTCTTAATGGAGGGACAGCTAAATGCTCAATTTTCTTTAAAGGGGCTACAGAAAGGATCAGACAGCTGTCTCCAGTTTCAGGAGAACCCAAATGATTATTTTGGCCCAGCAGTGCCCCTCTTCAGGGGCGCGGGGTAAACTTCAAAGCCTCCCCAAACTCTGGTTATCAAAGGAGGAGCTGCTCCCACGGCAACAGAGGCATATGAGGAAGAAAAAAAGACATGAAACGCTCTGTATTCTGGGGGACAGTGAGAACACATTTCAGCTGCAGCTACGGCAACAAACAAGCAAACAATGGCTTCACATTCTGAAATTGCTTAGCCCCAATAGCCATAGCTAGTGACTGTTTGTTCACTGTCCGTCTGTTTGGAGCAGTACCTATGTACCCACTGTAACATCTAGTGCCATATAGCTCATAAGCTGATGGTATTGTTTGTTTCACCAATTACAGGCCGTTTGTTCATTTGCTGTATTTTTGTGTGAATATTCTCCAGTTCATTTGGGCAGTCAACGCCCACGCTGTTTTGTTATATTTACCGTATCACCATGTTAATGCAATGATCTATTTCCCTATTTCAATAATCATAAGGAAAATGCAAGAAGTTCCAGTCAGAAGCAGCACACTGCAATATGAGTCTGTGCAGAACTGTATTTGCAGTGTGTCAAAGGATTACATCATTTAGTTGTCATCAATCTTTTGTTTACCAGTTGTGCTGTGTAAGCATAGTGTCTATCACTGATGTTATTGTAACTCATATATATATATATGTGCGTGCGTGCATGTGTGCGTGTGTGCGTGCATGTCTGTGTGTTCTATCGAGTTAAACAATTTGTTACTGTTTTGCTTAACTGTTGCTGTCCAGCTGTGAAGCTGAACTACATTTCCCATGTTTCTTTGAGTCATTGTTGTCTCCTCTTCCCTCATCAACCAGAACTCTCCCGGCAACATGAGCATGAGCAACCAGCCTGGTACCCCCCGTGATGACGGCGAGATGGGCGGGAACTTCCTCAACCCCTTTCAAAATGAAAGCGTATGTAAACTCTCCTCCTGCATGTGTGTGTGTGTGTGTGTGTGTGTGTGTGTGTGCGTTAATCCATATAAGCTCATAGTCTTAAACAATCCCCTTGTAGAGCTTTTAGCTGTCCAATGTCAAAATGACAAAAACAGTGTGCTCCCAAACTGAAAAAGCTGCTGTAGGTTGTGTTCAATAGCTCTAAGCATTCGGTCAGCTGATAAACTCTCTTGATGATGATTCGGTGATCATGAGCTGAGCGTAAATAGTCATCTGACCTAATATGAGGCCATTCTTCCCATTTACATTTTTGCCTTCTTTACGCATATGAAATTACCTGTTCAAATATTGACATAGTCCTGTGTCCTCACCATAAAATGTAACATTCTGCTGTGTGTTCTATCTGAATCTATCTATCTATCTGTGTTCCAAAAGTGATTTTTTCCTCCGTCTTGCATCCCCACAGTTAGATTTAACATGCCCACATGTGTCTCTTTCTGTCCCCTCAGTACTCTCCAAACATGACCATGAGCGTGTGACGCACCATGGGGCCGTCCGCTGGAGTGTACAGAGAGACGAGGAACTCGCTATATCCCGCTGTGTCAAGCCTTCATCAGCTGGAGGAGCCTTCCCGAGGCCCCTCCACACCCCTTTTTATTTCATCTTACCCTCATTTTACATACAGACCCCTGAAAGACTGAATGACTGAACCTAATTTTAACAATCATCCAGAGGAAAACAAAGAGAAAAAAAAGACTGAAAAGGCAAACGAGTCCACGATTTATCTATATATTTATATATTTGTGTATATATGTGGGTGTGTAACCAGATACATGTGCATGTATATACAAATAGAGATGTATACTTTGACCCTCCTTTGGACCGAGAATTGTGAGGAAAAAAAAAAACTTTCAAGAGAAAACGAAAATGAGGATGGACTTGTTATTTTATGGTTCTGCTCTGCGTTTTTCATTCAAACTTCTTGAGCTCTCTTTTCTATTTTTTAAACTTTTCTTTTTGTCTTATTTGCTTACACTGTTGAGAAAGGAATCTCGTTTTTGTGGCTATGACTGGAGGAAGCAGATTTCAGTACAGTAGTGTCCTTCACTGACTGACATCCTCCCTGACTGACTTACTCAATGACATACTGATATTCTCACTGATGGACTTCACTGACTGACCTACTTACTGATGGACTACACTGACCGACCTGCTCACTGGCCCAGTGCTCCTACATTTGCAGTGTATGTCAGCTAGAGGGCAGCAAAGTAAACTGGTATGTGAGAAACAGCAGCATTCTGTTGTGGGGAGAACACCTGAAGCTGGGTCACCATCTGAAGAAAACCCTGAGTACCCAAACGCTCTTGGATTAACGTGGACGCTCTCACAACAGAAGGCATACTCAGATCTCTAAACATATTACGGATCTCCCCATCAGCATCATCTGTTAATTTGGATTTAACTGTATGTTGATATGTATTGTGTTTGTAAAACATGAAAGGCAGCAAGTACTTATATTCAGCTCAAAAAGCCAATTACTATTTATGTTGTACTGTATCTTTTGTTTTTGAGCCTGTACTCTATAAGCATGTCTGATGATCCCAGGAGTAGCATTGTTGCCACGGGAACTGGTGCCGTGCGTCGTCGTAGCCGTGACAGCATCTAGCATCTCTCTCTGCCTGGATACCCGGAACTCCCAGAGCAGGATGTAGCACAGGGGCCCTTTTGGGACGCTCCCTCAGCGTTACCATGCTGGCACACGGGGGGAGGGGGCGTCAAAGGATAGCCCCGCGGAATAGTCATGGTTTATGGTGTCACAGATCAAATCCTTTACCATACAGTTCACTCATTGAGCGTTATCAGTTTACTCTGGATGGAAATGCAGCAGCTCTCTGAAGACTATGCCTTTCAGCACAGGCCAATATGCTGTAGGATTAGACTGGCTCAGTAAGCATTCGTAAGTTTCCTAAATCAGTGGTTCTCAACGTTGATCCCGGGGACCCACTCTGTGTGCGGGTTTTTATTCCAACCACAACTGCAACCCCAGAATCTTAACAAGCTGTTTATTGTTCAAAATTGTTCAATTGTTCATGCTTTTCATTATTAGAGATGTAACTTGCCATTACAGCTATGCATGTCATGAAGAAAAAGCTCCTATATTCACATAGTGTTTATGTGATTTTGCAAACAAATACACAAAAATAGTATGTTTTTATACCTGATCAAATTATAGACTAGGGTGAATAAATACACCCCTTAAGTCATTGAACACATGATTAAGTTCCTGATTTTTTCCTCATGCTTAGTAACACAATACATGTTTGGCTCATTACAATTAGCTTTGTCTTTGAATTCTTCATTATCTACCAAATGGTTAGTTTTAGTGGTCATGTGTCCAGAATCACCCCAGTCTTAAGTACAAGTTAAAACACTTGTCTTTATGAAATCGCCTGCAATATGGCACAATGTGAATATAGGAGCTTTTTCTTCATGACATGCATAGCTATAATGGCAAATTATCTCTCTAATCGTGCAAAGCATGAACAATTGAACAATTATGAACAACTAACAGCTTGTTAAGATTCTGGGGTTACGGTTGTGGTTGGAATAAAAACCAGCATACACAGTGGGTCCCCAGGACCAGCACTGGGAACCGCTGCCCTTAGGGGGGTGGGAGGGTAGCAGAACTACAGTACAACACCAGGGCATTTTCTCCTGCTGAATAATCAGCATCAGAGCCCACTGGGCTCCAGTGATCTGAAATCACTAAACTCTGACTGATACCATCTGATGTATACTGATAGCCCTGCTTATCAGGACTGATAGAATCTAATATCAGGCTTCCGTATCAAGTTCAGCCCTGCCTTATCTGAAAGGTATACATGTACACTGCAGTTGTGTTATCTTAGTGAGTTTGCCTACCACATGAAAACCCTGCATACGATTTAAAGCTATGACATATCAAAAAATGTTATAATTGCGATTTTTCTTGTTAGGTGTTTCAGCTTCCCTTGGAGCACCGCTAAAACTGATCTACTCTTGTTGCTTGTAAGTTGCAGATATTTACTCAGTGATGACATGAGAGCATGTAAGAACATAACATGTAGTGCACCACCATAATGGAAGTGACGTAAGGGAGAGACCAGTGGAAAAACCCTGCCTTTTTAAACTTCTTAATTATATTTAGCAAGACATGAGACGTATCCTTAAAATGGAACATAATGGCCCACTTGATCATTTATTTTTGCACATAACCTGAATTTTAGCATGTAGGACACATGGCTGTCCTGTTTAGTCTGTTTTCTCCAAACGCTGACTTGTACAAGACTGAAATAAGAGTGTGATAACCCACACTCTGATAGAGACTCGACTCGACTGAATCTTTCACAGCAGAAGACCCTTAATTTTCCATAAAAATCACACCTTGTTTGAGTCTACAGTTTCTCACCCATACTCATGTGATACTGTAAGATATTTGAACTTGTAATAGCTGTAGTAACCATGTAAGGCTACAGCACTGCATTGACTATTTAATGCTACATCTACTACAGAAGTAAAGGGTATGACAAGATATTTGCTCTAGAATTACAATTCACTCTTGTTTAGTCTAAGACTTTTTCTTTATTTATGGTTGTCATCCGGACAAACTGTGATTTCTGTACTTATCATTTTCTTTGAGGTAAAATAATTAAAAAAGTACTCGATTCTGTTTCTTATCGTAAACCACTGCCCATTGTTATTACAATGATTATTGTTATTATGATTAATTATTATTCTGAAAAAGGTCGAGTTTTGTGAATTGTATTGTCTTCTTCGATCTTTTTATGCAGCAAAGTGTAATTTTATAGCTTGAAATTCCAATTCATCTGTGTTGTTGTGAATTATTTAAGAAATATCTAAAAAATGGAGGGAGGCCAGCTTTTCTAGCATTACTACCATTGTAATTGTACCTACCATTTTTTAAATGTCAAATTTTGCCTGTCGGAATTATGAGGGAGACTCTTTTGTAAATTGAAGACTTGCCACTTTTTCATTTTTAGTTTGTTTCGTTTTGTTTGTTCATTTTCATTTGTGATGTGATTATTTTTTACCTTGTGTTAAGTTTTGTAAATACACTGAGAAGTACAATATGGGTTTTGGATATACTGATATAAAGCTTCTCTCCCCTCTTAAAGAAACTTGGTTTTAAGTTTGTGTATGTATGTGCGTGTTTATGGGGGTGTATACCTGTATGAGTGGGCTCAGGTAACAGCATTCAAGTTTGTGCGTGCATACGTGTTTGAGTGTGAGTGTGTGTGTGTGCGTGCGCGCATTTGTATCTGCGCTTGGGTACCTTAAATCAGTATGTTTGTGTGTGAGTGAGAAGGCATGTGTATGCATTTGTGCCTGTGTGCGCACATGCATGTGTATGTGTGTGTGTGTGTGTGTGTGTGTGTGTGTGCTTGAGTCTGTGTTGCTGTTTGCGTGTGCATGTGTGTGTGAGTCTGTATTGCTGTTTGCGCGTGTGTTGTGTGTGTGTCACTCCTACTTTGTTTACACGATCTCATTAGTCCCTGATTATAGAGGTGTCCAGCAATAGCAATCAGGCCCATCCAGTCACCAGCATTACTGGAGTCAGCCATGCGGTTCTAACGCTGTCCCTATAGCCCCTCGCTGATGATCGGAGAGGGGTTGTTTGTGGAAACGGTAGTCAGTCCACAGGCATCAGAATGCGTTTTGACCGTCACAGCAAGCAGATCGGCCACCAAAATGCATCTGCTCTCACGCTCTCCAAATACTCCGCGCCTCAGTTCCCGTATGGGGAAACCACAGCGGAGATTTCTGGAGATCCGTAATTGGATTAGATCCCTGTGCTCACCACTTCACTCGGAGGCTGAGTTGTGCTTTCTTTGGCAGCCGCGTGTGTTTATACTGGGACTTCATTCACAATCAAACGCGTTGTGTGTGCCACCGCGCAGTAAGCGCTCCTCGGCTGCTCAAACACTTGTCTTTGATTGAGAAGGACTGGCAGAGCTTCCTCTGGAGTCTGGATGTTTGAGTTTTTTTGGGTTTTTTTTTTTGTTTTTGTCTGGCACAAGCCTTTTTCTGTTATTGCTCTAATTGGTCTTCTGTGTATGTGTGTGGTCATAATGGTGGGTGTATACATTTTTGTGTGTGTGTATGTGTGTGTGTGTGAGAGAGAGAGAGAGAGAGAGAATGAGTAAGTTGATTTGTGTGGTCACATGAATGTCTGCCCATCTGCATACAAGTGTGTGCAATGTGTGTGGGGTGTGTGTGTGTGTGTGTGTGCAATGTGTGTGTGTGTCAGCAGTCTCCAGGCACGTGGAAGCTCAGGTCAGATTTACACTCTCTCTGAACTCAAACTGACATCGAGAGCTGCAGGGCTGGATCTGGGGCTCTGTGCCTTTTTTAGCCGCTCAGCTGCGTCCCAAATGGCTGCTGTGGCAAAGCACGCTCTGAAAACCACCGTACGTCCTTGTACAGTACCAGAGACGGCCTCTCAAATCCTATGAGACCAGATTTTGATGAGTCATACAGGTATTTATTTATTTTGCTTCCCCAGGTGAGATCCCCTCGGACAGTTTTCTGCATGCTAGCTTGCTCACATTATCATCACAGGGTTCCTTGACTAATTCTTCCCAGGAGCCCATCAAAACTCTTTTTAAAAGGTGAAACATACAGGGCAAATATTTTCCATGTACTGTTTATAAAACAGTATATGAATAAAATACACATGTTTATAAACAAAGTGGATACCTTTGTAAAATATTCATGGGTACATATTTTACAATACAATACAATATTATCCTGCCAGTTTGGGAAGTGTGCCGACACTCAACTTCACCGATACAGACCTAGGGACAATCACAGTTTGCGTTCAAATACCTACCTTTTTCTTATCAGTAATGAAAGGGACTTGAGTTCAGTGATGGTAGGCCACATTTGACAAACAAGCACCCAGCTGAATAGCCCTGCTGCACAGTATTTTGATCATGTACTTAGTTGATTAGAATAGACATCTATTGACAGAGGGTTTTTTTTAATTAAACAACAGTCTGATTCACTGTAACAAAGCATTTGCAGGCCTTGTTTGTAGCTCATGCTAATTTGTAGCTTATGCTGCATTTGTAGCGCACTGGAAGTATTTGAGGGCTTCATTTGTGCCATATGGTCATTTGTAGCGGAGGCTAATTTCCAAAGCTTGTCCAAGGTATGCGAGGGGGAGCATTTTATGGCCTGGCCTCTCTCGCTGATAGAGAGGGTGACAGAGTCCCTCGGCTGTAAAAGGAGCTGAGGCAGAGCGGCGGAGAGCCACGTTCAGGGTGGCTTGGCGTGGACACTGTGGATCGGGCAGGGTTTCAGGCGGTCACTTGACAGGCCATTTAGCTGGGGGTTCTGGCTCACCCCCACCTGGCTCTCATCCTCCTACCCTGGACTAAACTCTTCTAATCAGGAGCTGTCTTTCCAGAGCAGAGGTCACTGACCCCAGGTTAGCGTGGCTGCTCAGATAAGGACAGAGCAGGGGGAGTGGGGCACTGTGGGGCAGGTTACTACAGAGTGCTGGTTTGGCGCACTCACTCAATCACTCTCAGACTCCGCTGCTCACACACAAGCATGACGACGCATGCGTCCAGCCAAGATGAAGGACTTTGCGGAGGCTTCCTGACCCTGGGGGCAGCTTTGCGGGTCCAGGAGGGCCCAGGGGACCTGGACCGGATCAGGCCAGTGGAGAGGAACCAGACGGGGATACCCGGCACCATGACTGTTCAGATGTGCCAGTTGGTTCTTCCCTGCCATGCCAACCACCTGGGTGAGCTGGCCCCCGGACAGGTGCTGAAGTGGATGGACACCACCGCTTGCCTGGCAGGTGAGTGTGAGTTTGAATCCCGACTTCTGAGCATGGCGTTGCCCAAATGAAATATCAGGTATCATGTTCTCCTACTTCCTTTGTAGCTTAACTAATCTGAAAACCTCAGTTTACTGATTGACTGGCTTCCCCCACATTCCTTTCACCCAGCTAACTTTTTAAGCACTTTGGGCCAAAATGTATTGTATGAATACACATGTACAATTTATTCATTGAATATTTATTTGAGCAAATGTTGAGATTGTGTGTTGTATTATAAATCACAGAATCATCTTTCATTCAATGGGCCATTAAATTTTGAATGGTTGCAGACAAGGTTTATTGCTCATTTGTCTTGCAATTTTTTTTTACATTGGAAATTGAGAGGAGGGAAATGAGCTCTGATTTTGATTAAACCGCTTTGGTAATTGTACATGAACAAATGTCAGAACCTCCTGTTTATCTCCAGTGAAGTAGAACAACCGTCGTAAATGCAGGCTCTCACAGAGCATGTGTGGCCTGTTCTCTGTCATTCTAACATCAACACAGGGACTGCCAACACGGTTTCAAAGGAGATGCAAATATGGCTTTGTTCACTACACAAAAAAAAATGTTGGGCCACAAGTCAACAGCGCACTGAAAACCAGCGCCAAACTGTCATGTTCACTCTATGCTTTCAATATCGCAGTCAACTCACCCGCCCGTTTCAATAAAGCCGGCTGTCTGAATCCTGACAAACTGCATACACGTGTCATGTGGAACTCCTCTTATCTCCGGTATCTGAATGTAATCTCAGTTTGAGTTTTCACTGACAGAGAGCTGCATGTTAGTACTAAAGCGATGGACAAAAATGCCGGTTGCTATGAAACTGACTTTCTCTGATCGACAGTCGACAGCAGATGGATGCCTTGCTCGGTCGCTCTTGGTGATTTACACCATAGTTCTCAGTGTCTCTTCCTTCAAAACGAAAGGACTGCTCGGTTCATGCCGAACAGCTGTTGGGTTAGTCATACATTACATATGTAAGGCTGTGGTAGATGCAGTGTGTTTATGTGCTTGAGAATAAATTAAGATTGTCACAGCTTCATATTTGTTGGTTATTAAGGAAAACTGTAACATTTCAACTGTGTATGCTCATTTCTTACAAATCAGTACATGGCATCACCCTTATGGAACATATGAAAAAAGACTTGAGTATTCCAGTATAGTGAGTGGTTTTCCAGTATAGTGCTTCACATAATCAAACTTCTCCAAGCTTGGTTCTTTCTTATGTCTCTAGTTGTAGGAGGAGACTTGTGATTTGTGATTGACATCAGACAGCCTATTACTTACTAAAAGATTTTATTTTTAGTGATACTTTATTTATAAAAGGGTATCTTCCTTTACCTCCTGGTAGATGTTGATTATGAAGACTTTTTTCATTTACAGTAACAATCTACTGTAAATAAGAGATGATAGCTATTAGATAACGAAAAAACTATTAGATGACACTGCATGTCTTGAACATTGAAAACAAAAATGAGTTACTGCAGTTAAATGTGCCATCCACCCTGATTTGATCTTTAAGTTCATGAAATAAGTAAGAAAAGGGCTCTGTGGTAGAAGAAAATAGTTCCAGGTAGAAGTAGCAGTGTACCAGATGGCTTCACAAGACATACAGGCTCCAGAGCTGCTAGCATTTGGTGTGATTACACTGATTAATAAGCTAGGCCTTAGATTATAAGAGGATACAGTGAGTTTCATTAAGGCAGAAAGATTTGTGGGATGTTTTCCAAAAGAGATTGAGATTAAGTGTGTACCAATACAATGAGCTTAGCACATGTTTTGAGGGGAAGGTAAACAGACTAGGAGGTTATGTGCATTAGTGGGTAAGCTCAGGGAAACCTTCAGTGGTTTATCTGATTTGGAGAGTCGTAAATATGTCCAAGTGACCTTTGCAAGTAAGCTTGTTTCTTGGGGGGGGGGGGATCATTTTCTGTACATATTGATGTAGTCCAGACATACAGTGAACATTTTCTGTAATGTTATCTTGGAGAGGCATGTAATGAATGATTTGTTTGGCTTAGAGAAAGCTAAGGTTGCTGCAAGTTTACTCTGCTGCAGTTTGATCATATGGGAAGCTTGGAACTGATGGATTATATTCTGTAATTTTTTACAAATGAGTCAATACTGTTATTTGGTGCCAGGGGTAATGATAGTATGTGTGTGTGTTTGTGTGCGTGCACGTGTACAGTAGAACCTCAGAGATACGGATCCAGGCAGGTTCATAACTCTGAGGGTTCCATAGCAGTGAGAGCGATATTAAAATATGTCAATTAAAAGAATTTTTGACCAAATCCTTTTGTGAATTGAACTGATTGTAATTCCTATGATGTGTACTGTTACCTTGTTTTAAAACAGAATACTTTCATTTTGGCAATAACCAGCAATTGAAATGGCTGCAAGAATTCTCTATAACTAAAACAGGCAGTATGCACACAGCTTAATTACAGATTTCCCACACAACCACACAAAAGCATTGTCCATCTTTTCCTCTTAAAAACAATACATACTTAAATAAATATAATAATAATAATACAAACAAATTTGAGGCAAAAGGAATACATGTGCATAAATGACTGTTATTGATGTTGTTAGTGCTGTTTTAACCTACTTGTATAATCGGTTCTATCCCACTATTGTATTATGTAATTGCTAATTCTTATACTACTCTTATTGATAGTTCCTGGATTTGTATACCTTGGCAACACAAAGCCTCGTCCCTGCCATGTCAATAAAGCTGATTTGAATTTGAGCAATTGACATCACAACCTTTCAACAACAAAGCAGAAGAGCAAACTAAAAACCCCAAAGCATTACAGGTCTTTGACCGAGTCCATCACAGTCACCTTTCACCTCAATTCAGCCCACAGTGCGGCTTCTCCACAGAGCAGAATGTGAGTTCGTCTAGCTTTTAAGGCCGTGTTGTGCCGACCCAAAGCGCATAAATGATTTACTCGTGTTATCCCTGCCCATAAAAGTTCACTTTCACCGCTATCAAAGGCAGCGCTCTCTGACCCAGTTTCTGAGATAAAATATGAAGGGTCCCAAGGGCACGAGCTGTTGGTAAACATATACCCTGCATTTTCAGAGGAAAGGAAAATCTTGAGGGAACGAAGGAGGTTTCTGAATGAACGCAGGCTTGAATGTGCTCGTGTGGAAGCCATGAGTTATTCATGCGCCCTGAAAAGGCTCGTCATGAATAAAACCAGCTGAGGGCGACGGTAAGGCGGATGATATCGATGCCCTCTGTTCGTACGTGCGACCGTTCTTAATGTCCGTAAACAGTGATGAATGGATAACGGCAGCAAGTTGCTCAAAAACTCTTTGTGGTCAGGTAAACGTGAAATAGGACATAACGTTCACCTAGGTTTTCTATTGTCCTTTCCGTTTACTGTTCTCACAGCGTTGGACATATTATGGAAGTATATATTATGCTTTGCGGGTGAGCACCCTCCTTTCATCGTAAAAGACAAACATCGTACAGGTGACACGGCAGACAGGCTCTTCCCATGTTTATATTTAAATTAGGATTGATTAATGGGGTACCACTGCTTTATACCAGTATGTAATGACATATTCACTGGTAGAATCAAGCAGTCATTCATTGTACATTACAGTCCCCTGCTTGCCAGCCTCTTATAAATACGGGTAGGAACTCAAAATGGAAGTACAGTGTCCCTAGACTGAAGAGCCCTTGTGATTGTCTCAGTGATATTGTGAGTGATAGCAGCTGGTATCTTAACCCACCAAAACTGAGTCTAATGTACCAGCCATATCCATAATCTCTCCATCAACCTTGAGAACACTACTATGTCCACACTGGCAAGAAACTGCAAACAATTTGGTGTTGTCTTGGATGAGGAACTGCCTTTCATTGAGAACATAGCAGCAGTTACACTCAGAAAGAAATTAAATGACAGTTTCATTTGTGTGTGGTTGGTTCATGCATTATGAGTCCAAGTCTCTCTCTCTCTCTCTCTCTCTCTCTCTCTCTCTCTCTCTCTCTCTCTCATTCCTCTATAGCTGAAAGGCATGCTGGGATAGCATGTGTCACTGCCTCCATGGATGACATTCAGTTTGAAGAGACAGTGAGGTATCGTATCCCACGCTGCACTTGGCATAATATATACATGGTATATTATACACATTACTGTAAAACTCTGCGATGCATTAGGTCCACATGTTTGGGAAGAGTATGGATTGCATTCATTGCCCATCATTTCCATCAAAACGTGTTCATCATGCATCTGTCAGTGATTCAATCTAGCAATAAAGGTGTGACCCAAAAACGAAAAATTGCTGATCACCCGATTTTTAATTATTTCAAATGTCCAAATCTTACAGACCACTCAGTGTGCAGATTTCAATATAAATCTTGACAGAGCAAGTGGTTCATGTATCTTTACTGTCTTTATTTGTTATATTTAGAGTTGGTCAAGTTATCAACATTAAAGCCAAAGTCAACAGAGCTTTCAATACCAGCATGGAGGTAGGTGAGCCTACTGTTGTATTATTTCTCTTTATAAATCTGATAGATGGATGGATGGATGGATGGATAGATAGATAGATAGATAGATTCCATATGAACGTGTCTGTGTGAATGTGTGTATGTAAGTGCTTGTGATTGGGTGTGCGCAAGTGTTTATGCATACGCTGTGCGTTTGTGTTCAGGTGGGTATCCGTGTGTCAGTGCAGGACATTCTGACTGGGGTGCTGAAGAGGGTGTGTGTGGCCTGCTCCACTTTTGTGGGGAAACCTGAGGGAGATCAGAAGGTAGGGCAGGACCCTCAGTGAAACCTACCTCCATGGCCACTGCAGGGCAACTGTCCATATAACATAAAGTTTAAATGTAATAACAGACCAATATCCATATAATAAAACAATGCTTTCATGTTGTAAAATAGTCATTTCCATGTAATAACTGAACACAGTCCATGTAATAACATAATGATATCTATATAATAACAATAAATGATTTACAGTGTCATAATATAAGGTTTTTTTTAATGTACACAATACTATTGATTTAATAGCAATGATTTTACATATAATATCATAATGCTATACATAATGGTATAAATACATATGATAATATGATGCTTCAGGGTTTTGCGTAATAAGGTTTGAACACCTGTTGCAGGTGCGCCTGAGACCAGTGGAGCTCAGCGGCTTGGTGGAGGACCAGCTGGAGCATTCCCTGGCCTCCGAGAGACGCAGGCTCCGCCTCTACAACGAGCAGGCCTTCAACAACCTGATGCAGGACTGCCACGCCCTGAAAGGCAAGGCTCACCACCGTGTGCGGGGAGTACTATGAGTCTCAGAGCTGTGGAGGGCCACGCGAATGCTGGTTCTCATATGCTATGGCAAAATCTGCTGGCATTGCCAAATTTTATGTTTAAGCTAAGGTCCTGGCTGGGGGTTCAAACCTACAGTTTTTAACCTGGGGAGATTAGTGACGTGTGCAAATTATTTGGGCGTACAGGTGCGTGTAATGGAAACAATAATGGCCCCCTGAGGTCAACGGAAAGCACCCAGGTGGAGAGCATCGAGCTGGTGCTGCCGCCGCACGCTAATCACCATGGCAACACCTTCGGTGGACAGATAATGGCCTGGATGGAGAATGCAGCGACTGTAGCGGCCAGGTACCCAAATATCTTACTTTTTTTTTATTAACTTATCCATTATCAAAGGGTACCTGACATACACAGTTACCATGGTAATATCACCATGAAAAGGTAAACCAAAAGGTGATAAGGTGTAGCTATCACAGCTGCACCTATGGTAAAACAAGCTTAGAAATAGTTGCAAACTATAGCTCATGACCCTTGATCAAAGACATGTCTATGCGGGGACCTGTTGGTATTCAGTGCAGCTGGAAGACCAATGGAGAAGTTCCTTCATGCCTCAGGATGTACCCCAGGATTAGTCAGTGAAATCAGTGATTAGTAAACCAAACAAACATGAACTGTGGTACTCTACTCTTTCTGCCTCTTTGACACTTCCCCCCCAAAAAAAAAGTTGCCTGTTGAAGACCTACCCCACCCTCCAGGCTGTGGACATGTTCAAGTTTCGGGGGCCATCAACAGTAGGGGACAGGCTGGTGTTTAAGGCTGTGGTCAACAATGCCTTTCAGACCAGGTACGAACACACACACACACACACACACACACACACACACACACACACTCGCACGCATGCACACACACATACACACACACTCACACACACACACTCGCAGGCACGCACACACACTCACAGATAGCAGTCTGCATGTGTAAAGCAGTTGTTTTTAAGGTAGATTGCTGTACTCTTGAGGATGGTACATATCCTCAGTTCATACAGTAAAACCCCTGCTTTTTAACCATGAATGCATTGCATGTAAGAACATTATTGTCCAAACCTATGGGTGACATTTGAGCGCAGGACTGGTAATGAATATGCTGGGGACTCTCAAACACGGCTGATTATGTGGCCTAAGGAAGAAAGACTGCTGTTTATGGGATTCATCACTGGGTGCTCCTCTGAAATCTCAAGGTGCTGAGATTTTTCTGCGAAAGTGTTTGTTCCTGCTTGTGTGTTTGCAGTCATTTAATGCACACGTACATTATAGGAATGTAGCAACATGTAATTTTGTATAATTATCATGTTCAAAGTAGCTTACATGCTACATCTGCAAGGCAACTTATGCACAGAATGATGATGCAGTGGTGTTGTTTGCATAGTTTTCAATGGTTGTGTTGTTTGCTCTACTGGCCCCCACCCCCCCGCCTTTCCTGAGAGTGTGGTGTCCTGTGTGTACTCGCAGTGTGGAGGTGGGAGTGCGAGTGGAAGCCTACAACTGTGAGGAGTGGAAGCAGGGAAAGGGCCGACACATCAACAGCGCTTTCCTCATCTACCACAGAGCCAGCGGCATGGGCCTCAGTGACGCCTTACCCAGAGTCACCTTCACCACTAAGGTAGCACACTCAGCCTCACCTTTACTGCAGAAGAAGGTCACCCAAAGTTCCCTTCAGCACTAAGGTAGGGCACATCAGAGTCACCTTCACCACTAAGGTAGCACACTCAGCCTCACCTTTACTGCAGAAGAAGGTCACCCAAAGTTCCCTTCAGCACTAAGGTAGGGCACTTCAGGGTCACCTTCACCACTAAGGCATGTCACCTAGGGTCACCTTCACTGCTAAGGTAGGTTACTCAAGGTCACCTTCATTGCAAAAGAAGGTCACCCAGGGTCATATTTACCAATAAGGTAGGTCACCCAAAGTTCACTTTCACCACCAAGCTATCCCACAAACTGATATCTTTATAGAAAACCAGAGATGTAAAATGCTGACATCAGACAAGTATTAACATTTTTTTGTTCCACCCATGCAGTAAACCAGCATGTAGACTGTTTGCAGATCAAATATGTTTTATTAAGAGAGGAATGTGTGAACATGACATTCAGACTATGACATGTATTTGTCAGAGTAATGTGTTCTGTCTTTTCTCTGATTCATTTTTGTGTTTTTGAAGGATGGTGAGAGAAGATATCTAGCAGCAATTGTCAGAAAGAGAATCCGTATGGCCAGGTATTCATTGCAACTTTATATATCTGGAACAAGTTTTTACATTTCCACCTCTGATGTTGGACATTTTCTGTTATGTTTTTGGGAACCACTGTTATATAATTTATAACACCACAAAATATGAAAATGATTTTTGATCAGTGAAAATAATTGACTGTTTCATGTCATTCCTTGGAATCAAACTGACATTTAAAAATATGCATGCTGTTGCGTAAGTTGTTCAGCTGTACCATACTGTCTAACATGAGGAAATAACCTATATCCTGTTCTCACAGGAAGCACATCTTGTCTCTCAAAGATGAAGGGCCACTTTCTGTTCCCTGGGACAAGAATAATCAGGTAACATCGCTTTCCATGTGCTTTATGTTCGTCGGGCTGTTACTGATCTAAAAGGTTCATTAGCTGAGCCCTTCCATTCTGTGTGTATGTTCCCAGCATCTTTGACCTTATTCCATGTGTTACTCTGAGTTATCGGTGTCACCGTTTACCCACAATTCATCTTTACATTAGATGAACAGGACTGTTTAATTGATTTGAGTGGCTGCACAATCTCCTTAAATGTATGGAAGTATTTTCCCCTTACTCTGCCCCCTACAGGTATATTTGGGTTATAACAATGTGGCTGCTCTCACCATCTTGGCTGGGAAACAGGGATGGGAAGCAAGTAGCCTTCAGAAAAAGGTATAATTTGGAAACTTCAAGTCTGCATTTTCCTGTGAACTTTGTCGCCATTGTTTTCACAAACTGCCCCTTTTCATGTTTATATTGAGCGTGGCATGCATTGTGGTCAGACACTGTGTACTGCATATAATTTATCATGTTAGTGATCTGTCAGTGCTTTGGGGCACATTTCTCTTCCTGTGATCATTTGTGAATCTCAGTTTCTTCTGCCAAAGATCATGTATTTTTTGGATAGGTTAAACATTATGTCCCACCCTGGTTAGTCTTGACTAAGTTCCTGCACTAAGTTCCTGTGGTGGAACTTTCAGTACAGGAAATGGGAATGCAAAGGGTCGGGTCTGACACCTGATGTTTCGCGTATTATTTTTGTTTTTTGCCTGGCCCTGCAGATGGGTGTGTTTGTGCTGGAGGAGCAGGACAGGCTGTCCTTGAAGGTGGAGATGGAGGTGGCGGCTCCAGCCAGCCATGTCTTCAGCCTGCTGTCCGACCTCCGTTTGAGGACACGCTGGGACAAGCACTACTCGTAAGGACCCGATTCAGGGTCAAAATCAGCAAACCGGCTTTGTGTGTGATCCCTGTATCTCCTGGATATTAGCAAACACAGATGAAATGAGAAAAAAATGTATTGCCTTTTACAAGTTTACAAGTGGTAATGGAAGCTTTCTATCATGTGTCAAATGAAAAATAAAACAAGATGAAAGGTTTATATATATATATATATATATATATACACCAGCGATGCGTAACTGTTATTGGTCCATTTGGTGCATCGGTCACCCTTGATCATACACAGAAGATTGTGCTCTCTCGCTCCCCCTGCAGGAGCTGTGAGGAAGTGGAGAGGGCTGACGAGGAGGAGACGGTGTACCACGTCAAGTGTCCCTCAGTTAACGGAGGCCAAGGCCGGGACTTTGTCTTCCTTTTGTCAAAGAGACAGCCCTGCAAGGACAGGTACAGCTGCTCCGCAGCGCAGACAGGGGCTGGGACACGGTTTACCTGTGGATTCAGCCTGCCATTCCTCCCATCTCACCTGCTTTGTAGTCTCGACTCCAGACGCCCAAAACAGCCTCATTAACTTTTCTGGCCTCGATTTCCTGCAATCTGAGTGTTGTCCACAGATTTCTGATGGTGTATTTTATGGTCTGGGGTATTTATCATTGTAATCCCTCTCGTGATTTGCCAGCAGCAGTAAGAGTTGCATAGCATGGATAGAGAAATACAAATAAAAAAAGTTTGACAAACCTTGGGCAAACGTGGAACTTGGAAAAGCACAACATTTGAGGGAAGGCAACATTAGTCTGTAGAGCAAGTAGAACAGCATGTGGAAAACCAGACCTACAAACACCATGACATCATTAGCAAAGCTGCCCAGGGACAAACAGGTGGGCAGTAATAACGAGAGGAGATGAGGGGTGGATTTGTTCCTGGTCCATCCCCAGGTTCCAGGTCACGCGCTGTCTGTCATGGGACGGGGCAGAAGTGTGGCAGTGCCAGCGCTGTGAGAACTGTAAGGGCTGGGACCAGAGCCACCCCTGAACCTGTGCCACACTGGGTTTACAGCGCTCTGTGACCATGGTGACCATGGGCCATCTGGAGAGACACTGAGATTTTTTTGGAGAGCTTGTTTCATAGAAATATTTTATGAATATACTATATGTAAGCTTAAGGTCAAAAGACCTTCATCAGAGTGGTTCACAGGCATGTGGCAGCCATTTTTTAAAACACAGTAGTCTTGATATCAGGTAGTTCTGTGTAGATATATGATGAGCAGTAAAGCTATTTGATCACCATTCAGTGAGTGAATCTCAGAGACAAATGATTAAGTACGAATTCAGCAATTAAATATAGAAAGAACAAAAGGAGTGAGAATGAGATCTTGTAGAAAGATTTGTAAAAATGTCATAAATTTATATTTGTGTTACTTCATAAGTATTAATCAGAGGAGATTTATACGCTAAATCCAGAGAGTGAGGGTGTCTCTAACTGACTGTGGGCCATTGTCATCTGTGCTGTATTATGACATCACCGCACCCACAACCTGGAAAATGGGCACAGAATCACCTCCCAGAGCCATCTGTGGAATGCCTTCTCAGAGTGCCACAATGCCATGTGACACACCATGTGCTGCTTTTGTCCTCTGAGTGCATTTATACATGCTGAAGGTCCACTTCACAGATAAGTGTATGCAAAATCAATGAAATGTGATTGAATGAAAGTGCCAAAGTGCAAAGTTTTGAGTTTTAAATGAACCATTTAAAGAAAGAATTTGTCTTTAGGTTTTTCTGAGGGCAGCTGAAACATGCCATGTAAAATTATGTCCAACTATCCTGATGGGTGGACACTTATGAAAAAATTCTTTTCACAGAAAATCGGAAGATTTTATGTTAATTTATGGATGTTTTAGTTTTCATTCACTCACATGGGAGAGTATCTTCTGATGAAGAGGCAGTGACACCCAGTGGCCAGATTTATGAGTTACCTAATTATTACCTTCTTATGAAGTATCATGACACTAAAAATTAGTTGAGCTATGCTCAAACATGTGATTAATGGAATGGGTTACCTTTGAGTTGTGCCTTTCATCTCAAGATCTCAGAGTGTTTTATGGTGAAGGAGGAAGAACTAACCTTGGCTGCTAACCTGGACCTACCTGACAGCAGTCAGTTTGTACCAGAACACTCAGCTGAAATGAAGTGGGGTTTTGTCTCCTAGTCCTGAGGGTCACATTGCAGTTACTCAGCAATCAATTTGCCAATTAAAACAGTTTCCACAGTTAATTCTCTTCACCTGATTTCTTGGGTCTAAATTGGTTGTGACATTTAGGGTGAATAAAAAAAGCTGTGTACAATGTGGCCCTCCAGGACCAGAACTGATGACCACTGACCTATGACCTATGACCTCTTTGTCATAAGAGCCATGGGAATTGCAGTTGCATTGACCATCATGTCTTGCTTTAATGTTCATCCAATGTGAAGAAAGACCTATGAATGTTCAGATTTAAGGCAGTCTTTGTGTGAATGTGTTCTTATGTACCCTCTCCTGCATTTCTCACTTAGTGATCCCTATGTCATCGCCCTGCGGTCTGTCACTATGGCGACAGTCCCTCCTCAAGAGGGCTACACCAGGAGTGAAGCTCAGTGTGCAGGATTCCTCATCCACAGAAACAGCCCCACCTCCTGTAAGGTAGGACTGTCTCTGTGACAGGACGGGGGAAAGGGCTGGGCAGGCATGACAGGGGCTGTGCAATTAGTCTTCACAAAGCAGCTGCTAAATGCTCCCTGACCCACTTCTTACAGAGCCAGTTTTTTCTCCAAAACTGGTGGTGATGTATTTTCGTGACTAACGCAAGCACACACCAAAACCATGGAGAAGCACTTATTCCAGGGGAACACAGACCTTCAGAGTCAGAGAGAGAGGGAGGGAGGAGGGAGAGAGAAAAAGGGGATGGGTAGCTTGTGCTGCTTACAGCAGGAGTTTTATTGATCCATCCATATTCAGTTGCAGTATACTTGAGTTTAATCCTCAGGTCTAGATCACAAGACCACCAAACTGCATTAGAACTGAAACAGCTGCTTCCTATCTCAGATTAGGTGTAGCTTTTTCAGGTCTGATGCAGCTCACCCTGGTTTAGGTTTCTACTGAATGACTGTAATTCCACACAATGTCCAGCAGGGGCCCCTTTGTAGGCTATTTGATATTGGGAGTCCCAAGCTCCACTTAAGGAACTATCCAAGGTGCTGAACATGGCCCTTTTTTGGTGGCTATATATGGTAACCAAAGATTTCAGTGTCCACAAAGCCACATCAACTGAAAAAGCAAATCAAATTTTCATTTCTTTTCATCCACACAGGTGTCGTATTACAATCAGCTAACCTCTGGGGTTCTACCGTATGTAGCTGGGAACTTAGCAGGATGGTCAAAATCTATGGAGGAGACAGCGCTGTCTTGCATTGAGTTTTTGGAGAAGGACACCATTAAAATTGCCAAATGAAACACATATTTAAAAACCATTTTATGTCTCTAAAATGAAACCTGTCTTTGAGATGCAGCATATATTATAGAAAACAGTCTATTTGACACCAGAATGTAACAGTGTGAGATGAATGTCATATATACATGAGCTTCGCATTTGCACTTTCCAATTGATACAGGACTGTGTCATTTTGTTTCTATTTGGATGGGTAGAATTTTTTTATAATTGTCATATTTCACCCGTCTCTCCTCTGACACAAACGATGCAAAATGCTATTCATAATACTCACATTTTCAATGCAATATGTCAAGCTGACAGTGAATAAATGTGGATGAAAAAACCCTTACTCACCCGATAAAGATCATTTCACTCCAAGGTAAAACACTCATCTGATGGTGTACTCCTGATGTTTTCCAAGAAAATTGTCAAATTGTTGGAAAAATGAACATTTTGTAAAAATGGTTAATACCTATAATCAGTGTAACTGATGCGTGTGAGCTTGATTAAAAATCTTTTTTTTTTAAATGTATGCCTCATTTGTGTTTGTGCGTCAACTGTGGTTGTCCTGATGTGGACAATACCACCGTAACTGATCATTTCCAGGTGAATATGTAGTGCTGATCCAAGATCAGCTGACTGCATGTCCTGGTCAATACAATACCACCTTAACACTGACCACTGCCGAACCGAACGCAAAATGAACCTGTCAAAAACAGCAACCAAGAACCTTTAATGATTCATTCATACTTTATTAAGATATAACCATATGAAACCATATAAATGACAATGCTCTTCCATACAATACAATCCTGCTTTGGGACACTTTCCCAAGACCTGAAACTGTGTGCATTCATATTCACAGCCACTGGGCTGTGCTCCAACATGGAAGTCCTCGTTTGCTCTTACACAAGCTTGATACGTCCATAGCAGTGGGCCACAGACAGCTACTTTTCAGTAGTGACAGATACACCCTCCTGATTACTGGTACAAACTTTGCCGTGGCGTTGTCCATCCGCAAAACTGGAACATAACATAGTTTCTTGCTTTCAAGTGAATGAGCTTGAGCAGAACAAATACTTCTGCTGTGAAGCTCCTGGCATGACAGTGCAGATGGCACGAGAGGCACAACTGGATATAATTAAAAATAATAATTCAACTTTTTTAGCACAAAAGTCATAAGGACCCCCATTATGTACAGAACAGTTGAGGAAAGCTTTAGTAAATTTCTGTTTCATGAGAAATATTTGATTGAGATGGGAGCCAACACCAATAAATTCCTTATATGAGTGGCTAATGATGAGATGGTCTGTTGCATTCCAGACACAATGTTGCCTGAAAGCACTGGTTGGTACAGAAGCTGGGCTGATTGAGGACTGGTGCTGTTGGAGAAGTCTGCCCCTGGTGGACAGAACGAGTAGGACAGTAGTACACAGTCTTTCTCAGGGGCCTTCTGTTCTGACAGATTGCCTGTTCCTGATTGGCACACTGTTACTGAATAAGAACAGGGCTGCTGAACTTCTGCTGGATACCACTGACATAACCCACAAAATAAAAGTATTTCATCAGTCCTTGTGAGAATGAGCCTTTTAGGAGCTGAGGAGTTTCAGGACTGGCATGTGGGTTTCTGTCCATTCCTTTGGACTTCTCCAGAAGTGTTCCCTTCTGGCACACTTCCCTCCTCAGAACACCACCACCTTCGCCTGCTTGGGTTTGGCTTTCTTGACTGGAACATGAACGTCCTGGTGGTCAGCGCTCACACGATTGGATAGGCGGCCCACGGTGACTGCGTTCGCTGGAAAAGTAGTACAGGACAAAAAGCACGGTCAACTGTGTTCACCTTACAGTGCACCACAAGCATGGGCAGAGGAAGACTCTGCATGCCAAACAATTAACAATTTGGCTCATTCAGTTACATGAGCTGACATTTTAACTACATCTGTTGATCAAGTCCTGAAAGAGGGCTGAGGACTGTTCTTGTGTCCATATAAGGCACATTTATACTGTGGTGTACTCTACAGACAAACCAGAACTGAAGTATAATTACATGGCATGACATACAGACGCAGATACTGCCCTCCAGGAGCTTGGTTCCCTGCCCCAGTTTGTGCAGCGTGCTCACACGTGCTCTGTTTCTATAACCTCTCAGCTGTTCCCACAGCTGCCACGTTCTCAGGGATTCATCTTCCCGCCACTTAAAGGGCCAAGCAGGCTGGCTCCTCTGACTGTGAGCATGTTTAGACTGGCATAGTGCGCAGACACAGGTGAGTTACCTGAGCTCTGGTGCTCTGGACAGTCTTTCTGGAAGTGTTCCACTGAGCCACACACGCGACAGCAGCCCCCTGGGAAAACGGACCAAAGCAAAGACATGACACACGCATTCATCTCCATTTAAATACATACATTAATATACACAAAAACATACTTACAAAACAGGCACAACTATCATTTAATATAAGATAAAACACACAAATTCTACAGCCATTTCTGTTGTATTTAATCCTTATTTACCTTGGCAGGTCAACTGAGAATCGTAATTTTAAGTGACAACAGGATGAACCAGAATGAGTCATAAATGCAAAGGAAAGTGTAGCCAATCAGATGAAGGGGATCATGACTAGCTGGCCAGTTTATGTGGGAATGTTACCAAGGTACTGCGGTTAATACCCATACACTCAGAAGGTGTCCTGAGATTTGGGCATGAGAATATGGGAGGAGTTTAATGTACCCCATCACAATGTAAGAGTAATATCACACGTTACCTGCTGCGTACATTCCTTTGGGATTGTCAGGGCAGGACTTGGACAGGTGGCCGGTCTGGTTGCATATGAAACACTTGGCATATGGGTAATCTCCTGTGATGATGTGGAACCATGAAAACATACAGGCAGAGTTAAAGGTGCACACGGATCCACAGTACGTTTGACTGAAGGGAGAGCTGGTTACTTGGTAAGTGGCTTCTGTCATTAGCGTTTTCTGCAGCATTTTTACACATCAGTGGAGACCCCACACAAGGTTCTTAAAGGATGGGCTAGCTTAAAGCTAGAAGAGAGGAGGACACACATCTGGTGACATACTGCATTTGCACTACTCTGCACAGGGAGGAGGGGGGTATCCTTTCCCTTCACGGATACTTCATTCACCGCCTTCAGAGGTGTGTAGTACCAAATACATATTGCTTAGTATCAGATCTAGATCCTTCTGTTTATGCAAATAAATCCCCCTTTTATTAAGATGTCACTCTTGCATCGAGCAGGATGCAGACGCAGTGATTCAGCGCGGTGTCCTGGCTTACCCATGGCCGGGTCCACCTTGGCTCGGCACCGCTGGATCTCGTGCTCCGTGGAGCCGCAGCGGTAGCAGATGCCCCGCCCCATCTCCTCGTCGTTATCCGCCTCGGGGCAGTCTGCCAGCCCATGACCCGGCTTCCTGCAGTTAAAGCACACCTGAGGAGGAGCGATGGGAGAGGACAGAGGGAGCACGGAAAAAAGAGAGAGAGAGAGAGAAGGACAGGGAGAGAGGATGACAGAGATAGAGAGAGAGAGAGGAGGGAGGAGAGAGAGAGGAACGGATAAAAAGAGCCAAGGCATATAATTTAAGTATTGTTTGTTGTTTTACTCTCACATTTTTTTTATGCTTCATTCAACATACTTATTTTACAATCACTTTGTATCACTGCAACACTAGGCAACTCAGGACATGTGGAGTAAATCTTAATCCTTCAACCCTGAATACTTCTCTGCTGCCAACAATCAGTTTTATAATATTTTATTAAAAATGAATAAAGAGCTTAATAATGATAAACGGAGAGCAGTGAGAATTCACTCCTCTGGGAATTTTACCCAGTGAAGTGTTTTCCAGGCTTTCTGCTACATTAGGAAACAGTTGAGTCCTGCTAGTGCCCTTTCTTTGTATGTTTCAGCATAACCAGCGCTTCAGTCACGCTTTGGCTAAGGAGTCCACACACCTTGTTCCCACAGTTTAAACTGGCTGCTCATTGAAAGGAAACCACAAAAGCTACAGACATTTCACTTCTCTGAGTTTATAATTAGATATAAAATCTAATTATTTGAATGTCACCAAAATTGAAACTCCTGTCTTCATCGCTGTTCTCTCGCTCTCTTAATTCCCCTCATCCCTCTTACCATGCTGGTCTTTTTTATTTTCTGTCTCTTCAGCCTTCTGTCTTCCCTCCTCCTGTCCTTCTTCAGCGCGGTGGCCACCTCCTCCCTCAGTCCGTCCTCCACGCCAGGAGCCCCAGGTGGCCCGCGGGGCAGCGGCTGGCCAGTCTGCTGTAAATACTCCATGAAGCCGTTCACATCAACATTTTCGTAGTCCTTCTTCTTCCGGTTGGGTTTCTTCCCTCCCTGCCCAGACTGAGTCCTCCGGAGAGGGTCTGCCGCCTGTCCGCGGGGCCCCCTGTAGCCAGGACCGCCCCTACCCGCGCCCTGCCCGCTCCCACCGCCCAGCTCCTCCGCTGGCTTTCAGCTGGCTCCAGGGGGTGGCGTCCGCTGGCTTGTGTTTGTGAATATTGTTTGCTCGGGCCCAGCGCGTCATGATCGGATTCCCTTACCTGTACACAACTAAAAAACGAATATAAAATAAAATTACTTGTAACATAGCAACATTTTTCATTACTGAAAACGAGGTATTCTACAGGCGATGAGAACATTATTGGTTACCTGTCACCAAGTTACTCAGATGTCACTTGAAATATACCACAAGACAGCGCCATTGCGAAAGTTATCAAAGTAAAAATGAATTTACTGCAGAAACTTTATTTTTTCCTTTGTTTCCCATAATAACAGCCGCTGGCCAGCACACCCAACTCATACTCATGAACATGAACTGTTGATACAACTGGCAGAACTCTGGAGATAAAATATGCTAGCTGTGAAATTTGGAAAATTAACAAAATGCAATACAATCTGGCTAGCGAATGAAATGACGACATGGCTCCCTTGCTGACTGATGTGGAAACAATGCCGATAATATTCAAGTATCACTAAGAAAACTTAGCTGCAAAACCAAGGCAACACATTACATTAGGGCCTGTGTTATACAGTGAAGACGGCCATGGTCTGTTAAAATATGCTTCTTTCCAAACGTCACTGAAGACAGACGCAACATTATAAAGTTAAGATTAACTTAAAACTTGCCAAGCAACTCCCGATAACTTTTAAAACAAGATTACCTGCAGAATACTTACTCTCACACCGTACTGTCAAAATAATCCACGCTTCTCAACAGCTGCCTCTGGTACTCTCCGGAAGTCCAGGAGAATTTAGGTCCGTGTAGCAACAGCAGCGCGCAATCCAGTTCCAGTCACACATTACTGCAGTTTATGAACTGCATTGTAGCTACATCCTTTATGGATTTAAACCAATTGTCGAAGAGAAAAATGTGTTTGAATGCTTAACTTTTATCTTGTATTTCCAGCCACGTCATTGATATAAAAACTAACTACATGTAAATGGACAACTGTGTTTACATACATGTAGACATGTGTGGTTTTTATTAATTTATTTTATGTATCTATTTATTGCAGGCCATGTGTATTGAATAATCCTTGTACTCCTTGTAGTATGTCAACCTTACATACTACTACAAAAAGACAATGAATCTGACCTAACCTATTCAACCTCAGTTTTTATCTTTATTATTTTATTGCTCATAAAAATGAATAGCCTTATGTGAATGCATGTTCTACTGGTGTAGTAACAACAGGAGAGACAGGCTACTCTCTGGCACATGGTTTCAGAAACACATTGACTAGTTGAGAGTAGGTTAAACAAATGTGTTGCCAGGGTTACCTCACCAGTGTATGTGCTACAGATGTACATGGAGCTACAGCAATAGCACACTGTAAGTCTCTGTGAGTCAAACCTGTTTTTCAGAGCCTGGAGGACTTTACACCAAGCCAAGCCAAGTGATACCAAGCAGCTATAGCCAGTGTTAAAAGTCTAGAGCATGGGTACTTCCTACAAAGGTTTAAGTACAGATGAACATCTTTTAGACTAGAATGTTCTATCTCTTTCTCAGGCTTAAAATCATTAGTTAGGATTAGTGTGCTTTACTCAGGTTGGTAAAGCTATGCACTTTCATACTTCCTTGATGAAATATAACATCACATCATGTACTTACAATTAAAATGTGTTTGTTTTGTATTATTAACACTGTTTATTATTTGAACATGAAAATAAAACTTTAAAAGCAAAGAAAAACACAAGAAACAAGAATTTAGCTTCTAATTAATCAATCTTTATTTTGTATGTACGCTGGTGTTAATAAACAACACAGCGATGACATTTTCCAGAGGGAATCGAAAAACCAGAAAAACCCCACTGAAGCCAATCTGGGGAAAACTGGAAAATTATTCCCTGACCCCTAAACAGGCGATCGAGCTGAGCTCCTGGAAAATGTGACTAAAAACGCAAACACTGCATGTTAAGACACTAACTATGAACAGATACAAATCTTGTAAAGAGTAAGCAGTAGTACAAGTCTCCAGGTTATCTACAGATGGTGAGAACTGGAAGGAACAGTGATTGACAATTAACAATAAGGGAATCTTACTAGCATGACTTACCAATATATAAATATTAATTATAACTAGGACTACTGGTACTACACAAGCTTCTGCTCAACACAGCTTCTCCTGGTGGTCATATATTGGTCATCTAACAGGCTGCAACCTACCTACATAGCTAAAACAAATAAAGAAAAACAGTTTTGTAAGTCTCCCAGGATAGTAAGATATGCCAAATATCTGTAAAATAAAATGTAAATTAACTACTGTAACAGCACCTGTACCTGCAACAGGAGGCAAGCAAAATGAGTTACAGGCATTATTTCAAAGAATGACTGGGTGTTAATGGCTAACTCAGTTGTCATAGTAGAATTATTACAATGTCAAATTAGCATCAGTGCCCTGGAGCTAAACTATACACAGTAGGCCGAAATGTTAACAAGTGTTCCAGGAGAAATAAAATGTCTTCTTACATTTATTTTGAAAAGACATTTTATTTCTCCTGGAACACTTACCAGCTTATGAATTCAACCTGGGCTGCAAGAGATGAAGCAAGGGAAGAAAGATAATAGTGAAGCTCATATTATCAGACTGCAATCTATTTACATACATAAGCCAGCGGTCCAGCTAAAACACACTGTGATAAAATCTTGAAGATGAGTCACTACATAATTGTGATGGCCCGCTACAACAGTTTTATCTGAGTGGAACTGTTACTTGCTGGAGTTGAATCTGCAGCATTCGGAGACAACTGGCTCCAGCAGCTAGAAATCTCACCATCTAGCAAAAGGAATTTATTCAGGACCACCTGCTCTTTCTGCTACTTCATTAAAAAAACTTTTCCTTCCCTAGGTTTAAGCAAAGATGAATGCTATTACAGTAAGAACATGAACACTATTATTATTAAAATAATAATTATGAAAACACCTCTACTACTAATGCTCTTGTTCTCACTATGACCACTACTACTCCTACGACTAATTCTAATAACAATAATAACAGCAAGCTCTAATTTGACTATTGGAGAAGCAAACCACAAGATTTGGGATGTAACAACTGCATCCCAGTACATATCTATATAGCAATGCAAACAGCTGTATTATAGCCTACAGTTAATTTCTGTACTATTCAGCTACTCATAAAGGACATCATGGTAACACTTATTTAGATAAAATCTTTAAGATGGATCACTGTACTGTACTACTGCTTTGCTAGCTATCACAAGTGTTAGGGCCAACTCCCATTTCTGCTACTCTATAAAACAAGAAAATAAGTGTTATAAGTACATATTTATATTGAGAGCAATCCAAGTAGCTGTAGTATAACCTACAGCTAATTTCTGTACTATTCAGCTACACAAAATAGATATCATGGTAACATAAAATATAAAACCTTTAAGATGGATCACTATTCTATCACTGCCTTGCCAGCTATCACAAGTGTTTGGGCCAACTCCCATTTCTGCTACTCTATAAAATAAGAAAATACATGTCATCACAAATACAGAACTTAATAACAAAATACATGCAAAAGCACAAAGACCTGAGAGAGAGCAAAAGGTAAAAACTGGGGAGAAACTCTGGTCTCTGCAAAGCTGGGACTCGCATTTCTGCTGCTCTGTTAAATGAGAAAATAAATGTCATCACAAAGAACAACTTTTACTTGTCCGAGAGTAATCAAAGCTGGATATTATTATTATTAGAACATGAAAACTATTGTTATTAAAAAACATTAATAACACAAATAATTTAAAAAGCTGCTATTACTATTACAACAACTACATAATAATAATAATAATAATAATAATCTGATTTGATTCTTGGACAAGCAAACAATGTACTGGTACATGACAACCATTTGTCATGACAAATATTAAACAGAAATGGTTTCACTTATCCATTACATTTTCACTGGGTCTCACTTGGCCATTACATAGGTTATATAAAGCCTTATAAGGTATTATATGACCTGTTACAGGTAATTTTGTCTTCTGGGGTCCAGGAATGACGTTTTAAACACATCTTTTAGGTACAACATCTACAAAAGATGTATAAAGACGTTCATTCTGGTTCACCGGAAGACGTCTTCTTGGTTTACCGTGTTTTGGAAGACAGGTTAAAATATACCACAAATATACACTACATAAAGCACAGCAATATATCAACACATTAATTTCGCTCGCTTATGAATTCGACGTTGGCCTGAGTTCATTTACTCACCCACCGTCGTCTTCTTTGCTTACAGGCAGCAACTTTTGGAATTCTTATATTGTTATCAAATGTTTCACATGACATCATAGAGGTACTGTAGTTACTGAACTCTCAAGGCTACAAGTACATAGAAATCTACCTCTTGTGACGTAAATATTTAAGATTCCATTATTGTCTTTTTAAAATAACACAATGTAAAAATATTCCTATATGCCCCCAATTCGATTTTGCCATACCATTTTTTTTTAGTAACTGTAGTTTAGCCAATGTTACGGTCTGCTTTGCTGGATGTGGAGCTGCTAGTTAATAACAATTAGTAACGATTGTACTGAAATGGCAAAACGTTTTACAGTCTCGCCCCATCAATTTCAAACACAGATATGCCCAAAATACACCCTTAGATACATTAAAGCACAGTAATCCACACATTGATTTCGCTTTCTTATGAAATCGACGCAGGCCTGCTGATCTTCACTTACCATCGTCGTCTTTTTGCCTGGCCTACTCCGTGCAGTTTCTATGTTTCTTATATAGTTGTCAAATTTTTAACGTGACGTCATAGAAGTAATGTAGTTACTGAACTCTCAAGGTTACAGGTACAGTACCTAGAAACCTGCCTCTGGTGACGTAAATACATTTACATTCCATGCATTGTCTTTCTAAAAAACTAAATGTCGAAATGTTCATATATGCCCCCTATTCGGTTTTGGAAAATCATTTTTGTAAGTGTAATGTAGCCAGTGCTATGGTCTGCATTGCTAGATGTGGAGCTGCTAGCTAATAAGTAGCCTAACAAATAAATCCCCTAACGTTTAGCTAGGTACGCCAAAAAGAGGTAATGCCAGCAACACTTTGCTGATTCACAAGCAACACAAGGGTTATGCCCCATAAATTGCCACAGAATGTTATTTAATTCCGAAGAGTCCTAAATAATCATTTATTATCCTTTATTAATCCATCAATACAGGATTAATTCTGAGGCCTTTTGGAAAATAAACAATTCGATGCTGAAATTTGACTGGAGTCTCTCAGGACACCACAAAGGCAAAATGTCTCCCTCTAGCGGTCTTTCTGTAACAAAGTACAACTGAACAAACGTAATATCCAACATTTCAGGATACATATTCACCATAACTACAAAAATATCATGATTCAAAACATTTGCAACATGTTCAGAGAACATCTGACCTTAAATATACAAGTTAAGCACAGACTTTAGTCATCGGACCACAATTTAGAGGTTAGAGCATTGAAAGTAAACATTAAATCACTCAATTTTCATTAAATCCCTTTTTGCTTGAAAAAATGAAATTAGGCCATGAGAAGCACATTCCAATTATTTAATTTTATTTACTTTACATAAATAATACTTTGCACCACCTAGCAAAAATACAAAATATAAGAAATAAAACAAGATTCACGCTTCCATAAAGATACTACAATTCATAAACTTAAAAAAAAAAAAATCTATTTCTCAACATTTTGGTAACTGTAAAAGAAGTATAATAAGCGAGTTTTGATTTTGCATAGCAGGGTATGCAATAAGATACTGAAATGTAAATCACTTCAATTAAAATGGTATACAATCACAAATATACTTTCCTCCACAAAATAATAATAAAAATAACACACCCTACATTCTCTGTATAAATCATAAGGTACCTAAATGGTAGTATAAAAAAAGCACTAATGTCACTGTGGGGATTTGGGGCATACTATAAATTTAAGTCCGAATCAAAACTGATGACAATTATCAAAATGTAATGCCACAGTTACAACGCATAAATTATTTTCCTTTTTTTCTTGTTGAAAAATAAACTTTCAAGGCCCCAACATACATTTTGGTCATGGCTTCGTCTTAAAAAGCCTAAAGCTGTGTTTGAGGCCATGAATACTGTTGCAATAGCAGGAGATGTTCACCCTATGTGAACAGAGTCATCCTGCCAGGCAAAACAACCCGCAAACACTCTCCACTCCAGTTCTGCCCCGGTGCTGTCTTCGACCTCCCATGGCCGCCTCTTATGAGTCTCCTGTCATAATGGAGATAAACTCTTCTTGGCTTACTAACAGGGGAAAAGACACACAAATATACATTAGGCTTGGGGATTGCCATGGACTTCACAATACAATATTATCACATTATTTGTGCATTGAGATAACAATACTGTAGTTTTACGAGAATTGTGATTACAAAAGGCAGTATATGTTAAATGTTGTGGTATAAAGGTTCTTTTTTTCGTTTGAACCAGTACACTCATTCACTTTAAGACCAAAATTCTGTCGAAGTCAATTAAAAACTGCTAACTGGAGGCCAAGCCATTCTTCTTTGCAGCATATTTCTCTACTTACTTTCTCCGTCCCCGTCAGTATCAAACTCGTCGATCATGGCACGCAAATCCTCGTCGGTCATGTTCTCGCCCAGCTCCCTGGCCACACGTCGCAGGTTTCTCAAGCTGATCTTCCCAGAGTCATCATCATCGAACAACTTGAACGCTTTGAGAATCTCCTCCCGAGGATCTCTGTCCAATATCCGGTCCGTGACTACAGTGTGCGCGACAGGTAGGGGTGGGGGCAAAGATTCGAAAATAATTTTAATAATAATTTAATCCCACTAACATGTCTTTGAAAGCACAACAAATATATTTCACATTATTCAGGCACAACTCCAAATGACAGTACTTCATTTGTACACTACAAATGTAAAGTGTACAAATTGAATTTTAACTTGAACTGATCAAAGCTTTAACTTACCCACTTCTGTGAAATCCTCAAACGTTATTTTCCCAGTTCCTTCTCTGTCATAATCCTTGAGTATTTTCAACACATCTGCTTTCTTGACGTCAAATCCTAAAGCTCTCATTGCAACCTTTGAAATTGAAAAAATAATTTTAAATAATGTGTATTTATTACGAATAGCATTGTGTACCGTTTATCATACTAACGACACATATGAAACAATGCACATATATATACATAATACTAATTTTGGGGCAGCCTATAGCCTAGTGGCTAAGGTACATGACTGGGATCCCTGAGGTTGGTGGTTCAAGCCCCAGTTCAGCCACAGCAAGAACACCATTGCTGTTGGGCCCTTGAACAAGGCCCTTAACCCCACACTGCTCCCAGGGGGGATTGGCCCTTAGTTAGTCTAATCAGCTGTAAGTCGCTTTGGATAAAAGCGTCAGCTAAAATGAATAAAAAAAAAAAAAACATTTCATCAAATAATATATTCGTATGAGAATTCTCCAATTAATTTGAACTTTCTAAAATGATTCTTCATACGTCAATACCACTTCTGAGCCTAATCACTGTACCTTCAATTCATGGTAATCTATTTCTTTGTCTTTGTCAGTGTCGAAAAGTTCAAAAGCCTCTTTTATTTCTTGCTTCTGTTCTTCGGTCAGCTCCCTTCTCTTTTTTCTTTTGGTTCTATCAGCAGCAAGTTCCGTCCTGAAAAAGCAAATGACCATTACAGCACACATTGCTGTGTGATGTAGCAGCTGGCATTAGCAAGCTGCCACATTGGATTTGGCACGTTAATCTGCGCCCCATACTGTAAGTCAGCTAAATAGCAAATAGCATTATTTGGACAGTGGTAACGAATGTGGTGAGCTAACTTGTGTGTGAGTCAGATACTGCATTAATACTATGGGAAACACGTAACCCATCTACACTTACTGGTGATACACAGCACTTCACTTTGCTACACAATTTACCATGCTAACTCCGATAGTTGTTATCACCACCAGTAAGCTGATATGTAAATCAATTATCATGCAGATATTAACTTGTCAGATGCCTTAGGTTTTAGCCAGCAACGTTGATGCTAACTGTAACTACTTCTGCTTACAAAAAATGTTTTCATAAACTAAAAGCGACAAAGCGATACCATAGCTAAGGTGGCATCATTATCGATGTGAGTGGTAAAGATAAACTGGCTTCCAAAGAAGCCCACTGCAACATTTCGTGATTATTGCAAATTATGCTGTCCCAGCTTAGCAACAGCTGTCACAACATCACCTTATGTCCTACAGTCTAACGTTGGCTGGCTCCAAGATAAAAATATTGAATGACTTGCGAAACTTTCAACATAAATTTGAGTTCCTAGCACAACTGAACATACCTTAATGACAAGCTCATCGCTGTTATTGTGTTGTTGGATAGCAAGCAACTTAGAAACCAATGTTTTCAAAATACTATGCCCCGGTTGTTCAACTCAACGCCGCAAAGCCGGACGACAAATCCGTTAAGTCACTCCTATGAAGTTGACTGTGATTGGCCAATCTGCATGGGCAAGTATTCCGTGATTCGTCAAAAGAACAGTCAGTAAATGCTCGTGTGTTCGGTTGAGTCGTACCTGATTTTCCCAGAACACATTGCGGTGCTGAGCTGTGTGACTAGACGAGTCTTGGAAAGTGTCCAAAGACAATTCCAAAGAAATCAAAGGCATTCCTCCAGCCTCTTTGAGGTTATTTTTAAAGGGATTTCTATAGAAGAGATTACATACAACTGCATTTAACATTGTTATTATGGTAATATTTATGCAAAGCAGCTATAATAAAACAAATAATACTTCAGTACACCTCTGTAGGCAGGCTAAAATCTAAGCCTTTGAATACTGTGTTTGTGCAATGTTATTAATTTATTAACAGGAAATATTTTTTCCTATTTCTAAAATCTGGAGACACCTGGGGTACACATTCATGCCAGCAATGTGTCCCAGGGCTTTCTGGTGTGTTAATTCACACTCCCAAAGTGCAAAGTATACAATGAAATAATTATCAGTTGCAACTTGGCCATAGTGTCCCTATTATCTAGTCTTCAATGTCTTTTGGCATTCCTAAGAAGTCCACACAATCACCACACCTGTTGTAGAGCATGTATACCCTGCCACGTCACCAAGAACACAAGATAATCCGCCTGCACCTTGAATGCGTCAAGAATCTTGCAACTCCATTTAAGGCTTGTCAGTTTTCCATTGTCAATCGTGTGAAAAATAATGGCTGTCTACTTTTCAGCTATCTGCTACAACACATACAGGAGTTACCTAAACATTTACAAACTAAATGCTGTACTGACAAGCCCTAAAGAGGCCTGTGATCTTGGATTTGATTTCCATAAGAGACCACTTTCATTATTTATTTTCTCATTTTGCCCTTAGGCGGACTAAGACATAGAAATCTACATCAGACCTTTCTGTATCCACTCAGTAACCAAATTAAAGTGAAATTCTGCCATTGTCTCTGAACGTAACAATTGATCAGTACTTATCTGGTTCAGTTAGTAATTGTGTTACTGGAGGACAAGGGAAAAATGTGTGAAATGGGAAAGGAAACGAGATCTGGTAATTGGCTACCTTTCTTTTTTTTTTTCTTCATAAGGAGACAATACTTATCAATTATTACTTAATTCAACTTTAAAGTTTGGGTGGGAGTACAATAAAAATTGAGAAAAACTTACCAACCTGTCAGAGAAACACTTACTAGTATATCTAAAAATTGTCACTGTCCAAGAATACTGATATTCTTATTTGAAAATAAGTTGTCGTCCTTTGTTTTTAAAAATATACATTTTAGAATACAACACTATGAATCTAAAAGATGCTAAATGAGGGCAGTGAGGGGATCCTGGATGAAAGTAATCATTCCACTGTGACTCTGGGCACATGTTTTAACCTCCAGAGTACTTTCACTGTGACTCTGGGCACATGTTTTACCCTCCAGATTATTGCCTGAAATCCCTGGTTGATCAGTTTAGCAGGACCCAGCGAATGTCTTTTTCAGTCTGTGTGATACTTCAAGGCTGATTCTGTAATATGACTGTCTGAAGCTTCATGGATTCAGCTCAATGGGGTCAGCCATACAAAAATTGTGGCGATTGTGGGTAATTGGATTTGATAATTACCTTTAGCGCATAATGAAACAACACTCGTAAGACACCACAGGTCACTCAAAATATATTTTATTTATTTTTATCTAATTGAACTTACTACCAGAGTCCATAGGAAGAAGGCACATACAGTACTATTAAGTGCACAGGACACTTCAGCCAAAAGAAACACTTAACTCGAACTTAAATGTAACATTTACCTTTTCAAAACATTGTGAATGCAAATTCCTCTCATCAAAGCCAGAGAAAAGAAAATGTTACATGAACCACAAGATGATAATCTGTAGTACTCACTAGCTCCGCTCAGCGCAGCAATGGAATGCAAAATAAATAAGGTTGTGACTCTGTATCAGTTTCAGAGTATACACTGGAGTATACGCTCTGTTTAGCAACAATACTAATACTGTGAGTAAATGTAGCTATACACCGGAAAAACATTCACATTCATAAATTACAGAATTAAGACATCTTCCTGATCAAAATATAGTGGCAGCAATGGAAAAAATCTGAAACCCCTATCTGCCTCCCACTGTGGGAATTGAGTGGCAATTAAAAGTCTGTATCAGTGAGATAACATGAAATCACAGGCCATGGGAATGCCCTATGATCCCTTGCGCAACAGTTAATGCTTTTTTTTCCCCCAAAAAAAAAAAAAAAAAAAATAATTATGTTGTCACTGTACCTCCCACTGTGGGAGTTAAGTGCCGAATCAAGTTTGAATCAATGAAATAAGATAAAACCACAGGTCAATAGGAATGCCTCATAATCCTTTCCACAAAATAGGATTTTTTTTTCCTTTATTCTTCACAAATATCGTCAACACTGCGCAATTGCACATGGCCATCATGGTTACACTAGACGTCTTTTTGCTGGTGCTTACGCAATGTTTTCAAGCTCCTCTGAATTCCAGAACATGGATCCATCCTCCTAAAAAGATGTACCTGACCACAGGTGACTCTGTCCCATGTGTAGTTGGTTTCATCCAACAGGTATGTGACTCCTTCCAAAGTGCTGATGGCTCCATCTGACACATTTATTAATCTGCCCATTATCTGGCTGGCTCCATCCAATACGTGCAGCTTCCCGGAGAACTAACATGGAATCAGTTTCCTTGCCCCCATTCAAACCTAAACCATCAGTGGAGAATTCGCAAAACTGACCACCTAGGAGCAACTTTACCTTACACTTAGAGCACTCTACTCAATGTGTAGATGACTTTTCCCAATGTGTAGATGTCACTGCCCAAGGTGACCTAATTCACCTCAGAGCCCAGGTGAGGCGGGTGCAGTATCTGCGTGGGCTGAGAGGTGGAGTGGTGGCTAACGTCTGCCTTCATCAGCACCTCGTAATACAGCAGGTAGAACACTGGGGTCACAATGCCCACCACGAGCATTATGGCCACCGCCGTCCACCACCTCATGCCCCAGTCTGCCCCATAGTAAGGGTCCTTTCGGCTGGCCGCCCTCCGCTCAGGCTCCCCTCCAGGACCCTGCCTCTGGGGGTTCAGCGAGGACACCACCTCATTCAGATTAACCCTGGAGGGGTCAGTGGACTTCACCAGCTGCTCGATATCCTTGTCCTTCTCCTGTAGAAAGCTGCCCACGCTATCCAAGGAGGAGGAAGATGACGAGGAGGAGGAGGACTGTGCGGCTCCCACTGATGCTTGAGGCTCCGAGAGCCGCCGCGTGGTTTGGGGGGAGCCCGGCTTGAGGGTGGGGGGGCCATGAGTCTCTGTCAGGACACTGAACTTCTTCACTGGGATCTTGATGCTTCTCAGCGCAAAGAAGTCCTGTTCAGTCAGGAGACTGTTGGCTCTCTTTATGTCTGCCACCTGTGCGACACACAAGAAGAACATCACTCATAATCCCCTTTACACAACTCTGCACTGTCTAAACAAGCATGGCTGGCCTCTAAGATAACCTCATAGGGATGCCAGCCTCAACAGGGTTTTCATGATCAAATTAAGCATAAAAAAGTCTACTCCAACTCTTTTCACATAGCCAACAATAATCACATGCTCATGGAAAAACAGCATTTTTGTTTATGTAAACTCTTGCGTGCAATCTGCTCTTTTGGCATCTGGTGCTTACTAAAAATAAAGAACAGCTTACACATATAAGAACAGTTAGTCCTGCAAGCTGCTTGCTATAATGAATAAAATGTATACACAGACAAAATTTTCATTATTAGTTGGAAACATTGTGTTTACTAATTTCATGTGAGGTTTCTGGGAGCTACTCCAGTGTGCAAACATGATACTGTTTACAGTAAATATGGGACACCTGAGAAAGAGAAATTCATCCCATAGTCTGCATGCATATGTAAAGTGGGTATGAAGGCAGACAGGTTCTGGCACGATCTTGCAAATGGGTGGCTTGACTGCGTCATTCAGTTAGCAAAGTATTAAAGTTAATACCAGACATACCGAGCAGAAGTACTGAAGTGAAATGGCGTTTAAAGTGTCCCCTTCTTTAATGTCCCTTATTAGGTATACAATGTCGTCCAGGCGGTCTCTAGAGGCACTTCTCCGTAGTCTCTCTCTTCCCCTAGGGCGCAGCTCATTGCAGTCGCTGTCCTCTTCAGAGCACTCGTTTTCTGAGATGACATTGCTCCCAAACACGTATGTGTGTCCTCCTTTGGCGGGCTGTGTCGTTGTGGCAGGTTGGAAACCACGCTGCTGGTTTCTTCCTGTCATCTTACATTTTTAAAAGGGGAAAGAGAGGTCACTGACAGCAGCAAGATTTACTACAACTTAAAATCTATTCGCAAGTAACTCAAGCGACAAACATGACTCTACGTTCAAAAGTAGATTGTACCAGCAAACATTTTAAGTTTTGTAAGTTTTATTACTTTAAATTGCTCATATACAGTCCATCTTAGAAACGAGTTTGATTTGGCTCGGCGTACAAACTTGGGTTTCACCTGTTTCGACTCAGATGCCAGCAGGATACCACCTTATCTTTAGAAAAACGACAGAGCTCTTTCTCTTTTTCTTGTGTATATGTTATAGGGCCGAGACGAAGGCAGAAGACAATTTTACACATTTCGTTAAGTTACCCACAGATGGAAAACTCAATTTACTAACTACCTCTTAAGACGTTTCAGTCCAGTTACGTAACTTAGATAAAGTTCAAAATAACTAATTTAACCGCAAAGCTAATTGGGCTGATTATGACAGCAGCATGACACCTCTGATGTATGTAAAATATTTTTGACTGCCAACGCACCCGGATGTGACATCACCGGTTTTTAAGTTTAACTTCAGGAGTTTAATGACAGCTTGCTACTGTTAGGCAACGTTTGACCACTTAAATTGTAGTACATGTAACTAATGACACCTCACATGCCACACTTGCCAATGTTAGCGAGCGTTACAATAAAATCAGACGGATACAGTAACACGTTCGGGATTTTCTACGTGGCAGGTTATCGCTAGCGATAAGAAGCGTTAATCACGTTATGCATTGTAATACTATAGAATTAATGGTTCACAGTCGGAATATTAACGTAAAACTAGCTAGAATGGTATGCAACCAATAAAAGTAATGTTAGTGATAACTAGTTTGTCGTGATAGCTGATTTGTCAAATAAAACTACCGCTAGCTAACGTTAGCTGGCTACGTTATTGAACTGCAAATCCAGGCAGTCTCGAAGAGACTCTTCCAGATACCCCAAAAACAGAAAAGAAATTTGGCATAAGCATCCTGGACATTTTCAGAACAGCTAGGCTGTGTATCTATCACAAACGGTTACAAGCGAGATAATTCGGAGGCTTTATTTTACCTTAGTTTTACCTCGTATTTGCGCTACCGTGGGCGACTCATCCTCCACTGCTCCCTGTATGCAATTGTTTAACTACGCCACGTCGGCACTGTCCTTACGTAATGACGTACATTTTTCGAATAATACAACGGTGCGAGGGGGCAATGTCTTTACTGGAATGAGCGACGCGTAATCTTTTCCTGTTTGGGGAATATACTTCTGGTTGATAATTATGTCGTTCAGACGTTTGTAACTTCATTTAAATTAAGGTTGAATATAAGCATGCTACCAGGCTCAGGGTTTTTAAATTGGAGTACAATTTAGATATGTTTGTTCCAAGAACTCCTTGGACTTTAACCGTGCTTATATGACTGTACGAGTATATTACAAGCTTCCAGCTGGTAATTCTTTGCTTGGCCACTAGGTGGAATAAGTGTATAATTTTTAAATACAGTTACACGTGCAACATACCATGAAATTCTGATCTGATAAGTAACCTGTGTCGTTGACATTTATACGAAATCCGACTACCCAGACAACACAGAACGTTCCCATTACACTGGAGAAGATTTCACTGGCTTTTGACATAATGTTATACTGTGAACAATCCTAAAACATTTTAACATATTGTTCTCAACACGTTCTGACAAGGTTAAGGTTACAGAAAGACTCTCTAGGTACATAATGTTGAAGGGACATCAAGAAAACTGGGAAAAAATGACTTCCAGGGAACACTCATACTAACGTTATAGGAATGCTCTAGCAACCACAGTTGTTACCTGGGTACTTGTTGCATATTTCATGAAGATATTGCACTATTTTATAGTGGAAATCTTGGGGTGAATTAACAATGCTATATTCAGATGCAAAGCAAATTAAGTCTGGGTAGTCAGCAGAAACAAAAATCTGCACAGAGCAGCCCTGCAGGGCTGTGCAGCCTCCGATCTATGATGCAAGATGACAAAGCAGAGCCAGTCTGGCACAGAGACATGCGGGACTGACATGTGGACAGCAGCAGGAAACCCCTATGGAGCACAGGCCCGCCTTTCTCTTTGTTTTCCCCCAGGCGGTCCCGGTCCACCAGCCGTCTACCCACGCCTGGTCTGGACATTTGCCATGTTGAGATGTTAACGCAATCATCATTGATTTATCTGTGTTCTAGGCCTCTGAAAACACCCCCTGCGCCGCCATCATTAGTCGATGTCTCAGCCTCCCACTGACCCCAAGGGCGACGGAAATTATCTATTGTTCTACTTTGGCAATGCTCAATTTCACACTTCTAGCCTTTTTTTCACCAGTACATCTGACATTTAACGGGTGCCAGGTCACGGGCACAGTGCTTTAATCTCTTTTGAATATCCATTAGAGTGAACTGTACACAATGTGCCAGGTCACAGACAGATTTCAGGTGCGCGAAGAATAAACTAATCATCGGGATGCTCTGGCCTGTGTGTGTGAATAAAAATTGATCGCAAAATCCAAACAGCAAGGCACTGGTCTGTGTATGAGGGGGAAATGAGACCCCCTATTTGAGTCTGTCAGAGCAGTAGAGCTAATGAGATGCAGTTTGCCCTAACCTTATCATTACTATATGAGCAAAAAAGCAAATGAGAGCGATGATTACAGATCAAAGCCTGCATTCATGAGCTTAAGTAGTGTTTGTCTGGCATTAGGTTTTCCCTTGAACAAATCCTAAACTTCTCCATTATAAATGAAAAGCAAAACTGGTTCCAGATCAAGACCCATATTCATAAAAGTCTCTCAAAGTTGTAGTCTGATCTGGGATCAGGTTGTCCCCGTCCACATCATTACCACATCAATAAAACCAAAAGGCCAAAATGGTCCCAGGTAAGCGCTCTCACTCTCAGAGAGTTTATGAATACGGGTCCAGTTCTTTTCGGCACGTACACCAGTGCCCTACTGTTTGAATATTCCGATCAGTTCTTATTTGTTCACAGGCCAGTTCTTCCTAAGGCTTTGTGTTCTCTGAGCATCAGCATCAAGGTCAGTGCCTTTGTGCTGGTACATCATGTCCGGCTCACTCTAATGCATGAGCAAGAGCAGTTTGTCGTTCATTTCTAAGACAAGTAAGAATTATGGTTTAATGCAGGGCTTTGATGTAGGTCAGAGCGGACTGGCTATCTCTATGCACCACCTCTCTTCACAGACAGCAGCAGGTTGGAGAGACACGGCGAGTCATCGGTGTTCTTTATCGCCGTGGGCAACGTGAGCTTTTGTGCCGCGTGGTTCAAAGAGAGACGGATCTTCCCTTCTGTCCGCCTTGGGCAGGCGCCAGCTCTTTGCTGCCTGCCTGATCTCCTGTTCGCCTGCCTGACTCTGGTCTTTCTCTCTGCACCTTTTGATGTGGGGGACAGAAAGAGAATCCGCAATGCACAGAGCCAACACATTCAATATCTGCGTCTCCCTCCTCTGCTGTTATGAGAGCTGTTGCTTACACCCATTTCTGTGCCAGTCTTAGAAGCGCAAGGCCATAGAGTTTGTTTGGCTGTGAGGTCTGGACTGGACCTTTGTGACTACTCTCTGAAGTGAGGCAAAGAAGAGCAATGCTGACATTTTCTCATGCATAAATTCAATCTCTTGCAAGTCCTTTCCCATGATGATCTAGGAACTCACAAAACTCCCTTTTTGGGTTTTTGGATTGTTGTCAGTTTATACAATTTATATAATATGCAATACATACAAATATATAGTATGTATATGTACAGTTTAGCAAGGTTTTCTTTTCTTTTTTTTCTATATGTAGCTATGATAGCCAAGATGTCAGAATTGTATTTTATGCTGAAAAGGTACAAAGTAAGAGGAGAAAAATCTTGAAGAAAAAAAAACGGTTGTCTTCTCAATCAAAACACAGGAATGTCTATTCACATGATTTCTGGGAACCTTTTAACCACAGTAGCCTCACCTTATCTAAACACTTTACACTTCGCTTAAAACAACTACAACCAAAAAAAGCAATTATCTTGTCTTGACAAAGCTACATGTTGTTATGACAAGAAAATTACCACCACCTGGAAGGAAGTCTGGAGCTCGTTGAAGTAAAGCTAATGTGCTGACTCAAAACAAAAGCCCTCAGACCCATGTCTCCAGCATGCAGAAGACCTGATTGGCTGCAACCAGCGTCTCTCAACCATGAAGATACAGCAGAGACCTCAGGAGAACACTGCTGGATCTGGAACAAGGTGTCTGGAAATGGTAGCAGCAGTACTAAGGATGAAAATCCCAGCCATTCTCCAGCTGCTCCGGGGGATCTAATTGGAAACATCTTATTTTTGGTTTTTGGTTGTTTGTCAGTCGAAATGCTAGTGATTAGGGAGTGAACTTTCATGAAACCAAGAATGGGCGGAGCTATCATATGGTTTCAGTGACCCACTGATTTGCACCAGTCACTGTGCAAGCAAAGAATTTCAGTGAACTCAAACAGGTCACTAGTTGGCAGCTCAGAACCCCACCCGTTATGAAGTTCATAAAACATTTCTCTCCCATTAATAAGCAAATACGCAAACAGAGGGCCACTTGCACATACAGTGCACTTCATTATGTTCAAAGCTTCATTTTTGGAAAAGGAATATACTAGAATATAATGTACAGATATTGTCTTTTGGAAAATATAGTGATAGATACATTTACCTGAAATAAATATATTTCACTTTTTAAAAACAGTGAATATCTGAAAACCATAGTCATTTTGTATTTTTGCCAACATATTGTCAAGTGTTGCAAGGTCAATTGTAGTCTTAAAAATATAATCTAATGTCAGTATATCTCCATACGTTTCATCTCTACATGAGTGGCCTCACACCAAATCCAATACAAACAGTTGTTATTAGGACTCTAAAGATAGCCTTGTCTGGAGAAGGTCACTGCTGTACTTCAGTCTAGCAGGGTACAGTTGGTGGTTTGGAGGGAGATTCATTTGGCATATGAATTGATGTGGCTCCAGCAGGTGTTGGCTACATGCTGTGAGCGGGCCAGCATGACGGCGTAGGCGCATCAGAGAGTGAAGAGCCAGGGCAGACATACGACAAGCAATCCATCAGAACAGCGAATAAAGCAGAAGGTGGAGGCCTTGCATCACAGGCTTTTAACACGTCATTTTTCTGTTCTTTTTTTCACCTGTATTTCTTCAAATGTCTGTTAACATCTGTACTGTGTGACAATACGTTCAGTTTTTCGGGTAATGCTTGCTGTGGTGAGAAAGTCAGAGGTGAGTGGGGATACTTTGGGGATCGGAAGCTTATGCTAGGTTTGTGTCTTTGATAGTATGGTTGCTACTCTATAGTCTCTTATGTGTGTCTTCCTCAGCTTTTACCTTCAACCCATCCCACAGCCAAAAGGTTGATTTTGAAACCTTTTCATTCCCAATCACACACTTGCGTACAGAATCACATCACACAATGTCATTGACGTACCCCTGGAAATATCTAACACTGTGCCATCATGGTATGATTTCATAGACATGCCCACCTACCTCTGGTAGACCCAGACAGTCTTTTGACCCGGCAATCAGCCTTTTTGACTTCACAGGATGTGTGGTTTAACGTCAACAACTTGTGATGGGGCCAAAGGCAGGTTTGTTTAGATGTCTGACTATAAACAAAGCATTCTTGTGGATGTATTAGTCACTGAATATAGGTATTTGTTTGGGAATTTTGTTTGTCCTTTGCTTGTGGGTTACTGTCTGGGAAATGTCTGACCGAAGTGGAACGTAGCAACACCCACAAAACAGGTCCATGGGGAATGTGCAGGAGACCGAAGGAGTCGGTCATCTCACTTGTCATGTTCATATTTATAACATCATAGCTATTAGCCTGACTAACTTCTTACCCCAGTGGCTTTGTTTAAATGTTAGTGACATGTTGTGCCAATAAACTGTCAGTTACTACTTTAGCCAAGCCAAAAGGATTACCAGAAATCTACTGTTACCAATCAAATTGTAGGAATCCTAGGGAAGAAAATTTGTAAAAAGTACCTTCCAAATTCATAATCACTGTACTGGAATACAGAGCTTCATTTATCTTAATGCGACACTTAAGCTGATTATGATCAACTTAGACAGAAAACTGAGCAATTCTGAAAAGTTGAAGACATGAGTAAGACAGCAGTTAACAGGACCATTTGTGGTCCAGCTGAATTGAGCCACCAATTCACAGAATCAGGAATAAAAAGTTTTTAGGTGAGCAATGATAATGACTCACCCTGCGTCACTGAAGACGCACATAGCCAGTATTGGGTCTTGCGAAATGGTTCAGGAGAAATGGGCAGTAATGTCCTGTGGGAACAAGAATTCTTGGGGACTGTTAGGATGAAAGACATTTTTAACATCATTATCACTATATTGTATTTTCTATTATTTTAATGAACAGGACTGTATTGATGTTGTACAGAGGGTGGCAGTGTTGTCTGTCTCAGCACTGAGATATTGAGAAATGCAGACAGATGTTTGAAAGTGCGTCTCCCCTTTCTCCTCTTTTGCAAGCATCCCTTGGGGCCATGCTGCTGCTCCAACAGCAATGAGGTCATTTGTGACGTGCAAAACCACAAACAATGCCAAATTCTGAAGTGTCAGTGGAAACAGATTTCATAACACCGCTCATTTTTTAATACTTTCAAAATCCAAAAACCTCTTTTCTTTGTTTCCAGATCAAACATAATGATATACTTGATTCTGTTGCTTGTGTTTCGTCTTTGTCTTTTGATTATTTCAAAAATATTTTAACAAACTCCACAACCATTAAAAAGTAATTCATTGTTTTCAGGAGAGGTTTTATTTTCCAGGAAAACTTTTATTTAAAAAAAATTTGTTTGAATATACAGAGAATATAAACAGCAAATGTGTATCTTATTAATGTGTGCTAACGTCATGTTACTCTTCCCTCTTGATTTTTTAATGTAAATAATCATGAATATTTTGAACATTTTTCTAAGAGCTTGAAGGTTTTTATCTGTCATGAACAACACAATCTCTTAATGAGAGAGAGGCAGGTCCATTTTGAAACTTCTATAGATGCAAGAGAAAATATGCAATTATACAGCACTAGAAAATGATTAAATGTAGTATCTCATATTATATTATCTACAAATGTAACCTTAACTATGATGTCACATAATACTATTTATATATTTGAAATGTACAGGTAAAATATTGTGTCTATTTTGTCTATAGTCTTAAATGGTATTGCTTCACCCATCTGTAGTATGAGACAGCTCCCATTTCTTGTGTGGAGGCACCATTAGCAATAATCCAAACTCCCTAAAGTCTTGAGGCAGAACTAAGCTTTGTGATGTCCCTTGCTGATTGTACCGAGGTCAGATATTCTCTTTTAAGTCTCTACTGTAAACTTAAAAATGTTTTCCGAACCATCTATGGGCTGTGTCATTGCTACGCTGTGGGAAATCTCATATAGCACGGCACACAAAGCTTAATTGACGTATCCAGCCAGTGAAATCACAGAAACAATGGGGTTCTGGAATTTGTCTGATCCAGCACTGCCCCTGGGAAAGGGTATCCATAAACATCTCTGACCCTCTGACAGATTAAAAGATTTTTCATTGCCCTTAAATGCCTTTGACTTATGCGCTGAACTTTGGGAGGATTTATACCCCAAGATCTGAAGTGTGAAGATTAATCTCAAAATTTGCCATGATAAAGAAAGAAAGGTGTACTTTCAGTGTGATCATGGTACAAACATGTGCCAGTTTCAGGTTGTTTCTGAGTTTACAATGAATAGATTTCAGCTATTTTCTTTCATTAAAATAAAGTGACTATTCTGCATGTGCCCATATTTGATAATTCCCTACAGAGGTATTCTATGCATTGCAGATACTGATAAACTATTTTTTTACAGGGACCATTATCATAGCTACCAATAAGCGCTAAGAGAATACCAGCAAATTTGGGTAATGTCACCAAAAGGGATTTGCACTCCCTCCCTGACAACAAAGAAATCTTGAGCTCTCCTTTCTCATAAAATGTGGGAGGATGAGATTGTTAAATTGGTGAAAGAGAAATGTGGCTAGTTAGATGGCCCGAAGGAAGGCTCATCTGCAGTGGCTATGAATTTTAATGGGGTCGCTCCTTGCTCTGGGAATTTTCCACTGATGTTGCTCATCGGGGAGAGTGCAAACAGGGGCTTTGCTGAGTCTAGGTCAGCATTGGCAACTCCAGATCTTTTCCAAGATTGCTTGGGGTGGAAATTTCCAGAACTTCTAAGACGTGTGCCTTACAGCATGGCATGGTTTGAGGTATGGAAGCCCATAATCTTGACCAGTTTCCATGGAGATCTAGCCCAGGCCCAGTTCTGTTGTGAGGATGCTACCTCATGGAACATTCCAAGCCATAGTGCTCATTTCAGTGCTGTGAAACTAGCACCTTAAAATTATATTCAAGACAAAAATACGGCTGGGATTGAATCAACATTTGCCCTTTATTTACAACTGAATAAGAGTGTTTGCTTGTTTCTCTACAACATAGGTTTGGAGAGTTAACTGTCATGATTGCGTACCTCAACAAACTGTGTCAATGAAGACTAAAACGAACATTTACATTTACTTGCCAGCCAAAGTCAGGGATACATGTTGATTGAATCACGGCCTCTGTTTGATGACCAAAGTAGCTGGAAAAGCCCAACCCAACCACCCCCCAAAAAAAAAAAAAAAAAAAAACAGGGGAATTCAAGTGAAAGCAGCAGGACACTCTGAGGTGACCTATATTATGACAGTGCTTTCCAACAAACAGTGTTTTCTCAAATGTTACTGCACCATGCATGACTCCATTTGTGCTCAGCACAGCCCGTCAGTGGGGTTCGTTGACAATCTACAAACTCATAACACAATCTCCTCTCTCACTATCAAACACTAGAGGCCAGCAAAGGGGATGGATGACGGAGAAACATCCCCGTACTCTGGAAGTGTGAATCACAGGAATTTCCCAGGTTGCTTTAAAAAGCCTGGCCGATGGCGGCTGTTCAAAGTTTACTCCTGTGCGACCACTCCAAGCCCTTATTCCAGGAGAGCGCAGCCGGACATGTCTGTGAATCACCACATCCTGTGGCCTTGCCAAGGCCCACAGGCTCCTGGGCCCCCGGCCTTCTCGTCACTGCCAGCTCGGTGACTGCCACACAGCAGGAAGGAAGAAGTGTGTCTGGCGCAGTTCAGAGCACCTGCAATTGCAGTCCCACCAAACACTTCCTGCTGGGAGAATTTAATTGGTTCCTGCTTTCATTTCTGCAGCATCATGCCCACTCTTAATGTTTTGGTTAAAATTAAGTGCTGGAGAAACAATTATTTTCTAGTTATTGGAATTACTTGTGTCCTTTGCTCTTTGTTGCCTGATCCACTACAATAAAACACAAAGTTTTCTATCCTCAGGGGTTAAATTCCACCAGGGCTTACCTCCAGAAATCATTTCACTTTTACATTAGTGCAGCTTCATGTTATCATTTGGTAGGTGGGTTTGAATTTTTGTATTGTTATACTTATTCTTTTTATATAAGACTTTCTATTTCACTGGATAAAAGGCACTGATTCTACTCATTTTTTTTTTTTTTATCCAGGTCCAATGTTTTAAGGCACTGTGTGTTTTAAAACATGTAACTAAAACAATCCCCTTATCTTCGATAGCATTAATTCCACAGAGAAATAACGGTCACTCACATCAGCCTCCGGGTTTTGTTAAGTACATGATATCTACAGTGTATGAGCGTCTCTCACGCCTCTCCTTTCGTTCTTGTTTTGTATCGGGTTATGCTGTTGTTGTCAATGCCAGTTCACCATGGGAGATTATGTATTTGTTGGAATGTAAATCAAAGACGGTATCCTTACGTAATAAATGTCAAGGGTATTTAAAAGTCTATGTGGATTTGCGGTCATCACACCTCTTCTAATCAGCTCTCCTCTCACCAAAGGTCGTCAGGCCTGCAGATGTTTTCGGAGCTGTCACTTATCTCTGCTTATCTAAGGACGCCAGAGCAAACGACTGTAAAATTTCTGTGATAACCATCTGTTCAGACTGCAGCTTCAACAAGTTTCTCAAGCTGGTACCGCTCAAGTAAAAACCTTGTGATAAAAATCAGTGCTTGCGAAAAAATGTACCAGAGTGACAGTCTTGCACGCTACTGGCTCGCATGGAATGTTCTCACAACGCTGCCGTAACGTTGCAAAAATGCCACTGCCTTGCTATAGCGTCACAGAAATTTCACAAGAACGTAATGAGTTGCGAGGCTTTGAAGATTTCCTCCGTTCTCACACGAGTTGGCGCGCTTTATCTCCGTAATGAGAGAGCCACGGCCACACTAGTTGACTGCATAAATCGAACCTGCTCCTCGTAACATGACCCTCAGTCTCGACTGAGGTGCCCGCTGCAATGTTCCTCGAAGCAAGACAACTGAAAATTGTTGCAGTGGAAATTTACCCTGGCGCCAGCCGTGGTTTTGTGTGTCAGCCACATTAATGTTCGTCATACAAGCGGCAATAAAGCACGTTTGCCTAGTGCAATCAGCAAGTCACAGCAATAAATGATTTTCAGGTGGGTACACTTTGGCTCTGTTGCAGAATTTGATGTGAGAGTACCTAGATTGCATTTGCAACTGTAAAACTGCAGTTAACACTCAGATTAGTGCCCCATAAACACTTGTGGAAAAATACAAAAAAAAAAAAAAAAAAAATATCTATGCTGTTTCTGAATCAGTTCAAATGTAATGTTATGCATGATATTGAGTCTATATACATTTACATGGAAGTGTGTAGCTGAACATATTATTTAGAGGGGTTTACTTAACCTTTCAGTCACAAGTCCAGTTTTTTTTTTTTTTTTTTTTTAATTTTTGCATTACACTGCCACCCTGTTTTTTGGACTTTTTTTTGACCAAATTGGCTTTTTATTGGTTCAGCAGGTAAAAAAAGTGTTCATATTAATATTGCGCTCTGATGATAGCCTATGTTTTGCACATTTGTGAGTGATTCTGTTTTAGTTTGTATTCCTTTCCAGATTGTGTATGGCTGCATTTGTAAAATTTCCTTTTGCTGAAAAAAAAAAATCCAGTGCATAACAGTGTTGGATTGCTTAAAGCGCTATGACGTATACTTAATTCTCATATGTCAAAGGATAACAAGATCTGTGTGTTGTTATGCTTAAAGATTTAATCTTCTGAAACAGAAGACGTAAGAGTGATGTAATCACAGGCATACATTTTTTCTCTTTTTGTGAGTGGAATGTATAGTGTCAGAGACAAATATGAAAATATTACTTGAATCCAAAGATCCGTATTGCAGGGTTAGCATTGGAGGAGGAAATAGCTGAAGCATGGATTGAGAACAAGAACGTTCCCTTCAACCAATCAAAATAGCAGTATTGGGTCTTTATGACATCAGTATGATGGGAGGGGCCAGATGCAGGCCTCCTGGGGGCAAAAATAAGGTGATGCTGTGTTTATGTGTGGTTCTAAATATAGTAAATGCAACTGCCCAACTCATAGAGATCATATTTGTGACCTTCATCACTGTAATTCCAGAAGCAGAATTTCTGAATTACAACATTTGACTCTTACCCAGCGAACCAATCCTGTTTTATTCAAGAACATGGCAATATAGCTTGGCAAAAAATCAAAAATTATGCAGACGTTATAGTACTAAAAACACAACTGAAGATGCAAGCTTTTATTTGACATCAGACAAGTAGTGATGACTTTTTATGTATTTTTTATACATCCAGGCCTATAATTCTAGCCCAGTTTAAAATGAGCCTTCCTCCATTTGAAGTCTTAATGGCAAGGCCTTAGTTTGACAGACTTTTATTTGTATAAGACTGCAATAAAATCCTGGCAGTCTCGGTAACTTAAATCCTTTAGGCTGTGCTGTCTGAATACCCATATTCAGACTTCTTTACATGGTTTTACTGAGAGGGCTGGGGACCTGGATATGCTTGAGTCACAGAATTTTACATGATGCACTTTTCTGTTCCAGTGACAGAAATAAATATGAAAGTGCTCACCTAATAAAAGTAAGGATTTTTTTCATTGGGGGAAGGGGGGTATACATTTTCCCTTGAGTTTAGTTCTGAAAAGTTTGCTCATTACATTTCTGATGTTTTTTTTATATCATGTTTTTTTTGGATACAACAGTAGTGTCCTACCTGGGAATTAAACTCAAAGCATCTTAATTGCAAGCCCAGCTCTCTAAGTGTTATGTAACATTGTTGCAATGACGTAAGCAGCACAGACGTTTGTGGCCTTGTCTGATGCACGCACCTGGGATCCAGTGTTTTTATACACTCCACACACAGACTGCACGTACTACCCTGGCTCATATGCACTCACTCTTTCCATGTGGACACAAGCACAACACTGAGGACTCCCTGTCATATCTGGCTACTGACGCTGAAGCACTACTATGCTGTGGGGCTCGGCCTTATAAACTTCCCCAGCCATAATTAAGTAACGAGACGAGCTGAACGAAACATGCCTCAGTGATACTTACATTCGTTTTCAAATTTCTGACAGTCTCCGGGTTACGAACGTCAGGCACAGGCATCTCGTACTTGCGAACGGACTGCCATAAAGCCTATTATATTAAAAATTCGAGTTAAATACAATGGTTTGTAATAACGAACGCATGCACTACTTTGTGATGCTCATGAAAACATTCTGCGGCTTTGGCGGTTCGTCGGCTCGAGCCCGTAACTGTTTATATGCATAGAAAGGTAAATATATACTGTATACTAAGACAAACATTTGACTAACCGATGCTACAGACGAACTGTATGTACCTGTTCCAACTTGCATACAAATTCGACTTCAAGACAGACTTTGGAACTGATCTCATCCGTAATCCGGGACGGGCTGTATAGTTAAGGATGGACATTGAGTAAATCCAGGGAAGGGTCACGGAATGAACAATAGCGTACTTGCAGCTAATCACGTCAACCCTTTCCAACTTCCCTTTCTCATTGTTTGTTGAAGTTAGTCAGCAGTAGGAGTTCCTGCACAAATTAATCTTTAAATGACCTCTTGCTGGTGGCTGATTCTTGTTGGCTGCTGCAGGTGGTGATCACTGAAACATACCTGGTAAATGAGACAGACTCCTGATTTTTGCATTAGTATGTGCCCCCAGTCGTGAAGCTTATGTATGATATCCAGTGCATTGATTTGTTTGATTATGTGCTATGCTTTTGAAAATAAGGAATGCCAGTTTTTTTTTGTGAATGATTTCATTGCTGTTAGGTAATGCTGTAATTGTACAACTCTGAGACACTTGTGTGCCGATGAGAGAGCGGGTTGAAAGAGTGCCTTTCCGCAGCGGGAGGGTCATGTTTCGCCTCAGCCTGTCACCCCACCTCCGCTTGCAGGAAAGAGATACGGCCTCTCACAGAGAGGTCCTGAGCGCGGACGAAACAATAGATGGTGCGCTCTCCTGTCCCGCTGATGTAACGCTCCTCCGAGGGAGGATGAGGAGGTGAGGCCTACGTGCGAGAGATAAGCAGGCAGGACTCGGGGATGGCTTTTTCTGCGAGGCCTCCCCGGGGGAGGTTACCGTGACAACCGCAGGTCTCCTGCGTCGTCTCTGGAGCGTATGGGATGTCACGTCAATGACCCCCTCTCCCATCTCTTCTCTCACTCTGTAAAACTTTGGAGAAGTACTGCTCAGAAAAAAAACAAAAACAAAAAACTTGGGCCTGTATTTGACAGTTTATAAGTATTTTACATTTTCTAGTTCACATCCATGATAAGACAATATTAGGAATTTTGCAAACCAAGCCTAATCTGTTATTTATATGAGAGAAATATTAATTTTACAGCAGTTTGGAATGTGTCCATGGCAACTCTTTATCTGATCCTCTGCTCCTAAGACTGAAATTTACATGGCATACTTCTGAAATAAATATAGTAGCAAAACTGTAATAGCACCACAATATCACTTAATAATTCATCTGGCGGCATGTTTTCTGAAAGGTAGACTTCTTTTTTGGGTTGTTTGTTTTTTTTAGCTGACTTGGAGACAACATGGTACACGTAAGTGGGGCAGACAACTTTGTTGGAAGGAGAAAATGATGATAGCTTGCCAGTAAAGGACAAGTATTTGCCACAGTAAGTTAATATCCAAGTCCGAGAGAATGACTGAGAATTATAGAATGGTAGCAGAATGGTATCTTACTCACCTCTGAGATAGTAGTACCAGAAATTTTCCAAACCAACTTCACTATTAGATTTTAACCTTGTTAGAATTTAATTTTCCCAATGAGATTACAAGCTTTACTTTTAAAGTGTATTGCATCCACTAGCAATTTTTGCCTCACAGTGCTGGTGATGTCATGCATTTATCTCTTGTCTAAATGGTTTTATGATTTACTGGGATCTTTGGGTGATTTTTCATCCAGATTCTCAGACAAGTCTCGGAGAGCAAAAATTGGCCTAGCTTCTACCCCTGTGCCCCGTTCAATTAGCCCGGCTGTCTGGTGGATTTCACTTGTCAGTGAGTGGATTTATCATGCTGAATTTTTAATGCTCTCAGCTGTGGCAGTGATACAGAAAGACTGGGGTTTGCAGGCCTCACTCTGAAAGACCCTCATTGTACCAGGGTTTGGGATTTGCATCAGTGATAAGAAGATGTTGTTTCTTGCAAGGCCCATGATGTGAGCAGAATATATTTAGATTTTGACTTTATATTTTGATTAAGAATCTTTATAGAGTACAGGAAGACACTTTTTCAGATTACCAATCCCCAGGAACAAAAATGGAGGCAGCAGCAGTGTGGTATAATGTTAGGGAGCTGGGCTTGCAACTCATAGTGATGGATTGGGTTTCAGGTAGGGAACTGCTGTTGGACCCTTCAGCAAGGTGCTTCATGTGACTAGCTTCAGTAAATATCCAGCAGTATAACTGTATTGCAGGAAACTATACTGCAGAAAAACCTTTTGGAAAGGAGTGCTTAGTGAATTTCTAAAATGTAATGGGGGCAATCTCTCTGATTAGAAATGTGTGTGTGTGTGTGTGTGTGTGTGTGTGTGTGTGTGTGTGTGTGTGTGTGTGTGTGTGTGTGCGTGCATGTATGCATGTAGGTGAGCCTTATGACCTTAATGTGATTCTTTTTGTCTCTTAGTCAAACCATGCAGTGAAGACTTGTGAAACTTGTGCCCATAAATGCCCTTGAAGTGTACGTTTATGTCTGTTAGTGAAACCACACAGTGAAGGGTAATGTCTATGGTTGACCATGCAGTGAAAGGCTGGGTCAAGCTGTGCAACCGAGAGCCGTGACTGGATGACAGTGCAGTGAAAGGTTCTGTCCCCTGCCTCCACTGAAAGGTGCCGCGGGCCCCTGCCCTCCCCTCTCTCGGTCAGGCCTTGATTCTGTGGGTCAGCTTGGGGCCAGGCTTCTGGCTGACCCTGCAGAAGAGTGCAATGCCCGAGGGTGTCTCTGGGCCCGCGCCAAGGCAAACAGCGCTCACGCGCTGGAGGTCTGAGAGGAATGGGCACGTCTGATGCAAGTCAGACTCCAGGGCAGCCGTGCGGATCGCCAGAGTCCACTTCCCCCCCGACCCTCCAATCCTCATTTATCAGACCGCATCCTCAAGGCATTAACTGAAGGTACATTACATTACATTACGTTACAGGCATTTAGCAGACGCTCTTATCCAGTGCAACTTACACTTACACAAAGTGCATTTTCTCAGGATGAGGGTGTTAAAGTGCTTGGGGGGTAAAAGTCTCAAGTGCCAGAAGGGTTAGCATTGACTGAACCCTGTGGATGACCTGTTGAAGAAAAAAAACAAAAAGTGCACACAAAAAAGCAGCACACGCACGGACTATCCAGGACAGGAATTACGCACTCCTGATTTAGAGTTTTTTTGGCCGTCTGCCAACTTCCAGAGTTGCTCCAGAGACACAAATCTAAGTGCTATTTTTATCTGCATTTTATGTGACATCAGTACAGGGATGGAAATAGTATTCCTAGTGGATTGCAGTCTGAGCCATTCCATATTTTAATTATAACCATGTTTGTGCTCTGAGGGGAAGATACCAACAGGCAGCTTTCCTGGTGCACTAACCTGCATACAATAAGACCATACTGGTAGTGCTGTTTCCAGCCTCTTCAAAGATGTTCCTCAGTGTTATTGTTAAAAAAAAATAATCTGGCATCTTATTTATTTACATGGAAAATATATTTCTTTAACTGAAATAAAATTAATTTCAGTTAAACAAATTTATTTGTGAGGTACTTTTCACAAAACAATTATCACAGTCCATTTGACTAGTAGACTCCGGCCTAAACAGTCTGCAGATACAATGCTAGATTGCCAACACAGGCAAAGGAGAAAGGAGAGAACCTTGAGGACTTGGACTCAAAGAATGAGGCCTTTTCTGGTCTGCTTGGGGCGTGTAATGACCAATGGGTCAATCAGACACTTTTCTAATGAGCCCGTCATATCTTGGAAATAAGGAGGGTGCCAGGTGATGGACACACATAGAGGGTGTGTGGTGGCCATGTCAATGCAAGTCAGCTGGAGCTGTTGTGGTTGTTTAATTCCCTCTCTCAATCAAGTGATTTGCTCTGGCTTTAGAGTTTAAGATGCAGAAAGTGAATCTGATCCATGTTAAAATATGTGTTAATGTACTGCCTGTCAAATGAATAAACACATTTAAGGATGTCCATCTGTGTGCCCCTTTGGAGTAAGTGGGTTTAAAACCAAACACAAGAACGCTTAAGCAGGCCACTTAGGCCATTGACATGGTGACTAATGCTAGATATAGGGCCCGACTGAAGTCTGCTGTCACCCTTTGCTTTAAGAGCAAACTTTCAGTGTTGTTTGCAGGTGTCACCAGGATATTTTTTTTGTGTGCGCTGCTCCGCTCGAGTCGCAGACTGCTTGTTTATGGTTCAAAGGAAAAATGTGCTGACAGGAAACCTGGAACTGGCCAAATGGCGAGCCTTGACATTCGTAATCCATCCAAAGGAAGAGCTCCTCAAAGAGCGGCAGGAGACTGGCGTTGGCTCTGTCTCAGAGTCCTGCCATGTCTGTTTACCAGCGCTGAGACTCACGTCTGAAGTCCAGTGGCAGAATTCCCTCTTCCTCTCTCTGCAGTGCTGTGAAGCTGCTTTAGAACAGGTCCATTACCCCGATAGGTCTCCACCTTTATATTTCTGGATAGCAGACATTGTAGGATATATACAGGTTTTACAGTCTCCATGACTGTGTACATCTTTAATTTCATTGTTACACAGAATGGTTTTGATCCTGTAATCACTACCAATGTGCTTAAGAAATTAATATTCAGTAATATATGGTTGCCCACTTGTATTAATCAAAGAACATGCTTTATGTATTTAACGCAATGAATTACAACAGACATACACAGTTTATGCATCATGTCTCTGTCAGTGGATGTGTTCTGATGTGGCATTCCTGACCTAAGTGTGATAGTAAAACCAGTTCAGGTATGCTCATTTTTTAAATATCTCATGATCAGTGAACCATTTGTTGGCTAAAAGATGCAGAATCACCGATGATGTAGGTAAACCACCCTGGTTCCTTGATCTGTTTAATTTGTTTTTGTGCGCTAATGCCACTCTCTCCACTAAGCAAAAACATTAGCTTTCTCTTTAACCTCAGTCAACCCCTGGACCTCCAGGAAAAGTGAGAGGCTATTTTTTGGATCAGGGTCCTAGCCACCTGTCCAAACTCAAGAGGAAAGTGAGTCAAGGCAAGGGAATCATTAACCTGACCCAGTTTTGTGGCTGTTTGGTCCGAAAAAGCAGAAAATCAGCCATGACAAATGTTTCGCCTCACGGGACCTGAATGAGGAAAATAAGACATTATTTGTGCTTCAGAAATACCTGATACTGAAAACAGGCTCCTCAGCCTTGTCAGTGATTATGTCTGTCTTTACGTGCTTTCCTACCATGTCCACCTGAGGCTGTATGCCAGTTCCACTCTTAGAGGTGACCAGGGTGTATAGAGCATAGTGTACAGGCTTAATTTGTAAGAAAAATAGTACTAATTTAGTAAAAATAGTAGTAATTTGAGTGCGTTCATGTGTTTGACTTTCAGGGAATGCTATTTTAATCTCTGAAATCTCTGGCATATCTCCGCTTCTGCCCCTGATGAGCGCCCACCTGCTGTCAAAATTAGGACTGTATTTTTGGTCGTCCGATGATTCTCTGGATGCTGGCAGGATTAGGCTAAATGTGCTAAACATACTTCTGACCACCTTCCTGGATGTCCTGTGAAAGTTACATTTGAATAATAGGAAATATTGAAGTGCTGTCTGAAATTGTACTTGTAATTTTTTTTTATTTCTGTAAAAAATTAAACAGATTTTTTTTATTTCGGGAACAAAAAATGGAATTTTGCATGGACATTCATATTAATGTCATCTGGAATGTTAGCAATGTTGAACAGCAATGTTGAACAATGTTGAACAATGTTGACAAAATAAATCATTAATCATTTGGGGATGTTACCTCAAAGTTTGGATGTGATGTGTCTGGAAAATGTTTTCCTTGATCTTGACAGAAAGTTTTTGGAACATTAATATGTTCAGGAACTTATGGGGAATTACTTATACCATTATCTTAGAGCTCAACGGGAAAATAGCTCACTGAAATCCTTCCCTAATTTTCACTGAATGTCTAAAGTTTGACGGGAATACAACTACAGGAGACATCATAAACAGGACAATAACAACCTGTTTTCCAAGAGAATGGCACACAGAAGTGATACTTACGTTGTGTGACAGTATACACATGAGACTTTAGGGAAAGAAGAAAAAGAGGAAGAGGAAAAGGAAAGTGATTAAGAAGAGGAAGTATGAATTGTGCTGACCAGAATAAGCATGAGAGCAATTTCGGTCATTGACTTTCCGCAAAAGAGTCTGGATTCTCAGCACACAGGAAAAGGAAAGTGCAAAAAAGCTCGTAATTATAACTGCTGTGGGTTTATTTTTAGTCTTTCATCACTGCTGGGCTGGGCTCCATCCGTCTTTCCTGTCATGTGCATCTGTTTTTAACCTCACTCTCTTTTTTGTTTTTGTTAAACCTGGCAACCTCAGTCAAATTTAGGTTTCCATGCCAATGAACTGCAGGGCGGGGGTCATCTCTCCCCATAAGCTGTAAACAGAAAAGACTCAGGCTGGTCCAGATAGTGCAATGGTCAACAACCCCTGACTCGTCTCTCTCTGTCTTTGTCTCTGAAATTGAATCTTTTTCAGTGATCCTCCACTAACAGTTCTGTATACTACACGTTTTTTCATCCTCTAAATCTTCCTGTATCTGTAAATATACTATTTATACTTGTAATTGCATACTAATATCATGCCTAAATTTTATAAAAATAGAAGGCGTTATAACAATACATATCCACTCAGTGAATGCAGATATCTCCACCCAATTAAGCTGACATACCTGATATTTTATTTTACTTTTAAAACAAGTTGTGTATTTTCTGCAGCAGTTCAGGATAAGACTGAACCCTCAGAAGACTGGAACCTTTTATTTCATGATCTTCTTGAGGCACCACTCAAACAATGGAGACCAAGATTGTTGACATAGTAGTTCATGGAAGTAGTTGGACATGTAGTGCCCCCTCATTTGCTCAGTAACTTTAGGGACAGGATAGATAAACCACAGCTGTAAAATATGCAAGATCAAACTTCGCAGCCTGTGGTAAATCATTTTAGTAGTAAGGAAGATGATTGAATTTTTCATCCAAATGTGGAAATTTCAGTCTTCAGATGTGGATCATAGTGTAGCAGCATTGTCAAACCTATGGCTGTGACATATCAGCTGATATATGTCACCTTGAGTCAGGGGGGCCTTAAACACCACACCATACGACACTGCTGGAAAAGGTTCCCTGTATCACTGATACTGTACTTTCCCCTTCCCTTAACAAAGTCAAGCTGAACTTATTGAACACCCTCAGCCTACTCTACCATCATGCATGTTTAGTGCACTTAACCATCGCTCATATTAACTAACTGAAAATAGAACAGCACGGCATTGATTGAATGTACTTTTGTTAATAACATAGTTTGCCCTGTAGGGGGCAATCTAAGCACACTGGCTGGGCACATTCCAATTAGAAGTGCATATGTACAGGTGAGTATTTCAGTTTGTGTGCAGATACATTTCTACATAGTATGACATGACATTATACTGCTGTTGTTTTAGCTGCTTTAATTCTAATCAGAAATTACCTGCAGGAAAGATTAGAAACAACAGCAACAGCAGCAAAATGAAGAGGATATATTTACATGCATTTGGAGCTGAATGCAAAACGAGACTGTCCATTTTCAAGGGTGAACCTGCAAACAATGCACTCTCTTTTTGTCCTTAGGTATAGACCAGGTAAAAGACCAGTCTGGCCTTTTTGGGGAGGCTCAGTTCTGGTTCTGGAATCTCAGATTCCATTGATATAGAGCTGACCTTTCAGAATCAGATATAGGTGGAGGTTTTTGGGTATAGATGGAGATCCAGTTACGCAGACAGAGTGTGTGCTCCTGGTTTAAAGCCTTGGGGGATTGCCTCGGGAGGTCAGTGTTCTCAGTGGCTGCAGCGCTAGCTACAGTATAAAGTGTTGGACAGATGAACTGGATACGGCCTTTCAGAGCCACATATTGATTTATTCATCGATGTGCTGGGAGCACAAGTGACAATTTAATCTGCTTAGTGATGTCTCTCTCTTTTGCCTCTCTCTCTCTTTCTCCCTCACTCCCTCCCTCTCTCTCTGTCAATCACTCTCTCTCTCTCTCCGTCTCCTTTTGACAAAATCCTCTCTCTCTCTGGGCTTTCTGCCAAAGGAATTTTTACGAAACTTGTTTTCAATTTCTAATTTTTTCTCTTTTTTTCCTGAATCTAACAGTTTGTAATTTGGGCTATGTAAACTAATAGTACTAATACAACTGATAAGCGAGAACTATAAAAACAATGACTATGCATGGTGCAATTAGGCAGTTTCTAAATTGAGATCCCTCAGCTGCTTAATTAAGTCAGCTCAGCATAGTCTTAATGGGAGGACATTAATACTAAATGGAGGATCTGTGGGAGGGGAAATGTACCCTGTGGGTCAGAGTGACAGCAGCAGAAACCAGGACAAAACCCCATAGTAAAACCTGAGGCCAATATTTTACACTAAGGGGGCAATAAACCTGTGTAATTACACTGCAGTTGCATCACAGGTACTTGAAATAAGTTATCGCCATACAGCTGCAAGCCATGTGCTATGCTAAGTAATAGCTGTGGAGCTGCAGAGGCACTCAGCTTGTATAATGACCTGAAGGGCAAAGGTTTCCACTGCTGTTAGGTTTAAGGTCAGAGGGGATATTATCATGGCAGAGTTAGCTTAGCCTTAAGGCCATCAGTATTCACATAAACACGCATAATTGCATAAGCGACTGCTGTATGCCTGGCTACAGCTGAATGATTTTGTAAGGTTACTGTGTAACTGCGTAAACGCAGTAGCCATGCGTCGGGTTAACATTAGTGACAATTCAGCTACATTTTCTGGCTAATAGTTGGACAAAGCACCGGGCCACCTTGTATACTGTAAATTCCGGTGATATTTAAAAATGTCAAATTGTTTTCACAGCTACAGGCTAAGGAAAGGCATCGTCTCACTGGAGGGGCCACTGTGAGTCAGGGCACTTCTGTTTTATTTGCCTCTTTTAGTACGAGGCATTTTTACACAGAGTCACAGCTGTTTGGCGTCTCCGCTTGACTGCCTTAATGACCCAGGAACTGGAGGACAGATTTCCAGCCAAGGATTGGCAGTATTCGGAATACCTTTGCTCTTAATTAGCATTTTGATGTGTGTAATTCATATGACTCATATAAGACATTGTTTGATACATTCTGCCACCTGCCATGCAAACTAAGCCCACAACATTTTGATTGCAGTCATAGATACATCTATCTATTATGTATTAGGTGGGAGGCCTGCACTGCCCGGTCTCCTCATGAGAAGTGCCAAATCACTCCTTTCATTTATCAGTTAACAACAACATCCTGCTCCCATCTGACCTGGCTTGTTATGGAAGCTCTTCTGCGGTTAGCAGTGTAATGCTCATCCCCTTTAAGACAGCAAATACATGCTTTTCCAGCAAAACTGTTTACTATTAGGAGGTGCAAGTATAATACATAGGACATATGCATGGATACAGTTAGTATGTTTATATGCAGTACGTGTGTTTTATAATGTGTAAAGGATGTATAGTGTGTCATATGAAAACCAAGAGAAATGTACAGCTTCAGTATGGGCATAATCAAAGCTAAAGAAGCATTTTTACCCCCTCAAACGATTTTGGTTGTGAGGCCTCCGGCTGTTGCAGTGAGGTGGAAATCACACTGAGGAGCTCAACGCCGGTAATTGCCTGCACCCTAAACAGTTTTGCCAGACACAATAAGTCCTGGATCTCCCGGGATGGAGGACAAATTTGAGGCAGTTTAGGGAGGGCCGTGTAACTTTAGCTGAACGCCACAAACTGGGCTCTGGCCTTCCTCTGAGAATCCATCCTTGGTCTGCAGCTACAGCCGCAGCATACAAAGCACACACTCTTTCAGGCATGCCCAATTGTTTCTGTCGCCATGGTGATATTTATGATGTCATCCTTGCATTGCAGTTGAATGGAAATTAAGGTGCGATCAAACTCAACCTTGAAGGCAGGACCCCAGCAAACACTACGACATACACCATGTGGCTATCCTAGCGTCAGTTTAAGTCAAAGCAGCACGTGTCCACATGTCAACCTCATACACACACGCACACACACACACACACACACACACACACACTACACTATATGTAACACTGAGCTAAAGACCAATGCTCCATGTGCAAAACCTGGACTTATTTGGCTCATCAAATTTGTGTATCTGACGGAACGCCCCTATACTCTCACTGCCGGTGAAGGCAGGGCGATGTCGGCCACATTCGCTCCACAGTTGGGGGGGGGATTCAGACGCGGGCGTGTTTATTTGGCAACAAAGGAGGCTTTGGGGGGGGACATGGTGAGGATGTTACCAGAAACAGCTCTGAAATTTATGCTTCAGGCGCTGGCCTTTATCTGCGGTCTTACTGAAAAACAGCACACTCTGTTTACCATCACGCTCCCCATCACAACTCCGTGAGAAGACGTTGTTGTCATATTAGAACTGCTTTGCTCTCTGTTTTTGTGCTGTTTCTGACCTGGCTGGAATTGTGAGAATTTGTTACCATGTATAAATATTCCATAATGAAATATACGGTGTTGAGTACAATATATTTGAATGTATATGGTCTTAAATATATCAATATTTCTTTTAAAGCTTTCTGACGAAATAAAGAAGACAGAGATATCTGTTAAGAAGCAAATCTATTTCAAGTGGATCAGATGTCTACATCTTACAGATATAAAATACTTAGGTCTATGATGCAATATTTCCACTGTAGGTGTCACCAGATACTTCACTATAGCGAAGACCTAAATATAGTTTTCATTACGATCAATTCATTCCACTATTCATTGAAGCAATCATTGAGCTACCATTACCATAAACTATGTGTGTGTGTGTGTGTGTGTGTGTGTGTGTGTGTGTGTTTGTATTAATATGTAGGTAACTGTGTATACATTTTGTGAATGACTGGCCAATACTGTCTCCTTAAGGACAGCCATTGTCTGAAATATCAGTGCCTACCATTCAGTGAAAGGTTGTGTGTCTTTGCTGGTCTGTGTGTGTGTGGCCCTGGATCTGAATGTGTCTCAGTATGTGTGTTTGTATGTGTTTTTATGTGTCCTTCCGCAGTATATTAATGTGTGTTTGTGTGTGTGTGTGTGTGTGTGTGTGTGTGTGTGCGCGTGTGTGTGTTTACAGGCCCCTCACAGGTTTATGGAGGCAGAAAAACGCTCTCTCTCTCAATGGTCACGTGCTCCTCCATTCGAACGCTCGTCAGCAGCAGTCGTTTTTCTCACGCTGCCCCACTAACCCCAACCTGTCAACTGGAGCAGACCCTCCTCCTCCTGCCCTATCTGCTGTGTGTGTGATACATGCTGATGAGCAAACACATACACACACACACACACACACACACACACACGCACGCACACACACACACACACACACACACACACACACACACACACACACACACACACACACACACACACACACACACACACACACTCACACGCACATTCACACACTCACACACACACTCAGACTCACTCACATGCACTCACACACCCACACTCACACTCACTCACTCACTCACATGCACACACTCAAGTCCCCTGTATAAAATCGTGGAAGGTTAATGTCAAGCATGTTAGAAAGCTATACCACAAAGGTACACTGTATACCTTATATATAAAACATGTCTACTGTATACACAAAAGAATTCAGGCGGATTGTGTTATTAATAAAACTGTTAACTGGTATCTTCCCCTGCTGGTGGTGGGGAGGGGGGGTGGTTGTGTGTTTGGGGGTTCGTTGGCTGACATTGAGGTGCTGAGGCTGAGCAGGCCCTGAGGAGAGACTGAGTGTGTGCGGGAGCGTGAGTGGCGTGCGAGAGGAGAAGTGGGGGTACAGAGCGCGTCTGTTCGGTGGTTGTGTGGGGGGGGGGTGGGAAGGGAGAGAACGGTATGGCTCATGCTCTCTTTTTCTGAACAAAAGCAGCTGAGAAAACAACTGTGGTGCTGCCGGGGCTGGAACCATCTAGTTCAGACCGGTAGCTGTTAGTGGAGGGGGGGGGAAGGAGGAAGGGAAGGGGGAGGAGAGAGAGAGAGAGAGAGTCTCTATGAAGTCTTTATGATGGAAGTCTAGGCCCCATTACTCACAGGCAAAGAACTTGAGAATACCGAACACGCGATCTGTATCACACTGATATAATCATTGCCTAATTTTTTTTTTTTTCACACTGTTACTACATTCACATGCTAAAAATATCACAAGGCTCACTTATTAATTGGCCTCTATGAATCAGGGACATGTTTTGACACTGAGGGTCTTTGTTGGCAGAAGATGTAGTTTGGGTAAAGTACTTGGTGGGACAGAGGATTTGTTCTTTCATAAGACAGCTCTTTTCATGGGGATGATACTCCACTGTGGGCCTGGTGTTCCACAGGGTACACCAACTGATATATGCCCTGAGCACAGAACTGCTCACTTACAGTGGTGATTACACAGGTCACTCAGTTCTCTTGGTTCCTTTGGTTTGGTACTGACAGCCAATAATAACAACATCCAATAAAACTCACACACCTGCCACTATAACCACCTGATTTCATTGGATAATTAAGTGCTGAGACTGGCAGACGGAGGCGTAACACCAGGGGGAAAAGGGGTACTGAGTATACAGGGCCCAAGGGTTTGAGGGGCCCATGAAAATCTGGGATTTTTTTTTATGAAGAGTGGAGGGGCCTCAGAGCCTGCCTGTATACTGGGCTCAGAGTTTCTCTCTATGCCGCTGCTGGCAGACCTGGTGGCTCTGCAGGACTGGGGTTAGCCACCCCTGCCTTCATCAATTCTGATTCTGAAAAACCCATATGGTTGACTTGAAAAGACTTTTGGTTCCCAGAAAGAGTGAAAGAATGGCCAGCCCTGAGACATGTCACTCAGCAAGCTCTTCACCCTCACTAGTGACAGCACTGAACAGTTACCGCATTCATTAAAGGCCTTAGCTATTCGTCACATTTCAGAACCGGCTGGATGCTTTCATTTCACTTTGTATTATACAGTAGGTGCTATCTTACACTTCTGTAATCATCCTTGTCAAAAACAGGACAATGACCATGAAATCAAGCTTGTCTGGCAGGGAACAGGACAACAACTTCACAGCCATCTGCCAAAACAGGACAAAGACTAGCTTCTAATTGGATAAATCGCTCGTGCGCAGTCCAGTGAAACTGAAAGCCTTGGATTCGCTGTCCTTGGCTCTTGATGACATGCTCACGTGTCGGCCCAAGGAGCGCACTTCCTGCAGACCAAGGTTAGCGCAGGACTCGGAGGAATTCCACGCTTTCATTTGCACAGACATCTGCTGTGCGCGTTAGCTCAAAGAGTGGACTGTTCTCCTCATGGGTACCGCATCTGCTAATCCCATCAATGTGCTCTGAGACATCCTGTTTGTCTGTCTATGTTTGTGTGCGTGCATGTGCATGTGTGTGTGTGTGTGTGTGTGTGTGTGTGTGTGTGTGTGTGTGTGTCAGTGGTGAGCGGGGTGCTTACCCAGAGACATTTCAAAACTGAAATCTCAGTGTGTGAACAGAGACACACACTGAACTCCATAGAAAATATAGCAGTATTTCTTAAAACTGATCCTGCTACTGATTGATTGTGCTGTTTGACAACACACTTACACAACATAATCTAATGAAATATGTTGTAAATATTTTTTTCTTGGCAACATACTTTTTAAAATCATGTTCCAGTACCTTTAAAGTGGTTTCAGTACCACCAGTATTTGTATATTTGCCATAAATTATGTCTTCAGATTTTGATAACATATTCTGTTTCAACATATTTTAATGTATCACTTGGGTATTCGTGATCCAGCCAAATTGCACACACTGACAGGGAGCTACGGTATGTGCAGAACAGAGGTAGCCAAGCTCATCCACAGAGGGCCTGTTTGGCTACAGGTTTTCATTCCCAATGAGCAGGAAATACCCGACTCCGCTAATTTTATTCTACTGATTGTCTTCTCATGATTGATTAGCGGTACCAGAGGTGTGTTCCTGCTCGACTGCAATGAGAACCCGACTGTGTCAATCAAAAAGTAGCACCCCTTCCTTCAGTTGAAATAATTTCTGAACCTTTCACTGCTTCAGCTGAATAAGCAAAACATAAAATCTTTCATTTGAAGAAATATTGCAAGACTGTACAGGAAGGTCTACAAATTACAAGGAAGGGATAGACAGAGTAATATATTATCTTAATAAATATTATGATTGAAAACCATGTGGAGTTTGAGATGTTGTGACAATTCAATCAAAGAGATAAAACCTTAAATTAAACTTCAGCTGAGCGTACTGAACGCAGCCCTATTTTTTGCTTAAGGTTTTGCTCATGAGATTCTAGATTCAAAAACTTCAGAAATGGGTTTTCAGAACTTGCATGTACATTGGGAGCCATAGTCGACGTGTCACATGTATGGTATCTATAAACAGAAATAAACTGACTGACAACTTCCTGCTTTGTGCGGGCAGACTGTCTGCTCTATCAGAGTAATTAACTGATCGCTATCTGGTTCATAAAATGGTCCAGATGAGGAACTAAAATGTCATTTTCTTCCTGTCACCCCCCCAAAAATACCCCATCTGTCACAGCCTGTGTCACTCCCTCTACACTCCCTGCGCTGATGTTGAGGCCAGCAGAGACGCAGGCTGTTGTGACAGCAGTTGACCTTCATCCGTTGTCCTTAAAGTACAGTTTGCTTTAACTGACCGAGGCCTTAACAGTTTTGTTACCACGGCTTTCATGCTAAAATGTTAACAAAAAGCAAGGGATTGTGGGTTGAACTCCAACCCACCACATCTAATTTTTAATTCAATAGGTCATCACTCTTGGCCATTGTTCTGTGCATTTGACATCAAAAGGCCTCTGCCCCACATGAGACAACTGCAAACTGGATATGAGGATGCCGAATACCATCTAAGGATCGAATAAACATTGCTGTATATGAATGAAGGCCCAGATGAGCAACTTTACACCATTTTCTCTTCACACCAGCGGTGATGCCGGTTTGAACAGGCCACAAATTATTTCTGTGGAAGCTATGCAGTATGTGGTGAATGTCACACACCACTGGGATAGAGAAAAGTGTGTTCTGATGGTGTATTGTCAAGAAAGATGCTAAAGCACAGTTAGCTTTAATTGGAACAATTAGTGACACACACAGCGCAGATGTTCATCATTAGACCCACAGAGGGTCATTGCTGAAGGGACAATGACACAGGCCCGAATGGCCGTTAAACCACCAGAAACGTGCAAACACACTAACACGCCGATCGTCGCAGGCACAGGTGCAGCTGGTGCCGTCATGGCATGTGGAGGATGAGACGCGGGGGACACATCGTCGCGAACACCGTCGCTCCGGGCGAACGGACCTGGTAATTCAATGACAATAGGAGATCAGCTGGCCCTGATGACGACGGCTCTTGTAATTGTTGTTTACGTACCCGTGGCCAATTTTGTCTGAAATGAGACCAGTGGGAGGCACTTTTTGTAGCTTAATCCAGCGTAGTCTTGTTTTACCCACACCGGTTGACAAAAACATTATTGCTACTTTTTATAATGCTGCAGTAAGGCTGTGTTAAATAACAATGATCTGGCAACATTTTTACAATGTGTCCTTTTCATCACTTCCCCAATAACAACTTTCCAGCTAAGTTGTAAATAGGTCCAGATTATATTGTTATAGTATTACATCATAATAACTGTTTAAACTGTGTAATTTTTCTGCTGGACATTATCAAAAATAAAATATATGCCTGTTTATTGCCTTTATGTGTGTATTAGCTTTATGTTTTTACAGCCACTGTTTAGCTTGATGCTTTATCACACTTTATTACTTACCATTTTGTACTCATTCTGGCTCTCTTTCAGCTCTTTGATATATAGTACATGTTTGTACTTTAAGCAACAACAGCCCTGTAGGTTGGTCGGCATGAAATTGTTTGGTGAATTAATAAATAAATGTAAATAGCAACAACAATAACCGTAGTAATAATAAAATGTTGTGTTTGTTCTGTATGCTGTGGGAAATCAGCACTTTTGAGACGTTGTCGGTCCATTGTTTGGCGACAGATGTACGTCAGTAATCCCAATTCTCAAAGGCGGCCTTTGAGAAGCTCAGTGAGCATGCCGGAGACTCCACTCACGCACCCCACCCCCGATTATGATGTCGTTGATCTGCCACTCTTGCAGACAGAGGACAATCTGGCTGGAAGATCCTTCATGAAGGGGTTTTGCCCATATTTGCTCGCACGCATGGAGGATGTGGGTAGAAAACACAGAGAGCGGGCCTGCGTGCCGGCTGAGGGAGGAACTGCTCTCCTCTGCAGGGCTTCATTGTCTTGAGCTGACTGTAATCCTTGTGTGGGCAAGTCTCTGTGCCTTACACTGACTGTGTCTTTCCATGATGGTCTTATGCAAGGCTTCACATTCTTCTTCACCCCATTTTTTTCTCACCCCCATTTTTAACACAAACGCGTGGGCTGAATAGGTCATTTGGATAATAGGATTCTCATCCGAAAGGAGGAAACGCTGATTCGGGATTCCGTAAGCGCTCCACGGAGAAGAACAGCCCCCGTCCCCCTTTCCTTTGAGGCACACAGAGCTCTATAATTCCCATAATCACGTAATTATATATCTGTGCTTTTCTATAGCCAGGGACTTGACCCCTTCTGGAGCGGACCAAACGGCTGGCGCAGAGGGCGGGGGAAGGGCAGTTCGTGCCTTGGGATCGTTTAGGGGGGTGTGTGAATGCGGGTCCTGGCATGGTGTTTTCACAGTTTGGGCTAGCGGTGCCAGAGACGCCTACGCCTTTGGCCCGGGTCATGAGATTCCGCTGCCAAACGCTCTCTGCTCGGAATCACACTTCCCATAAGCCACCTGGCCAAAGGCGGGGGGGGGGGGGGGGTGGGTGGCAGGCAGGAGGTGTGGGGTTTGTGGGGGGGGTGGAGGGAGGTCTAGGATCTTCCTGCCTGACCTTATTCTGTCCCCCCCGGGGTTTGTTCTCTGCCACGGTTTCTCAGAACATGGATGGTTTTTTTTTTTGGGATACCCCATTATTTTCCTGGCCATTTATGTAGAATCTGTCAAATCTCATCGCTTATTCAAGTTTATTTGATTTCTTGAGGTAATGCCCTGAAGAGGGGAAGTTTTGCTGGAAAGCGTTGGTGGTACACACTTTACAGCTTTACTCAGTAGAAATAAAGGCTTTTTAACTTTTTCACAAATATAAGTGACTTTGTTCTCATTCCTTTGCTCCTTTTTTCTGGTCCTTCAAGGACCACTCTCTGCAAAGAGTGCACATTGTGGTACAACTTTTACTTTTGAAGAGCAAAAAAGTTAAAGGAGCGTTCCCATTGTACCCCTCGCACTTCGTCTTAATCTTTTTTCTGTTGAGTATAGTTTTCAGTGCTGGGTTAAAGGAAAGAGTTTTCACTGTATGCTTCTTCCCTTCTTTCAGGACTGAGAGTGAATAAAAACAGACTGGCAGGCAGGGATAAAAACGTCCCCGAATGCATTCATAGTGGGTCCTGGAAAGAGAGAGAGAAAAAAATGAAAGTACTAACACTAAAGCGTGACTCATGGGTGTGTGCAGCGAGCCTTTCCTGCCCCAGGCGGTGAGTAGTGACCTGGTGACACGAGCTAATTTGTTTGCATTTGGAGTCTCATACTCAAACGGCTGGAAAAGCCCTTTTCCCGGAGTCACATTCGTCAGTCATTCCCAGCTTTGAGGCCTCTGATTTCTCTGTACCTCTGAGATCTCACGCTTAAAAATAATAAGAAAAAACCATTGGTTTTTATGTATGTAATAACATAATGTACAAAAAATGCTTCACTGAAATCCATATCAAACAGAAACAGGTGAGAGGACGCTGCAGTTTGCCTCTCGTTCGTTTCCAAGGAGACAGTGTTAGGGTGTAACATGACTAAAGCTTCTGTGCTTTGTTAGCTGTAACCTGGCCAAATGCCTGTCAGCTTTCATTGGGTACTGTAACCCTACCTTTCAACTGGGTGCTCTTCCCAGAAACAGGCCGAATTTAAATCCTCTGTGTACTTAAAGTGAATGGGCCTGGAGCATGTGTGTGGGGCAGGTATGATAACATATTTTATGAAAAAAAAAAAAAAAGGTTAACAAAAACCTTTTAAAACCTCCTTTCACAACTCATTGAGTACGCCTTTCAGCTTCTCTGACAATTGTGTCTGACTCGCAATGTCTCTGTAGCACCACTGAAAAGAGAGACAGGTTTTTAACATTAACTAATCATCATTTTCAGTCGTAAAATGGCATAATTTATCACCATGTAAGCTAACAAAATGCCTTTGTGCTCTCGGCAAGGCAAGTACCCAAAGTTGTATTGCTTTCACATTCATTGATTTAAATATTGATAGTGCAGTATTATATGTACACAGTGCTGACCAGCAACAAATATTTTTCATGCTGTAAATTAACTACCATTACAGGATGGTATTTAAGAGCAATAAACAACTATAAATCTGAAACTATGTCTCAGAAATTACAAATGAGTCTCTAAATGCCATGAGCTAACAATGGAAATCTGCCAAAATAAAGCATTTTTGGCAGTATATGAGCAATCTCTTGGTGGATGTCATTCTCCCCTCTTGTTCTCTTGTCTGTGTTCATTGTGTAAAGTTTCACTTGATCACCTTTTAAAGGGTCTGAAAATATTTTGACCGGTAAAAGATAAAAAAAATGTCTATGGTTTTTTGACAAACCATGGGAAAATGGTGCTGTACAATAATACAGACTGATTGTCTGCTTTGGTAATTAACTGATCAACTGATTCATTCATTCATTTAAAAAAAGCATCACCCTGCTTTGGGGTGGTTTGGCCACTGTAACGCTACGGATTCTGTGTCAATGAACTATGAGGTCACTCATGGTCAGTGTCAAGACCAGCGTCGACGGGAGCACTGCAGCTGGGACATCCCTCTCTCACTGGCGTGGGACTTGAGGGGGAGGAGCCGGGCCTCATGTTAGCCAGACAGGGAAGAGCACATGGGCAGATTGAGTGAGTCAGGCTGGTGGAGTGTTGACTGTGAGTGATCACGTCTCCCTGCGCTGTGTGTGGGCCCTCAGCTCCACTGGTCAGCTCCCATACTGAGTCATATCAGAGTAGCCTGATATGCCCCCAGTGTACCTGATCCTTCTATTACCCGACACACACGCACATACACACACACGCACACACACACACACACACAGAAACTCAATGCACTCAGAGACAGAGCCACACACACACGGACACTCACACACTGATGCACACACACACTGACACTCAGGGACGGAGTCACACAGGGACATTCATATGTACTCAGTGACACAAGCATTCACACACACACACACACACACACACACACACACACACACACACACACACACACACACACACACACACACACACACACACACACACACACACACACACACACACACACACACACATACCGCTGGTGAGCTCAAAACAGGAAGGAACAAACTTTACCTTTAAACCTATCATTACATTCAACCTGTTCCCACTTATCCTCCTTGATTAACAATAAAACAAATTATTCATGGAGTTATCAACACCATCTGACGTAAACAGAGTAAATGGTTACCAATTTCATTTTGTCATAGAATTGCTGATCTTTGCAAACTAGAGTTATGTCTGTTATATCCATGGATGTTTTTAATCTGTTTACATCAGTTGGTGTTGATTACTCCATGAATTACTTGTTTTACTTTTAATCAAGGAGGATAAATGGAACAGGTTGAACATAATGATAGATTTAAAGGTACAGTTTGTTCCTCCCCATGTTTTAAGTTCACCAGCCGCCACTGACACACACAAACACACGCACGTACGCTCGCACGCACGCACACATACCCACACACAGACATGTAGGCACATAAACACACTCACATATCCAGACACAAACACGCACAGGTTCATTGGTACAAGAACACACACCAGGACATGAACATGCACGTGCATACACTAACTCACACACACAAACACACACACACACACACACACACATACTTGCAGGCACACACGTACACACTGCCGTTTAATTCACTGAGTAAACGGATCATGCGGCCTTCGGACTCACTGACTCAGCTCTGCTGGCAAAGCCAGCCCGGTGTGAAACCGGTAACGGGAACCAGGGAGAGGCGGTGACTCACAGGAGAGATGACACGCATGAGCGGCAGCGTGTGTGATGAGTGTGCTGGCGGAGTGTGTGTCCCGCGTTACAGCCAGGCCATGTGGCGAGAAAAACTGTGAGAAAAACATCACAGTCCAAAACAATAAATCATACTTCTTAAGAGAGGGAAGAGTTGGGTGGGCGGATAAAACTCATTATGTTTGTTCCTCAGTTTTGAGTACCGCACTAAAGAATGTTCTTTGTATAACATGTCTTTTTTTTCAGTGGATTTCAGTGGAAGGGCTTGGATCCACAGCCAGGCCCACGCACCCCCAGTTCCAGGAAGTGGGGGCGGAATTTGGGTGGGCGGGGTGGGGGGGAGGTGGGGGTAAGCACAGTCCCTTGTCTCTCCCAGGCTGGAATGGGGCGCTGACCTGAGTTGCGTAACGTAACATGGGGGGCCCCTGCAGTGGCTTGCTGCCCCCAAACCGCATTTCCCCGGGGTTAATTAACTGCCCCTCTCAGAGGACCGACCGCAGACCGCGGCAGCGCTCTCAGCTGCTGGCAGGGCTTTACAATGCTTTTTTTTGGACTTAATTGTTGGCAGCTCTCATACCCTTCTCCGCTAGCCGGTGTACGGCGCAGACTGTGTCCTTCAGTGACTCCTCTAACACACCCTCATGGCCTGCTTTGTTCCCATATTCACTGAAGACGCCTCCTGATTTTCGCGCTGCTCTTTCCCCTGCAGGCTGTCCATGCTGGACCCAACAAGCCTCCCGGGCCCACGCACCAAGCGCTGTTTACACCAATTCCCTCTGTAATGACTATGGAACCAATGAGGAGATTGCAGCAGAATGAAACACACAGCCAGCGCAAAGCCCTGAATTGGTAATGGAGCTGTATGGAGCAGATATGAGACCAGCCCTGTGGAATAGTTGACTTTGTTCCTCTTTTCTTTGGGGGGGGATTTTTAAATCTCCCCTCCCGTGTCCCAAGGGTGCCTCTTGGAAGAGGTACCCCGTTGGTCCACCCTGTAGCTCCCTTCTCATCCCTTATCTTTCATAGATCAGCTGCCTGCTATGATGCTGTGGTGAATACAAAATTGCTAGACTTCCAAAGCCATCTTTGTTTTCATCCTTGAAAAAAGCTATTTGAAGAAATTTCAAAAAACAAGCACACTGGGAAACAGCTGTAAGAAGAATTTCACTTACCAACTATTAAGACCTGGAAAATTCACTGGCTCCATTCTGTTTTTTGGATGAATAAAAATACTCTTTAAAAAGCACTGATTTATTAGTAATAAAAGAACATGTCTGACAGAGCCCACTGATTCTGTGTGTGAAGGTCATTCCCACTCAGCAGTTAGCCATAGATTGTCAGCAGTGATATCCTAGCAACAGATTCATTCTCTGCCCTTTGACCTGGTGTCTCACATTAGCCATTGGACAGTTAGGGTCTGTGCCGATGCCGTGAGGCACAGTGAGTGTGGAAGTCCTACGATCTGAAGGACATACTTTGTCTGTCTTCCTGAGTGGAGAAGTGCCATGGCAACGGTTCAATCAATGTTTGCCCATAAATTTTACTTATAACTAAATATGTGTATTATGCTTTTTCTCTGCAAGAAATGCTTGGCGAGTTCATTTTTATGGATGCTGAACGTATTACCATGGTGAATTTAAGTGTATCATTCACATAATGCCAACAGCTTTACCAATACCAGCAGGTACAAGACCAGCCCTGCAAATGACAGGAACTCAATGCATCAATCAATTAGGAATCACACATCTGACCTTTTCCAGCTTTAATGAGGGTGTGTTGTGGTCAATGGTAAAGATAGAAGGAATTCCAGTTTAAATCTTCAATTTCCTACAGAGTGTTGCAAGAAGCAAAATGCCAGTAGTTCATGTCTGTCAGTGCCCATTGCTTTACATTCAGACAATGTCCTTTTTGAATATCCTATATGGCCATGAAAGCAGAAGCAGACTTCAAAGACTTCCAATGTGTATCCTTGCTGCAGCTGAAAACTAAATGCCAATGGTCTACACACTTTCTGAGAGCGGACAAAGGGAGACTGTCTTTAGTCTCAGACCTGAGGAACTTACTGAAAAGCCCTCTAAAAACCCAGACTCATTCACTCAGTGCCTTTTCACACACAGACCCGGCTGAGCGTTATTCAGAGAACGCCATCAATCATGCTTGCATTTGTGCTAATGCCATTCCCCCATGTGTTACGAGAAAGATTTACAGTAACTCAAGGACCTTTGTGAGCAAATGTGTGTTTTTAAGACAGGGAAGATTTGGGTGGTGATTAAGACAAATGTTAATATGTTCATGAACTTTGTATAATGCACACAAAAACTTATACTTTTTTGTCATTGATTTTTAGTGATCGAGGTTTCATATCGTGTAAGACACAAAACAAAAGAATAAATTGTGAAAAAACCTTGCTTGAATTACATGGTCAGAGATGTCCATCATTTTTCTTCTTTCATGCCTGCAGTCTTGGTTGAAAGAAATAAAGATTTCATTATATGCGTCTTGCATAACACATTCTCTTTATGTAACCTGTGGAGAAACCGCGTTTTGTGTTTTTTTTTTTTTTTTTTCCGGTGGAATTCTTGTTACAATGAGTGTTCGAGGAAAGTTCACGCGCCGCTTATCTGACCATGAGAGTGTGCCTCTTTAAAACCCACTGCGGACACCCCCCACCCCCACCTGGCAACAAGTCCCCTGTATGATGTAACAGCGCTGCAAGCGCCTGCACTGAGAGCGGATCGAAAGAAATTTGCCGCGTGCAGAAACAGCCTTGAAATAGCGCAATCGATATTACGGGAGGGTCGCCAATCGCTCATTGTGTCCACGGTTTTTAGCATAATTAAAACTGTGATCAAACATCAACGCTGTAGAGCCGCTTTGCTCAATTTCTTTGCTGTTTGTCCTTGCGTTTGAGTGACACATTTATCAAAGTGTCACATTAAATCTATGGACTGATTATAAAACATTAAGTTTAGTGGTTGTAATAACATATGTATATAGTATAGGAATTAAAGCCCCCTTGTCACACCTTATAAATTTCACTTCAGTACAATTCAGGGCACGGTCTGTGTGGACTGGGTCTAGAAGTACCATGTGACATTGAGTTATGATGAGTATCCTTCAGGTATATTTACCTGTAATAAACGCAGACTAATTACAGCAGTTTTTCAAGAAAACACAATGCACAATATATATTTACATGACAGTTTTGGTTATTATAAACCGTGATGGGCACTCCTTTATTTTTGGTCAAGCTTCAGATGTCTCATAATTATACAGTTTCATATTTTAATTTCCATCTATAAACACAACACTCAGAAATATTCCTTTGAAATGAAAATGAAAGTATTTAATATGCCTGCGCCCTGATGGAGAGTCCAGTCAAAGAAGAGGATTGTTAGAATTGGAAGATGGTATGCACTCAGTCTAAATGACATGGAAAATGGAGATCCGATTGGAACCCATTCACTTTTTTTTTCTTTTTCAACGGGAGAAAAAGAACTGATTCACTCCGGGGAGAGCTCGTGTCCTGAAAGGACACAGTGCAAATGCGCCTCGCTTGCTGTTTTTTTTCTTCTGCCAGATCTCCGCTTTCAGCTTGAATCATCTCAGATGACAGTGACTCTTGTGTAATTTCTCCTTGCCCACTTCAAGTGCCAAAGCAATGTGGGCGACTTTTACACTGATAGCTATTTCACTGAACTGTGCATGCAAAATGAAGGCTGCAGGTTTGATTCCCAGGTAAGGGCACTGCCTCTGGTCCCCCTAAGTAATTAACCAGAATCGCTTCAGTAAATATCCAACCGCGTAAATGGATAGTGTGTGAAAAATGTGGAACTATGCAAGGTTGCTCTGGATAAAGGCGTCCGCCAAAATGGCCACAGTATGGAACACCACTAAACTTACTCAATCTCATAACATGATATTGGCACTGGAATCTAAAGAGTCAATATTTTTGATTAAAGGAATGTTCTTATTGCAGACACAGGGTTTCAACTAAGTGGGCTATTTGGCCGGATCTTGGAGGCAGCTCTCTCCGCTCTGGCCGAGGGGTGAAGGAGCTGTTTGTGGATGACATCGGAGCCCTGGCCAACCAATTGGAGCAAGGGAATGTGGGGCTGGACCAGAGCCAGACTCCCCCTTAATTAAATCAGACACAGGAGCTTTGAAAACTCAGCAAAAAAGGCCTCTCAGAGCCAAGCCGCCACAGCGCTTCCTGGTATTACATAACGGCACATCGCTACCTGCCAAAACCCAAGCTCAGGACACTGCATCAAAAAGTGCTCCCCCTCCTCCGAAGCCTGCAAGAATCTATTTGTGGCCAGGCATTAACTAACGGCTGAGGGGACAAAAACTGCTGCTGCCGTGTCATAATTTTTGAACAAAACAAATGCATGTGACAATGAGGCCACTTAGCATCATGGTCAACAAGATTCCCTCAATCAGGCGTCCCTGACTGGGCCTCTTGATTGGGTGGTTTTTGCTTTCATCTTAAAAAAGACCAACCAAATAAGACTGAAGGGACTGAGAGATGTGATGTAACTGTGAACCAGCGCTTTAACTGACAAATTAAATGTTGAGTGACAACAAGGGCTGGTGGACCCTGTGGTTCTCTAGGTCCACAACCATCTGAGGAAGGCCAGGCTCAAACAAAATCTTGCACATGACCAGATGACTCCACCCACAGCTATAGGCTGAGATTGTTTATACATGGCCCGCTACCCTTGCATTCTTCGCCATGCTTTGTGCTATATAATAACAAACAGGTAATGTCCTCATTTCACCTAATACAGGTTCCTTGCCTCATTTTTGCATGAAAAACAAAATGAATGAAAAGTGTACACAGGGTGGCTAGGAGGATAGGTACAGGGAGGCTGCATGTTTGAATCCTGGTTTAGGCTGATGTAACTAGATCCGACAATTTAGTGAATGTCTAGGGGCATGATAAGTTAAACAAGGAAAGGACGTTTGCTTAGAAAGCAAGTTATGTAAAACCTACTTACATGCACTGGGCGGAAAAGCACCTTTACTTGATCTGTTTCTGATCTACCAAAAAATATGGATAATTTTTAAATATATTATTTTCATTTTTATGTATATGCATCAAAACAATATCTTTATCAGGTATATGTTATTCCTGAATTCCTGAATTCCTGGATATCACTCACGGCCATTTTGTTTGCCTGAAAGGTTCTGCTCCTCATAACATTGGGAGATAGATGAAGAATGCAGTGCAACATTACAACAGAACATTTACAAAAACACAAGATATCCATTTCTGGCTATGTTGCTTTTCTGCAGTTAGTACTATCTATTACAGTGTGACATTTTATTCTATATTCACGCCACAAATCATGCAAATGTTAGATTAATGGTCAGAGAGAGGTGTTATGAATTCTTCCACAAATCTTGTGAATGTCCATGTCAGCGTAATGCCTTCTTAAAGGAGGATTTTACTTTGGTAACACCTTAGATTCTATGCTATATGTGCTAGTGGTTTCAGGATGCTTTATAAAATCAATGGAAGTGAACTGGAGGTTAGGATTAGGCCTAAATAAAAGGGAAGGCAGGGGAAACAAAACGAATGTACCTTGTTAATGAAGACACACCAGAGGTAAGGAAACGCTCCAGGTTAAAGTGTTCCCAAAGCGAGATGCCCCTTTGTGTCCCGTGTTCCTGAAATAGGTGACCTCAGAGGTGTTATGGCTTCAGCGGTTCTCTGAGAGTAAAGGGAGGGTTTGGCGGCGTTGTGTGTTCAGTCATGACAGGCCTTTCCCATGGCTTATTTTCTCTGCGCTAGCGAGGTCATTTCCTCAGCATAACGGCCTGTTTATTTTGGACCATCACAAGGAAACTTTTGGGAAACTTCCCCTGTTTCTCACTGAGTTACAAACTCATCCTGCCAAACGCTTCCTGGTTTTCACGCCCAGCACGTCTTAGGGGCGAGCCCCTCTTTCTTTGCCCTGTGCGTTCACGTGTGAAAACACTTGTCATGTGCTAAATGGACAGCTCCACTGGAAACAGTGAGGTTATGAAAACATATTTTAGAAGGCATAATGATACCTTCCTCCCGATACTTAAACCTTTTAGAATGGTGCCATTCGTCTTTAATAAATAAAGTGATGGGAAAAAGAGTGGCTCGACCTGTTTAAACTTTTCTTTTTTTTTGAGTGGATGGGCCCCATGGTCTTTTATCAAAACCAGACCAACCCTATGAAGCAATGCCTAATTGGCTGTAGTGTTGATCAGAGAGCAATGAAATTCCCTCTACTTTAGTGACCAGGGATGACTGTACTGCATCTCTCACCAGCGCCCCCTATTGGTCAGTTGGGTGCCTACGTCCTGCCTGAGCAAAGCTGCACCTGAAATGTCTTCTGCTGTCTCTTATGAGTGTGAGTGTGACTCGTGGAGCACTGTGTGAAAAGAGGAAGTGGCTCACATCACGTGTTTCTGAGGAGATCGTGTGTATGCCTGCACTCTCTTGATTTGACAGCAGAGGTTACAGCAATGGCCGTCTCATGTAAATACAATTAGGCATGCCAAACTGGGAGAAAAGTCATAGAATCAGAAAATAAAGAAATGAGAGATAATTGAATCAAAGAAATGGAAAAGTGGAAAATCTAATATTGAATGTGGCATTGTAAAAGCCACCCACACTGTCCTTAAAATGCTCCAGATCTTTGTCTCTGTGGACACAGCGTAAATAGAGGCCTGTAGACTGTTTGGTCATTGGTGGAACACTGATAAATGATGGCTACCCCAGGTTTCCATGGTGATACTGGGTGTTTACATTTAGTGTAGATCAGTTGGTTTTCTCACTTCATAGAGAGAGATAGTAATGTTCGAACAAAGCTAACTTAACACTGGCCTACCTCAAAAACTCAGTGCTCCTCAGAGACACCCCGGAACATTTAATTTTTTTGACTTACTGATATACAGAATTGTCATCACATTCTGACTAACTGGTCATTTCAACTACAGAAAAGGATTTTGCTGGGATTCCCATTTCCACTCTGCAGCAAAACGATGTGGAAGGGTAGCACCAGTGCTTTGAAACTCAGCAGTGCAGAGACCTAAAAGCCCAAATAGTTCCTTACAGACTGGCTTAATGTGTTTTGCAGATGCTATAAAACAAATGGCACTCAATTATGACTGGCAATCATTTTAGTTTTAGAGGCCAGGCATGATCCACATTCTGCAAAGGTTTTTTTTTGTTTTCATAGTGGAAAGCAGGTAGAAAGTTTGGGAAAGTTCTTTTTGGCTTCTCGTTTGGGTCGTTGTTTAAAGCCATGTGCGGAACTTGCTCATTGTGCTGAACAAGTTTTGTCAAAGTCCCTGGAAAACATTCCAGGCATGGAGGGCCTGTAAGTCCCAGTAAGATGCTTATCAGCTTGTCAGGCCTGCCCGTGATGGACGATACATGTCAGTAGCATTGAAGAACGTTCCACATGTTTCCACCAAATTCTTCAAGTTCTACGTTCCCTGATTACATTTTTAAAAATTGACATTTTATAATTCACATTATTTCTTTGAAATTTTTAACATTTCCAATGACCATACAATGATCTCATATGACCAATCAAATTTTTCTGAAACCAAGAAACCAAGTCAAATGTGCTTGTTGGGGGCATTTAAAATGGTAATAAAATCCATGTAGATTTAGTCAAAATTTTAAAAATGTAAATGGAAAAAACAAAAAACCTAATTCCCATCAATATTTCAGAGCCCGAATTTCCTTTAAAAATGATTGAATGTTGAACATTCTTAGGGACATTCATGGGTGTTTTTACCACCATCTGAGGAGTTGAAATACTTAACATACTCATTTGACAAAGGCATGGCTGTGTTACGGTTATGTAAGATGTAACATGATGCATTTAAAACATTTTTCCTGTCTGTGAAGCTGCTACTGCAGCTTTGTAATCGCTGCTTGGGTACTCTGATAGAGAAAGAGGCATATCTGGAATGTTTTACTGTGAGCTGCTCCTTCGGTATTTGTGGATGACCCCATGTTTTTTTTTTTAATTCTTGGAAGAAAGCCAGCAACATGAAGGATGGTAGGATATTAATTGTATGAATGTTTGTCATGAAATTTTGCCAATATTGTCTGAAATCTGCTAATATACAGTTAACTTGACTGTTCACCAACAATTTAAAATTGGATTAACGAAAGTGAATGATATTCTAAGGCTGACCTTGGCCTTGCTGTGAAGCAATACTCTAAGCCATCTATGCAAGGCTTCCTCACATATTTTATTTTTTGCTGTCATGAATTTTACAGAATTGTTCATATTTTGTTGACTGCTACACATGGAAAGAACAAATCTGGAATGAGCGTTCCAATCACACCTTATTAATTATGTAAGTAGCGTTAATTAATTACGTAAGAAATAATTTCAATCAATAGCAAATTTAAATTCTTTAAATTGTGTATTGATGTCACTTTAAGGAGGCACAGAACTTTCAGAGTTATGAACTGCCACAAGTTATTCATATCTCTGAGGTTCTGTTGCAATGAGGAATCTAGACTGGGATGGTGGATACAGCAGTGATTAGGAATCGGGCGGGGGGAAGGGGGGGGGCGTTATTGTCCCCACAGCGAGGGAGGGGGCAGTCAGCGAGGGAGGGGGCAGTCAGCGAGGGAGGGGGCAGTCAGTGAGGGAAGGGGCAGTCAGTGAGGGAGGGGGCAGTCAGCGAGGGAGGGGGCAGTCAGTGAGGGAAGGGGCAGTCAGTGAGGGAGGGGGCAGTCAGCGAGGAAGGGGGCAGTCAGCGAGGGAGGGGGCAGCCAGCGAGGGAGGGGGCAGTCAGCGAGGGAGGGGGCAGTCAGTGAGGGAGGGGGCAGTCAGCGAGGGAGGGGGCAGTCAGTGAGGGAGGGGGCAGTCACTGAGGGAGGGGGCAGTCAGTGAGGGAGGGGGCAGTCAGCGAGGGAGGGGGCAGTCATCAGCCTTGCAGCAGGTGCTGCTGTGCTCAAACAGACAACAGAGCAAGTGAAAGGGGGGGCCACTAACCCCAAAATATTCCCAGGGGCTCCCGTCCTGCATAAGACCGTTCTGCTGCCCTGGTATCCTCGGGTTAACCTCACTGCTCTCACAGCCCTGACGTCACAAGCATAGCTTGAATCCTGGCCAACAAAAAGCCTCTGAATTTTCCCCCAAACTGAACTCTCAATGTTTTTGCACCCCGACCTACTGCAAACACAAGTCTGGCCAAGAGGCTCAAAGCTTCCCTTTTTTCCCCCACACAGTAAAATGTTCAGGGTAAATGCAATTCCAGCAGAGTTCATGTGAGGCCAATAAGGATCTCATCCACTCTATCAGAGTGAGGTGTGTAAAAAATAAAACTTATAAAACGTACAAAATGTATACAATGCAACTGATTTAACAATGCACGTTGTATTGTGCAAGAATTCTATGGTTCCTGATTTATATAAACTCTTTAGTATTGGCTTCTCTCATAAGAGGCGTAACTAAAACATACGTCATATTTCATCATAAACAATGAAATAATACTACATTGCTAAACTGACACACAGTGGAATTTTCTACATGTATCTGAGGAGGTGTTTTCATGTCTTTTAATTTCACTGTATTATTTTAACACCGGATTTCTTAAAGAAGGACTGGTTCCTAAAAAAAAGATCTTTTTTAACAAGAAGAAAGGAAGATTGAACATCAGCCAATTTCAATAAGCACAAAGAACATCTGCCTCTACAAGACACTTTTGATTTGCATTCAAGTCTAAGTTTCCTACCTTGAGGCAACAGCTTTTCATTCTGGTAGATTTGGCACAGTAAAAAAAGCATGAGGTTAAAAGAAAGCAGGGCAAGACAAATACCTGTCTACAATTTATCTTTCCATAAAAATCAGCTCTATTCAAATCAGTTAACGGGAAACTCTTGCAGATAATAATTAATTAAAAGTCATTTTCCAGCACAAAGTCCTGATATAGTTTTTGTAGATTTTGGCAGTGTTGTCACACTGTGGTGTGCAATGACATAATGCCACCGCTGAAGGTCATGACACAGGAACTTGCAATGAATTTGGCCTCACGAATTTGGCCTCACCAATTAAAAGGGCAACATAATGAAGTGTCGACGTGGTAGGAAGTTAAATATGTCATTTTTTTAATTGTTCCCCTTCAGAACATCTTGTACACTCTTTCATCCATGTTATTTTTTGGTGGACCTCCATACAGGGAGTAACCAGTTGACTCCCAGCATTTTTTTAAACAATTCTTTCTTTTTCTCATTTTTTCCCACACCCCATCATGGGAGACTTCTTGTTCTTAATTACACAGCCAAAAAACAGGGAAAGAGGAAACAGTTGTGTTATTCAAGTCGTTTTGAATAACTTCCCTTCATTTACCGCAAAAATGATCTCAGTTTAAACTGAGGTCCAGCGATTGCGATTATAAAGTAAAATTCTGCAAACATTTTTGTGGTATTCAAGTCAATTCACGCATTCCACAGTATGGTGAAAACACTGGCAGCACAATCATCAAGCCAGTACAACCAAAAGTAAAAGGATGAGAAGAGAGATTCTATTTAAATTACGATTTCTAAGATCACTAACCACAGTCCCAATGAATACAATCAGTCGCCATAAAACATCAAACATCTTAGTGATGAATTCCTACTGCTCTAATACTGCCTGCACAGCTGATAAAACAAGAACACAATCCCAATACTCAGTCATATGTTTGAGAATAAATCGTATGCTTCTTTTCTCAGTTAAAAAAAAAATGTTTATGAGCTATCACGTGTATTTTGAAACATTTCGTTAGGGTGAAAAAAAAACATGAATAAAGTGTACCAAAGGCAAACCATGTCCTTGACATATCTAGACTGAGGTTTTGAATAGGGTGAAGGAAAAAAAGGAGAAAAAAAGTGAACACTGTGCAAACACTGAAAGTAGAGGAAATGGAGTGTTTGTGCCAGATTTGATCCTCTGCCAGGCTGCATCCCGGCCAAGATCAACAACGAAACTTAGAGGCAGCCCCTCTTTGGCACGCCGTTGCCACCTTTGTCATTCTAACCCACGTGACGGCCAGAAAAGCGTTGTTGCGCACTGGAGGTGAGAGCATTTAGCTCTTGTGCCTCTGAATCTCTGTCTGAATTAGGGGAAATGATTTATGGAAGGGAGAGGGTTATCTCGGCTTTATTTTTATTATCTTTGAGTGGCCGCTCAGTCCTCAGCCAAACCAGCATCTACAAAAACAGGCCACTGTTTTGACCATCTGTTTGGATCATGAGGCGCGACTTTGAAGCTGGTTATGTAAAGGTTAGCCACAAGATCAATTATTTAGTCACATAAATTCTCTCTCCCTTGACGTGGACGTGGCCTTCCTGGAAAGAACCGACCACAAACAGGGTGCATGCAGACATGTCGATACCTCCCACGCTGCCCTGAACCCTCAGTAACTGCCGTGTTGAGGGGAAAGTGAAAGAGATGCGCAGAACAGACTGTACTTCCTCTAATCTCAAACACCCATCGTGAACACACAACACACTGCACTGTTCCCAGCATATGAAGTCATAGATCAACGATCTCTGATCGTAGAAGGGCGAGCGTGGGCTTGTGCTCTTGCTCTAACTCAGCCTTGACGCTCATAGTTGAACAAACTGAAGTATTAATTGCAGATCCTGATTGCTAGCCTGATGTAGTATAATGGTTAGCTGAATCTTATCAGGGTGACAGTACAGCGTAATGGTTAAGGCTCTAGGCTTGTCGTTCAAAGGTTACAGGCTTGGTGCCCACGTACGGAACTGCCATTGTGCCCTTGAGCAAGATATGTCACCTGAATCACTTCAGTAAATATCCAAATGATTCGATGTACAGTGTGTAAAGCATGTCATTTGTTTGAGTCACTCTGAACAGGATCACCTGATAAATACTGATAATGAAATGTACAGGTGTTCAGTAAGAGTGCTGACCCATGTCATAGATTGTTGTAAACTATATTCTTCCTGTTGGGTGTTTCTGTCGGGCCATTCCCAGAGCATGGTAGATGCTAGTGGATAACAGAGGAACTCTCCTCAGTCTGTGGTCACAGAGAAGTATTAAGACCAGAACACACAGATATTATACTGGGCTACCATTCATGACTGTTGAGGGATCTGTTGCAAAAACAATCTTTACACAAGGCATACCAATATGGCTATTTCATTTTTTCCCTTAATTTGGGCTTTTTTGAGGAGTCCTTATGGGAGCTGTAGCGTGTGCATGGGGGCCAGGCAGAGTACAGGCATAGGCGTAATTTCCGCTGGGGACGCTGGGGACACTGGGGACACTGGGGACATGTCCTCACCACTTTCTGTCATGGCCCATTTCGCCCCCACCACTTTCTGAAAGTCTTTAGTTAGCTGAACCCATCGTTGTTCCCAGCACTTTTCGAACTGACACCCATGAGCACAGAGAGTGGGACAGTGGGAATGTTCATGTTACAGCGCTGCTACCCACAACAGCCAGCGAGGAAAACGCAGCCTGAAACCGCCGCCTTCGCAAACTCACAACGGGCGTGCACTGCGTTGATTGTGTGCTCTCTGTGGCCGTGCCCTGTCTTTACTGAGATCGGATGCAGCACGGTGTCTGTGCACGTCCGGGCCGGGACCCAGCTATCCGATACCGCCACCCACGGGGGCAAAGCTGCCGTCCCACCCCCCTCCCCCCCACCCCTCTGCCTGCACGCTGGAGCCACACGGCCGGCTGTGTAAACAATGTTTCAGCAGCCTCTCCCTCAGCTTATTTACGGGGCCCGGAGAGAGCAGGCTTACGCTATTAAAAGCCAAACTCAGACAAACCAAACTGTGGAGACGAGCGCAGAGGACATCCATGTCCCAGGGCAGGGAGGGGGGGTGGGGACGAGGCAGCGGGATAGCTTCTTAAAACAGAACTGCTGAGTTTGAGCGGGAGCACAGGTATTGTTCTCCAAATAAAACACAGAAGTCGCCACGGTTGGCACTCTATCTTTGTCTAACTGCATACAAATGAGGTCGAATTTATTTTTTAGAAATACAAAGTCAGATATTGAGAGGGAGCAATGCGTGTTTTCAGTACCTGTATTTACACAACCTTTCCAATTTTCTGGAGAACTAAAGGGTGCAGAGAATTGGGTTCTGTTTATGGTTTTATTGCTGTTTTTTTCCCACATCTTTGCCAAGTCAATGATGTTCCACTGCAAAGTTCCGCATGCCTGGGAGCCTTTTTAGCGAAGTCCCACATGCTTCCACACCGCTTTGCATGCGCAATAAAAATAATGTCTCTTTGCAAACACAAGGAAGAGAAAGGTTAATGAAAGCAACAACAATCAGGCTGGAGATTCTCTATCTTTGTTTTAGATACCTATTATCTAAATGCCACACATTTCAGAGATTCCGCTCATTATAAAAGAAACTATATCAATCATGACAGTGAGGTCTGTGCATACTTTAGCGCATCTTACAGTTGCTGTTTGTAAACCCATGTCAACATTTATGCACAGTCAGCATGTGCCTATTTCTCTCACCTCTGGATATTGATGAAATATCTCCTTGGGACCCATGGGTTCAGTCAAATGAACAAACAAAATTATATCAAAATACAACATTTATTTACTTTACAATATATATTTCCTTGAATATTTATTCTTTATTTGAATCAGACAAACATATTTGGAATGTGTTCTAAAACAGAACAGTGTATGCTCTTAAAAAGACTGATCTGTTTTTCAATTTTTTAAAGTTTTGATTGAATTGCACAAGCCATTAAAGTTTGATTGGGTCCCAGGGATTTTTCTGAATCTGAATCTGCCATTCACTTTTTTTCATATCTTCCATTCTTTAACTTCATTCCAATTCAATTCAAAACATAATCTATTATCTAATCCTAGGGCCATTTCTAAGATGAGGCTCAGACTGCTAACATTTTATAGCATTTAATGTCAAGAAGATGAATTTGACTGAACACAGACACAGGGAGTAAAATCCAAAAATGGTTTAAAAGTGATTTGGGCTGAACCCGAGGAGATAATGGAGTGGAGGGGAAAGCTGAAAGTCCGCCAGTAGAAGCCCGTGGGCGTAATTTTAGTGCCCGCTCCAGCGCTGTGCTCGGGTCACATTCCCCATTCGGATGACACTCCTTCATAGAGAGATTAAACACGACTTAAGTCGGTATGAGCGACGCGGCGAACATGAAGTCTTCGGCCAAACCGTAATGGAGGAACATGCACGACGTGCAAAGACCTCACCCACCCTGCTCAAATTAATACACACAATCTGCTTTATGTGTTAAGCTTGGGCACTTGCTCAGAAAAATAAAAATATTTCAAGTATTTTTCAATCTACCGATTTTTTAATCTCTTACTCAACATTACTTTAGCCTACTGATGGCAGAGGAGAGATTAAAAAACAGCGTCTGATGATATAATCCTCTGCTTTCTATGTGTGTTGCACTGCTGATGTGTGCTCAGAAACTGGGGAATCAGGACCTGGCTGTGTGGTGGTGGGGGGAGGGGGGTATGGGCTGCATGCCTCCAACAGGGTGTCAATCCTCTATTCATCCTGCAGCTTAGCTTCCCACCTACGGCTCTCCCAGCAGCTGGAGAAGGGAGAAGCATCAGGACTGAATTAGGACATGCTGAGCCATGAATGCACAGGTCAGTGTGCCATCGCTGCGCAGAGAGGTGATAAGAGAGTCCCTTTACATTGGTGACTATTGTTTAAAATGCCTAAAGATGTAAAATCTAAAAGATCTACAGATGTAGAAAAGGTTTTGTTTGTTGTGTAAGTAGGAGGACCTGGATTCAGGAAGAGAAGTCCCATGACACCTCCAGAGAGTACCTTTAGCCTTCAATGCATTTTCAGTGCCTCAAAAATAATACAAATAATGCAAATGGCTGATAGTGATCTCCCAAAATCCAGGCATCATGTAGCCAAATTTCACTAATGCAAATGAGCCCTGAATTAGGACAGGCTGAGTCATCACTGGTCTCTGTTAAAGAACTCTTTTCATTAAAGTACTCCAGTGAGGGGCGTGCACTGAGGTAGGGTTAGCCAACCCTGGGTGGAAAAGCCATGATTTGCAATGCCATGCTGTAGAACAGCCAGCTGTGAAAAGTGCATCCTGAACAGTGATCCATAAAAATATAGGACCAAGGTGGCTGCACTGCCAAGTTTTTTTCGATAGTTTATGTTATTAATTTACCCAAGGTTCCTTTTACATAATTCAGTTTATAATATCAGCATAATTACAGATTCAATTGTCAGTGATATGAGTGTTCCATGAATGGTAACTGAACAAGAGCAGACGGCAGTTTCCCTGGGGACTGTAGGACGTTTCATGTGGGAGAGCAGCTAGCAAGCAGCTACCTGTGGGTGCCCTTTAAGGTCGGCTGGCTGTAGGTGTTTTACGTGTTCTTACAGAGTAAGGGGTGGGGCTCGCCACGGTTTTGCAACTCAGGTGATTTGGATGCTGTCCATGGTGCTGTAGTACCAGTTCCTGCTGGATCTGGAGCATGCTAAAGGCTTGTTTACAGTGATGAAAATTAGGTGAGATATTTCTCTTTTTGTTCTAGGTGTACTCTAAGAAGCGTTTCATCCAAAGACAGTGGTTGTTTGCAGTGTAAACAGAAGGATACAAAATTGAGATAAAAAATCGAGACATTTGCAGAAGTCACGTACAAAGCATCCACAAATGATAACCCCCAGAGAAGTATAAACACAATCTTTTGCCAAGTAGGATCTCTTTATTATAGCTTCCTGCACACACATCTCGTCAAGCTGGCCCCTCTTTCAACAACCCGACAAAACATCTCTCCTGCAGCGTAAGCTCCGACATATAGCACAAATTACATACTCAAGGTCATACCAAGCGATCATTTTTATGCCAGTGTACACAAACACCATCCCTAGTTCCTAATATCCAGAGATGATTGTGGTTGTTGCTTCATCTGAACCCCTAATTGCTCATTCAGTTTAATTGTTATGCTTAGAAAACACAGATGGCCCTGTTCTTGTTTTATCATTCAGATTCTGTATGTTCAGACTCAGATACCTGATACTGAAAAACAATGGCCAATCAAGACTGGATGAAACAAAAACATAGAAATTAGACACATCTGTGCTTCTGGCTTCCAGTATGGCACCCGCACTGACATAACATCACTCACAGACTGTGTATTATGGAATTCACGTATGGTACACAGATGAACTATAGTTTAAATATAAGCAGCTGAAAATATCTGAGACTTTTCACATGTGCTCTTATCAAGAGTGACTTATGTCCATTTTCACAGAGGAAGTTTTACTGGAGCCAATCAAGTGAAGAACTTTTGTGTATGGGTGCAACAGCAGGGCACTACCTGGGAGTCAAACCTGCAACCTTTAAGTTACAAGCCCCGCCCCCTTCCCATGACAGTGCACTGTGTTGGGAAGGTAAACAAAGGCATGTACAGGCTGACTGCACAAAGCATATTTAGATATGGCAAGTTTCACTCTCTGTTTGTGAATGTCATGCAATTAGTCTTGCACAGTTGGACCTTAGATAACACTTTGCCTCATGCTTTCACCCTAACCTGATAACCAAACACATTATTGGAAGGTGTCTTGTTTCTGCTTCATAATTTTCACCTCTTAGACATGTTTGTGAGAAAAAAAGGTTTGCCTGCGTTAACCTTGGTGTTTGCATCTCCACCCACCTTTTAACCACAGTATGTCAGTTCCGTCAAAATACCCGTGACGTGTCCTCAGGAGGCAAGTGAAATATCTTTCCAGAGGTATCTGAACTTCAGATTACTGTAGTTATCTGATCGCTCAGTACAATGGTAGCTGATAGGAGACATGGCATTGTGTTTTTTTTTTTTTTTTTGTTCTGTAACCGAAACTCTCTGGGCCCTTTTTGTTTGCAAAACAACATGTTCTGTTTCTGAGATGTGTTTGCTTTGATTCAAACCACACACCCATTTTTTGTCTCTAATCTTTTGTTTCTGTCCCTAGTTCTTGCTGGAAAAGCACAATTGTTATAATAGCATGGTATTATAATCTTATGGACCTCACAGTAAAGTCTTAGCTCCAGTGAAAACACACAACTTTTAATCCTGATTTTACCCAGTATAGAGATAAGAAACTGTCAATCCAGAAATAATTTGAGAAAGCTCTGTAAGAATTATTTCTGGGTCAGTTATCTTTGTGTTGAACATATGTAGTCTGAAGAACTGAAATTATTACTCAGTTTTAATGACTAAGCAGAAATTTGCTTCATGGTGCTGAGAGAAAAGCTCACTGAAATTTTTTTCCAGAAAAAAATTCACAGGAGTTGACAGGATGTTCTGCTCATGTTTCCCGAACAGAGCTCGGTCACAGAAGACGCTGACGGTGTTTCTGGGAAACGTGACCTCTGGAAGGCACTGCGGTAGCGCTTGCCTCTGGCTGACCGCTCGTAGCGACGGTGTCCAAAAGCACATCTGGCTCTCTGGGTGCCCCCCGACCCCACGCTGGCGCACAGCCTGGATCTCGACAAGCCACGTGCGACGGCCCGATCGTCGGGAATGGGGCCTACGTGAGGGACAGCGGAGAGTCACCCCTGAGATGGGATGAGGACCGACAGCTCATTTAGCAAAAAGGACTGATCTTTCCCCGCATCATAATACAGGACCTATGGGTACAGGGCATGGGGCCGTGCAGGAAGAGAGAAGCTGATATTCAGTCCTCAAACCCGGTGGTGGAATGACCTTCCTGTGGAGGTCAGAACAGCAGAGACACTGGCCACCTTCAAGCACAGACTGAAGACTCACCTCTTCAGGCTGCACCTCTCCCCTCCCCTCCCTTGCTCTTTGTAATGTCTCTACCCTTATTGCTCTTGTTTTAACTGCGAGTTGTTTTCAACCTAGGCTGTTGTTTACCTTCTCTTTAGATAGTTGGTAGGGGAGTCCTAATCTATCCAATCACCTTTGGCACTTGGGACTTTACCCCTCTGTAGGGTTATCTTTGCACTTTTTGTACCATTCTTATGCACTTTGCCTTGTAAGTCGTTTGGGACAAGAGTGTCTAACAAATGTCTTTAATGTAATGTAATGTAACAAATCATCTTAGCCTCTACATGCAGCTTACCCTTCTCCATGAGCCCCTAAAACCAAGTGAGCACACACCTCCACCTCCAGTCTCACCCCCACCCCCAAAAGAGGGAACGTGACAAACCCCTCCCTCTATCTCCAATCCCTGGTATCTTGATGGAAATATGGACCATGCCAGGGGAAGTACCACTGGGCCAATTGTTGTATGCTCATTTTATACATGCACTATGTGTTAATGAAAAAGCTGTGTGTGTCTCTGAATGAGAACATCTGCAGAATGGCTGGATGCTCACATTACATTACAGTCATTTAGCTGATGCTTTTATTCAAAGCGACTTACAGTTGATTATGCAAACCAAGGGCCAATCCCCCCGGGAGCAATGTGGGTTAAGGGCCTTGCTCAGGGGCCCAACAGCAATGGTGATCTTGCTCTGGCTGGACCACCAACCTCAAGGGTCCCAGTCATGTACCTTAGCCACGAGACTACAGGCTGCCCATGTAAATATGTGGATGTAAATATTAAACTCAGACTGACTCCATGTCAAAGAGAAGACATGGAGCTGAATGTGGTGGAACTGTATCTCAGAGGTAGAAAAGAAGATGCACTCCTTATTATGCAAGGTACTGACCATGTAAACAAAAATAAGACACAAATTGCCATGCACTCTGTTCTGCAATTCAGATTTATTCAGCAAAGTCTCAGCCAGGCTGAAGCAGCACCTCTGAGTGGAGTGGCCTGGCGCTGAAACACAGCCGCGAATAAATCTGCATCACAGAACAGACTTTGACATTTTATTTATTATTTTTAAATTGAATCTCAGCCACAGTCCCCTCAATCAACCGCTGGGGCAGCGGGATGGAGCACTGGGGCTTCACTCGCGCTGAGCTTTGCGCGCAATCCAGAACAGCAGCGCTGGCTCGTGGCGCGGGACGAATCTCTCGGGTTTCGCCCGGGGTGTTTGTCCAGAGCCCCTCTGCTGAGTGAGTTTAGATTCTCACACTGAGTGCCTCGGCTGTACAAGCAAACAGGCCCTTCTGCTGGCCGACATGGTGCTGCAACAGATTCAATCAGGAATCCGTGTGACACGTGAAGTTCTCTTGGCTTTTTCCTCTAATATCTGAGATAAATTAAAGCTTATTTCCCGGTTTTGTCCCATCCAGCGTATCCAATGAACGATTTCGTCAGACCTCTCTCATAGTCTAATTTTAAGAAGCAAACTGCCTTTGATTTTTTTTTAAAATAGCAGATACATGCAAGGCCCACATTAAGAGAGACACATGCGGGCAGTATGTTCAATTATAAGGTCTGAAAAAAGAATATGTTTTGCACATTTCTTCAATTATTTTGCACTTCTCTCAGACAAAATATGCTCTTATGCTCACCCACACGGCATTGTAATGGATTTAATGTGAAATGTATGTGGCACGGCTCATGCTTTACATTTTCTCCTTAACATCTTAGAGATTCAAGGAAACAAGTGTTCCAGTTCCCCTCCCCTCCTTCCTGTCCTATCAACCTTTGATTAAAATCTGAGTTGAGAAACTAAATTATGTTATAACCTACTTAGAGTTAACTTAAGAGTTTACCTTAACCCACTGCATGTGAAAAGCAGGCACATGTAGCAGGATACATTCAAGTTAGATGTGGTCTGTATGACAGTGAATGCTATCTGCACTTGTTGTGGTCTGTCAGAGCTTCTGCAGGCTAGCAAAGTTGTATTTTAAAAGGACTTTAATATAAATGATAAAGATAATAACTTCTCTCTTTTTTTTTTTTACAGATTTTTTTTTCCCTGCATACCTTATTGCATTAAATCAAACCTCATTTTAATTTAATTTGAGTCGATACACAAACTGATATTTAAACACTTATAATTTTAGAGAAATAACTAACATGCTGTGCACAAAAGGAAGGTGTTTGCTGCAGGATATGCCCAAAAACATATATTTTATGTATTTACAACATTCCTCCATAAGCTGTCATACCAAAAAATACTATTCCGATAGCTAGCATTATGCTATAATAGATTGTATTTACAACATATACAACCAAGATAGGCCCAATTCAGTGAAAAAAATAAAAAACCCATAAACAACATTCTATAAAGGATTAAACTGAAAGCAAACCTCAAATAAATTTCTGAACGGAAAATAAAGTCATTTGATTTGAAGTTGGAAACAAGCTTTTTTTGTATAGCGGATGTAAACATGGAAGGTATTGAAGGAAGGTGCGCGGCATATGTACGCACGGCTCAAAGGGAAAGCACACATTTCATGCATGTGTTACAGTCGCCCCCAGAGCCGCCTGCAGATGCAGGAGAGGGAGCTGAGCTGGAATTCTGGAGCCCGGCATCCGCCCCGGACCGCAGGTCGGAATATGCTTACAAGGATGGAAAAAGCTGCTGGCGCAAGCCGGAGGAAGTGACATCCTGGTGCGAAGCCTGGGAGACGGCCCAGCTTCTGGGCCATGTGTTTTCGGCACATGTGGCCTACTTTTTCGTTTTTAGCCCACTGCGCTACAGGTCGCCCACCCCCACTCCACCACCTCTAAAAGACGAACACAACAACAGCTGCTCTGAAGTGTTTACGGTCTGTCGTCTATGGTGTGAGCCGGCACTGTTTTTTTTTTTTTTCCCACATCCCTGTTGCCTGCAAACGTTTTTTTTGGGCGCTGGTGTTTCTTGGGTTCTGTGCCACGTGAGAGAGAAAGGAAACAAATAAAATGCAAATGGGGGAAGTAATTGAACACAAAGCGCTTGCTTTGGTTTCAGTCGCTCGGCATTGATTGCGTTCAGGATTTAATGCGACCTCTCGGGACCCCGATCAAAAACAGGCGCTAATGTGGGGACATTGGTGCGGAACATGTTCCTAATGGGATGTGTGCTGTTTGAATGAAACACGATGTTCTGTTGGGACCTACCAGCTGAGAATGTTTTATTGTCACATTGTATTCTTGCCAAGCCTTTAGGGCTAATGAAAATTATGCATGCGATTTTCATGTTGAGCAAGCGGCACTTTAGCATATCAACACCTTGTTAGCATTTTGTGCTCATTAGGCCCAGCCAGAGATGAATTACCTGAATGAATAAGGCGGGAAAAAAATCCACTTATAGATTCATACAGCAAATGACTGAGACTGCTACATTTTGAACAAAACTCACTGGCGCTTTTCATCCCCAAAGAAGAGAAAACACATTATAATTTGTGTCATTTGTGAGAAGGGTAGGAATAGCTCTTACACAGTATGAATAGGCTGGTTTCTCTCTTTGTAATTGGAGTTTCAGCTGACATGTAATTAATGTCTACAAATTTTTGCTGTTGTAAAAGGAACTGAAATAACACTATTTCATGAAATGCAGTACATAACCATGGATTTGTACATATTAGTCAAATTAATTTGAAAAAACAACTATTAGCTACAGGGCCTTGAAACATTGACAGATTAAAAATGTTAGCTTTTTTTCTGTGCATCAAACTCCTAAAATTTGTGATATTCTACTTTTATTATGACACCTTGGCTATATATTGGGTGTTTAGGCTAATGACTTGCTGCCAGTTAATCTTCTGTTGATCTCTTTTCTGCCCCTGCCTCTTTGCTGTTGTGATTCTACAGGAAACAACGCTTCTTCAGTGAATTTGTTGAAGGGTATTTCTTGTCAGTCCTTCCAGCAAGTGTTCCATATGAAGCACACTTCCATATGAAGGGACATGAAGGCCTTCACTTTGGCCTGCATGGTCTGCCTCTACAGAGAGACCCTGCTCTTTCCCTGCATCCCAACCATGTGCAATGATGTCAGAAAAAGAAAAAATACAGTTCAGTTCATTTCAGTTCCATTTTTTCTTTGCATAGCCCATTAGAACATTGTCACAAAGTAGCGCTATGGAGATCTCAGGCCAGAGGCCCCCCAAAACGAGCCTAGGGCAAAACCGGGAGGGGGAGAACTCCCTGGCTGAAGGGAAGAAGCTTTGAGAGGAACCCAGAGCTCCGAGGGAAAGCCCATCTGCTTCTGGCCTTCATGGACAAGCCAGAGAGCTAACAGGCCGGACAGCAGAAACGGGAATCCAGGAGTTTGTTCAGTCAGAAGCAGCAGTTATAGCTCCAGGCTGGAGCCTGGAGCTGCCAACAGATAAACACAGTCAGTAGGAAGAGGAAGTAGTCCGATCACATGGGTGTAGAACGTTAACGTTTTTGCCTGCTATGACACGTGTTGGAGAATGTGTTGACTTTGCCCTCCATTTCTTTAATTTCCAGTTTGTGACACAGTGGTAAAAAAAAGACAGCATCACAGCGAGTGATTGATTGATCATTTCATTCAAAAACTCAGATTTATGTGGTGTCTTTGTCAGTGCACTGCTCATTTTACAGCTGTTTGGAATGTAACCTTACCAGTCAGGTTCTCCTTGAGTGAATTTGTCAAAACACAGTTTTGAAATAAGCAGAAGCAGCTACTCAAGGTGATACATTATCTTTTGACCATTGTGCCATGAGTTTGAACCATAAAAACAGTGACTTTTATGTCTGAGAAGATTAATAAAGGAAACCGACAATGATACAGGTTCTGCTGAGAGCGAAACTATGTAATTGCTCCCCTGGCTCAAACTGGATAACTTTGACGCTGAGAGCCTTTTTTATTTTGGATTGCTTCCCTGATTGAACTGCTTCCATTGTGGCTTGGCAGGAGAGGAGATTTGCCAAAAAACGTCAATACGGGATGAATTCTGAAACGTCTGGAGTGGTGCTGCTATTGCTTTGGCCTCTTCACAGCGAGAGTGGGTCTTTATTTATTAGCCTCTGAATGTGAGCTCGCTGATGAAAGCTCCCGGAGGGCACCCTGACTCAGCCTGCTGCCCTACATCTGCACGCAGGTGCTTGTTTTCATCCTTTGTTAATGATAAATATGATCATTTGGCCTGTGTCGGGCCTGCTGCAGGCCTGATTTTGATCCAGGTAATGACAGGAGTACCTGCCTCAGCCTCTGCCTCAGCCTCTACTAATCAGAGACACCCTGGAGCCATGTCTCTCAGCCGGGACACCACGCCACAATAGCGTGCCTTCCTCAGGTGTGTAGAACATCAGACCGAAAGCCTCAGAGCACCGCGACATGATTCTCAAGTGAGGCTTGCTCATTTGTGAGGATTAAAGTTCCCTTGTTTTTTTTTTTTTCTTTTAAATTTCACACACAATGCCATGGGAAATGGAGTCCTGTTGTAATGGTATCCAAAATGGAGAACACCACCTCAGAATGGGGTTGCTAAGCCACAAAGTCATTAAGACCATGAAGTCAATGGAACACTGCTGAGGCTGTTTTAATATAGGTGACATACTTCAGTTACTTCAGGCCTTGAGGAAGATGATATATATATATATATATATATATATATATAATGAGCATGATGACATGATATATATATATATATATATATATATATATATATGTGTCATCATGCTCCCCTGCAAGACCCCTCTGCTCTTCCACCTCTGGTCCCCTGACGCTGCCCCCTCTCCGCTCCTGCACTTCCAGGTCACGTCTGCTGTCTGTCTTGGCCCCCCGGTGGTGGAATGACCGTCCCGTGGAGGTCAGAACAGCAGAGACACTGGCCACCTTCAAGCACAGACTGAAGACTCACCTCTTCAGGCTGCACCTCTCCCCTCCCCTCCCCTCCCCTGCTCTTTATAATGTCTCTACCCTTATTGCTCTTGTTTTAACTGCGAGTTGTTTTCAACCTAGGCTGTTGTTTACTTTCTCTTTAGATAGTTGGTAGGGGAGTCCTAATCTATTCGATCACCTTTAGCACTTGGGACTTTACCCTTCTCTAGGGTTATCTTTGCACTTATTGTACCATTCTTTCTATATATATATATATATATATGTATGCGTGTGTGTGTGTGTGTGTGTGTGTGTAATGCAACGCATAGCCCACCACAGAGTAGCCCGAAGGAAGTGAGTAGAACAATTGCTTTCTGCCATCTCTTTTCACAGCAGCAGGTTCTCTCCGGTCTGCCTCAGAAATCCGAGTGAAAAAGTGAGAGTGCGGAGCTGCAGGATTACTGGCTGTATTGGATAAAGTTTGTCAAGCCCTCATCAGCATAACTCAGCCCTATCAAGGCCCGCATCCAGAGTCATATTTATTCTGGGGCCTACCTGGCGATCGCTGTGAGCTGAATTTGTCTAGACATCCCTGGGGCCATGGCTAGACCGAGCTGGCTGTGCTGGCAAGCCCCGATTAGGTACCTGATGAATTGGCTCTCTGCGGCCAGTTCTGCCTTCGATTCCTGTGCCCACTCAATAAAACCGCCGCGGCCGCCAAAGATCAGTGGGAGCCATACCTTATTTAAGAAGCTCTTTTTCAAATCTGGAAAAAGTGACTCATGACCCCAACCCCCCACCCCACTTCCAGAGTGGAAAAAGCACTGGGGAAATT